>VDFB02086081.1:89782655-89829181 GCA_007258455.2 Sequoia sempervirens
TTTTTGAAGTGATGACAGGGAGGAATAAGATGGCTCCTAAGTACCTAAGTTTAGATCAATTGAAGGAATGGTGGCATGAGGTTTATGCCCCGGATTCTGATGAGGTTGTCACTGGCCATATGCTTGATGATGCAGCTACATACTTGGCAGTGATAGATAGGTACCTGACCAGCAGAAAGGATTGGAAGAAAACCATTGAGCGGTCCAATGAAGGGATTGATTCGATTAAATGCCGGCTCAAAGTTTTTCCATTGCCACCCATTGCTGAGCTGGAGGGAGTTTTCTCGAAGGTCCAAGGGTCACCAGCGCGGAGGAAAGACAAAGGAAGCAGCGGTTAATGTTTATCTCGAGATTTGTGCTTCCCTATTATCATAGGGCATTGACCGCATTTCAAATCGCCTGGCCGATTTGATGATGAAAACAACAGCCCAGCTAGTTTTCGCTGTCTTGCTTTTGGCGCTATTATTTGTAAAATGTTTGGTCAATACATGTTTGGAAAAATTACAACAGGCATTTCTCCTTTATTGTGAAGAGTTGTTCAAGATTTTATAGAATAAAAGATACAAAGAGTTTTAGAACTTCACAGAGCATCATCGCAATGAATTACAAAAGATTCGATGATTAATACAATTGAAGGTATTGTGGTTTTCCTGCGAAATCCTTTTGTGTTATCTCTATCCGCATGGTTCTTTTGTTCTATCTTATATCATTAAAGATCTAGGTTTAATATTCAGAAATAAATTAGTTTAGTTGACAATGGTGTATGTGATTTTGTTATTTGAATGTTTTAGCTATCTTTAGTCTATACTCCTAAGACTATCTGAATAGAATAGGCCTGGCACAACTCGACTATATATTCAAATGTATTAAGTCTGCTATAGATGCAGTTCATGATTTGAAAATCAGGATCTCTAAGATTGCACTGCTTTCGAAGATTGCTTCGTAATAACAGAATTGGTTATTTGAGATAGGTCCATTCTATATAGTCATTTGGCAAAGTGTTTAATCTTTTCAAGAATTTAGATTTATTACCTTCCCCGATCCTTTATCTTTTGCAATTTCTTTATTATCCGCTTAGACTCGTGATTCAAGGTCATCATATTGTCGATCCGATAAACCGGTGGTCTGGGCTTGTTGGTAGGTCCAACAGATTACTAATTTCAGCTCTATTTGAGTTGTTTTATGCATTGTTATGACCTAACACCCGAGAGACCTTGGGGTGATTTTCAGTAATTCATTATTGGAGATTACCTTTCAAGAGAGATAGGATTTTGTATTCTATCTGAGTTGTTGCTGTGCAGAAAACACCATCAACAGATTGGCGCTAGAAGGAGGGCCTGAATGAGCACACTGGATCGTTTCTTGAATGCCATCTCTCCAGAGAGATTTAGGAGAAATACCAGATCCACCACCAGAGAGGAAGATTTAGAGGAACTTCAATTTCCCAATAGGTCAAGAAGGACTAGAGGGAGAGGAGAATCATCATCGCCCACTCCATCACCAACATCATCCACATCCTCATATAGGGGAGTATCATCATTACCTATCCCTTCACCAACATCGTCCATATCTTCTCACCCTGAGGTTGAAGCAATACCCGTTCCTGAAGAGGTTCCCCCTCAACAGCCCCAACCTGTCATTAACCAACCACAACCTCCACCCCCGCTCTTACCAATGGCTTTCCTTGCCAATAATCCGTCACCTTTGTCCTTCGGTGCTTATAATGTAATGCCCAAAAATCCTGAGCATTTCTGCTCGAAATTCCATGTGAATGACCCGAACAGAACTGCAGAAGAACACATAAGGATTTTCCAAACTTGCCTTAAAGACAGAGGAATTGTCCATGAAGATGTTGCTTGTAGGTTATTTCCTTATTCCCTGGGTGAAGAAGCCTTTTATTGGTACAACCATCTCCCTGCTGGCTCAATTCAGAATTGGAGTGACCTTGAAAAGACCTTTCTGCAAAAGTTCCGAATACCCATCAGTGCTAATGAGCTATACCTGCAATTTATCAAAGTCAAGAGAGAAGTCAACGAACCCATAGCCAGTTTCAATAATAGATTCCACCGTGCGTTCACCAGATTGCAAGACCCATATGTCCTAGATGATGGTACTGCCCTGGGAGTATATTATGAAGCTCTGGATAGTCTAACGGCAACCTTTCTGAAATGGAGACCAGACCCTCCAGCCACCTTGACAGATGCTTATACGGAGGCTGTCAAGCTTAGCACAGACTTGAGACAGCACTTGACGGGGCCATTGCCTTCTCTGGGACCAGTTGCACATCCCAACCAGATTCAGGCAGTAAATCAAGCTCTCACCAATCATACCCCAATTATGAACCCAGTTCCCCAATTACCCATAGTACCACACCCTGGTCATCCCATGAACCAAATCTCTCCTATGACAAACTTTCCTCAACAACAAGTGAACCAACCCATGTATCAGTCACAGCAGAATAGCTTCCCTGCTTACTTGCAGAATTCTGAGGTGCTGCACCAGTCTTTGGGATCTGCCACAGTGCCTATTCCCCCTCAGAGTAACCCGAACCAGATCCCTTACCAAGATCCTAATAGGGAGAGAATTGATGAAATGGCTGAACAAATCAAGAAGTTAAATCTGGAAGTGACTTACCTGAGAAATCAGAATAGTCAGTTGCAAGCTGCTCAGAAGGGAATGCAATCTAATCATAACAGGGAGTTCTCACAAGGACATAACTTTGACAAGGGACAGCGTAATGACAGAGGGTTCTACAATGATAGGGGATATAACCAGGATAGGGGTTACAACAATGACAGAGGTTTCAATAATGAAAGGAGGCAGAATTTTGATAGAGGCCAAGGAAGTGGATCAGGATTTGATAAAAGGCCACCACAAGGACAAAACAGAACTTGGAATACATGGCCTAATAATGGAGGAGTCCCTACTCCATTGGATCAGCCAGCCAATCAGATTGTTAATCAATCAGAACAAACAAGCCCAGATAAACCTCTCTCTCCTAACTGGGTATACATTTACAAGAGAAAACCAGAATGATGGTGCAAACTCAAGATGTCAAAGATTCGTATGTTCAATGTCTGAAATTTTCAAACCTGTACCCATTTTCAAAGATGAACCTGATCTGAGAGCCAGATCAGATTTGTAATGGGGATGAGGTGGCCCGGTTGTTTGACGAAGGAAATATAAATGACAATGGTCCCTTGGATCAGGACGAAGCTTATGTTGAAGAAGTTCAGATGTTTCAGAGACAGGGATTGAGGGATATGCCTCACAGATGCCCACAGCCTGGAGGGCCCTTCACCACTTCCATTCCTCCCAATAACTTTAGTACCCCTCCAGATCCTAATGCGAGCAATAATCCATCTTATCCACAGGTCTCTAAGCAATACCTTTCGAAAGATAGACAGGCTCAAGCAGAACCACAGAAGGAAAGGACTGTTCAAGTAAGTAAGGATAAGGTAGAGGAACCATCTAAAGAGGTTCCTACTGATATGAGTGAAGAACAGATGGCTTCGTACGTCGCAGAGGAATTCAAAAAATTAAAGGTAAACCTTTCTACTTTTGAATTGTTGAGGTTTCCTGCAATTAGAAAGGCCATCTTGGGTACTTATGATGCGAATTCAAAGACATCGGACAAATCTTCTGGTGAGCATGTCAGCCAGACCTCCAGTTTTCAGCCTGTGAACACACAAAGTCAGACACAGAATAGGGCTAATCTACCCCCTGGAGATAGAGGAAAAGAAAAGGATAGAACTCAAGTGGCTCAGGTAGATACCCAGCCTACCTTGTTTCAAGGGAAAATAGAAACTCCACCATTTTTGATATCAGTCTGAATCTTTGGTAAGAACCTTCACAATTGTTTGTTAGATTCTGGTGCGTCTACCAACGTGATGCCCCTTGGAGTTTGTAGGGCTCTAGGAATTACACCTGCTGATTCCCAGAAGAAGGTCACTCAGTTGGACAGAACCGAAGTGAGTGTAGTAGGGGAACTCAACATGATCCAGATGCATATAGCCTCTGATCCAAGAATCCAGCAGGTTATTAACATTCAAGTGGCTGATATTCCTGATGCATACGGTTTAATTCTAGGACGAGAGTTCACCAAAGCCCTGAATGGGTATGTGTCCACTGACCACTCTCACATGTGGCTTCCCTGGAAGGGAGTGCCTAATCAGATAAGGATTGAGAGGGAGCCTAGAATGAAGTACATGATAACAGAGTACCAAAAGACTTCGACCGAGGTTCTCATATCAGAAGCCAGAATGGGAAACTACTTGCTATCCGCCCCATATGAGGAATTAGATGTAGAAGAGGTGTTGATGTTGCATACGATGCCAGTGGACGCTGAAACAGGGTCGAGTCTTGTTGAGGTCCTAACAGGATTAGTTGAGGAAGAAGAAGAACTTGAGGATAGACAGATCAGCTTACTGGACAATTTCCAGGATTTCATTAAGCAATGCGCGGAGAATCAAACTCACTTAGGAAAGAAGACAAGTTTTAAGGAGTTACTCTTGCCGAATTGGTGCAGAGTCCACAATGCTTCTCACTCAGAATTGGAGTGTTGCTTGTGTCAGACAGCAGTGAAAGAAGTGCACAAAAGCATGAATCCATCTCAGGTGGCTAGCACAGATGAGCAGAATCTGCAAGCAAAGTGTGAAAGTCAGAAGCCTATTGTGGCTGAGGAAGCCTCTATCACTAATAAGACGAAAGACAAAATGAAGAAGACCACCACTATAGAATACTGGACTCTCAAGTTTGATGGATCTAAGTCCAAGCAGGGGGCTGGAGCTGGATTTGAGTTGATAAGTCCAAAAGGTAAGAGTTTCTTCGCAGCTCATAGACTCCAATTTCATTGTACAAATAATGTGGCTAAATATGAAGCTTTAATTCATGGACTCCTCATGGCACTCAAGAAAAAGGTCAGGGTCTTGCAAGTATTTGGTGACTAAGAATTAGTGGTCAAACAAGTAAGAAAGCAATATGCGTGTCACGACAGGAGAATGACTAACTATAGACATAGGGTGTGGGACCTCATCGAGGGATTCAACGCTTTTAATATCCAATTGATCCCAAGGAAGAAGAATCAAACTGATGATTCCCTAGCTCAAGCGGCCAGTACTTTGCAGCCCCTGTCCCTATCAGGATTGAAGAAGTTTACTGTTGAATTAACTCCTGTCCCGTCAGTCCCTGACAATGTGACTAACTTTCAGGTGTTTGAGGATGATAAACATATCCTTGACTTTATCACGAACACGGATGTTTTTTCTTCACAGATCATCGATGAAACAGAACCTCAAGAAGCAGAATTGGATCTGGAAGGTGTGCTAAATTTGAAGTCCAATACTATTCCGAGGGGAATGGTACAGCTGGAGAGGATTTTCGATATGGACAAAATCAGAGACCAGGAACAGGAGTCTAAGAAGGAGTCTGTTAGTGGACAGTGTGACACTCACAACGTGGGCACTGAAGATGACGTGAAGAATGTTTTCATTGGTAAGGTCTGTACACCTGAAGAAAAACAAGGCATAGTCAGAGCTCTATACGACTTTCCAGACATAGTGGCCTGGGGTTATGAAGACTTGAAGACTTATGATACATCCATCATAACTCACACTATACCTCTCAAGCCAGGCGCCAAACCTTTCAGACAGAGGCAGAGACCGATCAATGCACTACTAGAGCCCCTCATACAGAAGGAAGTTCAGAAATTGCTGTCTGCTAGAATTATATTCCCTGTCAGGCATTCAACATGGGTGACTAACCTAGTACCAGTAAGAAAGAAGAACGGTGAAATTAGGCTTTGTGTGGACTTCAGAAATCTGAACAGGTCCTCTGAAAAAGATAATTATCCAGTTCCCTCTTTGGATGAAGTGTTACAAGTGGTCAATGGATCTCAGATGATGTCCTTTCTGGACGGCTATTCAGGATATAATCAGGTGATGGTCCAGTATGAGGACAGACACAAGACTGCCTTTACAACCAAGTGAGGAACTTTCGCCTACAGGAGGATGCCATTTGGGCTTATCAATGCAGGAGCCACGTTTCAACGAGCTATGGATATCGCTTTCAAGGACATCATAGGAAAGTGCATTATCATTTACATGGATGATCTGACTGTTTTCTCCAAAAGCAGAGGGGATCATATCTCAGATCTGCGTAAGGTGTTCCAGAAGTGCAGGGAATTCGGCATCTCTTTAAATCCCAAGAAGTGTATTTTCGGGGTTACAGAGGGCAAATTGTTAGGGCACGTAATATCAGAAAAGGGCATTGCTATAGATCCAGAGAGGGTGGAAGCCATCCTAAGAATTCAGCCGCCTGCCAGCAAGAAAGAGATGAAATCTTTCTTTGGTAAGATTAATTTTGTCAGGAAATTCATCACTGGATTTGCTGAGATTGTCAAGCCACTAAATGCCATGTTAAAACAAGATGCCAAGATCGAGTGGACCACAGAAGCGAAGCAGTCCTTTGCAGAGATTAAGAGAGCCATTGCTGATGCTCCAGTGTTGGTGAGTCCAGACTATAGTAAACCGTTCTATATTTATTCCTTTGCTTCAGACCACTCATGTGCTGGAATGCTGACACAAAAGTCTGATGAGGGGAATGAGCATCCTATCGCTTTCATGAGCACGCCATTGAAGGTTGCTGAGTTGAAATACCCATATGTGGAGAAGCAGGCATATGCCCTTGTTCGAGCAGTAAAGAAATTTAGGCACTATATCCTCAGAAACAAGGTGTTTGCAATTGTTCCTGATTCTGCAGTTAAGTTATTGCTGATGCAGAATGAGTTAGGGGAGCGCAGAGCTAAATGGGTAACCATGCTACAGGAGTATGACATTGAGATCCAGCCCATGAGGCTGGTAAGAGGACAGGGACTCACCCAGACCATGGCAGAGATAGGCCCTGAATTGTCTGTCTGTAACTATGATGTTGGAGCGGTTTCCCCTGATGGCTGGTATGATGATATAGTTTATTATTTGCTGAATCAGCGGGCTCCTGGTCATCTTAATGCAATACAGAGGTGAGCCTTGAGACTGAAAAGTGATGGTTTCATGCTGAAAGGAGCTGTCCTATACAAGAAGAACCACGAAGGTATTTATTTGAGGTGCCTTGGGAGGCAGGAGTCTGCGAGAGTAATAAACGAGTTTCATGAAAAATATGGCACTGGTCATGGTTCTGCCATTGCCACTGCGAATCAGATTTTGAGGGCAGGGTACTACTGGCCTACTTTGTTCAAGGATGTTCATCAACATGTACGGACCTGTCACATTTGCCAGACTGCAGCAACAAGAGAAAGGTGTGCAACACTTCCGCTCCAGTCTGTTATTGAGGTAAAACCTTTTGCTCAATGGGGTATGGATTTCATCGGCCCCATCAATCCACCATCTTCTGCTGGACACAGGTATATCCTCACCATTACTGATTACTTTACAAGGTGGACTGAAGCATTTTCTTGTAGGCAGTGTACATCAGAGGTAGTAATCGATTTCTTAGAATCTGCTACTTCCTCACCCGCTTGATGTCCTTTTGTCATGGTGTATAATGGTCCCGCCGGTATCTTTGAAATTTCAAATCGCTTTTGATCATGGCATTGTTAAGTTTGTATCTAATTATTATCCCTGTGGGAATTTGGTCTAGCTGAACTTAATAAGAACTCGTTGGATCGTTATCCAAAAAATCATAGAGAGGAACCAAAGGACTGCATACCCAAATTTTAGTTTGCCTTTTGGGCGATCGTATCTGTAAGAAGTCCTCCATTGGTACCTCTCCTTATCATTTAGTGTACGGTCTGGAACCAGTTTTCCCTATCCAGCTTAAAATCCCAACTCTGTAGTTTATCAACCAGTTTTATGATGAGGGTGATAGAAGGGAAGCGAGATTAGCTGAATTGTTGCATCTTGAGGAAAAACGGGATAATTCCCTTGAAAGATTCGCTAAACATCAGGGGGTAGTCAAGCGATGGTTTGACAAGAGAGCTAAGGTCAAAGCCTTTAGGATTTCTGACCTTGTCCTGTATTGGGATAAGCCGCATGATCAGAAGGGTAGCCATGGTAAGTTTGATAGATTATGGCTTGGTCTCACCGACAAGGAAATTCGGGAGAACAGCCTGCTTGAGGACCTCACGAGAGGACACATGCCACCACACCAATGGGTAGTATCCAAACATTATTTCCAATCTTGAGCCATTCCCCGCCTCCCACTGTGAATAGTTAATAGGTTGTCATTTAGCCAGTTTGTTTCGGTTAGGTAGGCTCTTCGCCAATACTACTGCTGTGTTTGGCTAGCATAGGCTCTGTTTTGGCTCTGTTTGTCGGTTTTGTGTCAGCTTCCTTACTTTGCAAGCATTCCTTGTGGGATTGTGGGTGCATCTGTATGATAATAGTGGCAAAGCAGGTCCAATGTTCCTGATATTTCCCTTACAAACTTTGATCTTTTTTTAGAATATTATGGTATGAATTCCGTTGCCTATGTCACTTGTCCCTGTGGTAAGGCGAAGATTTTCTGGTCAGTCTGAATAGGAATGTATTGGGGTCTTATACCTTTAATCTTTAAATATACCTGAAGTCGTAAAAGGTCCTTATAAGGTCTGGACAGGTGAAAAATCTTTTTCTGCTCTAGTGCCACTGTGGTTCTCAGCCCTGAGTGTGAACTTCACTGTTCACAGGTTGAATAAGTTGAGTAAAAAGAAATATTCGTATAAAAAAAAGAAAAGAAAAGAGAAGAAGCAAAAGAAAAGAAATGGATATTGAAAATCTTGAGGTTCGAATTCAACTCATCAGGGGGATCTGAACATCTCTGTCGAGGCTATAGACGCCTGGCTGGCAGTAGAGCTATGTTCAGGAGGATCACAGCGATAACCACGTCGGGGCTATGAACGCCTGACTGGCAGCGAGACTCTATCCAGGTTACTTTTAGGGTCAGAATATTTACGTAGCCTGTTCATACCAAGTCTGGTTCTTTGCAACTGAAGGTAGGTAAGATATGCACCTACACACACTTGGACCCTGGTACAGGAATGTCTGAATGGCTGGGAGTTTCTTCGCTTTAACTTAGGGTGACGGCTAGGTACTTGAGTTGAAACCAGAGTTCTGGGTTCTTGATTCCAGTTTTTCATCGAAATGCTCAGGAGCATTTCCCCAGTAGAGTCGCCATTTGTTGTGCAGTTTTTGCACACACGCCCCACTCGGAGTGGGGGCCCCCATTTTTTTTGTGTCTTTGACCTTTGATTTTATTGGATTTATCATTTTGGGGTCTTGACATGTTGGTTTTTCGGGCTTTGCCCTTGCCTTGGGGTTGCAATTGATTAAAATCGAGGTTTTGGCTAAGTCCGGGTTTTCACCTAGATCCGGGATTTTCCGCCTCTAGCTGATTTTCTGCCTCTGGCGGATTTTTCTGGCCCTGGTTCCTTGTCCGTCTCTTTCCGGATTCTCCGATGCCGGGTTTTTGCCTAACTTCGGTATTTTTCGGTCCAGTCAGATTTTCCCGGATTCCGTCAAAGTCCCGATCTTCCTGATTTCCTCAGTTTCTGCATTTCCGCGGAATCCGTGTCTCTGCGCATTCTGGGATTCTCCGAAATTCCACTTGGGGCTCAGGTTTCCGGACTTGTCAGAAACGTCCTTTCGCGCATTAATGGCTGAGGTACCTTGGTTCAGACGGGTATAAGGGCGAATTTAGGGCATTTTCTGATTCATTCCAACTTCGATTGCTTCCTCGTTTTCTGCTTTGGCGATTCAGAACTTGCGTTTGAGCTTTGAGGATTGATCTTGGTTTGCTTGCGCGTGAATTGCTTGAGTGTTGCTGCCAGTATCTCGTGGCTTGGACGTGTTTTCACGTGGATTAATTTTCTGAGCTCGATTTCTGCCCGTCTTGGTCCATGGTATGTATTCGCCGCCCTTCCGTTTGCTTGCATGGTGATTTGAGGTTTTCTTGTACTGGGCATTGTTGAATTTTGGGGTCGGCTCGTGTTTGACTTTGGGTTTCATATTTATTCAGTCAGGATTGATCTGTTTATTATTGAAGCCCATCTCGCGCTTCTATAAGTTATGCTTTGTTCACGAATTTGCATATTTACACTTTAGACAGAATTCTGGGTCGTGTTGCTTGTTTGTTTTGGGTGCGGGATGTGTTACCATGCGAATTTAGGGTTTTCTTGATGTTTCGGTTAAAGCGATGATTTGATCTTGTGTTTGAATGACTTTCGCCTCATTTTATGTTGGCCTCCCCGTCCTGTGAGGATTAGAGGGCTTTTAGGTAAATCCCGAACTGATATTTTAACCCTAAAAGCTTGCTCTGGTTTTAATGGCGGATATGTGGTTGTTCGATTTAGGGCATCGTCATTTTAGTACGGGATCCTTCCTTTGAGTGCTTCTGAGTGTTGGAACCCTTTGCATATTCGTCCGTGATTGTTGCCAGCTAGTCTATTCGCCTAGGTATTGAGACCCTGATCAAGCCCCTGCTGGTGCACGATTTGCCATTTTTCGGGTTTCCTATACTGCGAATTGGGTTCCTGATTTCGCCTTTTTATTCCGCGGACTAAGTTAATTTTGGCATTTGATCGCCCGCGAAAGTCCGGCCCCATTCGGATTCGTACTTCGCTTCCGGTCGCCGTTTTGCATATTTCGGTGATAGGATTGATGGAATGTTTGTTAGTGCCTATTTCTTGATTGCCAATGAACAAAATTAATGATTTTCCTTTGATTTCTGAGCGTATTAATGATTTACATGGCTAATGGTGCTTTGGCAGCAGAAATCCGTCTGGGTCAGATTTCTCCGGAATTCCGCCCCGAATGTATTTTCCTGGATTATACGATTTTTCCGGATCTCGGAAGATTGGCAATTGGCATTTGGTTTTAATGGATTTATATGATGTATGCTAACCTTTTGGATTGATATGAGCTTAATAATTGAATTCTAATAATGATTCTTGGATGTGCAGGCTGAATCAAGCAAAGCTGCTGCTGGGAAGTCCAAAGGTGGTGTGGGGGCATCTACAGTTTTCGAGACAGAAAAATTGAGATTATACATGAGGAGTCAGGTCCCAGAGAGTAAGATATCCTCTGTGTGGGCAGATGTGTCCGATACCAACGTTGGTGCCTGGCGTTACGAGGAATTCAAACAAAGAACAGCGGAGAGGCAGGGCCATTTAAAGAAGGGGCACTATTCAGTGAGGCTGCCGAGCTCGAAGCAGAGACAGAGGAGAGGCACACTTCTCCCTTGGTACAGTACGAGGATTCTCCGGAGAGTGAGAAGGGCCGCGGATCGCCAGAACCGGAGGAAGGCCTGCCTGCTAAAACTCCATCGCTGGTGCTTCCTGAGTTGGGATTTAAGGAGACGGACCAAGGTGAACAACCTCCGGAGAAAGAGGATGACAAGGCAACAGAAGAAGAAGAAGTCGAGGTGACAGTAGCAGAAGAGGAGAAAGCCACAGAGGACCCAGGGAAAACTGACACAGAAGGAATCCGGACAGACCCCGCAGCCCCGGACTGGTTAGAAAAAGAAATAGCGAGGAAGAAACAGGTGATAGTAGAGGACACTCCTCTCGACTGGGATGCAATGTTATCTCAGATTGGAAAGGGGAAAAAGAAGAAGGCTGCCAGAGTAATTTCCCAGATGGAAAGGGATGAAGTGCACAACCGTGTAGTTCACATTGCCACTCCTACTGCAGATAAAGCAAGAGATGAGGTAGCGAGCCAGGATTACAGTGTCCAAACCATTAACCTTGGGCCAGCCTCCCTAGAACAAGACATTGAGGAATTCGAGGGGTCAAGTGCTGTGATTCTGGATAGGTTGAAGAAGGAGACTCAGATGAAGCGAGAACTGAAAAGAGAGAATGAGAGGTTGAGGAAAAGCTTAGAAGAGGTCATGAAACCTCTACAGTCCATCCATCCGTCCTCCTCTTCTACTCCCATATTTCTGCCGAAGGAAACAATTTCTGGCATAGAGAAGATGAAGGCTTCCACACAAGCTGCCACAGACTGGTTGATGGGTGTTCGGAAGCAAGGGGATGAAGCTATTGAGGAGATCCTGTCTGTTGGCAAGGATGCAGTCCGAGGAAAAGAGCTGATGGAAAGCATCCTTTCTCAGGATAAGAATGATGTCGATTCCCTGCTGCAGAAGACAAAGATTATTCTAGGGCATGGCAAGGAACAATTGGGCAAGGATGGAATTCTCCCCTCCACCAGATTGGATGAACCGTGGGAATGGTTCGAGGAATTACAGATCAGGCAGGGAGGCCTGAAAAAGATACTGAAACGAAGAAAAACCATTGATGCCGACCTTACTGCAATCTATGATGGTTGCATTGCATTTTTTGAAGTAATCATAGGGAGGAATAAGATGGCTCCTAAGTACCTAAGTTTAGATCAATTGAAGGAATGGTGGCATGAGGTTTATGCCCCGGATTCTGATGAGGTTGTCACTGGCCATATGCTTGACGATGCAGCTACATATCTGGCGGTGATAGATAGATACCTGACCAGCAGAAAGGATTGGAAGAAAACCATTGAGCAGTCCAATGAAGGGATTGATTCGATTAAGTGTCGGCTCAAAGTTTTGCCATTGCCACCCATTGCTGAGCTGGAGGGAGTTTTCTTGAAGGTCCAAGGGTCACCAGCGCGGAGAAAGGATAAAGGAAGCAGCGGTTAATGTTTATCTCGAGATTTGTGCTTCCCTATTATCATAGGGCATGCATTGGACCGGACTTCCTTGGGGACTGTGCCTTGGCCGACTTGGATGATGGCATTTAATGTGTGCCTTAGTTTGTTTCCTTGGCCGACCTGTTTTGGCAGTTTTTATTATTTTGTAAAATGTTTGGCTGGGCCGACATGTTTTGAAAAAATTCGATAAATAGGCATTCTTGCCTTATTGTAAGAGTTGAGTTCAGAAGATTTTGATAGTAGAGATTAGCAAGAGCAATAGTTAGAGTTTTAGAATTTCTTGAAGCAGATATCATATTCAGAACAGTTGAATTGTTGCAGCATTTGATGATTAATACACCATGTACCAGGTTTTCCCGTGAAATCCTTTAAAGCTATCTCATCCAAAGGTTTCTTTTGTTCATCTTTTACACGCTTGAAGATCTGTAATAGTTATTTAGGAAATAAACAGTTTCTAGTTGGATAAATTGCAAAGATTTCATATTTGAACGTTTGTGAGTTATCTTTATCTATACTCCCCAAAGAATTCATCTGATTGTAGTAGGTCATGGGGTCAACCCGACCATATATTCCAAATGTGCGAAAGTTCGTTGTAGATGCAAGTCTATGATTTGAAAATCATTCTCGCAAGATTGTACTGCTTCAGAAGATTGCTTCGGTTCAACAGGAATTGGAAGTATTGAGATAGGTCCATTCCATATAAGGTTGGTTTGCAAAGGTTGGCTCTTTGCACTTAGATTTTAGTTTACCTTTCCTCGCATCCCTATCTTTTGCAATTTCTTTATTATTCGGTTAGACTCAGGATTCAAGGTCATCATATTGTCAGATCTGATAAACTGAAAGGGTTCAGTTTGCTTGTAGTAAGGTCCGATTGTGATTACCAGCAATTTCACATTTCATTTGAGTTGTTTTATGCATTGTTATGACCTAACACCCGAGAGACCTTGGGGTGATTTTCAGTAATTCATTATTGGAGATTACCTTTCAAGAGAGATAGGATTTTGTATTCTGTCTGAGTTGTTGCTGTGCAGAAAACACCATCAACAAGGACCACCTAAAAGAATTTTCTAATGTTATAGATGATTTTGAGGTAGAGGCAGAAGATGTCATGATGAAGTTGTTTATGCAATCTATCATTGAAGATGGTCGAGAATGGTATAAGAGTTTTCCTGCTAAAAGTATTGGCTCTGGGTAGGAATTCAAGAGTGTATTTAGAGAGCAATATGGTGACAAGACTGATTCATGTTTTTCACTGAATCAATTTAATAATATTGCTAAGGGTTCTAACGAATCTATTGCTAACTTTAATACAATATTTGAAAAGGATAGGAAGAGGTTTTCTCCCTATTTACAATTGAATGACCATGTATGCTTGGTAAATTACTGTAATGCATTTGATGTAAAAATGAGTTATCGATTGCTAGATAAGAATCCTTAGACATTGAGGGAAGCCTTCAAGATGGCAAAGCATATTGAGAATATTAGTAGAGCAACTGGTAAAGTTGGTAGAAGAGATGATGTAAAACTCTTCAAAAATTCAAAAAAGGAAGATAAGAGTTCAGGTTCTAAAGGGGGAACTCTTGAGCATAAGTTTGATAATTTTATGAAAACTATAAATGACAAAATTGTGAAACAAGAAAAGGCTCAACCAAAAAATATCAAAGGAATGAAATACCTCCTCAGTTGTAAGATCACCCATATAATACCAATTGGTATAATGGGAAGCCTGTTCCTAATAATCAGAGAAATACTTAGAATAAAGTCCCTTCGGATCCTTTGTAGAAGAATTCAGGAAATTTTGTTGACGATACCCCTTGGTGCATGGTTTACCAAATGCCACATTCTCCTTAGCAATGTGTAGTTGCACAAATGGTTGAAATGGATGAAGATATGCCAGAAGACTATGATCAGAAAAATGAGGAGGATTTTGATGTACTTATGGTTATCGGTGATTCTGATGTTGATAGTGAATGCTCTTCTGATATGGACTCCTACAAAGTGGAAATAGATAATCAAAGCAAAATTGCTAGTACATATCATCAGCAAGTCCTCTATGATGAGGATGCTGATAGTGATACTAAGGTGTATAATTTGGAGGCGATTGAGGATGGTGTGTCACTAAGAAGGCCCATAGATGAGGAGATTACAAAATATACTGCAGTCTTGGTTTCCCAAGCTAGAAGTTCCTATCATCTGAGGAATAGAACAATCGGTGGTGAACAAGGTAGTCTTGCTGATCTTTTCATAAAGGAGTAGAATTCCAAAGGCAAAGAGCACAATCCCAATGAAAAAATGGAAGTAGTCAAAGAAAAAGAAAGTAGGGGAGAAAAAAATTGGGCTAAGAGAATAGAAAATCCAAAAGCTACTCAAGAATTCAAACCTCCTACTATGAAGAAAAAGAAACAGAAGCAAAATCCTAAATTTACAAAGAAAGATGCCAAGCATAGGGTCATGGCAACAAAAAATAAACAGAAGGAGAGCAACAATGAACAAGGTTTGCTTCCAGTTGAATTACCCAAGTATACTTCTGTTGATATGTTTCAATTACTTAGCCAAGTAAAAGTATCTGTGCCTTTTCTTGAAATGATGAGAATAGAGGAACATAAGCAGAAGGCAGTAGCCCTTATCAATGGTGCTACTATAGCCTGTAATGATTTGGTGGTGCCCACTCCACATGAACTGAGTGAAAAAGATAAGAAAGAAAAAGAAGTTGAGGGAGTTATCACTGAGATTCCCCATATCTTCTTAGGAAATTCAATAACTACTTGTCTAGAGAAGATAGACCTATTTTTTCTCACTTTGATTATTAGGGAAAACTTTATTAAAAATTGTATTATTGACTCTAGAGCGTCAAATAACATCATGCTGACTAAAATTATGGAGGAACTAGGATTGAAAGTTGATAGCACTCATGGTGAGTGATATGCTATGGATTCAAGAGAAGTCCTTGTTATTGGTGTGATAAATGAAATTCCATATAGATTAGCAGCCCACCCAGACAAAGAGTTTAAAATGATTGTGGTGGTAGTGGATATCCCACCTAATTATGGAATGTTGCTATCTCGAAAATAGACTACATCTATGGGAGGTAGTATGTGTAAGGAAAGCTTAGGTGCAGAAAAAACTCTCCTAACATCAAAACCTCAGGGAAGAATGCAGAGGTGACTTTAAATTTTTCAATTACAGTCCAATTAAGATACTCAAGAAAGAAATAATAGAAACAAAGAAATGAACATACAAAATTGGACACCAGATTTACATGGGAAAACCCTTACGAGAGAAAAACCCACCACACAAAGAAAAGACCCTTTGTATTACAGTAAACAAAATTACATACAGAGTACATACTTCACTTTCTGATGTCAATTTATAGCAGCATAAATTCCTGATCAACCTTGTACATAAATGTTCTCAGAAACATCTAATGAATTCACTAAGAACAATTCGTATTCAATCGAGCAAAACTTTTTTATCTCACATACTGTACATTGTCATCCGCCATTACCAGAGCATAATCATTCTCCTCACAATCTATTCACCTTCCACAAAGGAATGGTCACAACAATCCAATTGCTAACGATTCACATTTCACTTCTCTAATTGGCTTAGAACATACCACGTAGGATAGAAATTTGGTCAAGGCGTTCAAAGTGTATCACATGTCGGTGAGACACTAGGGCGTGTCTCCTCGATGCCACAATGCTCGACCACAGAACCATCGACAAGACCACCGCTAGTGGTGAGACATCACACCAAACACAAATCCAACTTGTGCAGATCTATTGGAAAGAGTTTCGCTATCGCTAAGAGTATTATAGAACTTTATGTCATACTGTTGTTCATACCCGTCGGCGAGAGGAAAACCATCGGCAATATTTCTTACCGAAAACAACTGTATGTCGGTGAGACCAATAGCCATCGGCAGGAGATCATACCAAAGGCATACCTGACAGTTCATATTACTCTGACCAGTCTATCGGCAAGAGCAACACCATCGGCAAGAGGTTACACCGAAGTTCATTGCGTGGAGATCCATCGACAGTTCACAAACAATTCCGTTGGTGAGAGGAACGCTACAACCAAGAGGTCATAACTATCATAGAATAGTCAGCGAGAGAAAAGCTATCGCCAAGAGTTCATTTCGAAAGCTAAACTGTTGGTGAGACCTCCATTGCTGCTTAGACTCTTATTGAGCCTTCATGTCACCCCAATGACATTCTTTTGAATAACCATCGGTGAGACATACTCTGTCGGAATGAGTTATTCTGAATGTTCAAGCCTCTCCTCGATAACCAATAGAAACCAACCCGTCAGCAGGAGATCTATCCAGGTGGAATGAGATGGAAGTTTCATAGCGATCAACATGTCTTGCCAATGACTCTTGTTGGCAAGACAAAACCAAATTCTCGACAACCTGAGTACTTCAAATGTTTAAAACACAGCTGCTAGTCAATAAGACTTCCATAGGGTCTCACCAACTTTTCTCTTTCAGGAGTTTACATGCCAATAACATTGAGGCACATTTTCCAACAATATCCCACTTGAAAAAGATCTTACTAACACCTCTAGAGCACAACAAAACTACTGAAATTCATGGGCACTAAGGCCCATTGAACTCACACATGACCTGAAATTGTTTGTGCTCACTGGTTAAGTTAATGCATCTGCAACATTTTCTAGAGTATCCACTTTTTCTAAAGAGACCTTTCCATCCTCGACCATATCTCATACAAAATGATACTGCACATCAATATGTTTCGTCCTGGCATGGAAAGTAGGATTTTTTGCCAAACAAATAGAACTCTGACTGTCACAGTAAATTATAATTTTACCTACATCAAACCCAATGTTAGAACAAAAATGTTTTATCCAGATTGCTTCTTTATAGGCATGTGTTTCCGCCATGTATTATGCCTCTATAGTGGACAAAGTGATTACAACCTGCCGCTTACTCATCCAACTAACTGCACCACCATTCTTCATGAAAATATATCCACTGGTGGATCTTCTGCTATCAATGTTCCTGCCTAATCTAAATCCACATAGCCTCGAATGCTAAGAGTCCTCTGTGATTCAACCAAATTTCCATGTTAACACAAAGCATATTCTGAAGTGCCCTTCAGATATTTAAACACCCTTTTCATAGCATCCCAATGTGTCCTTCCAGGATTTTCCATATAACGATTAAGTACTCCCACTACTTGGGAAATGTCTGGCCTTGTACAGACCATTACATACATTAAACTTCCAACTGCACTAGCATAAGGCACTCTGGTCATGTCCTCTATCTTAGTAGGATATTTTGGACAGTCTTCAACAGATAGCTTCATTCCTTGCAAAACTGGAACAACTAGCTGCTTGCAATTAGCCATACAAAATCTCTCCAGAACAATATTAATATACTTACTCTAACTAAGCCAAAGTTTTCTACTCTTCATGTCCTTGGTTATTTCCATTCCCAGAATATACTTGGCTGCACCAAGATCTTTCATTTTGAACTTTGCAGACAACTGAGATTTTAGATTAGAAATCATTAACTTACTATTGCCTACGAACAACATATCATCAACATAGAGAGCAATAATAAGAACTCTATCATTTTCAGCTTTGTAGTACACAAAATGATCATATTTCGATCTTACAAATCCCAATGACAAAACAAACATGTCAAACTTCTGGTACCACATTCTAGGAGATTGTTTTAATCCATAGATTTTTTTAACTTGCAAACCATTTTTTCTTTACCTTTTTCCACAAAGTGCTCGGGCTGGGAAATAGAAATTTCTTCTTCAAGATCACCATGAAGAAATGTTGTATTCACATCCATCTGTTCAATCTCTAAGTCATACACTGCTACAAGTGACCAAAGAAATATGATAGATGTTAGCGTAGCTACAGGAGAAAAGATTTCTCCATAATCAATTCCCTCTACCTGGGAATATCCCTTCGCAACCAACCTTGCCTTATACTTTTCCACACTGCCATCTAGACCTATTTTATTTTTAAATACCCATTTGCAACCAACAAATTTTTTGCCTTTAGGCAAGGGCACCAAACTCCAAGTATCATTCTTTTCTAATGATGCCATTTCTTTCATTCATGGTTTCCAACCAAGAGTCTGAATCGGACATTCTAAATGCCTCTTTCATAGTCCTAGGCTCATTAATGCTAGAAATTAAAGCATAGGCACAAGTAGAATCTATCAAAGAAAACCCATACCTATCAGGTTGCTTTCTTTCACATGTTTACCTCCTCATAGGCTGAGGCTGAGGTTGATCTTCTTCTTCAGAACTGTCAGAAATACTTGAGCTCTCCTTAGTTTGAGGTACATTTTGAATTTTGAATTCCTCTTTATTTGGTGTCGGAGGAATTTCAATTACATCCTTTTTATCTTCTGATTTTATCTTTGACTGCAGATCCAAAGTAGAAGGCTTCAACTCATGAAAGATAACACTTCTTCTATATAGAACCTTCTTCGTATCAGAATTCCAAAGCTTGTATCCTTTTATGGCAGCACTATAACCAATAAAGATACATTTAACAACCTTGTTTTCCAATTTAGATCTTTTTTCATTTAGCACATATGCATATGTCTCACAGCCAAAGACACGAATGTGTCTCAGAGAGGGATTGTTTCCAGACCATGCTTCCAATGACATTTTCTCAACAAGAGAGGAATTAGGAGAACTGTTTATTAAATAACATGTTGTTGCAACTGCCTCAGCCCAAAACTTCTCCTCCAAGCCAACACTGCTCAACATACTTTGTGCTCTTTCCATCACTGTCCTGTTGAACCTTTCAACAACTCCATTTTATTGCGAAGTGTAGGGTGTAGTTTTATGTCTTTTAATCCCATGATCTTTACAGTACCTCTTGAACTCATCAGAACAAAACTCACCACCATTGTCAGTCCTTAAAAATTTTTATTTTTCTTCCAGTCTGATTTTCCACAAGGTTTTTAAATTCCTTAAAATGACTGAACACTTCTCCTTTACTTTTCAAAAAATATATAAATGCCCTTCTTGAATAATCATCAATGAATGATACATAATACCTTGATTTAGACAAAGAAGGAACATTTACTGGACCAAAAACATTAGAATGAATGTAATCAAGTAAACCAACAGTTTATGAGGACTGGAGTAAAATGAAAGACGGTGTTGTTTACCATATATACAATGTTCAAAAAATTCGAAATCAAGGTTACAATCATCAAGCCCCTCAACCAGGTTTTTATTTTTCAAGGTTTTAAAACCTTTTTCTCCAATATTTCCTAGCCTATGATGCTAGAGCATAGACTTTTCTACTAGAATTTTAACTTCCATAGAGTTTGCACTATCAAAAACTTTTTCCTCTTTTTCTCCATGAGTAGGTTTCTGTGACTTTACAAAGACACTATTGCATTTCACAACATGTGCATCCAACTTATACAAGGTACCAATACGAGCACCCCTAGCTAGAACCATTGAGCCTCTAGTCATTTTGTAGCCATTTCCAAAGAACGTCACTTGCACTCCAATATCATTCAACTTACTAACAAAAAGTAGATTTCGAGCTAGACCTGGTATATGCATTACATCATTGATTCCATTCACTCTTCCATCAAGGAATTGAATTTTGACTCTTCCACAACCAACTATTTTGAGAGATGAATCGCTTGCCAAATAAAACCTTCCACCATCATATTTTTCATACTTAGTGAACTAGTCTCTATGAGATTTCATGTGGGAAGATGCTCCAGAATCAATCAGCCAGACATCATCTAATGCCTGTGTAGCCAAGGCTGCAATGAAAGCATCTGCATCACTCTGAGAAGAATAATTGTCAAAAGAATACTTCTTCGTCTTCTTTTTCTCTTTACAATCCTTTTGCACATGACCAGGTTTCCCACAATTCCAACACTTCACCTTGGACTTCTTACCAGGAGACTTTGATCTCCGTTCTGATTTTGATTTGGACTTCTTGTCCTTCTTCTTGCCTTTTTCTTTCGATCTGCCTCTAACAGCAAGAGCCTCCTTCGCCATCTCAGAAGATTTTCTTCTCATCTCTTCTGATAACAAAGAGGCAACAATATCTTCCATCTTAAAAGTGGATGTCGTACTCCTAATAGCCATCACGAAGTGATCCCAAGAATCTGGCAAAGAACATAGTAGCAACATACAATGATCTTCTTCATCAATCTTCACACCCACAAATGCTAACTAAGCAATCATCATGTTGAAAGCATTCAAGTGATTAGCAATAGATGCTCCTTCCTACATTTTCAAAGAGTACAACTTCCTCAAGAATAACTTATTCACCAAGGACTTTCCCTGATACATAGCTCCCAGTCTTTTCCACAAAGAAGATGCAATCTTTTGTTCATGAACATTCAGAAGAACAGAGTCTGCTAAATAGAGCCTTATCAGCCCCTTTGATTTTTGATCTATAAGGTCCTAATCCTCTTGCTTCATGCTTGTAGGATTCATTCCAGACATAGCAAGCCAAAGATCATGGTCAACCAACAGATCTTCCATTTTAAGTTTCTACAACTCAAAATTGCTGCCATTGAATTTCTCAATTTCAATCTTTCCTGACGTTCTTGCCATCTTAATCTGTAATTTGAAATACCAAACTTCTAAAAGACTCCCACTGAATAGAATTGACACAAAAAATCCAACGTACCCACAAGGATAACACAACTGGCCAGGCTCTGATACCACTTGTAAGGAAAACTTAGGTGCGGAACAAACTCTCTTAACGTCAAAACCTCAGGGAAGAATGCATAGGTGACTTTAAATTTTGCAATTACAGTCCAATTAAGATACTCATGAAAGAAATAACAGAAATAGAGAAATGAACATACACAATTGGACACCAGATTTACGTGGGAAAACCCTTACGGAAGAAAAACCCACCACACCAAGAAAATCCCCTTTGTATTATAGTAAACAAAATTACATATAGAGTATAGACTTCACTTTCTGATGTCAATTTACAGAAGCATAAATTCCTAATCAACCTTGTATAAAAATGCTCTCAGAAACATCCAATGAATTCACTCAGAACAATTCGTATTCAATCAAGCAACACTTTGTTATCTCACATACTATACATGGTCATCTGCCTTTACCAGAGCATAATCGTTCTCCTCACAATCTGTTCACCTTCCACACAAGAATGGTCGCAACAGTCCAACTGCTAATGGTTCGACTTTCACTTCTCTAATTGGCTCAGAACAGACCACGTAGGATAGAAATTCGATCAAGGCATTCAAACTGTATCGCATGTCGGTGAGACACTAGGTTGTGTCTCCCCGATGCTACAATGCCTGACCATAGAACCATCCACAAGACCACTACTATCGGCGAGACATCACACCGAACAAAAATCTATCTTGTGCAAATCTATAACCAAGAGTTTCGCTATTGCTAAGAGTATTATGGAACTTTATACAGTCATACCGATGTTCATACCCGTCGGCAAGAGGAAAACCATCAGTAAGAGTTCTCACCGAAAACACCTGTCTCTTGGAAAGACCAACAATCATCGGCAGGAGATCACATCGAGGGCATACCTAACAGTTCATATTACTTCGACTAGTCTATCGGCAAGAGATTACACCGAAGTTCATCGCGTGGAGATCCACTGGCAGTTCACAAACAATTCTGTCGACAAGAGGAATGCTATCGCCAAGAGGTCATAATGATCACATAACACTCGGTGAGAGAAAATCTATCGCCAAGAGTTCATACCGAAAGCCAAACTGTTGGCGAGACCTCCATTGTCGCTTAGACTCTTATAGAGCCTTCATGTCACCCCAATGACATTCTTGTGAATAACCGTCAACGAGACATACTCTGTCAGAATAAGTTATTTCGAATGTTCAAGCCTCTCCCCGATGATTTTTGTCGCCATGAGTCTCCCTGATAACCATTAGAAACCAACTCATTGACAGGAGATCTGTTCGTGCAGAATGAGATGGAAGTTTCATAGCGATCGACATGTCTTGCCGATGACTCCTGTCAGCAAGACAGAACCAAAGTCTTGATGACCTGAGCACTTGAAATGTTTAGAACACAGCTGCTAGTTGGTAAGAATTCTAGAGGGTCTCACCGACTTTTCTCTTTCAGGAGTTTACATGCCAGTAAGATTGAGGCACATTTTCCAACAGTATGCAATGTGAAATTTCTTATGCCACATTTCCAATTGATGGCAAGGATGTTCAAGTGATGAGAGAACCAAGGGTACCACATATGTTGGAACACATTCCTGAGGATGATACAATTCTTTTTTGTAGAAACTGACCTCAATGATTTCAAGATGGAAGAAGTACCAAGAGAAATTGATAGATTCTCTACGCCAATAGAAAATGAAGTTTTAATATTGTCTAACAATGATGGAATTTGGAAAATGTACTTTGATGGCACAAGTTCCAAATAAGGGCCCAGTGCAAGGATATTATTGGCATCACCTAGTGGTAGTACCTATAAATTCTCTTTCACATTGTCTTTTTTCTGCATGAATAATGTGGAAGAATATGAAGCATTATTACTGGGATCGAGATTGGCTGAGAAGCACGAAATAAAAATGTTAATGGTAGTTGGTGATTTAGAGCTTATGATATCCCAAGTAAGAGCCAAATATGCCTACAAAAATAATAGACTGAAGTAGTACATAAATGTTGTTTGGGATTCCATTGAGCAATTTGATGCATTTGGAATTGACAAGATGGAAAGAGGACAAAATAGAGTAGCTGACTTACTTGAAAAAATTGCATTGAGACCTAATGATATAACTTTTACAGGTATCTATAAAGTTGAGGTGCAAACAAGACCTTCCATTCCTAACAATGTGCACAACTGGAAAATTTTCAATGATGATGAGGACATTCTCAAAATTTCAAATTGTGTTGATGAATACGGAGGTCGAGAGATTGAATTTGGTGAATTTGTTGAAAATATTGACTGAAAGGACACAATATTTGGAAAGGAGGTTATCTAGTTGAAGACGAATAAAATTCCCAAAAGTCTTGTAGCACTTGAAAGGGTCTTTGATGACCAAGATAAAAGAAAGATTAAGACAATTGCTGCTCATCCAGAGGATCTAGAGGAAGTAAATTTGGGGACTGCCAATGCCCCTAAGAAATTTTATGTAGGAAAGAGAATGAAGCCAAAGGTGAAGGAAATGTTGATTACCTTGCTTAGAAAATATAGACATGTCTTTTCTTGGTCATACAATGACCTAAAATCTTACATAGAGGAATTGTTTCATCATGAGATTCCTTTGAAGGAGAATGCTAAACCTTTTAGGCAAAAGCAAAGACCCATTAAACCTGCTATAGATCCCAAGATACAAGAGGAGTTGGTAAAGTTAAGAGATTTTTTCATTATAAAACCCATTAGAAATTTTTCATGGGTATCCAATCTAGTGCTAGTGAGAAAAAATAAAAGTGATATAAGGTTGTGCGTTGGATATATCCTCATTAAAGGACAATTACCCAATGCCAAACATGGAAGCCATGTTATAGAAGGTGACTGTCTGTGAGCTACTATCAATGATGGATGGTTTTTCAGGTTATAACCAAGTAAAGGTGAATGAGTCAGAGTAGTATAAGACTACATTCACTACTCCATGGGGTACCTATGTCTATTTAAGGATGTCATTTGGTTTAAAAAATATGGGTTCCACTTTCCAAAGGGCTATGGATGCATCCTTTTTTTATTTTATTGATGTATTTATGGCCATATACCAAGATGACCTAACAACCTATTCTAGGAAGGAGGAAGATCATTGTATGCACTTAGAAAAGGTATTTGTTAGGTCTCTAGAGTAGGGGATATATCTGAATCCAAAGAAATGTGTTTTTGGGGTCACTGAGGGAAAGTTGTTGGGGGAACATTGTTTCTAAATAAGGACTAAGGATAGACCCTGAAAGGGTAGCAGCCATAGATAAAATCCCCTAGCCAAAAAATTTCAAGGGCATTCTGTCATTTTTTGGATAAATAAATTTCTTAAGGAGGTTTGTGACCAACTTTGCAGAAATCACAAGACCTATCTCCAAGATGTTAAAGAAGGGAGGAAAGGTGATTTGGAGTGAGGAGTCTAGCCAAGAATTCAATAAAATCAAACAAGCTATTAAGGAAGCTCCAGTTTTGAAGTCTACTGACTTCTCTAAGCCAATGCACATTTTCTCTTTTGCTTCTTTTCATACCATTGATGTTGTTATGTTATAGAAAAAAAAGGAGGGCTTTGAACAACCCATTCCATTCTTTAGCAAGTCTTTGCAAGATGTAGAGCTGAAATATGACATGATTGAAAAGCAAGCATATGCTCTGGTTAAGGCTATAAATAATTTCAGGACTTACCTACAGGGAGCTACTATCATAGATTTTATACCAAGTGTTGATGTGAAATATATTTTTACTTAGTAGGAGACTATAGGCAGAAGGTGTAGATGGATCAAAATGATCCAAGAATTTAACATTGATGTTTAGATCACCAAATTAATGAGAGGAAAAGGCCTAGCTAAATTGATGGCAAAAGCTAATTTGGAGGCTAACCAAATTAATCAGGCATAAGTGATTGATGTTGCACCTATATGTGATATGCAAACAAGTGGCTGGTATCAAATAATTTTTTAGTATTTGTAGACTTTGCAGTGTCCTACAGACATGGCTGACAATGACAGGAGGTCATTGAAATTGCATGCCATCAAGTATGGGATTATTAACAATGAGCTATGGTGGAGAAACCTAGATGGTATACTGCTTAAATGTGTAGATGGAAATCAGACACTAGACATTTTGTAGTAGATGCATAATGGAGTATGTGGTGGTCATTACATGGAAAAGGCCACTACACACAATATTTTAAGAGAAAGATTTTGGTAGCCTACTATTTTTAAAGATTCTCACAAGTTTGTTGACTTGTGATGCTTGCCAAAGGTTTACAGGAAAACTGAAGTTCTCAAAAAGTCTACCATTTAGGCCTATAATTGTTCAAGCCCCTTGCCAACAGTGGGGAATTGATTTCATTGGAGAGATACCAAAAAAGTCTAGTGGAGGGCACTCATGGATCCTTTTTTCCACTAATTATTTCACAAAATGGGTAGATACAATACCCACACAAAAGGCAACAAGAAAAGTGGTGGTGGATTTCCTATTGAATAATATCCTCATTAGGTTTGGAGTCCCAAAAAAGATCATATCAGATAATGCTATGTGTTTTAGATCTGAGGAATTTAAAGACTTTTGTGATAAAGATGGTATACAATTTTCCTATTCTCCACCTTACCGTCCTCAAGGAAATGGTCAAGCTGAATCTACCAATAACAGCTTAATGAAAATCATCAAAAGGGTGATGGAGAAGAACAAGAAAAGGGACTCAAAGATGAAGTTGGCACTTTGTGTAGATAGAGTGACTGTGAAAAAGGCTACTAGTTATTCACTATTTGACATGGTATATGGTCTAGATGCTAGATTTTAGCATAATAACCTGCTGAAGATGTATACGTTTGTGAAAGAATATGATAAGGAGATATGTGATGATATGCAGCAAAAATTTAATAATATGGCACAATTGGATGAGACTAGAAGAGAAGCTCATGCTAAGAATATGAAGATGCAATTGTGAATTAAGCATCTACATGATAAGAGAGTTTCTCCTAGAAAGTTTGAGGTAAATAGTATGGTGTTAACTTGGAAAGCAAGGGACCAAGACAAAGGTAACCATGGGAAGTTTGAAGCATTATGGGTAGGCCCTTATTTGATAGCCAACACACATGGGGATGATTCTTATTTCCTCCAAAGCTTGATAGGTGAACTTTTTGAACTGCTAATACATGGACAGTACTTAAATCCATTCTTCTCCTAACTATGTTATATTTCCATGTACATTGTAGGTTTTGCACATTGTGTATATAGGTGTGTTTGCTTTGGTTGTCTGTTTTGTTCCTGCTACCTAGTCCGGGTATTCCTATGGTTTTTGGTTTATTGTGTCTTGTTGGTTTGCTTCAACTTGAGATTTTAGGATCTCACCATGCTTGCGAGAGGCATGCATCCCTAGTCGGGGCCACTGATGGAACTTGAATTTTTTTATGTTCCATCTCAAAATCTTGTCACATTTTGAATATTGGGTTGGTATATGAAGGCTTAGGGTTCTTCTTGTCATCCCTGTTGAAGGGTTTTATTTTTAAGCTTGGAATCCGTCTTTAAGAAACCCTTAGATCTAAACGCTTGCAAGGTTCTAATTTTCCATTGACCTTCTGTTGCCCGTTTCCGGTCACATTAAAACATCTTATGTCATTAATGATCGTGGGGTAACTAGTCCCTCATTCCTAAGTAAGAGTTTCATTTTATTTTTATATATAAGGTTGAATTAAGGGCCTTTCTGGCCTTTACATCCTTTGCATTTTATGACTTAGATGCTTTTGACCCCCTTCTCTCGCATTGTCCTAGAGGGTTCCCTTCATTAGAACAACTTGTCGGCACGTGATTTAATTTTTTCACTTAAGTCTCGTCGGCCACATCTCTTTATTACTCATCGATAATTTCTTTTGGAGTGTATGTTTTGAATCAGTTATAAGCGACGAGCGGTATTGTTTTAGCTTTGCTCATCGCAGATAGCTTTGAGAGTTCTTAATATGAAATAGCTATGAGCAATACTCTTGCCTCTCCTTATAGTGATTGATTTTTCGCTTATCACTAATGGCTTTTGAGCCTTGAATATTGTATTAGTGATTCTCGATGACCTCCAAGCCTATTGTTTTTCCTTCATCGCTCATTGCAGATGGTGATGTAATGGTAAGTTTTCTCATGTGTTTTGCACATTGCAAATTGGTTTTGAACATCAAGTTTTGTATAAGCGATATGTAATGAAAATCGCTTGGATCTCTCATCACTTATTGCTTGTAAAATGTATGAGGAGAATTAGCAATGAGTGATGGCCTTTATGCTTTTCTATTCTCTTTTGTCACTCATCGTGGATTTATTCCTAAGCTTATGTTTCAAAATAGCAATGAGTGATGGGGTTATCTATTCAAGTTTCTTTCTCTAATTTGAATAGATTTTATGTGTGATGCATTTTGTATCACTAATTCACATGCAGGTGCACATGTCTTAATCTGGCCTCTTCACCTTATCTACTTGTCACTAATGCAATCCAGAGTTTGAAGTATGAATCAGCAATGTGCGATGGGAAGGTGAACATGATCGAGGATGGGCCATAGATCCAAGGGCTAAGATTTCATTACTTGGATGCTGGCATCACTAATAGAACTAGTAAGGGATGAAATCTGTAGCGATAAGCAATGACTATTGAATGAAAATGTAACGTGGTAGATCCTGAGCACATCGTATAAAGAAAATAAGAAACTAGTGAGGCGAATTGAGAACCATTAATATGGTTTTAAAATAGAATGATCAACGACCAAGGTTTGAATGTGAATGGTTAAATGTCATTTCGCTCGTGTGAACTTACTATCAAACATTAATGGTAGCATGTCCATCTCTCATCCATAAAGAAGGTAGATACTTGGTTGGTCACACATTTGGAGTTGATTGAAAGAAAAGAGGAATACCAAAAGCTAAAGAAATTATGTAGGAACATCCGATGAATTATTATAGCAGAAAATGTATTGATTGTTTACCCATGTAAGCAAATTGTATATCTCCTCCTAGCTGAAATACTAAATTTCACTATTCTAGAAAGGTGATAGGGAATTGGGGAGATAGTGTGCTTGTATATTTGTAATATCCTCAATTCGGTGATAAATACTGGGTCAAATTGGGAAATATTTTGTTCTATAAGTGGTCCTTTGATTTTTTGTACCTAAGAGGGTCTTTTCGATTGCAAGAAATTATAAACCGTAGTTCTCCTGCATTGCAAACATGAGTGAACTTGAGCCTAGTGAATCCAGTATTAGACTTGAGAGGAACCAAAAAAAAAAAGGGGTTAAAAGGCTTAACACTCAAGATGTTTCATCTAAGTTTAAGCCAGAACCACCTGCAGTATCTAACCCTACACCAAGTACTACTACAATATCTACTAGGTCCAGAAGTGCAAAGAAGGAAAAGGAAAGGTTTATGTAGGAGGCCATTGGAGATATAAATGAAGGAGGGTGACGAATTGGAAAGAGACCTATGGGTCAAGTTGTCGTGACCACTAGGTTAATTGATGGTGTCATTAAAATTGGTGAGTTGGCCTAGCCTCAAAGTGGATGGCAACTATTTTGGTATGATTTTAATAGGCAATATTCTAGTAAGCCCGCATGTTACTTATGGGGGCTAAACCTTGGAACGATGGTGGTGCCAAATGTGCTTGTAGAGGAGGACTTGATGATGTTATTGGCTAGACATTATCATCCCATTGATAGAAAAATTGGGAGTGAAAATGGTGATGTGATCCTTGAAGTGACAAAGGATAAGATTGTGGAGATATTTGGGTTAAATCCCAATTACACTATGAAATTTAATTGTGTAGAGCTATATCCTGAATATGAGAATAACATATTTGCATACAAAAATAGACTGCTTGTTTGGCATAGAAAGAAAAAGGAGAGATTTCTCCCTAAGGAAGCTGAGCCTTTTGAATGTGAGGATTTTTTGGATTATTTCAAGAACACTTACTACTACCTAAATCAAGTGTTGGCCCAAAATTTTTAGGTGAGGATAGCCCTTGACTTATTGGTAATGTTGGCGAATATACAGGGTCATAATCGAAACATTGGTTTTGATTATGCCAACTATGTTGCTAAAAAAATGCATCAGGATTTCCTCAATTTAAAGAAGGAGGTTCTCCCTTTCCATTTACCTCATTATTCTCTGCTAATGCATATGCTCTTATTTCAGGGTGATCATGTATGGAAAAGGAAGTTGAAATTGAGATTAAGAGAGGATGAAAATAATGTTTTTCCAGTACAAATGTGGACACACATTTGGGATCAGTATTGTCCCAATTCAAATTATCTCATCTTTGCTAATATTATAAGGTTTCGTATCTTAGAAGCGTTGGGTGTAGCACCTATTCATAGGCTTTCTCCAGCAATCAGAAGTATCATGTGCCGAAAAGATATACCAGGATAAAATGCAACACATAATTGGGCAGATTGGTTTCTCCATTCAGAATATACTTTGATCAAAGCCTATGGGGCTAAGGTGGAACCATGTTGTTTGCCCATATATGTCTCTTATAGATTGGCCTTTATGGAACTCATGTTGAAAATTGATGTTATGGACTATGAAATGTTCATGAAGCCTAAGAAGGGTACTGTGGTGAATCCCTAATGCACTTTTTCTTACTTCAAATTTACTACCCTTGAGGGGTATGAAAAGTTTGGGATCATGGTGAATAATCTTAGATTGCATATTGATGAGGTTAGGATTTTTGAACCAGAAAAGTTTGTGTATGGAAAGAGAAGAGATACAAATTTATCAGTAATACATCCATAATCGACATTGAAAAGAGTATCATGAAAAGGAATTCCTTTTATGTAAGTCCATATGATGTAATTGTAGACCCTTTTGAAAGAGCTTTCACAAAGCTAAGGGATTATCAAAATGGTGATTTTAATGTGAAGGTGAAGGAGGCTACTGATAAGGCACAATCTCTCCTCGAAAAACAACCACAAGCTACGGATATCCCAAAGTAGCCTAAAGATGTTTAATAAGTTAGGAAGGAACAAATGGAAAAGCATGTGCTAGGAGATGAGGATGTTAAGAAGAAATTCCCTCCCCCTAATATTGAAGAAACCTTTAGTTTAGAAGTTCCCCTTGATAGAATTGTGAAGTGGCAGATTGATGTTATGGACTATGAAATGTTCATGAAGCCTAAGAAGGGTACTGTGGTGAATCCCTAATGTACTTTTGATTACTTCAAATTTTCTACCCCTAAGGGGTATGAAAAGTTTGGGATCATGGTGAATAATCTTAGATTTCCTATTGATGAGGTTAGGATTTTTGACCCAAAAAAGTTTGTGTATGGAAAGAGAAGAGATAAAAACTTATCAGTAATACATGATCAGTTCTTGTACAAGGATGATGTATTGAGAAACTTGACAAATGATGAGGCTGTCATATCTAGAAAGAAGGAATGGACATCAATAATGGACATTGAAGAGAGTATCATGAAAAGGAATTCCTTTTATGTAAGTCCATATGATGTAATTGCAGACCCTTTTGAAAGAGATTTCACAAAGCTAAGGGATTATCAAAATGGTGATTTTAAGGTGAAGGTGAAGGAGGCTACTAATAAAGAGTAGGCTCTCCTAGAACAACAACAAAATATGGATATCCTAGAGCAGCCTAAAAATGTTTAAGAAGTTAGGGAGGAACAAATGGCAGAGCATGTGCTATGAGATGAGGAGGTGGAGAAGAAATTCCACCCCCTAATATTGAAGAAACCTTTAGTTCAGAAGTTCCCCCTAATAGAATTGTCAAGTGGTAATATGACAAAGAAAGTGATGATGATCCCAGGATCAAGGAATTTGATGAATTCCTTGCAGATGATAAGTTTGTGCAGTCCAAGGAATTTTAGGAATTTAGGTTTCAACAGTGGAGTAAAGAGATAAAAGGAAGGATTGAACTAGCTTGGGTTAGTGTTGAACCTTCTCAACAAGAAGTTGAGAAAGTAGAGGAATAAAAGATCAAAGCTGAAATTGTAGCTATTACTCCCACTAAGGCTAGGAAAATTGTCACAAATAGTGGAATCATGTTGTTACCAAGATGCACTATCATGTCAGCTATAGCATATGATGTAGTAAGAAGAGACCCTCAGGCTTTAATATCTAAGGAGCAGTTTGAGGATAAGGTGTTTGGATCCAGATATAGTCCAAAGTTCTACACTCTTGCAATTTGGTGTACGACACCTAATACTTGAAAGCATGAAGTTGCTAGGCCTATTGAAGAGGTTATAGGTTCCTTGGTGGTCAAAAGAGTCACAGATATAACTCCTGTCTAAGCAACTAAGTTAAGTGCTCATGCAACAATGTTTAGTGTGGACACTGCATATATTTCTTAGAAAAAATATGATTCTCTAGTGAAGGAATACAATAAGGCCTTGGATGAGATAAACAAGATGAGGGCCATTGTTCAGGCTAGTCAATTAGTAAGGACACTTTTTCTACCAGCCTCTTCTTCCTTAGAATTATCTACAGAGGATAGGGAAACCTTGACCTTGAGAATTAAAGATTTGAATGATCAATTGAGTACTAAAAAGGAAAATGTCAAGAAGGCTAAACTTGAAATTGTTAAGGTGGAAAAGGAGATCTTTGAGGATGTATTGAAGCATAGGGTGACCAAGTTGGTCAACTAGGCTGATGACGTTTGAGCTACCTATAAGAGTATTCATGAAGCAAACATGAAGTATCTATAAGTACAAGAAGCCTTCAAGAATGAATGGAGTAATTGTAGTACTAGGGTAGGTACTTTAAGAGAAATGATACCCAAAATGAAGGAGGATCCTGAGGCACCTGCTAGCATCCCCAAAATCTTGCAAAATATTGATTCAGTTAATGAGATAACCACCTTTCATGGAAAGCTAGGTGTGCAACTCCAAAGTAAGCTAAAGTTATTTAAAGAGATGGAGGAACATGGTATGCCTCAGGTATTGAGTCCTAAAGGTGAGTTGCATCCATTTAACAATTGGAAGAAGGATTTGGGAGGAATGCTTGCACCAACTATGATGGCATTGGTTGTCGCCGACTACATCTTGCTGAATTCAAATATTGATACAATGGTGGAGATTGAAACAAAGATGGACATTTTTGTTAAAGAGGCTAGGGCCTTAATTGATGCTAGATACTCTTAAAATAGTACTCAGGTGCAATTTTTATTAAATTATGTGAAGTGGCCAACTAAAGAAGAGTATAACACCTCATTAGAAATGTACATTGAATGAATCTGTGTGGGGATAAATAATGGATAGGAGAAGAACAATATATAGCCTAAATATATTGTAGATTAGGATTTTGATAAAACATTGCAAGATATTGTTCTCTCCTCAACTTAGAATGGGTGGCATAAAGTGCTGATGTGGATAAATCAATTTTGACTTTTTATCTGCTTTCCATGTTTTGTAATTTTGTTGACTAGATTTCCCACGGGGACCACTTTTTGAGCGTGTGGGAAATATTTTGAAGCTATTGTAACAAAAAAATGATGCCTTTCTGAAGTGGGACCGAATTTCTACAATGAGTGAGGGTTAATTTTGCCTCATGTTTATTTTCGCCACCTGAAGGCCCAAGTGTAACTGAAAAAGGAATTTTTTTACGTCAATCCAATGAGGTTTTTACATGTGTGCTTCCTGGCTCGAGGCTTGCTTTTCTCTTTCATCTCTATAAGAAAGAATTCAGGGCCAAAGCAGTGGTTAGTTGAGAATTGATTTGACACAATGAATTGTAATAGGAATACAAAGTATTTTTTTGCATTTTGTCTTAATTTCATAATCTATTGTCATGTATATAATTTTGATAATAGTATAGCAAATACAATACAGAGTGATACCAATTTCATGGCTATTATCTCTCCTTGTGCTCGTTTTATGAGTTATGAATGAAAGAAATCAAGAATTCTTTGGTTTGTCTCTGTTGTCTCCCAATGGATGTTTAATTTCATTCCTACTTATTAGTTCAATGAATTAATATAAATGCTCAGGTGAGATTATTAACTTATAAAAATTGGGTGCTAGGATTGTTGTAAGCAGTAATAATCATCAATGTTATAAGGAGATGTTGTAATGTAGTGTTTCTTAAGACTGCATGTGTTAATGTTTAGTTGTTATCTAGTCATATAGGTTGATATTGACTTCGTTCTTGTGATAAGGAACTGGTTTGTGCATAGTATTCATAATTTAGCCTCTAGGTTGATTCATCAGCTAATCCCCTTTATTTTATAAACTTTCAAATGGATACCACTGTAGTTATTTTCTATTGAGTTTCATCTTTTCATGCTCTAAGTGTAGGATATCAATAAATGAGTTGCCAACTTGTTAGATATGCTACGTAGTTGAGTAATTTTATGTCAATTGCCTGTTATTGACCATGTATCTAAGTAGTAGTCATAAAAATTCTTGAGTATACATCATGTGATCACCCTCCCAGGTTTAAAAGAGCCTTAAGTGTAGGAGTACTAAGTATTGGAAATGGAAAAGGCCATAGGTATTTCTGAAGATCTGTTTGTTTCTCAAAAAAATCACCAACAAATTGGTGACTTTGTTGGGGATTAGCTAAGTAAAAAGTCTCTAGTTCAGATCTGGTATAGTCAGAGTCAAGTATTTTGTTATATGATATTATTTATTGTTTAAAGAATAATTGGTTTAAATTATATTGCATTAGTCATGTCATATTACCCAGTTTTATGTGTTGGGTTATGTTTAACATCTTTTCTAAAGTTACAAGTACAAAATCAAAGTAAAATCACTTTCTATTTCCCAACATTCTGGGTGGTGACTTTGAAATCTTTAATATCAATGTAAAGAAAAGTTCTCAAAAGGAGCGAAAGAAGAAGGATTCTGACATATTTGACATCATGAAGAAGACCAGAAGCTATGCAAAGAAGCATCTCGAGCATAAGGAAAAATTTGAATCTACAAAAGAGAAGCAACCCCTCTGGGTCAAGAAAAGCTTTGAATCAAATAAGTTTGTTGATTCCCCTATTAATGCATCTCCTACTTCTAATATTGACATAAGTAGTGCTAGTATCCATGAAAAGGCACATGAAGTTGAATATTCTAACATAGACCAAGGAATTTTTCCTGTTGAGCAAGTGTATGATAATGAGCTTGATATTTCAAGAGAGGAGGATAGATGGGAGTTTTGGGGAAAGAATAATAATTTTTCAGAGCCTTCAACCCCTAGAGTTGGCTCTACTTGCAATAGAAAGAATTTTAAGCTAGTTGCTAACAAAAATTATGTGGCATGGGATGTCGAAAGCCCCCTTATAGCACCAGTAGCACCTGCCATTTGGGCCCCTATCCCGACCTCTGCTAAAAAAATCCATCTGAACACCTGCAAGATGTGGCAGATGTGTGTTTGGTGCATGGGGTTATAGACCATAATGTTGCGCTAAGGTTTCTCGCAGCCTCCTTCAAAGGAAGAGCACTAGATTGGTATCACACTTTGGGAGCCACTACCATCGACACTTGGGATTAGCTCGAGGATATCCTTTCTACGAGATATTTTCAAATAATGGAGATTGGTCTTCGCTATATCTTCAGCTGGCGACCATAAAGCAAGACCCTTAAGAAGCCATGGCTGACTTTAATGCTCGATTTCACATGCTTTGGCAGAGGATCTAGGCTGCTATCCACTCACTGGTCAAATTGGCATTCATGTTCTACCTTAAATCCATCAATGCCGACATCTCGATGATGATACAGTCTCTTGGTTGGACCACTCTACCGGATGCCTATAGCATTGTTGTCAACGCAGAGAAAAATCTAATAGACACCGAGAAGTTTCCACCTCAACCCGCTATACCTATATTTCTTGAGATATTAGTTTCTGCCCAAGAGATACCATCTACCAACATGTCCACTCCTACCCAATCTATGTACACATATCCAAGCACACCATAGAATGTTGCTTCCACGTCTGGCTCTTCAAAAGATGAGATGAGCGATGTCAAGGAGCTATTGTGGACCATCTCAAATGAAATAAATACCGTCAAGTAGAACCAATCTGCGCCTCTGAATCCAACCTACCAAAATTATCAAGGTAGAGTATCTCCCTACCAGCAAAATCAATTCCAAGGAGGTTCATGCATGAATCCGCAGGCTTAAAAAACTAATTAGATGGTCCCAGTGCATACTTCGTTGCAGAATGCTCACCCAAGCTTCAGTAGAGAGTTGATAGCGTGGAAAAATAACCTCGTTGATGACATCAATCCCTAGTGCTTCCCCTGTGGTGATGCACATATGGCTCATAATTTCCTACACAACAACCTACAACAAAAGGTCGTGGAATAGCACAACCAAGGAATTGTGTCAGATTTAGGAGGTTATGTGTATTCCTCTCCATAAATGGAAAATGTGGTACTCATTGCACAAATGCAAGGGATGTCCCTAGAGCAAGAGGAAAATATAGCTCTCGACCACATGCTCTTCTCATGGATGGAAGAAGAAGAGGAGGAATCTTCAAATGATACGTCCACATCCAAAGCCTTACAAGTGTAGTTGAATTACAATACTTGCTCTAAGAGGAGATTCACAGGTGAACCGGTCATCCCGCAACCCAAAAGTATCTCTGACCAATCTCCTAGTACCTCTACAGTTGCATAGCAATTTCGGCCTTGAAGGGAAATTGTTATAACAAGGGCTAAGGAGTAGAAGCCTTCAAATCCACCACCATTCAATGTGGTAAAACAATTGAAAAAATCCTCTTCTAATGTGTCTCTTTGGGATATCCTAGCTATTCTAGAGCATAAGTCATTGCTCCAAAAGGCCCTCTGGGAGGATGCAAGCTCCATTAAGCTAGCTAACAGAGCAATTACTGAAGAGAAAAGTTGTTGATCCATCACCTCTAGCCAAAGTTCTCACAAATAGTACAAAGGAAACGCCTACTAAAGTTAGAGATAAGCTGAAACCAAAACCATTTTTCCTAACTCTTATTGTGGTGACAAAATTATTGCACAATTCCATGATTGACTTTGGTGCTAGCACCACAGTCATGCCCAAGTAGATAGCTGAAGCCTTAGGCCTTAGATATCAACCTTTAAATAGAGGGGTTATGCAGCTTGATGGGAACAAGGTCAAAACCGTAGGTTTCATTAAGAATATCCCCTTGACCCTATTCTCGTACCCTAGTATCACAATTCCACAAGATACCATGATCATAGATGTTCCTCCCATGTTCAGTCTCTGCTTATCCTGGGAATTCACTTCCAAGATAGGAAAACATGTTTCCTCAGAATGGTCACACTTGATCCTCAGGACCAAACACAGAGCTAAAATGAAGATAGTGTTTGAACCTCTACATTCAAAATATGTAGCAGATGAAGCCATGATCAACTTTGAGGTCACTCATACCTCTATCACCAAAGAGGAAATATTCAACTGAGCTTCTAGAGGATGAAAAAGCGACCAGAGACCAGACCGATTAGGAAGAGGTCCTCTTAAGTGAATATATGGACACCAATCCTTTTGGAAATTATCATGCCACTAGACTGGGAGCTTATGTCATCTATGATGAAGATCCAGTGATCCCGAAGGTTATGAAGGAATTTGAGAGCGGTCCATCTTCAGAGCTATGGACGATGCATTTTGGTGGAGCGAGATGCAAATTCAGTGTAGGAGTCAAGATATGTTTGACATCCCCATCCAATGAAAAGACACAGGTATTTTTGCTTCTAGTTTTCCTGTTTAAATAATGAAGTTGATTCTGAAGGTCTAGTGCAAGGTTTAAGTCTTATAGAACAAATGGGCATTAAGAAAATAATGTTGTTCAGAGATTTTGAGTTGATTGTCAATCAAGTCCCAAGGATCTTTGCTACGAAGAATGTTCACATGACGTCCTATAGACATTGAGTCTAGAACCTGATTGAGCACTTTGAAGCCTTCAATATCTAGATAGTTCCCAGAGAGAAAAATACAAATGCAGACCGCATGGTCGCAATCAGATCTCAATTTGACCCTGTTCTTGACTTAGTTCATAACTTACACTCTATGCGAGTGATTTTCTGACCTACAATTCTAGATAATGATCAGAGCTAGAAAGTGTTTGAGAGTGATGAGCACATCACCTCATTCATCCAATAGTCAGGAGAGTTCGCTGAGAAACTCCAACTGAAGATTGTCGAGGCCTATGAAGGATAAATTATTCAGTTGAGGTCCAACAAGCTTCCAAAAGGATTGGTCACTCTTAAAAACATATTCAATTGTGATGGTGCGATGAATGACAAGAGGAAGTTTGTAGCAGAGAAAAGAAACTATCCAAATCTTCAAGTCGAAGATGGAAGGAAACTTAAAGTTAGAAAGAATGTCCCACATCATGATAAGGAAAGGCTCATCGAAATCTGTGAGAAATATAGAGTAGTGGCTTGGTCATATGATGACCTCAAGGGATACGATCCCAAAATCATCCAGCATACTATAGAATTGATGGAAGGTGCAAAATTAGTGAACCAAAAGTAAAGGTTGGTGAATCCAAAGATTGAGTCATTGATGGCACAAGAGCAGACAAAGATAATTCAGCCCAGATCATCTTCTCGATCAAACACAGTACATGGGTATCTAGCCTAGTTCTCATCCAAAAGAAGAACAGATACATCCACCTATGTGTTGATTTCTGGGACCTGAACAAAGCATCCCTAAAGGACAACTACCCATTTCCTTCTATGGAGTCTATCTTACAAATAGTAGCTGGGTCAGAAATGTTCTCCCTATTGGATGACTTCTTCGGTTACAATCAGATCCGGGTAAAAGAGGAGGACCGACACAAAACAACATTCACTACCAAGTGGGGAACATTTGCATATGCAAAAATGCCCTTCGGCCTCTCAAATGAGGGAGCCACTTTTCAGTGGGAAATGGATATTGCTTTAAGGAAATTGATCAATAAGATCACCTTAATCTACTTAGATAATCTTATGGTATTCTGTAAGAGTAAGGATGATCATTTTGATCACCTTGAAATGGTCTTTAAAAAATTCCAGGAGTTTAGGATATCCCTGAACCAAAAAAAATGTGTTTTCGAAGTGTCGCAAGGAAAACTATTGGGACAAGTAGTGCCTAAAAATGGAATTACAACTGATCCAGAGCGAGTGAAGGAAATCAGAGAAATTCCCCTTCCAGTCAACAAGAAGGGAGTCTATTCCTTCCCAGGGAAGGTAAATTTTGTGAGTAAATTCATTTATGATTTCACAAGACTAATTAGATCTATCTCTTTGATGCTAAAAAGGATCAATTGTTCAAATGAACAAAGGAAGCTAGAGAATCCTTTGAAAAGGTTAAGGACACTATTTCTTCAGCTCCTGTGCTAGTAAATCCAAACCTATCAAAGGACTTCATAATGTATGTATTTAGTAGAAAATCCAACATCGGTATTGTTTTTGACCCAAAAGGATGATATAGGAAAGGGAGAACATCCGATAGTATTTCACTCCCGACCCTTAAAGGATTATGAGACAAACTATAACTTCATTGAAAGGAAATCATCTACCATTGTTAAGGGGCTCAAGAAGTTCTGACACTTCATATCTTGCAACAAGGTGGTTGTATATGTCACACATTCCAGTGTGTGTGAGTATATCATGGAAGGAGAGATCACAAAAAAAAGGGCATATTGGATTACTAAGATCCTGGAATATGAAATTGGGGTCAAGCCTACAAAGACCATATGAGGAAGAGGACTGTGTGAATATTTGTCACATGACAAAGAAATGGCTGTGGAAGAGGAACAACTCGAGTTGGTTCTAACAAACGAATCTGGGTCTGAAGACTGCTGGTTGGAAGACAAAGTAAGATTCATGCATACTGAAAAATATCCATTGGGCCTTCCTTCTCAGAAGAGAAGATTCTATACATTAAAGAACAACGGATTTGCACTCATTGAGGGGGTCCTTTTCAAAAGGAACTTCAATGGCATTTTACTGTGGTGCATCACCATAGAACAAACAAATATAATTCTTAACACTTTCCACAGCAGTCCCGTGGGTGGACATTTTTCTTCAAAGACTAGATCGCCATCAAATTATGTGTGTCAGATATTTCTGGACTAAACTATTCAATTAATCACACTCTTTGGTTAAAGCCTGCAAGGAATGCCAATTTTTCACCAGAAGAAGGAAAAATTCAGCAATGCCTCTCAACCCGATACTGGTTGATGAAACCTTTGCACAATGGGGTCTAGATTTTATTGGAATGATTAATCCCATCCCTAGCGCTAGACACAAATGGATCCTCACGGCTACAAACTACTTTACCAGATGGACCGAAGTCATGCCCCCTAAAGAATGCAACGGAGGTAGAGATTGTTAACTTTCTTGAAGAACTGGTAACGAGGTTCGGCCCACAAAGGACCATCATCTCTGACAATGCTAAGGCTTTCCTAGGCTTAAAGGTATGTCAATTTGTGCTCAATCATGGCATATTCTTAAAAACATCTTCAAACTACTACCTGCAGGGAAATGCTCTAGCTGAGTTGACTAACAAAAATTTAGTCTGACTCATTAAAAGAATCGGGTCAAAACATTAAAGAGAATGGCATAAGAACCTCTAGGCAACACTATAGGTAGACCAAACAACCCCTAAACAAGTCCTCAAGACTTCACCATACAATTTGGTGTACGGGAAGGAAGCGCTATTACCCATCTCAATGGAGATTCCTGCACTACAGATGCTCAAGTCTTTGGCATTTGAATAGAATGGAGCCATGGAGGTTTAGTTGGCCAAGTTACTGGAAGTACAGGAGAAAAGAAAAAAAGCCCTGGCAGCCATGTCTAATTGCCAAAATGTGGTTAAAAGGTGGTTTGACAAGAAAACCTTAGACTAGGGTCTAAAATGCGGGGAGGGTATGTGCAAGATCATCATGGAAAAAAATAGGCCCTTAAGTGGCAAAAAATTCGAAATCGAGTTAGGAAACTTGGCAAAAATTTGAATAAGTTATCTATATTATTTCAAAAATATGTAAGAATAGAATATGTAGAAAACTGAATGTAGTTTCTAAAATACTAGGTTTATTTTAAAAAAAGAAATCTATTTGGTGAAATTTTGAAATTTCAATGTAGTAGTACTTAAATTTGAGGGAAAAATAAGTAGGTGTCTGTCGACCACCCTAACCACAATAAAATGATAATATTTTTTTATAAGATTTTAGATATAAGTAGAGGACTCATGTCCTGATGTGATGCATATTTTTTTGTAATTTTTTTCCAAGTAAATAATTAATTATGAATTTTTTATTATAAATTTTAAAAAATATAAAAACTTATATGTTTGACCACCTTAACTTGGTCAGAACTTCATGAAATTAATTTTTTTTAATCCTATAGTATGCAAAGCATAGAATGTGACACATGTTTCAGATTCAAAAAATGTGATACCATTTGAAAGTTATAGATGTTTTTCAATTGGCCTATCAATTAGGACTTTAGTCATAATTCCAATAGAAAATGAATAATAATTATTTATTAAATTCAAAGTAAAGCATAATTTATATTGGTGGAAAGTTGAGAATCTCCTTTAAAAACCCTTTTCATTTCATAAATTTTGGGTAAAAAAAAGTTGTCAGCCACATACCCATCATATTGCCACTTTTTGGCCCATCATGATCCTGCACATACCCGAGACCTAGTGCTAAAATTCAATGAGAGGGATGCAAAGCTTGGCCAACACAGAAAATTCGATAGTCTGTGGGAAGGCCCTTTTCAAATAATTCAATGCAAGCAGCATAACACATTCAAATTAGAAAATATGGAGAAAGAAGCATTGGGGATTCCAATTAATAGAATCCACCTCAAATTGTTCAATTAAGCTTCATTAATGATTTTTCCAATATAAATATGTAATTATTGTAAATTTTCCTTTATGTTCTTTTATTCAGCTAGTCTTTCGAAAAGCAACTCATAATGTAAGAAGTAGAGAAACATAACCCATAATGCAATAAGCAGAAAGAAAAAGATACAAAAATTTAATAAAATTTGTATATTCACTAGATGGTATTATATACTTCAATATTACACTTCCAAAATGGCTCCAGGGCCATACTTTAAAGTATATATGTATATACTATGCATTTTTTTCTAGTATATGTGTTAAAAGCCCTTTCTAGGCGTATATACAAAAAACAAGAAGAGGAAAAAGTCCATTCTAGGATTGGGGCAACATTATTATAAGCAACATCAGGAATAACATCATTAGCAACAAGAGAAATAGGAACGACAATAGGGGCATTAATTGTAGTAAAAGCGTCAAAAACAACAATGGCGAGTGGTGGAGGGAACACCAGGTTCCTGAAGTCAGTATACTAGTCAACGTTATAAAACAACACCACGTTGTAGCAATGCAGAAGGAAGTGGCAAGCATGAGTGATCCTCTCGTAGTGCTCTCCAATTGATAAAATGTGAAATCTGCTCAAAAACAACATCCACGACACCACTGTATCTTTTTCTATGTCTTTGCGGAGGTCACTCGCCATGGGAAGACCAAGGCCATAGACTGCGTTTGTCACAACCTCACCTAGGCCAGTGAGGTAGCACTTCAGAAAGATCTCCATTGTCAAGCAAAAAATCATTTGCTTAGAAACCTGTATATCAAGCAAGGATACAATGAAATGCGAGAAAATGTCAGTATTGACCCTATATTTATCCTCGTATTCTATACAGTCCCTACCCAGTACCCACTTCATTGCTATGATAGCTAATGAATGCTTGTTCTTTGTCATTCATTTCAAATGCCTATTAGAAATTTTTCCTAAAAAAGTTATCTGCGACTTATTGCTAGTGAGCCTAATCAGAGTATTCATGATGCCTATCTCTACCCAACTACCAAATGCTAATTCATCTCAATCACTAAGTGTAATTCTACTGTTATCTTAGGGTCTATTTATAGAAATATTTGAGGTACCTGCGTTCCATAAGCATGATGCTAATCGAGTATTAACTCAAAAATCCCACCAAGAGCCAACTTGAATTTCCCACCCAATTGTGTCTTCTATGCATGAATTGTTGCATGCAAAGTTAAGGAGAAGTAATTAATTAGTACAAATTGGTGGTAGTCCCAAGTGATCGTCCATATGACCAAGTGCTGATGTGTCACACTGAGGGAATTTTTCAGCCTCCAAGGATGAACTTAAATATTTTCATGTACTCATTGCACCTTTGGCTTAATCATAATTTTCAGGTTATTAATTTCCAAGCATGCAAAAGGTTTTATGTCCCTTCAATCGTGATCTCAATTTCCCAAGAAATCATACCGTAGGACATATGACCAATTGTCATTATGAATTGTTGTCTTTTCACAAGGGCAAGAAATTCATTTTGCATGAGCAAAGGACCTGGTGGTACATGCCAAATTTAATGCTAAAAGAAAACCATTGTCTACAACTCCAAGTAAGAAAAAATTAAGTGTTGCATACGAAAGAACAACACTGTGCAAAGTTTTTTGAGTACGCTATTCAGTGCAAAGAGCTTTTGAGTGCATAATTACTGAAGAACCCCAGTGAATTGTAGTAAGTTTTAGCATTGTAAAAGTACACATAATGTTGAGATGGCCTCAAATCCTTAGATGGGAGTGCAAGGAGAGGTGACCCAAAGCTTGTTTGATGGCATGCGTGTGGCACCAATGGCCAATATTTTCAATGACACCTCTTACACTTCACCTGGAATACTAGAGAAGCTAAAGTGGATCCGCACATAGGCTGCAGAAAAGAAATCTCATAGGGGCCAGACCTAGATAATGGAAGAATGGGATAAAATTGATGATCCCATCCTCAAAACTAACCCTAAGAGTCTTAGGGTAGCAGCTTACGAAAGAATGAAAGTGGCCACTAATGAACATCAGTTCGTGTACAAGCTATGGTTATGTAGTCTTTGTAGTATATGGTCCCTTTTGTGCATTACTGCTCGGAGCTAGTTCATGAGGGAATTCAACATTTCAACCTAGATGCCGACGCCATTGAAGGCTAAGAGCTAAGGGTTATAATCAATGTGGAGGCTATCAGGGACATGCTATGCATCCCTAAAAGAGGCTCTAGAGTAGAAAAGATGGAGTCGTTCACTCCAGAAAAGGGGGATGATTTTTGGAGAACTAGAGATCTCGCTCTAGAATTTTATAACTGGGAAACCCAAAGGCCTTAAGAATATTTGGAAAAGCTGCCACAAATTCTAGTCGTGCACAATGCTTTTAGCACAGACTTGCAGGAGTCCTTCTCTATGATGGCTTTTGTTTGTAGCATGGACAAGGACAAGTTAGTTGAAACTTTTCAACTGGGTCTGGGTTTTCAACTAAGAAAACAACATTCCTTATTCTAGTATGACTTCACGAAAGTCATCATCTAGGAATGTTGAGTCAAATCAAGGAATACTGCATGTAGCGTAAGTTCAGGTTTCCTTCCTTCCTTGCTCATATGTTTTTACACTAGAACCTTGAGTTTTTCAGTAAACAGATGAGGTTAAATCTATTTTTGATGAGAAGGGTGCCAGAAAGCCAGTTTCTGTGTGGACTCCCCTCCTTTTTGCAACAAATGATAATTATGCATTCTCAGAGTGTTTCTTGACTCTGATTCTGCAAGACTTTAGCGAAGATGGCAATCTTCATCGGCTTTCCGCCGAACAAACAGGGTTGATGCAAAATTTCACTCCTCGCGACTCGTTTCTCAGGGAGGATTTCACATTCATTAGGATGCATGGCTTTACCGAGGAACCATTTTGGCTCTTGACATGTGTCACAAACTAGGTGTTGGCCCTTGAGATGTTCTAGCAACTGTTGATTATCGACAACAACTTTTACAGAGGGAAGAAGCAGAAAGGTTTTTACTTTTTCCCTTTGAATTTCAAAATGGTGGTAATGGCAAGGAAGCAGATGCATAAGCTGGTAGAAGTAGAGCTAGCTCATCTGGGACTAGTGTTAATTTGTGATGAGTGGCTATACAACCCCAAAAATGACTTATTAGACCTGAACATCAAGGTGACTCACAACTCCCAGCCTTACTTGGAAGCTCGACAAAATCCAAAGTCAGAACAAGACGACCTATTTGTGGACTTGGCCTATATTCCTACCAAAGATAGGAGGTTGTCGTGGCTCTCTTTCTATTTTCCATTGGTGAAGCCTAATGAGAGGCTCCAAATGGGGGTCACCCTTCACAATAATTTGGTCAAGCATTGGAAGTGGAGCAAAGAGAAAATTGCAGCCTTCTGGATTTATCGTCAGGAGATCTAATGCCTTGATGCCTCATTCCAAGACATAGACAAGAATGAAAGATTTGATACTCTATGGAACACAATGCATGATGATACTGATGCAAGTGATGATGAAGATATAGATCCAGAGGAAGCTAGGAAATATACAAGGAAGGGAAAGGAGGTGAAACAAGCCCAAGCACAAAAGTAAGAAAAGGTGACAAAGTAGCCTAGAAAAACTTCTTCAAAGGTGTGGGTGAATGTATCACATTCGAGAGCCTCAAAAACATGCACATGGGTTGCGAAAAGACCCAGAATAACCCAACAAAATTCAGAGGTCATAGAGGTGGACAATTCCCCACCCGACAAAAGGCAGCACACAAATGCAACTTCTAGAGAGGCTTCATAGGAACTTGGAATGAGCCAAGGATCAAATTCCTCCACAGCTCAGGTATCTTTCTCTCCCCCTCTTCTCACTTCACAATATTTGGTTTCTCCTGTTGTCTCGGCATCGCCCATCACTTCAAGTGTCGACCTTCCTTTTTCTTCTTCTATTGCATTAGTCGCGAAAGGTTTCTCCCAATTCTCCTAGGTTGGACAACTCATTTTTAATCCCCCACGAGTTATTCTACTTTTCGTGAGAGCACAGTCTACAACCACTATTGCCACCCCTTTTTCTACAACCACATCGGCTTCGACCCAACTTGTGCAACTAATGTAATCTATTGTATCTCCACTACCGCCATCGCTTCCAAAGAAGAAATCAGCCGAGACCACTACTCTATCATTCCCTTTGTCTCTTCCTCCCGGTGCACCCTTCACGGGTGAGCTCATTAGATCACCAACAAAATTCATTACTGAAGGAGACAGAGATGCTAAAAGGCCACCAGAGCCATAGGTGCAAACCCTTTTCAATGAGGCTCAGGTAGTCATTGCATTTTGCAACCATGCATCTAAATGCCATCAAACCGTAGGGGGAGATGCAACCCAAAGATTACACCATCCATGCTATGGAAATCGATCTGCATGCAACCCAACCACAAGATAAATTTGAGCTAATGGAGGAATCATAGTGTGTGGTGACTACTGACTTTCTCAAGTCTGGTCACCAACTGAAAAAGAAGGAAGATGAGCTCAAAAATGTTAAGGAGAGGATAGACATCCTACTGAAGAAGGACAAAGCAAGGGACGCCAAATTTGCACACTTCTCTCAGCATGCATAGGTAGAACATGCTATACTTTAGGGGGAACTCGCAAAGTTCCAATCCCAAGATCCCAACCTAGTCACTGAACTACAATAGAAAAACTAGGAATTACAGGACCGGTTGGTGTGGGTAGCAAAGGAGATGCAACAAAAGAATGGAGAGTTTTAGGATCAATGGGAGCAGAGAATGCAACAAAAGGACACAGAGTTCTAGGGTCAACAAGCTCAATTTGAGAAGGAGATCCAGGAAGTAAGGCTTTCCTTGGGAAGAGAATACACAACCAAAGGCTAGGTTGAGGAAAAATTGTTTTTTGAGTTGAAAACTCTGCAGGAACAACTCTTCACTGCGAACAAGAGAATTGTTGAGTTGATGCAGGATGTTAGGTCGAGGGACAAAAAAATTGGTCTTTTGAAGAATCCTCCCCAACCCCTTGCTACCTAGTCGAACCTCCTCTTAGTAGCTCAACAACTATATATTTCATACTAGGAAAAAGTCAAGGCTTTTTGTCTACCTCTTCAGTCGATGCTTCAATTCATGGTAGAAGCGACAAGTTTGAGCAAGGGGGTTTGTGGAACGATTGAAAAATTCCCACAGTTCATTATAGAGAGGGTTCCCAAGGTGAAAATTTTTCTAGATAAGCTATACATGATGGAAAATGAGGACTTGGTGAGTGCAGGGATTGAGGATCAGAGGTCGGCTACCAAGAAAGCAAAGGAATTCATCTAATGTAATGCAACCATCCTCCATGCCAGAAATTGCTCAACAATATTGAGTTGGACCATGAACAATATGCAAGATGAAGTTATCCCAGTTGACTCAAATGGGCTTGCCCTCACCTTTCCTTTCTAATGATTCAATGG
>VDFB02086081.1:89829281-89878991 GCA_007258455.2 Sequoia sempervirens
TGCAAAGCCAACGATACCAAATGAATTGATCTGGTTCTAAATATAAGGAAGCCATTGTGACCTTTTGTCCATTTGGGATTTGGTGTACTTCAAAAAAATTATCCATTTGGTTTATCCATGTTAGAGGATCCTTACCATCAAACTTGCGCATATCCACCTTTGGAAATAAATTCCTAGATCCCATAGGAGTACTAAAGCTTGTGTTAGTAGTGGCTGACCTAGAATTCTCACCTTGGTTGCTTGAGAACTCCTTTCTTGATTCAGCTATGTAGGTGCTTAACATGTTTCGCATGTCCGCCATATCTCCTCTTAGGTCACACATATCCATCTTAATTGAGGAAATTTCTTCATTGACCTTATTGTTAATTGAGGAAATTTCTTCCTTGACCTTATTGATTTCTTCATTATGAGTAATATCCTCGATTGTTTCACCATCCTTATCAGGAGTCTTCCCCGGAGTGACAACATTCTTTTTACCCCTAGTTGCAGGCCCTGTCATGATGGAAACCACTAATGTTGAAATAAATCACCAAATGAAACTTAAATTATCTCAAATTTTTATTGTAATCTCCTTTATTATGTCTTCAAAAACCCAATAAAAATAAGACTCCAATTCAACAAGATGTGCGAGATATGTAGATTCCAAAAAAAATGGTGTAGAAACCCTAATTCTGCAATAATTCGCTTAATTCTGCTCCAATTCTTCTGAAATATGGACTGTAGATTCTTCAATATGTTCTTCAAAAACCCTTTAAAAATTAGAAAAAAATTCGCCAAAATCTGAAAGATATGCTCTTCCCAAAATCGCCTCCAAAATTGAGAAAAACCTTGTCTCTATGGTGCCAAGATCATGCTCTGATACCACTTGTTATGAAATAACTTGCACAATTGAAGAATATGATATGAAATATTCTGCAAATACTTGATAATAACTGAGAATAACAAGCCACTTCGAGGGGGCAAACCTCCAAATATCTCTAATGAGAACACACTTCACAACTTGATGATGAAATAAGACTCACAACCTCCTATATATATACCTATTTATGCTAAGGATATCAACAAGGCCGACTTAGACACACCTATATAAGACTTAGGCCGACCTAAACAACTAAATAACAATATACTAATGATAATATGACTTAATAGAGAGTTAAGATAGCCACAAGCCGACTATTCATAACCTGATGTACAATAATATTATATATGAGCATGCCCCCTTCTTCAAAGAAGCATTGTCCTCCTATATATACCTATTTATGCCATATATCAACAAGGCCGGACTTAGACACACCTATATAAGACTTAGGCCGACCTAAACAACTAAATAACAATATACTAATGATAATATGACTTAATAGAGAGTTAAGATAGCCACAAGCCGACTATTCATAACCCGATGTACAATAATATTAAGGGCGTAGCAAAATAAACCAAACTACAGTAAATGAATGTTAAATAGCTTATCTTTCAATGGAGACAACCATATCATATGCATAATACTAAGATCAACATGCGAAGCATCATTTAATTCATAACACAAATTATAAATAATTGCACACTACAATAAATGCTTATTCCTTCTTGATAACACCCCCAAGTGTATCCAAAAAAGGTCCTCTCCATCCTTTACAGTTTATAATTTATAACATAGCTAAAGCCACTGGATAGGCATCAAAGTCGTTACTAAAGTATCAACTTCTTGTATTCCAAACGTTCCTCGGGGAGTTGATCAAAATAATCAAATTTTGCAGAGGAATAGGTATCGACAAAGAAAAAAGATCATGATCCCACCAACAATCGCCAAAGGACCAATCATTTCACCAACCATCAATGCAACTCATAGGAATATCAAATAGTGGCACGTGTGAGCTACTTGATGGGAAATTGTAATTCAAAATGATGCAAGCCAGCCATAAATGTGAATTAAATTAACATATTATCAAGCTTAGGAGAAAGCACCCATGTCTAGAAAAAATTCGATAAATTCAACCAACATCACCTTTCTTCCACAATGAGTTGCATCCAATATGGTGAGCTCTCAGACTGATGGAAATTCTACCAATGACTACATCGTCCAGGAGGAAATCGAGTGTAATCCACTATTTAGGAACACTTCAGACCAACTAAAAGAAATCTTCACAGTGCAAAGTGAGGTGGAGGAAGAAGTGCTTTAGAGCATCCTTGGTGAGGCATTTATGGGTTAGGCCCTTGTGCATAACACAACTATGCTGGAGCGCTTTATCTATACAGTCATTATGACTTCTAGATGCTGTGACTGGGGCGTGAGAGTATTGGAGCGCCTAGTGAAACCTAAATTTCATCATTGCGTTAGGGTGGAAATTAATGGACTTAGCTACTATCCCTGAAGTGCACTAATAGTTGACCCTATTTGCATTGTGTTGGCTATTCAAGATGGGACTTTGGAGGTGGCTGTGGCTCTTCTGCGCGCAGGAGTGGTGAGGAATGATATGGGACTTTTCATACAATTTCTCCAGTCTCATGAATTTTTTTTATCACTAGTTCAAATAGAACGCCTGCAGATTGTCACTTAGGGCATTTGTGCCCTGATGTTTGCTCTTTGTACCTAAGAAGAAATGTCTATTTTGTCCTTTTGTCCATGACCTAAATTTTGTAGTCGAACCAAGCGATTTTTGGCAATGCTAGTGCAATGTAAAAACGTTTATATATATAAATAAAATATCTCTTTTTGATACTACTGTGTCTTTACATGCATGGCTTAATTTGTTTCCTATTAATATCATGCTTAGAAAATGTTGTTTTCTTTTCTGTATAATGCATTAGTTAAGTGATTAGACTGACTGCTATTAATTTAATCACTAAAACTCTTCTAGGTAGCAAAATAGGTGGTTCACAGAACTTAATAAAACCCCGCCCAGGTTTAAGAAAGCCTAAGGAATGCCACTCGAGGCATGAATTGTGGGTGAAGTTTCTAAATCTTGACACACAACTCATTAATCGTTTTTCTAATATTTGTACACTCACTTTGGAGAAAAGGGAAGTTCGAAAATGGTGAGAAAACACTACCCTGTGAAGGACAACAATACAAGCAGTAAAATGAGGGGTTTGACAAACATACAAAAATCCTTCCCAAGTTTGAGGTAGACAACAAAAGCTCGCTCGAACATAAATTAAGTATAGGAATTAGGCAGAAAGAAAGATAACAACCTGAATAGAATTTAAAGGAAACTTTTATAGGTAACAATGGCTCTGACTGGGGACAAGGACTGCAAAGGATGAAGTAATAAACCTAGAATCATGAGCATGGACCAATTCTTTCTGTTGGGCACAGAGTCAAGGAGCATGGAGAAGAAGCAAAAGCAAGCCAAAAATAGAACAAAGTAGGAAAGGAAAACACCTAAACTACTAGCACAAAAAAAAATCCTACTATGTACATGAAAGGAAGACCCTACCTCAAATGGTCTCCAAGATAATCATGTGAATCCATTAGCAGGTTAGGAGAAATAGCAACCTGTGCGTGACAATTTGTGACTGATAATCATATGCACAACCAACTGCCAAATTATGACTGCTACAATCAAAAAGATAGGACAAGCACCATGTGAAAATCCTCTAAATATAATTCGATACTTGACAAGCCACTCTTCATTGTATGCTTCTACAATTAAATGATTCACACTATCATTTCCTTGCATAGGATTACTAAAATCTTCCTATACCATATTAGCTTCAATATCGCTTTGTAATTTATCTCTTTAACAAAAAGAAACTAGCCCCCGAATTGGACACCCCACATACAAATGATGAGATAAAGAGACTTCTTGGTCACCACATGTAGAAGCAACTGCATAATTGTTTAAAAATTTTGGACCCCAATTTGTAGTATGTGTAGGAAAATACTCATTAGATTTGACTGTTGATTCATCTATCTTGATCTCTTCTCCATTTTTATCCATCCCATGTATTGACTCAAATAATAGATCTGAAAGATTTGAATCTTGTACAATATTCTCTTCAAGATGAAAAGATTCAGAAATGGGATGATTAATTACCTCATTTTTTTTTGCCTTGCCTACTTGTAAGAATTTCATCAGCAAACTTAGACACTTCATAACCAGGTTGTAAACAAGAAGGAAAGGTGTCTGGAGATTCAGTTCCCTCTTGGAGCTGATTTTTATTTTCATCTTCAGCTACACAATGCATATTAACGTCTCCAAAAGTGAATGTCTCTTTCTCTAATAACTTGTTGGCACCTTGAGTTTCAAATTTTCTTTTGACCTTACATTCTCCAAATTTTTCCCCAGTCCCTGAAAAATTACTATAGGAAACAACACTATCCTTAACCTCATCGTTCCTTCTCTTAGTCTGATCACTTTCATGAAGGGTAATTTCCTTTATAGACTGGTGGAGATTAGGGATTGGTCCATTTTCTACTTCTGACAAGACATTGATTTCATATTCCTTTAGTGAGAGATGAGTATTTTTCTCATCCTTCCTTTGGTTATGATCAACCTCATCTATTGATAAACAACACTCCTCCCCTAATGTTAATTGATTTTTTGAATTTGTGAAAAAAGGGTTATCATGCATTTCAAATTCATTATGATCAAAGAGAGGGTTAGAATGAATTGACCACAATTATTTCTCCTGAAATTCATCATTCCTAGAACCATCATTTCCTTCCAAATTTAAACATATGTCTTTACCCTCCATTTCTTCAAAGAAGAAAACTTCATATTCCAGAGTAAGAAGAGAAGTCAATGCCAAATCATTCAAACTAGCTTCAAAAGGAGAGAGCTTTCCAATCAGAGGGGGTGAAGCCAACAATGATCTCTCTTTTGCAACTCATCATCCTCATCATCACTAGACGAACTGCAATCACTTTCGGTTTCAAAGGAGGCATATAAATTCAAAGCCGGATCATTACAGAGCTGATATTGTCCTTCAGTAGGCTATTGCATGTTATCAAGAATTGTTAAATTCATGTCTTCTATAGTAGGGAAAAATATTTCTTCTTTTTTTGTGACATTTAACTGTTAGCTTAGGAAGTGTCTTACAGCTGGTTCTGAGTTTCACATTTGAACCTAATTAACCCTTACCCATGGTGATAAAACCATCTTCAATCTTCACTGCCTCTAGCTGAGCTTGCTTGTTCCCTTGAATTTTTATCTCTTTTAAGAATTATTTGTATGTCCGGCTCCAGAGAAAAAATGAATATATGGTATTGGATCTCTGCACTAGGCTTTTCTAAAGCAGGAATCTTTTGAAGAGACCAATCAAAATGGTAAAAAAAATCCCTCATTGTTTCAGCTTTATTTTTCATGATCTGAAAGAAAAGATGTAGGGTAGTTGAAATGTCAATTGGGATTATGTAGAGTTGAAGAAATTTTTTCTTAAGAACATGCCACCCAGTAATGCTCTGTTTTTCAAGCCCTCTGTACCATTCTACCACTTTTTCAATCAGACTATCAATAAAAATTCTTACAAAAACATCTTCTTCTTGAATTCCTAAAATTGCACTTACTACTGTCATAGCCGAAATATGTTCCTCGGGATCTTGTTCATTATGACCAAATAATTTGGGAAACCTCTTATAGGAACCTTGGGGTAAATCATGGTATGGTGATAAAGCAAGGGGGGCAACTTGATTGCACCAGAGATTTGAAGCCATAAACAAACAGACAGAGTCACCAACTCACACAGAGTAAAATTAAGGAAAGAAAATTACTATGGTGGATGAAGCGGAGGTGGATTCTAAGGCTAATGTATGGGTGGGTCCATTGGTTGATGTAGTGGCCAATTTGGCTAACGATTATGATGAGGAGGAGGGTCATCATAGTATTCGAATATCAACCTTGGGGATCATTTAATCATAGGTACAGGCGGTCACTGGGACCGTTCCTCCTCTTCCTCCAAGAAAAAATTTACTCGCATATAATCTGCCACATTCCTTCCATGTCTCCATGCGAGTGTATTTAATTGTGATATGATTTCTTCTTGCTCCTCTCTGACCCAATCTAAGTCTAGCTACAAAACAGGAAAGACATTATTGTGAGGAAATACCATCTCCTAGCATGATGTGATGGCAATTGTCAAACTTTCCAACCAATTCAATCCCTAGTAGAGTTTCCAAAAATATGTTAGCAAATGGAATGGCTCTTGATTAAATAATGACTCTAGACTTGGATTCAACACCAATTGAAATCCGCTAATAGCTCTAAAAATTCAATAATTGCATTTGTGGATTTTCTCTAATTTTTGTCGAGGTACAACTCCCTCACTAGATTTTCAATGAATTAATATAATTTAAAGAAAATGGGCATGCTTTTAACTAGAAAGGAGAAAATATGACTAATGTTAGCTCATAACTATGAGACTAATGTGGAAGTAGAGGTCCCAGCCATTCATAATCAACACAAAGATTGAAAACTCATGACCATTAAATCAAATCAATGAAAATAAACTAGACTACAGTAAATGAATGTTATATAGCTTATCTTTCAAAGGAGACAACCATATCGTACGCATAATACTACGATCAACATACGAAGCATCATTGAATTCATAGCACAAATTTTAAATCATTACAGTCTACAATAAATTCCTATTCCTTCTTGATAACACCCCCAAGTGTATCCAAAAAAGGTCTTCTCCATCCTTTACAATTTCCAATTTATAACATAGCTAAAGCCACTAGATAGGAATCAAATTCATTACTAAAGTATCAACTTCTTGTATTCCAAATTTTCCTTGGGGAGTTGATCAGAATAATCAAATTTTGCAAAGGAATATTTATCGGCAAAGGAAACTGATCATGATCCCACTAGCACCCGCTAGAGGACCAATCATTTCACCAACCATTAATGCAACGTATAGGAATATCAAGCAGTGGAACATGTGAGCTTCTTGATGGTAAATTGTAATTCAAAACGATGCAAGCCATCCATAAATATGAATTAAATTAACATCGTATCAAGCTTAGGAGAATGCACCAATGTCTAGCCAAAACTCTATAAATTCAACTAGCATCACCTTTCTTCCACAATCAGTTGCATCCAATATGGTGAGCTCTTATAGTGATGGAAATTATTCCAATGACTACATTGTCCTGTAGGAAATCGAGTGTAGTCCACTATTTAGTCACACTTCGGGCCAACTGAAAGAAGTCTTCATAGTGCAGAGTGAGGTGGAGGAAGAAGTGCTCTGGAGCATCCTTGGTGAGGTGTTTCTAGGCCAGGCCCATGTGCATAACATAACTATGCTGGAGCGCTTTATCTATATAGTCATCAGGACTTCTAGCCATCGTGATTGGGGCATGAGTGCATTGGAGCACCTGGTGAAACCCGAATTTCAACATCGCGTTCGGGTGTTAATTAACGGGGTTAGCTACTATCACCAAAGTGGACTAATAGCTGATGCTATCTGCATTGCATTGACTATTCAGGATGAGACTCTAGAGGAGGCCATGGCTCTTATGCGCACATGAGTGGTGAGGAATGATATGGGACTTTTGAACAATTTCTCCAGTCGCATGAAAATCTATTGTCACTAGTTCAAACCGAATGCCTACAGATTGTCATTGAGGGAATTTGTGTCCTGATGTTTTCTTTGTGTACTTGAGAAGAAATTTCTCTTTTGTCCTTTTGTCCATGACCTAAATTTTGTAGTTGAACCAAGCGGTTTTTGGCAATTCCATTGCAATGTAAAAACATTTATATATATATATATAATATCTCTTTTTCATACTACTATGTCTTTACATGCATGGCTTCATTTGTTTCTTGTTCATATTATGCTTGGAAAATGTTGGTTTCTTTTTTGTATAATGCATTAGTTAAGTGATTAGACTGACTGCTATTAAGCTAATCACTAAAACTCTTCTAGGCAGAAAAATAGGTGGTTCACAAAACTTAATAAAACCTCGCCCAGGTTCAAGAAAACCTAAGGAATGTCACTTGAGGCATGAATTGCAGTTCAAGTTTCTAAATCCTAACACACAACTCATTAATTAGTTTTCTAATATTCGTACACCCACTTTGGAGAAAAGGGAAGTTTGAAAATGGTGAGAAAACACCACCCGGTCAAGGACAACAATACAAGCAGTAAAATGAGGGGTTTGACGAACACACAAAAACCCCACCCAAGTTCGAAGTAGACAAAAAAATGCCGCCTGAACATAAATTGAGTATAGGACTTAGCAACCTGAATAGAATTTAAAGGAAGCTTTTATAAGTAACAGGATTGAAGTCCCACTAGGCATGCCAAAATGTGTGAGGGGGAAAACCATAGAAGCTAAACGAGATAAATGTAATGAATTAGAAGCTAATCTAAATCAAAAACACTAATCTAGATCTATTTCTTCACTCATGAAATGACTTTCTAAGCTATTAAAAACACATAAATAAATCCTATGATTATCCAAATGAATTCAAAACAAAAGAGAGGTTACCACCCCATGTCGAAGTCTGTTCGCATGATGTTGAGTTGTTCATATCACTGTGAAGCCTCCATTGTTGTGTGTGAGAATCTTTTGATGCAATGCGTGTGTTGGTTGATCGAAGATATGTTGAAGCTTTATCAATGGTGATTAAGAATATTTGTAGTACTTCATTGTGCAAATGATGTTGTTTCTTTGATCCTTTTTTGTGAGGAAAGAGGTTTGTTATATGGAAATTGTGATTTGAAATGAATGATCAAGATTAAACAATGTTGAATCAAGATCGATGGTCGAAATATGTTAAGAGGATTTAGACATGAATAATCTATGCAAAATAGATTACAAATTTTTTGTGATTGAAGAAATAGATTGAATAATTGTGGGATTAAGAGATAGATTGAATAATTTGTGGAATTGAAGAAATCAATTTGAGCCTTCAATCAAATTGAAGAATAGATTGATCTGTTAGGAATAGATTGAAAAATTAGGGGTCATAATTTTCTCAATAAGAAAAGTGGTTGAGAATGATTAATAATTGATTTAATTAATTCATTCATTTTGGAGTTGAATGTGGAAATCAAGTTTTACTTTTGCAAATAGAGTTGCATTAGTTTGATTTGATTTTTGATGATGATTTGAATGGTTTATTCAAATTATGCAAATTTGGAGGGAAAGTGAGTTAATTAAATTATTATGATTTAATAATTTAATCAACTTAGGGGAATAAAGTGATTTAGTGACGTAATTAAATAATTGGTGTTATTTAACTAATCAAGACAAACTAAAGTTGGATTAGGACTTTATTAAATAAATGTAATTTATTTAATTGGTCAAATTTCATGAAAAAGAGAATTAATTAAATAATGGTGTTTTATTCAATTAATAGAAATAATAGGGTTTTTAGGACTTTATTAAATAAATGGAATTTATTTAATTCGTCAAAAATTGGTGAGAGAGTGAATTTAATTAAACAATGTTGCATTATTCAATTAATAGGAGAAATTAGGGTTTTGGATGTAATTGATGTGAAATGCAGTGATGTTTGATGATATTGATGCCAATGATGTGAAAATGTCATTTAGGGTGTGTGATATGTGTTAAGTCAATTTTACATGTATACAATTTAATTGTCATTTCCCTTCTATTTTGAATTAAAATTATTATTTAATTAAAAAGTCAACTTGTCACATGTCCTCTTAATTAAATAATTATTTTATTATTTTATTATTCATTTTCCCTCTCTAGTTAAATAATTTAATAATTATTTGAATTTCTCCTACAACCTCTTTTTTTGTGCCAACCTCTTTATCAATGTTAATCTTCTCTTGACATCTCATTCATTTTCATCCCTTGATTGATTTTTTTAATAATTCAATCTTAGCTATTCATCCTTATCATTGCCCTAATTTTGGCCCTAACCCTATGTCATACTACAACTTTCATTCTTGGTCATTGATTGATGTATCTTATTGACATTGAATCTCAACCCTTCATTTAAAATTTTCTTTCTATAAAAGACATCTATCATTGTTATTTCTACATCTTATGCATATCTAGAGCAAGTACATGCTATTAGTCTGAGACAACTATATTCAATATTTTGCTAGTCATTGTCATAGACTATTATTGCACACTCAAATATGAGGGCATTAAGTACATTTCAATAAAAATGGAGAAGGGAAATGGAAGTGAAGCAATTATGGCATGAAGACTTTATGGTGATATTGCTTTATATTTCATGTTTTTATGCTTATTTGTGCTCTATTGTTGGTTTAGGGTTAGTTTTTATACTATTTTACATTAACCTGAATTTGACCCTAGATTACAATTCTATTTTTGAATAATTTTATAAAATAATTTTTCCTTTAAAATGTATGTTACTAAACTATACCTTATAATTCATAGTATTTTTAATGAGAAATATTTCCCTATGACACAAAATTTGAACTAGAAATAATATCATTTTATAGTTTCTTAAACATAGATCATTAGCACTGATATTTAGTGTATTAAAAAATTTAATATTTGTTTTTGCATTCATATTTTATTATTTTAAATTGAGAGTAGTTAAAGTTAGACACATATATCCCCACAACATATAACTATTCTCATATACACCAAATTATTATTTTTCTATCAAAAAATTACATCAATATATATGGTGGTCATATTTTTATATTTTTCCATTATTTACTTCTTTTCCACATATGTTGAACAAAGGTCTTTACCTTTGGTAAGAAACCTAGACTGATTATAAACTATAAAATAATTATAACAATTAAATAAAAAACAGCTAAAAATATACTTTTTAGAAAGCTTCATATGAGAACTACAATTTTCTAAAGAGTCTTATGTGAGGAATGATTTGTCTAATCATAGAAAATATGGCTCATACCAATGATTTTTGAAATGGGTGTCATATAAGTTTCATTTATAATCCTTTTATTTAATTGATTTCTAGTGAAGAGTCTTAAATTCAAGGTCCTTTATTAGAAGAAAACTTTCAATAGAAGGTCCATCCTTAGAAGGTTTGTTTAAAAATAGGGTCATAAAACTATTTTATTGCTAGTTAAAAGATCCTTGATTGAAGGTATATGTTAATCAAAGGTTATATGTTCAATGTAATTCAAGTAACACATGATCTAAGAACTTCATTTAAAAGTTTTTCTAAAATAAGAAAAACCTTTATTCAAAAATGTTCTAATATTTCACTCTTGTAAAACACATTTTTGACCAACAAGTGAGAGAAGATTTTATACTTTCACCTTACAACTAATGTAATTATACTTTAAATTTAAAATCAAATGTTCAATATACAAGTTCAATATATACTCTCTTTAATGATTAAGATTTCTCTCTTGTGTTATCCTAAAAAGAGACTGGATTTTCCTATGAGAAACAAAGTAGGTGCATCATCCCAAACCCCTAACATAAACTTCTAGTCACAACATTCTTTATCATACATAATAGATTATAACAAAAACTAGGGTAATATACAAAGAAAAAAGCCACACTTACCTTATACACATTTTCTAAACAAAAATAAGTAGAAGACATCTATCTAGGATTTATGATTCCTAACATGATGAACCACTTAGTGATAATAGATTTCCACAATCCATGAAGATTTGATGTAAAGTGTTTCTAGATTAGATTGTGTTTGTATTTTTTGCATCAACGTTTTGGATCACACTCCGTAATCCATCATCAGGACATGAGAGAGCATAAGGAGTAAAAATAAAATCCATCATCAAGATATGAGAGAGGATAAGGACTAGATTGCGTTTGTATTTTTACTCCTTATGCTCTCTCATATCCTGATGATGGATCACGGAGTGTGATCTGAAACGTTGATGCAAAAAATACAAACACAATCTAATCCAAAAACACTTTACATCAAATGGTGAACCACATTTGTGTTTCCCCAAGAGCACATTTCCTAATAATCATATGGGAAGAACTATATATACTAAATGTATAAGCCATTTGGAGTAATGCAAACAATAGAAATACATGCAAAAAAGGTGAAACAGAATCATATGGTTCATGTATCTCAAGACTATTTTCCATAATCTTATATTTTTTAATGGAATATTCTAAACATAATAAACTACGAGCTTCTATGAGCTATCTAAATTTTAGGAACAATTTGATAGGAAACATACAAAAATGACTATTTTTTTAATTTATCAAAATTGAAGTAAAGACCATGGAAAAGGAAGATTATATATATATTTAAGTGATAGAAATATCTATAAATAGAAAAAATAACTTGAAAATATTTATGAATCTACATTAATATGTTACTTCTTTATAGATCTATAGAATAAAAAAGTTAAGAGGCAAAGATTTAGTATCAAATATTGTTTGAATGGTTAATAGTGACATTATATGATGGTTAAGTTGTTGTAGTGTTATTCTTGCCATCAAAATTCAAACCCCATAGGGGTGTAATTGTTGAATGTTTAAATTGGGGATGAGGTCCCCCATTTGTAACCTCACTGATTCATAGCTCCCCTTAACATAATAAAAAAAGGTTTATATATTTAAGCGTGAAATTTTAAGATTTTTTTTACATCTTATTTTGAAAATATAAGTTATTATTATTTTTAATTAATCAAGATATAATGTATATATATATATATATTAATATATTAAAAAAATTTATTAAGAATGTTTATAATAATTATTAATATATATATATATATATATATTAAGATATATATATATAATTAATGTATTAAAAAAAAAATTAATTTTTCATATTTATTATATAATCTTTATTCAAGTAATATGAAAAAAAATGTTTATAATAATGTGATTTTTTGAACTATTTTATATCAAATTCATATAACTATTTAGTTATCTAATATGGGAGCACTGACTTAGGCTTAAAGTTAAGGATTTAGGGACATCCATTCTATGAAATTTGTCCAACCTCATCTCTTATGATGTCAAGGACTTCCACTAAGCAAGACTTATCCATAATAGATGCATTCAAAAACATAAAAAATAATATACATTTATTATTTTTGAAAAAAATAAAAGATATACAAGACATATATTTAAAATAAATCAATTGTCTAATGTAAATAGATTTAAGTGAATCTTTCTTAGAAAAAGAACTAATATTGGAGCACTAGCTTGGATGAAAATCAAGGATTGTGGGGTATCCATTATGTCAAAGTTTCTTGATCTCATCTCTTATAGTGTCAAGACCTTACACTTAGCAAGAATCAATCGTTAATAAACACATTGATAAATATACATAAAACATACATTTATTATTTTTAAAAATAAATAAATATACAAAACATCAATTTAAAATAAATCAATTGTCTAATCTAAATAGATTTTAGAATATTTTTTAAACAAAAGTCATGATATTTTTTTTTAATGTCAAACAAGATATATTCTCTTGATATTAGAAACATTACATCATATAAAGTAATAAAATAGAAAATATTAACATCATATTACTAAAGTTAAGAAGTTGGAATGCCAAACTGATCAAACAAGCTATTCAAATTAAGAAATTTATGGTGCTCATATAGAATTGAAAAATGTGTTTTACTTTGAAGAAAGAATTAAATCACATTTTTATGACATTATATTTTTATTACGTTTAATATATTTTTATATAAAAAAGAATCTATATTTTTATATTTATAATTTAATTTAATAAAATCATGTTATACTTAATGTTAATTTTATTGAAATTTCAATAATAAATATTTTTTATTAATAATTATTATATTTACCTTTTTTAAATTTATGTAAAAGATATTTTAAAATATCATATATTAAATGTATATTCTATTTATATTAATTGTTAGCATATGTTTTATTTATATTTAAAAAAGATGTTCAAATAATATTGACTCAATGTTTTTTTAATCATATGCTTCTTCTCCTTAAAATATTTATAAATAATTTAATTTCATTTCAAAATACTTTTGAATTCTACATTAATATGTTACTTCTTTATGGATCTACACCATATGAATGGTTATTTGATAAATGTCCACTTAACTTAATAAAAGGTTTATAAACGATGGAAAGTGGCATTTTAAGATTTTCTTACATCTTATTTCAAAAACATAATTCTTACTAGTATTTTTAATTAATCAAGATATAATATTTTTTTATAATTTTAAATAATTTTTTAATTAATAAATTAAAAATTTAAGTTAATTTTTAAAAATTTATTATACATTTATTTTTAAAATATAAAAATAATGATTATAGTAATGTGATTTACATCATTTAAAATATATATATATATCAAATTCATATAATTCTTTATTTATCTTATGCAAGAGTATTAATTTAGGCTAAAAGTTAAGGAATGAGAAGTATCTATTAAGTCAAGGTTGTATGATCAAGGGCTACCCAAGCCCTCAAATATAAACTCCAAAAACATAAATGAACAAAGGAAATACAAGACATTGTTCCAAAAATCTACAAGAAGTTTGATTGATTAACTATTCAACTTTTCTTGGTATTTCATGGAAATCATTGCCAAAATGAAACTACATTATATACAACCATATGGGCTGTTGGAAAACCTCACAAATTAGATATGGAGGTCTGAAACAACAACAAATAACAACCACAAATCAAAACTCTTCAATCCACCTTCTTCCTATAGCATCAACTCCTTAAACCTATAATCTTCTCGATTGAGAACCACTATAGCAATGAACCTACAATCTTCAAACTTGTTTGTTGTTGTCCAAACACTTTCAAACCTACAAATACATGGATTCTTGGTCTCCTTCTCCAAGAGCTCTGATACCACTGATGTAAAGGGGACTCCCCTTACAATTTCAAACTCACCACAACAACAAAGAATTGAACAAAACATATGCTAGAAGGAAACATAATATTCAACTATCTATGAAATAAAATGATATTACAATATAGTGATTGGTTTGTTGGTTACATAATATGAAAATATTTGAAGTCACATTCCTTTGTAGAATCTGATAGTATCTTGTTATGGGTATGTGCAGGATCATCATGGAAAAAAAAGGCCCTTAAGTGGCAAAAAATTCAGAAAAATCAGAGTTAGGAAACTTGAAGTAAAAATTTGAATAAGTTATCTATATTATTTCAAAAATATGTAAGAATAGAATCTGTAGAAAATTGAATGTAGTTTCTAAACTACTAGGTTTTTTTTTATAAATCTATTTGGTGAAAATTTGAAATTTCAATGCAGGTACTTTTAGTGGAAAAATAAGAAGTAGGTGTCTGTCACTACCCTAACAACAATAAAATGATAATATTTTTTATAAGATTTTAGACATAAGTAGAGGACTCATGTATGGATGTGATGCATATTTTTTTGTAATTTTTTTCCAAGTAAATAATTAATTATGAATTTTTATTACAACATTTAAAAAATATAAAAACTCGTATGTCTGACCACCTTAACTTGTTCCAAACTTCATGAAATTAATTTTTTCTTCTTTTAATCCTATAGTATGTGAAGAATAGAATGTGATGCATGTTTTGGATGCAAAAAATGTGATACCTTTTGAAAGCTATAGATGTTTTTCAATCAGCCTATCAATCAACACTTTAATCGTAATTCAAGTAGAAAATGAATAATAACTATTTATTAAATTCAAAGCAAAGCATAATTTATATTTTTGGAAAGTTGAGAATCTTCTTTAAAAACCCTTTTCATTTCATCAATTTTGGGTAAGAAAAAAGTCGTCAGCCACATACCCTACAAATACCCATCATATTGCCACTTTTTCGCCCATCATGATCCTGCACATACCCTTATGCAAAAATTCAACTCCTCCAAGCTAGCTTCTAACAAAGACAAGACATCAATATATAGAGGTTTGAGGGGGATAATACCACTATGGTATTCCAAAACAACATGCCAAATATCCCCTTGGAAAATCCACACCCCTTTTGAGGATAATTCATAAAATATTAAACTTTATCAAATGCTCTCATGGCCTTGTGATTATCAATGGTCTTCTCATGACCCATCCCATCTTTCCTTTCAAACACATATTGTTTTGTGTAACATTCCATCATTCACATCTCATACTCTGTAATATTCATGGATTTATCTCTCGCTATTCAGGACTTCTCTCTTATACCTACAACAGTCCACATGAGCTCTTCTTCTTCATTGTGCTTACTTTATCCACCCACTAGTCATAGTGAAAACTGCCTCACATTTGGTGATATGTTTACACACTCAGGAACTCCTTCTTTGATACCCCTGATGAAAAGGCTACCCAAGCCCTCAAATATAAACCCCAACAACACAGATGAAATAAAGGAATTACAAGAAATTGTTCTAAAAATCTGCAAGAAGTTTGATTAATTAACTATTCAACTTTTCTCCGTGTTACATGGAAATCATTGCCAAAATGAAAATAAATCATATAAAACCATATGGGCTATTGGAAAACCTCACAAATCTTATGGATTGATGCAAGAAGTTGGGTCCACAAAAAGCTCAAAAAGTGGAAGTGTTTTTGTTATTTTTCAGAATTTGTCACAATTGGACTGAAAATTTGACACTTACACAATGAATTTTTAAATAAATTAGTATATGAAATTTATAATTTTGAATCTAGTTTCTAAATATGTAATTTATTCAAATACCCAGATGATAGAAATTGAATTTTGATAGGGATGTATAAAAACCACTTTTTTAAAAGTCTTTTTTTTTTACCATACCATGCACATATACAGACACCACTTTTTGACCCAAATAAAAGTATTTTGCTAATTCCTTTTGAGAAAAGATAGCTAACAACATGAATATTGATAAGGATATTTTTTTGTAATTTTCTTTTGAATATTTTTTTTATTGAATTTTTATTGTCCTTAATTGTTGTTTTTAAAAATCAACGTGTATAGACAGCATAATTGGACATAAACTAAACATTTTTTGAATATTTTTTTCATTATGTAGAGAATTGTTTGAAGATTGATGCCATATAATTTTTTTACAAGAAAATTAACCAAAAAACTGTTATTAAAAAACAAAAAAAGTTTGATATTTCAAGTTTATGGACTAGTTTGCTTGGAAATTAATTAAAAAATAAAAAATATAATCCAATCTTTAAAAAAATTATATATTTGGAAACTAGACATCGTGTTCTCTAATAGGTTTAAATTTCATAGATTTATTCAGAAAAAAAGTCCATTAGCTATATTGCCAAAGTTGGACATTTCTCTTGAACATGCCTTAGTTTTTTAGTTGTAGGTCAAAGGCTAAGGGTCGGATTTACAAGCCTTTCCCGAGCCTAAAACCGAGGGAACATGTGGGTTGGGGATTCAAAATTTAAAAAATGTGTACGCATTACAAAGCGCATACGCGTTCTTTATTTGTTTGATTATTTAAAAAATTAAATACTTTTTAGAAACGCGTATGCATTTCTAAAAGGTATTTAATTTTTTAAATAAATGACTCAGATGTGTTATAAAACGCGTACATGTTATTTAACGTGTACGCGTTTTTTAGTGCATGGGAATTTTTTTAGGCTCAGGTACCCCAAGCATAACATATACACATTTTTTTAGTAATGCGTACGTGTTTCTTGTAGGATATATTTGGCCAAAAATTCCTCTCTTCATGGACCCACCTTCTTGTTTTTACCCTTATATGGAGGTATGATACAATAACAAATAACAACCACAAATCACAACTCTGCAATCCACCTTCTTCTTGTAGCATCAGCTCCTTAAACCTGTAATCTTTGATTGAGAACCACTATAGCAATGAACGTACAATCTTCAAACTCGCTTGCTATTGTCCAAACACTTTCAAACTTGTAAAAATATGTAGTCTTGGTCTCCTTCTCCAAGAGATCTGATACCATCAATGCAAAGGGGACTCCCCTTACAATCTGAAACTAACCACAACAACAAAGAATTGCACAAAACATATGGAAGAAGGAAACATAATATTCAACTATCTTTGAAATCAAATGAGATTACAATATAATGATGGGTTTGCTGGTTACATAATCTAAAAATATTTGAAGTCACATTCCTCTGTGGAATCTAGTAACATCTTGTTATGCAAAACTTCAACTTCTCTAAGCCAACTTCTAACAAAGACATGGCATCAATATATAGAGGTTTGAGGGGGAAAATACCACTGTGGTATTCCAAACCAACATGCCAAATAACCCCTTGGAAAAGGCACACCCCTTTTTAGGATAATTCATAAAGTATTAAGAATTATCAAATGCTCACATGGCCTTCACATGGGCACGTACACCATGACCAAATTTGGTTAATCCGGTGTGCTTCATTATTCTCGGACGGCTCCAATGTCTTCATGAAACAACATGCATCAAAATTCAAAGTTAGGCACTCCAAAATGCAAGAGCATGTAAAACATGCAAATCAACGTGCAAGGACATTCGTTGATGAGTGATCCCCAATGGACACCTAAGATAGAATATTCCTTAGAGGATGCCTATGAAACATTTACCGAAGTAAATTTCCTCCAAATTTATAATTATAAATTCACATAGAGAAAAATTACATATTTTGAAATTTAAAAATACTTATTTTCCCACACATTAGCCCTTATTGAAAATAATAAAAATAAGAAATAATATTTTTTGTGATGCAAGATTTCTAGTACCCCTGGATGCTCATGTATTATTGCCTAATTTCATTTATTATGGTGCTAAGACCTTGCACTCAAAAATAATTAATCCCTAATAAATACACTCAAAAACATATATAAAACAAACATTTATTATTTTTGTGAAAAATACAAAATATACAAGACATCTGTTGAAAATAAATCAATTGTCTAATCTACATAGATGTAAGTGAATATTTATTAAATAAAAATATAATATGGGGAGTACTAGCTTAGATTAAAAGTCAAGGATTGAGGGGTATCCATTCTATCAAAGTTCTCTGATCTCAACTCTTATGACATCAAGACCTTACACTTGACAATAATCAATCTAAGTAATAAACACATTTGGAAGCATACATAAAACATATGCTTATTATTTTTGACAAACACAAAATTTAAAAAAAAATCACCAAAAGTCTAATCTAAATAGATTTAAGTAGATATGTTCTAAACAAAAGTCACAATATTTTCTTCTAATGTCAAGCAAGATATATTCTCCTTATATTAGAGACATTACATCATATAAATTCACTATAAATAGAGAAAATAGAGATAAAACTTTGAAATGACATGTACACACTCCTCATAAGGAAAATAATAACATCATATTACAAAGGTTAAGATATTGGAATAAATCAATTGTCTAATCTAAATAGATTTAAGTAGATATGTTCTAAACAAAAGTCACAATATTTTCTTCTAATGTCAAGCAAGATATATTCTCCTTATAAGCAAGATATATTCTCCTTATATTAGAGACATTACACCATATAAATTCACTATAAATAGAGAAAATAGAGATAAAACTTTGAAATGACATGTACACACTCCTCATACGGAAAATAATAACATCATATTAATATAAAGGTTAAGATATTGGAATGCCAAACTCTTCTTGTCAATTCAAATTTAAAAATTTATGTTGCTTATTTAGAATTAAAAACGTGTTTTACTTTCAAGGAAAAATTAAATCATATCTTTTCTTTTTTTATGATAGAATATTTTTTATCATTTTTTAATTATTTTATAAAAAAAAAAATCATAAAATTAATAGTCATTTATATTTCTTAGCAATATAGTACAATTCAATAAGATTATTTAATATTTATCTTTTATTGAAAGTTAAATAATAAATATTGTTTATTAATACTTTTTATATTTGTTGTTAAATTTATGTAAAAGACATTTATAATTAAAAATATGTTTTACTTTCAATGAAAAAATCACTTTTTTTAATGATAGAATATTTTTATCATTTTTTAATTATTTTATAAAAAATAAAATTCATAAAATTAATAGTCATTTATATTTCTTATCAATATAGTACAATTTAATAAGGTTATTTAATATTTATCTTGTATTGAAATTGAAATAATAAATATTGTTTATTAATACTTTTTATATTTGTTGTTAAATTTATGTAAAAGGCATTTATAAATATCATTATTCAAATGTACATTAAATTATACTGGTTGTTAGCATAAATTATTACTAGCACTTCCACCTAAAGGAGGTGCAAGGATTACCTTGATAGAAAACCATATGTATGCTAAGAGTGCATATTTGTGTATGGGTACGTATGAATGCTATGGACTACAAGTTCTAGTTGCATGTGGTTGGATTAGACAGTTAATAATAAGTGTTAGATAATGGAATGGAATAAACATAGACAAACTTTGTCATCAAATTGGAAAAAATTTCAAATGGAAATAAAATGTTTCCAATCTGGTTGGAAAATGAATATTTATCTAGCTTTTATATGATAAGTAAGATTTTGGAGGCTTTTACCATTAAATGACTGAACCGACTCAACAAGTTTTTGTAGGCGAGACTAGTACCTTGTGAGGGGACCCAACAACCCACAAGCCAATCCCAACCGAGTAAACCCGAGAGAGGAGTCAAAACTGAAACCAATGGGGAGCAAACCCATGGCCCAAACCATCGCCGCTACTCGTGCGAACTATTCTATTGAAATTTAAAATAATGCAATACTTTTATTAATAATTTTTATATTTATGTTAATTAAGTTTAAGTAAAAGAAATTTAGAAATATCATTTTTCAAATGTACATTCTATTTATATTGGTTGTTAACATAAAATTTATTTATATTTATATTATTTATTTTATATTTAGCAGACAATGTTCAAATAATATTGACTAATTTTTTTTCTTTTAATCATATGCTTCTCCTCCCTAAGATTCTTAATAACAGTAGTTATTTTGGTATTTCTCTTAATCACTTGTTAGAGTGTCATTATCAAACTATTCTCTACTAAAACAAAATTGTCTTGTGTACCTCTTGTTATACTAATCAATCATCTATAAACTTTGAATAATAAAAAATAATTATAGTATTGTTTAGGTTTACTTATAGATATTAAATTAGTTATTTATAAAAATATTAAATGTTATTTACTAATGGATTATAGTATAATTTGTTGAGCGAATTAGTGAGGGTGTTGGTATGGTCTTCATTATGCCCTGTACCAATATTCTAATTTCTAGAAGTGCAATAATAAGTGACAGGTCAGGATAGTACATGGACAATGTTGACGGATCCCAAAAGATAGTATTTGAACAACTTTGACAAACGCCAATTAAAAAAATATTAACTTAGACTCATACTTCAATATTAAATAATTGTAGTATTATTTATGTTTACTTATAGATATTAATTAGTTATGTATAAAATATTAAATGTTAAATTTACTAATGGATTGTAGTATAATTTGTTGAGCGAATTGATGAGGGTGATGGTATGGTCTTCATTATGCCCTCTACCAAGATTCTAATCTCTCCGAAGTGCGATAATAAGCGATGAGGTCAGGATAGTACCTGAACAATTTTGACAGACCCCAAAAGCTAGTATCGGAACAACTTTGACAAACACCAATTAAAAAATATTAACTTAGACTCATGCTTCAATATTAAATAGCAAAAACGATCTGAATTTAACACAAAATTCTTGATTAAACAAACAAAATATTAAAAAAACTTAAAACATCACAAATAAAATACAATTGTTCAAATAACACGTTTCCTGTTATAAAGTAAAAACAGTGTTCCAACAACAAAGAAAAAAGTACAGCCAAAGAGTTATATTGTTGCATGTGGTGCTTGATAAATGCACATTGCTTTAATTATTACTGATTTTGACTACTCAAAGCAGAATTAAATTCACTCATCTTTCTGAGAATTACTGTTTTGTAAGGCACTGGAAATCGAAAGCCATGTCCAACATGTACATATATTTGAAAAGTATGTGCAGAAAATAAGCAAAGAATAGCGACGTCTTTGAAATGTTAATCCAAATTTATGATTTAAAAATTGAAGTCACGTCCAGCACAGGAATTAAACAGCAGCATAGACAAGGATGTCAATAATTATTATTACCCTACGGACACCCATGTTGATTACATTTTTCATAATCATTAAAAGATGAGTTATATAGTTGGCAAATATCCACATCAATATTAAGAATGAACTGGCTGAAGCTTTTTCATTGCATGTGATAGACAATTTTACGTAAAGGGCGGCCGAAAGCATTACGTATGGTCCATCAGATTTGACCCTTCCTCTAAATATTTTATCTAACATTACTATATGGGCTTCTCTTATTTACCTCAGAGCTTTCCACCTAATTCACAGTTTCATTATTGTTTCACGTCTTTTCTCCATCTACACAGTTCCAAAAGCTTATTTCATAACTTTCCAACCATGTTTTTTTTCCCTGTTTAAGCCCATTATTTGATTACAGCCCTGCAAATCCCAATCATGGTTTGAGAATATTGATAAAGTTTGACCTAATGATGGCCTTTAATTATTTCACGCCATTTTTTCTTTGTTTCAGCATTTGATTGATGGATTGACATACAACTGAGCATTGATAAAGCTCGACTGAATCATGGAATTTAATCATTTCTTGCTTATTTTACCATGTGATTGATTGATTCTCAGAGATTATACAGGCTAGGATATATTGCAGGACTGTATGTTTGAGTGCATAGTTACGAATCATATGTCGTAATCAATACTGGAAATTTCAAGGCAAAGTTAAAAAAGAGGAGCTGCTCCAGCCATAGCGGAAGGAAAAGGAATGTCCCAGATTTATATAGTACATTGATGGGTATTGAAAATCGTGAAGAGATCAGCTGGTTCTTAAGCAGTTATATTCTTTTTTGTACTACGTTTATTTCAAGGAGAAACCAGTTTGTCTTTGTTTTTGACAGCACAGAGATGCCATTTCGGTGCAAGGGTACCCTCTTCTACATTCTAGTTCTTTCCGAAGGCTATTAAAGTAACATAAAAGCTTAAGGGCAAAGGTCCCATGTCGCTATCTATGACTTATAGTTTTTTAAATATAAGGAAATATGATGCAGTCTCCATCTAATTAAAAACATTCCAAGCATAACAAAATCTTTGATTTTATCAAAAGAGTAGAAGAATTCGAAGTGAACAACAAAATGAATAGAGAAAGGAATGTTTATTTCATCACAATAATACACCAAGCCCTTATGCATTACAATATGGTCTTGAAGCGTTATAATAGTTTTAGACCAACAAGCCTTACTATCCAATAAATGGACTTCACTAAAAACGCTTGTCCTAGATAAGTTTGAAACATAAGTGATACCATAATATTTAGCCTCTATGGTTACACCATGAGCTGGATCCTCACTAATGTGCTACCAAAGTTTTGTTCTTAGCTATTCAAATCTTCATTTCTACTCTCAACTCTTTGTGCAATATTTTTTAGATATAGTTGAAATCTCTAGTTTTTAGATCTCTACCTTTGATATAGGTCCACAAACCTATATTTGTATATTTTTTTATTTGGTCTGGAAGAGGTGGGTTGGTCAAGTGGATAGGCTAGTTAGATCCTATCTATTTGAGCCTATAAGAGGCTTGCCAAGATAGAGGTAGGGGTACACTTTATATCAACTTAAATAATCCTTGAGGAAACAAACTTGAATTAAATTAGGCCAACTTTATGAAATTATTATCTTTTACACCCTTTTTTTCTCAAAATAAACATTTCACTCCTTTGCACCAATAATTGAGTCATTAATACGGATGTATTTGTTTAGTTGGTCTGGAAGAGGTGGGTTGGTCAAGTGGATAGGGGTAAAAAAGAAAACAAGGGGAAATTTTGGGCAAAACAAAAAATTTCGCAAGAAACGCGTACGCGTTACGAAACGGGTACCCGAGCCTAAATCCAAACGCATACGTGTTCAGCTTCGAGTACGCAAACCTAAAACGCATACGCGTTTCGTGAAAGTATTTTTTTTAATAAGCAACTGTATTTCATTTTTCCTCACCATTTTAGTCTGCGCCAGAGAAGAACAGAGGAGATCGCCTACACATTCCAAAGGCCTTGATTGAAGAAAAAATTGACTACCACCTCCTCCCATCGACACAACCGAACTCATCAACCTCCAGGTTGGTTGAATTCTTCCTTCTTCTTTTTTGCTTTATATCTTGTTTTTTGTTTTGTAATTAGTATTCAGTTTTTGTTTGTTTAGTGTGTTTTAGTTCAATGTTTTATAGTTTTTAATTGCATTTAGAAAACCAAAAACGTCAATGAAACAAAGAAATTTAAATTGTAAATTGAAAACTATAAAAACTAAACCTAAATTGGACACATTTAACTTAGAAATCAAAACCCTAGAAACCCTAGGTTACAAAATTTACATAGGTCCCTAAAAACTAATTTACACATGTTAATCCTTGGACCTAAACCCTAAAACGTAAACCTAAAGCCCTATTTACCTTAATTTACGTAAACCTAAAATGGGCTATTTACCCTAAAACGTAAACCTAAAACCCTAAATTAGGGCTCCTCAAGGAGGTTTAGATTACATTTTATATTTGACATAACCTTCTTTGTATGATTTTTACTCTCACTCATGGTTCTTAGTTTATTTAGGGTGGAAGTGATGAAAAGTTCAATATTAGGGGCATGTGATATAATAGAAGAGGTAAAATAAGGATGTGTAGTAAGATTTGATGACATAACATGTAGGGAGGGATCACAAATTATAGTCCATAGGTTAGGTACACTTTGGTATGTCGTTGGTGATCCACACAACTACCAATGAAATTCATAATTGACTAATAAAGGAGGTACAAACAATCGATGCATAGATCTATATATTAACCAATAAATTGATTTAATTATAATATGTTCACATAATATAAATTTGATAGCTAATTTTATCTCAGAAAACTTCATGATTGTATAATTTAACTTGAGAAAGTGTACCAGTGAAGTAAAATAATGTACCTCATGTGAAACTATGTGCTTGATTTAATAAGTTCATATATCATGATGCTAGTTGATATGAGAATGTAATCACTCTATATCAATGTTATTAAATCATAGAAATGCAAGTCATACTTGTTAATCTAGACTATGTGCAATATGGATAGAGCTAGACACATAAATGTTATTAAATCAAATAAATATTAAAATGTGAAGCATGAATGATTTCTATCCATTTCTCTTATTTGAATGAGATCCTTTGTGAATTATGTAAGGATGCATTATGATCATATTTAAGCCTTAATTTATAGGATGTTATTCATAAGATCTATAGGTTGTGTGTAATCTAATTCCTATTTTAACTCTCATGTGTAGTGGCATTGTTCTAGATTAGGAAAACTAAATGTTGTACTTTCTCTAAACTAGTGTATCAAAGCTAACTTCTAGCATGAACATTTCAATTTGGAAAATTCAAATTACTTTTTTGAGAAACTTGATAGATGATTCATAAATGCAAGTCAATTCTATAACCAAAGGTTTATTTTCTAAGATTATTTATTTATTGAATTGATCAATTGATTCCTCACTTAGTGGCAGTTAGGTTCTTTTGTTGAAAACCCATGCACGTCTAGAATATATATAAATATTCAAAGGAAGAGTCTATGCCATAGAAAAGTTTCAAAAAATATATGATTAGAAAAAAAATTGGGTCTAAATCACTTTAGTTCTCCTCTTCCTTTTTAAACCATCCAAGAGTTCTTAGAGGTCCAAATAGGTTCAAAATCCATCATAACTCAACAACTTACTTATAATTGAAATCTAAAATTCCTAATTGTTGATATATTGAAGCTATTCCTAGAATGTCATATTTTATTCAAAGCACTAAGTTTAGGTGGTAGAGTTTCTCATTTACTTGTAAAAAATTATTCATGTGTCTTTTATATGTTTTCATGTCATCAAATCTCTAAATCTAAACCCTAAACGCTAATTTAGCATTCATTTTGTTGTAGGACCTTAAAATGAAATTTGGTTGCCTTAGGAAACTCCACCAAATTTTATTCCCTTAAGCCATGGAACATTTTGTCCTAGTCCACCTTACTAGGCATATATCCCCTTAAGCTAACCTATCACCCTAAATCGTAAATTGATGTCTTAAGGGGTCCTAATATGACATTTCTTAAGGGGATCAAAGAAGTTCTCAAAATTTGGTGAATAGAGCTCAAGCTCATCTTTGTTTATTTTGTACATTGCAATTAGGTCACTAGCATATATCTATGTGCCCCTTTGAATGTATTCTAATAATTTTTCATTCTTATCTTTAGTATTCTTTGAAAAGAATGAGATTATAAATTTTAATGTTAGTGTTAAACTTATAATTTTTTCTTAACTACTTTGTCCCACTATAGAGATCTTGTGTCTCTTATCATGAAATTTGAAAATTTAGATAAATCAATTTATGTCCTCGGATTTAATTAAATTATGTCATACTTGATTAATACATCTATTCATTTTGTTGTAGGACCTTAAAATGAAATTTGGTTGCCTTAGGCAACTCCACCAAATGTTATTCCCTTAAGCCATGGACCATTTTGTCCTAGGACCTTACTACACATAGATCCCCTTAAGCCATCCTATACCCTAAATCATAAATCGATGTCTTAAGGGGGAATTTGACATTTCTTAAGGGGATCAATTTGGTGAATAGAGCCTGGTCACTCATCTTTTTTCATATTTTGTACATTGCAATTAGGTCACTAGCATATATCTATGTCTCCCTTTCAATGTATTCTATTAATTTTTCATTTTTATCTTTAGTATTATTTGAAAATAATGAATGAGAATAAATAAATTTTAATAAAACCCCATAATTTCATTTCTACCCTTCATATTAACAACCCCACACTAGACTCAATTTACTGTGTGTACATGCTATGATTTTTTAATGTTTTGGATTTTATAATGTTATAAATTGAATGGTCTTCAAATGAAATATATTTTGAGTTTGTGCATGTTCAATGTGATTTTTAAATAACTTTCAAATTGTGTGTATTATTTAATTAGTTTGTTGATATATATTTTTTAATTGTTTAACATGCAGTTGCCATATCATTGGTCACATGGATCCAATGTTTAATTTAGAGGATTTTATGCCCAATCAATAAATTCCTATAGATCCCATACATCCCAATCCACCACATGAACACAACCCTAGCACACCTCCACATTCTCCACCGCCTAACCCCCCACCCCCTCCTATAGTTGATGAAGATCAATTAAGAGAGAATATCTAAGCAAACCTCATTTCCATTCAAGGAAATATAGATCTCATAAAAAAATGAGTCTAGAGTCCCTCCCCATCTCGCACGGTTTGCATCTACGATACAAACTATTGTCGATTATGTTTGATCTATTGATGCGGACCTAGTTAGGTTCCATCAATGGACAGAAGAGACGAGGCAATTCTATGTGAATGGATTGTCATATAAAGAAATCAATGACCTGAAAATTACCAAACAAGCCATGTGCCAATATTTTATTAAACCCCAAACAAACAAACCCATTCCACTCATGAAAAAATGAATTTCAATTTTATGGTGTAGGAACCTACAGATAGCTGCACATTTTTGGGACAGATGGTTGATGGTGTTTGATAGTCCACCACATGGCAATAGTGAGGTGCCCTTATAATTTTTGAGAAATTTATGGGCTGAGTTTGAGTTGGGTAAAAAACCCAACTATTCTGATATGAGGTCATTTCAGGGAGTTGGGCGTGGCATGCCCCAACATAGACTAGGAGCATGTGTTGATCCTCAGTTATGTGCTCCAATTGCTCCTATTATTCCTCTTCCTTCTCCTAGTGTTCCTGTTGCATTTTAGCAGCAAACCATGTTATCAACATTAGGAGAATTGAGTTCACTTTCAGGACATCTCACTCAACAGACTACACACGTGGCCACTAAAGTGGCCAATAGAGAGCATGGAGGCTCGGGCTATAGGGATACTCAGACATCCACTTTAGGTGACACACATGCATCTGCAACGGGGTCATACCTGAATTTACTATATTCTAAGGATTGTTCTACATAGGTATGTTAAATTTAATTCAAGTTTGAAATGTGAAAAATTCATGTAAATAATAACATCAAATTATATATATAATATAATATTAATTCAATAAGTGTTTGGTGTAGACGCATGATCACGTGATGCCTGAAACTCAATATGATCATCATGTGTATATGTCAAGTGTTGTAGATCTGGGCTCACCTTTTGGATAGGTACTTGAACCAATATATATATTAAATAATTTGTGTGGATATATATCTAATTTAATTTGAATTTGTACACATGTGTAAATTGATATATTATATCTAGATGTAGGGAGGTCATATGATACCTAGTACTAACCAACCACAAATTACAGTGGTGAGCGCTCCTGAGACATCATCAGCTCAGGTGTGTGCTTTCAAAAGTTTGTTAAGTTTAAATTAAATACACATCATAGATCTAATTATTTTTTTCATTTACATACACATGTGTCAATGATCTATACGAACTGTTGTACATCTATATGCAGGAATTTCATGAGATACGGCCGTGCACCTGAGACATCATTGGCATTTATGCATGGGAAATCTCAGGTGCGTGATCATGAGGTCATATCATTCGAGGTTGTAAACTTTACTTTAAATATCCTATACAATTTTTACAGACCTTTTAAATATATATATATTCGAGGTTTTCACATATTGTTCAAGCTTTATATGAATATGCAGGATATAGTAGATCAGGAATTTGCATCTTCTCAAGTGGTAGTTATGCTACCCGTTGAAGAAAATGTGCCAGTTACAGATTCACATGATCATATGGTAATTTATACATACTAGAAATCATTTTTACAATATTTAATAGATATTTAATTAATTTTTTTTTTATCTAAAAGTCTATATTTTCAAGTTTAAATATGTTTAATTATATCAAGATTTCTAAATAAATTTAAATCTAATTTCAAGTTTCTTGTACTCTTTTACAACATGATGCAGGTACATCTAGTCAACATGGAACAAAGAGGAGACTTGATTTGACCAATCAGCCTGAAAGTTAGATGGTTTTATATTTTATGGACTATAGATCTCTAGTTTTATTTAAATATATGTGTTGGACTTGACATATAAATTTTAGGGACTATCTATCTCTAGTTTTACTTTGAACATGTAATTATCATATTTGTGTTTATTTATATCAGTTGACTTTAATATGATAATTATATATGCAGTCAATTATGATATCGTGTTATGTTCATTTTCATGACTATATGCACTCATACATATCTATATTTATATTTTATCTAATTTTCAAGTATTACATGCACTATATAAATTCTTATCTAGAATCAAATTTAATATATATATATATATATATATATATATATATATATATATATATATATATATATATATATATATATATATATAAAATTTATCACATGGTTAGGTGACAAATTAAAACATTCCTTAAATAGTTTAGATCATATTCATAATAAATTAAGGGCAGGTAATTTTAACTATTTTCCAATTAGATAGCAAATATTTGAATCAATAAACAAAAAACTATCTCCTTGTATGTATAAAATGTATAATCTATACAATTGAATAATTATATAAAATGTGGTAAATACAAGACATGAAATGTATAATCTATAAAATTGGAACAAGATATTTAAAAAGTGACATCGAACAAACATATATAATGTATATCAAGATGTTTATTACAACTATATAATATGATGAAACATATATGTGCATGTAGATACAATTAAAACTTATCAACTTTTAGGTGAGAACCAAAAATTGATATTTACATAGTCTCTTGATAAAATAATTTTTCAGTTCAACAATCACTTCGTAGACTGACTTGATGAGAACCTACAAAAATAATTAATGTAAGTAACTACAATTTTTATGAGTTATTTAAGAAAAAAATTCATGCGAGAAAAGAGCAGTAAATAGTAAATTCCATACAAATTCAAAAGATGTTTTCCATAGGATGGATTAAGGGGACCTAAGAGGATATATAGCTTAAGGGGGGTCTTAAGAGAATTCCTTAAGGGGAGTTAAGAGGATGCATCTCGTGAACCCTAGGATATGGCTTAACAGGTCCTAAGAGAATGGCTTAAGGGGAATTATGAGAGTCCTTTAAGAGGATGGCTTAAGGGGATGTAAGAGGTTGGGTTAAGAGTTGATAGAATGGATTAAAGGGATGTAAGATAGTGAATTAAGGGGATGCATGTCATGAACCTTACTATATGGATTAACAGGACCTAAGAGGATGGCTTAAGGGGAATTATGAGAGTGACTTAAGGAATGGAAGATTATGGATTACGAGAATGTAAGAGGATATGACTTAAGTGTCCTTTAAGAAGATGGCATAAGGGGATGCAAGAGGGTGGATTAAGGGGAGTTGAGATAATGAATTTATACTATCAATTAAATGTATCTAGAACTATATATAGTTACCTATCTCTAGATTCGAATTCCATTGTAATATATGTGCATCTCCTCTCTTTTTTGTAAAGCATCTAATTTGGGGAGACCTGAAACAAAAAATGATAGAAAACTTTAATTAGGAAATGATTAAATACAAATATGTAAATCAATTAACTATATAAACAACTAGATATACTTACCAATATTTATTTACTCTGTTGTACCATCTGCATCCTCTCTTTTTCTTAATGCATCTATGATTGTCTCATGATCATCCATTGAAAGTGTCCACAAAACTTTTGTTGGAATTGTGTGCCTCAATCATCACAGGCTGTAACCTCTAAGAGAGCCAAGTCGGTGTGACATATGTTGTGTTTGGCCGACTACTAGCCATTTTGAATCTTGTTGAAATTCCCTTGTCGCTGTGACTTGGTTATGGTCTTGCCGAATAGAACTATCATTGTGACAAGAAGCATTCACTGTGACCTTTTGTCGAGTGGAGACCTCTGGCTGACAGTATGCTCTTATCGGGCATCCGGGAAACACAAGGGTCTCGGGGAGAAGTCCCAGCGACTAGTGAAAATCTCACCGATAGCATATGGCTATCGGGGTAATCACAAGGGCATCGGTATGATGTCCTAGCAACAATGGAAGGTCTCAGCGACAGTGCTTGGGGTCTTCGCGGTGACTCAAAAGACTTCGGTGTGGAGTCTTAGCGACTTGGAGCAGTCTTGCCGATAGTCTTAGGTATGACATTTTCACTCGGTGAAAGGTCTTGGCGAAGGTCAAATGTCTTACCGATTCGATAAGACATGGGTCTTCGATGTGAGGTCTCGGCGAGAGAAAAAAGTCTTGCCGACTCGGTAAGACATGTTTTCTCAGAGTGAAGTCTTGACGAAAGACGAATGTCTTGCCGACTGTCAGGTGCTTCGGTGAAACTTGAGGAGACTCGGCGAAACCTCTTGGCAAATGGAAAAAGTCTTGCCGATGGCAAATTTGAAATCAATGTGACTTGTGAGCATCAGTATGAGTCTTGTCGATAGTAATGCGATGGACGTCAGAGGTTTTGGTATGACTTTGGTACCTGGGTATGATCTCTTGGCGAAAGCAATAAGTCTCACCGACTGGTGGATGCTTCAGAACAACATGAAGACTCGGTGAGAGGTCTTGGCGAGAGCGGAATGTCTAGCAGACATAAGACTTTGGAGTGACTTGAAGGCTCGGTATGATGTCTTGGCGAAATAAGTTAATCTTGCCGACTACACTTCGGAATGAAGTCTCATCAAATGGCGATTGTCTTGCCGATGAGAATGTTGAGGTCGATGTGACTTGAAGACTTCAGTGTAATGTCTAGGTGAAGAGAAATAGTCTTGCCGACTGATGAACTCTTTGGAATACCTTGTGATCTTCGTTGTGAGGTCTTGGCGACATGGTGAAGTATTAGCGATAGCTCTCTGGACTTGATTTAACCTCTTGCCGATAGGTATGACTCTTGGCGATATCGAATGCTAGCTGTGTTGGCATCGGGGAGACACGGTTAGTGTCTCACCAACATGACAACACAGGTTGAACACCCTTGACTATTTGGATGACTTTCTGATGTGGTGCGATTTGGACCAATAAGAGAAAGCAGGATGTGAACTGTTTGCTGAACCGTTTCTTTGTGGAAGTTGGAAAACTAAAACACGAGGAAGTGGAAACATCTAATGAGGTTGGGCTGGATGATTCATGAGTTCTGATATGATAGTTGGAAAAGAATGATTTCATAGACCCTGCAGAGAACGAATGTATATATGTATGCATTGGACGTTCTGAAAGAGAGATGGAGCTGATAAGCCAATGAGCTGAAGAGCCAAGAGCTAGTGAGAGAGCGATTGAGTGAGGACCGACTGGTTGGCTGAAAGGCTGAGGCCATGAGGTTGAAGCAGAGGAAGAGATCAGGCGGTGTTATACTAGAATCTCTCTTGATCTCTCAGGGATAGTGTGCTACCAGTTGTATCCAGAATGAACAAGATGTAATCTCTGAAAAGGCTAAGAGCCTGAAACTGTATTGTAACTTTCTATTGCTGAATAATACAATGGCTCAAACTTTGGAGAGTGGGGTTTTTCACCCGAAAGGGTTTTCCCCACGTAAAATATTTGTGTTCTGTTTTCTGTAGTATCTTTCATCTGTGTTGTTGCTTGTTGTTGAATTTACATGTGTTTTTCTTAGAAGGATTAATGTGGGAAATAAAATATGTCTATTTCCGCTTTAGGACATAGTAGCACGTGTCTTTGAGGCAACCTAATCGAAATTAAAGTTACCGAAGGTACTACTATTTGGAGTTTCTATGAGATGCGCTCCATTAATTTTCTTACAAGTGGTATCAGAGCCTTCTTCTGGTTGTTGGTTCTGGGTATTTCTCCTGTGAAGATTTCTTTGCTTGATAGGCTAGAAGAGATCTAGAGGAATGGACTAATGTATTGATCCTTTCATGAGTGGAAGCCTTGTGGTATTCTAAGATAGCATGCAGCTTGAAGGATGGTCAAGATGGAAAAGGGAGTTGATCATGTTGTGATCTGTGTTTCTTGGCTGGTAGAGGTATAACCTTGGAGTATGAGGTGGATTTCTCTACTTTGTGGCTGTGAAGCAGTAAAGCTTCCATATTGGGCATCTGTGTGTCAGGCTCCTTGGTGATATGGAGAAGCCTAGGTTGTTTCTCAGTCATGGAAGAGAGTGCTTATGCTAGGTGGTGGTTCCTGGTGATGGAAGGCACTGTTTCCTGTTAACCTCGAATGCGTGAAGGCTATGGAGTTAATCATTAGATGATTTGCAAGCTTCTAAAATAGCCTTTCTCTCTTTCTCGAATGCATGTACATGTTGGTGGTTTTAGAGCTGGTCTAAAAGGGACCTGGATTCTCTTGAACTGTTGTTTTCCTTTCTAAGGATGTTTTGTACTTGCATGGCTCTGTGGTTTTGCAGGTTTTACACGGTTAAGCAAAACTTGTGGTTTTGTGGAGTTGTTGAGCTATTTTCTAGACCCTGGTTTTTTGGGTGTTGCTGGATGAGATGGTTGCAGTTCTGCATGCATGCTTGGTGCATGGTTTGAGGAGGCATGTTTTCTTCTTTGCATGGGAGTGTTGGTACGTGATTTGTCACTCAGCATTCCTGTGGTGGTGCTTGTGGGTTCCTTGATTATGGTGCTCGTTGTGGACATGATTGGAAAATCAGATTTGGCATGATCTAGTGTTTGAGTCATGTTGTCTATGTGGTTATTCTCTTTGAGATCTCAGTTTTACATTTCCAATGCGATGATGGGTTTGCATGTTTCTGTTGAATGGATCTACGGGTTGTGCAATGTTGTGGCCTGTCTTTACCTACATGGTTGTTGTGAGACAACTCGAAAGTGGACTGTCTATATCCACGAGGTTGATTCATTGTTGGTGCAAACTTGTTAGCTGGCCTTGTCTATGGTCACTTGTGCATTGGTGTGGTGCTTTGAGATGAGAGGATGGATACTATTGAGTACCTGAATAGTCAGTTCTGGGAACCTATAGCAGGTAGTCATGATGCTTGGAGAGCTCGGGTGTCATGTTTTAGTGGGAGCTCTAGTAGTGACTGTGGATTCATCATGTGGTGGTGAATGGTCTTCTTTAGTGTTGCAGATGTTTTTTGGGAGAGCTCTTTGATCATGTTGCTACAGAAGGGTTCTTTCGCATTTGCATGGACATTACTTGAAGATGTGCAACATCTTGGATCCATGGAAGATGCTTGGAGTCTTTGGCTAAGGTGTTGGTGGTGCTTGACATGTGATGTTGATTTTGAGTCTATTTGCTTTATGTCATGGTATACTCTTGCTTGTGCACTGGAGTTTTGGCATTGTGCATTGTACTTGAGACAATGGAAAAGACACTTGAAGCATGGGATCTCCTATGGGGATGTGTAGATCATGATGTCATGATAAGTTTATGATTCAGATGATTGGAGCTTTGATAGTGGTTTGGTAATTCTTTGTGTATTGAGTGCTTTAATTATTTGCTTGATACTTCATGATAGTGCAGTAATGCAATTGAAGTTTAGCATGAGATGATCAGTTGCTAGTACTCATGGATACATGAAGAATAAGGTGAGGTTGTTTTTCTCTTGTGAGAGAAGTGTTGATGCTTTTTTTTTCAGCAGAAAGTCTGTGAAGCCTACACCTTGGTTGAACATGAGTTCAATAAGAGACCTATGAGGAGATTGCTCTTGAATTAGTCATGATGACTTGTATATCTTGAAGGAGTATTCTCATTCCCACTCTTGGTCTACTCGGTAGTTTATCTGAAAGGTATTTGGCCCATTATATTTTTTAGATGTGTTTTATTAAGTTCACTTTCATGATATGGATCTTGAATTGTTATCTAATGGTTCTGGAGGATTCATAGTGGAATTTGTACAGTTTTGTTTTATCTCCTTGTTGCTAATGAGAATTGGTAGGAGATGTTGTATGGGTTGTTTTCTTGAAATGGGGAATAAAGTAGTTTGATCTTCTTTAAAAAGGTTACATCCACGTTTTTTAAAGTCGGTTTGATCTTGGTGATTGAACGAATGGATGTTGTTAAGGTTTTTCTTTTGGGATGTGAAGAAGATCATTCTTGACACAGGTGGCTATTAGAAGTGTATGTAGGAGGATGCTCTATAGGAAGATGATGTGTAGAGTTTCTCTCTGTGGCCGTGAAGGTTTGTGGTGAGAGAAATGTTTCTTGTGGCAGGTTGTTGTAGGTTGTGCATATCATTGTGGATTTTTCCTTGGTACTACAGGGTTACATTTTCTATGTGTTGGTATTGGTAGACTTGCGATGCCTTTGATCTTTCAGATCTGGATTAGTCAGACAGTGGGAGTTCTTGTATGTGTCTTGTCTTCTTCGACTGGTTGACACTGGAACTTGTATTTGCTATTAATGGATTGGCAGAAGTTTACTAATGGTGATACCTTCAAGGTATGTGAGATTGGATGGAATAACATGAGTCGTGGGTGCTAGTTTCGGTCACGTGGGTTATCAGTTGGATGGAAGCAGTTAGTCTGATTGGTGTTCTAACTGATGTTTAGTTTCTTGTTTCTAGATAAGACTTCATGGTTGTGTTCTGATTGAAGCTTTGAAGTTGATATTGCTTCTGTATAGCATTTGAGCATAGTGAAGTGGTAGCAGTATCTTGTTGATGATATCACTGGGATCTTTTTCTTGTGTTCGTTGGAATGGTGCTTATACACCTTGGCTTTGTATCCTTCTTCCACAGGTGGCATGTTGGAAGATGATAGGATTGTTGCCTGAATGGTGAACATCTTCGATGTTGGAGTAGAATTCTTGATGGAGCATGAGAGCATGATGAGATCTATGTGGTTTCCTAGGAGGCTGTGATCAGTTGCATTTCGGTTGCTTTGTTGGACAGTGAGTTGTAGTTGGATGCCTGGTCTTTCTTGCAGATTGTCTAGTGGACTATTATCTATGGAATCATGTTGATTGGGTGTCTTGAGTATTGCGGGGTTTGAACTAGTGGAGCTAGTGTGATCCTAGTTCCTGATTGCTTTGGAGGTGCCTGTGTGATCTTCGTCGAGTGGGAGATTGTTGGAATTGTGTGCCTTAATCATCACAAGCTGTAACCTCTAAGAGAGCCAAGTCGGTGTGACATATGTTGTTTCTGGCCGACTACTAGCCGTTTTGAATCTTGTTGAAATGCCCTTGTCACTGTGACTTGGTTTTGGTCTTTCCGAATAGAACTATCACTGTGACAAGAAGCATTCGTTGTGACCTTTTGTCAAGCGGAGACCTTTGGCCAACAGTATGCTCTTATTGAGCGTCAGGGAAACACAAGGGTCTTGGGGAGAAGTCCCAGTGACTGGTGAAAGTCTCACCGATAGCATATGGCTATCGAGGTAATCATAAGGGCATCGGTATGATGTCCCAGTGGCAATGGAAGGTCTCGTCGATAGTGCTTGGGTTCTTTGCGGTGACTCAAAAGCCTTCAGTGTGAAGTCTTAGCGACTTGGAGGAGTCTCGCCGATAGTCTTCGGTATGACATGTTCATTCGGTGAAAGGTCTTGGCGAAGGTCAAATGTCTTACTGACTCGGTAAGACATGGGTGCTCAATGTGAGGTCTCGGTGAAAGACAAAAGTCTTGCCGACTTGGTAAGACATGTTTGCTCGGAGTGAAGTCTTGGTGAAAGATGAATGTCTTGCCGACTATCAAGTGCTTCAGTGAAACTTGAGGAGACTCGGCGAAACCTCTTGGCGAACGAAAAAATTCTTGTCGATGGAAAAGTTGAAATCGATGTGACTTGTGAGCATCGGTATGAGTCTTGCCAATGAGAAATCTCTTTCCGATAGCAATGTGATGGACGTCAGAGGTTTCGGTATGACTTTGAAACCTTGGTATGATCTCCTGGCGAAAGCGATAAGTCTCACCGACTGGTGGATGCTTTGGAACAACATAAAGACTCGGTGAGAGGTCTTGGCAAGAGCAGAATGTCTGGCTGACAGAAGACTTCGGGGTGACTTGAAGGCTTGGTATGATGTCTTGGCGAAAGACGTTAGTCTTGCCGACTACACTTCAGAATGACCTTTGAACATCAGTATGAAGTCTCATCGAATGGTGATTGTCTCACCGATGAGAATGTTGAGGTTGATATGACTTGAAGACTTTGGTGTAATGTCTGGGTGAAGAGCAATAGTCTTTCCAACTGATGAACTCTTCAGAATACCTTGTGATCTTTGGTGTGAGGTCTTGGCGACATGGCGAAGTCTTAGCAATAGCTCTCTGGACTCGATGTAACCTCTTGCCGATAGGTATGACTCTTGGCGATATTGAATGTTGGTTGTGTTGGCATCAGGGAGACACGGTTAGTGTCTCATTGACATGAGAACACAGGTTGAACGCCCTTGACTGTTTGGATGACTGTCTGATGTGGTGTGATTTGGACCAATCAGAGAAAGCCGGATGTGAACCGTTTGCTGAACCGTTTCTGTGTGGAAGATGGAAAACTAAAACATGAGGAAGTGGAAACATCTAATGAGGTTGGGCTGGATGATTCGTGAGTTCTGAACTGATAGTTGGAAAAGAACAATTCCATAGAGCCTGTAGGGAATGAATGTATATACGTATGCATTGGACGTTTTGAAAGAGAGGGAGCTGATAAGCCAATGAGCTGAAGAATTGAGAGCCAGTGAGAGAGCGATAGAGTGATGACCAAGTGGCTAGCCGAAAGGCCGAGGCCATGAGGTCAAAGCATAGGAAGAAATTAGGCAGTGTTATGCTGGAATCTCTCCTGATCTCTCAGGGATAGTGTGCTACCAGTTGTATCCATAATGAACAAGATGTAATCTCTAAAAAGGCTAAGAGCCTGAAACTGTATTGTAACTTTCTGTTGCTGAATAATACAATGGCTCAAACTTTGGAGAGTGGGGTTTTTCACCCGAAAGGGTTTTCCCCACGTAAAATATTTGTGTTCTATTTTTTGTAGTATCTTTCATCTATGTTGTTGCTTGCCGTTGAATTTACATGTGTTTTTCTCATAAGGATTAATGTGGGAAATAAACTGTCTATTTCCGCTTTAGGACATCGTAGTACGTGTCTTTGAGGCAACCTAATTGAAATTAAAGTTACCGAAGGCACTACTGTTTGGAGTTTCTATGAGATGCGCTCCATTGATTTCCTTACAACTTTATTAGCAAGCCTCCCTTGATATCTAACTAGTTTTATATTGGTTACCAAAATCAAATGTGAATAATGTATAATCTTGTTGTGTCTTTCATAATCTTCAAATGCAGGAAAGCCATTCTTTCTCATCAAATATTTTTGAAGCCAGGTGCCAACAACAACCACTGAACCACTTGGATACTCAAAGTTGTCATCATCCAATCTAGGATGTGCCAACTTATGTTTTCTCTCAACACATCTAGCCAACCAGTAATTTGTCTCCTCTTCATTCCCCTCAAGTGCAACAATAGCATACACATGTCCTACAAAAATAAATACAAAATTCAATAAAGAGTGACTTATATTTAATTCACATATAAACATGCATACATACAAAATTCAACTCAATAAATAATGTACCTTCTTGTACAAGATCCGAAACATGATCATAATCATCTGATGCGAACACTTGATTATCTTCAATTATCATTCCATGTTGAACATGTGTCGATGTAGGCGTTAAGGCTCTTTGTTTCCGTTGTTCGACCCATTCCGTATTTTTACATGCCTCCCAATCACCTGCAATAAAAAAATTGACAAAAGCATGCCAACTCCCTTGTCCATATTGTCCATGTATTTGCATTCGAACTCTTAAATGAATGCCATTTTGCAGATCCATTAATTGTTTCACAATCTTGTCAAGAAAAAATATCATTTTCTTCAACTAACCAAAAGAAGCATCGAATTATTGAGCTCACTTGTTCTTGTAGATAATTTTGTATTGCACCAATCTAAAATTTCATGTGCATCTCTAAATTTCCCAGCATCCTCAGATTTTAGTTGCTCTCTAGCAAGAGCTCTTTTCACACATGCACCTGCTCCATCGTGTTCTCCCTTACCATGACCAACTTAAAAAAAACTCCATATGCGTTGGATATTATTTTCCTTATGAACTTTACATAACCAATAAAACATTCTAGAATTTTTGAATTGACCCATGCAATTATCTGACCATATGAGATGTTCTAGCATTTGAATTCCTCTCTCTTTTAAATTTTTATAAAATATATCAAAACAATATTGTACAAACTCAGATGAATGTAATCGATTATCACTTACATAAAAATGGTACTCTCTCAAAAAAATTCTATTATCTTATGTACTATCTTTTTCATTTCTATAAACAATGTGAACAAATATAGCTATTTGCACTGAATTATAATACTGTGATTGAATTTATTCTTGTGGAGCAAGAGTATAATTTTCAGCAAAATCAACAACTGACAATATAGTTCCAATTGGGAATGTGTTTTTACATAAACAAAATTGATTATCAAGCCAATGAGCATTATGAGAGTGTTGAACATATTTAGGTACAAAATTATCTTTAAATTCATTAATAAAAACATGCACACTAAGTTTTTCCACAATTAGCTCAACACGTTTTCCAGTTTTTCCATCTTTTAAAGAATAATCAACATTTTTTATTTTTTTTACATCTACTAATTGTTGTCCAAATTCATCTAAACTAATTTCATGCATAAATTCTCCTAATAATGAAAAGTTACCACATCTATCACATTCTCCATAAATGCATGCTTTTATAAAAAATGAGTTTCCATTTAAAGAGGGATCACAAAACAAACCTGCTATAAAATCTTTGATTCTTTCAGGTGGCATATTAATGCCACAAATGTCCTGCATAATTTGGTTAGCATGCAAAGTGCATCGTATATATCAAAATATATCATAATAATAACGAAATTGTACATGAGTCTTACAACAACAAGAGATTTGTTGCTTATTAATTCTAACATACCAAGGTTTACACTTTTCAAATGATCTTTGACTTATGTTAATATTCAATGGTAAGATTGAAGCATCTAATTTTTTTTATATAATTCAGTTTGAGTCATATCTAAGAGATGCTTTGGATGAGGTTCACGAATTTTGGAACCCACCCTTAATTTTAAGACATCTCTAATGTTAGGTGATACTCTTGTATTATCATGCCAAAATTTATCGATTAAAGATTTAATTTCATTAGTTAATTTCATGTCTAATCTTGGGAGTCTACCACTAAAACTCCAACATTGATTAATAGGATCATTTTCAATACTTTCTCTTCTTTTAGTAGCTCTTATCAAAGTTCTAGGATTTACTTTTACACATTTACTAATCTTACTTAACATTCTTTTATTTGAAGTTGTTTTATCAACTAGAGCAGTTGTTATTGCATGACGAGCCGCATTCTTATCTTTCGATCGACTTTTCTTACCAATAACATCAATAGCATTAGCAACACTAGATATGACTTGTTTTATTGAATCATCTTTCTTTTTTTATTTTACAAAAAACACCTAATTTTTTAATCACTTTTCTCATTTTCAACATTCTCATCAATTGCACCATCAATTGACATTGGAATCCTAATTTATTTCTATAAAAAAACATTTTATATATTTTATTTCCATGATTTCTAATTTGTCTCGAAGAAACTTTACCATGAAGGTTATCTAGCACATCTTTTTCAATTGTAAAAAAAACATTTTCACCTTCATCCATAGAAGGAGTTTCATTTTCATTTTTAAATGTAAAAGGGATTTCATTCTCATTTTCATCAATATGAGGGATTTCATTCTCATTTTCATCAATATTAGGGATTTCATTGTCATTTGCATTCTCATACGATATAATTTCATCATTTTTTTGTTTCTGCATTGTTTCAACCCTAATATTATTGATTTCATCCATGGTGTATCCAGCTTCATCTAAACAAACAATATCAATATTATAAAAACTTGGGTTTGAACACATACCTGGATAGATTGTGTGAAGAGGTGCATTTTCCATATCATTGGGAGGTGGGTTTGAAGACATACCCGAAGTTTTTTGCATATCATTCAAAGTTGAAGTTGAAGGCATAGTTGGGTTTGTCTCCATAATTGCATTTTCTTCCATATTCACCATCTCCACATTTGCATAATCTACATTCATTTCATCATTCATGGGTTCCTCTTGAACATTCTTGGAACTAGATGCTTCCAAATCTTTCATTTGACAAATCCTTTCTCTCCTTTCCCTTTGTCTTTTTGCCTCCTTATCTTTATTTGCTTGAATTTCTTCGGGTGTCATTAATTTTCTACATCTTTTTTTTTTCCTTTTCTTATCACCCATGGTTACCAAACCCTTTTTGATGACAAAAAAAAATTCAAAAAACCTATTTTCAAATTGCCACCTACTTCAAATATTCAAATTAAACTATGTACTATGAAGATCATTTTTTCTATAAACTTTGAAGTACAAAAACATCATGAGTACATCCAAAAATTCTCTTTTTCAAAATCTTCTTCTACAAAGTTCTTGTACTTGATTCCACTTCAGAAAATTCAATCTGCACTTTGTCTCTTCCAACAATTTGAATGGAATATGCCCTACACAAGACAAATTTGCAATAAAAAAATGCAGAAAATGACACTTTCGAACTGTACTATAGAAAAAGAATGTTGTAGGAAAATCGTGTTTTACCAGTATTTTTTAAATTAGGGAAAAACGGCTATATTAGAAATGCGTACGCATTATGTTCTAGGAATGCATACATGTTTCATAATGTGTATGCATTACCTTTACCCAACGGGTAAATAGATAACGCGTATTCGTTATGAAAAGCGTACGCGTTTCATTTAAATAACATGTACACATTTTTGTAATGCGTACGCGTTATTTAAAAGTTGAATTCCCACAACACATCCAAACCTAGTTTTAGGCTTGGGAAAGGCTTGGCAATCTGAGCCTTTGCCTTTGACCTGCAACTAAAAAACTAAGGCAGATTGAAGAAGAATGTCCAACTTTGACAACATGGCTGATGGACTTATTTTTTGAATCAATCTATAAAATTAAAACCCATTAAAGAACATGATGTCTACTTTCTAAATATTTAATTTTATTAATATTGGATTATATTTGCTATTTTTTAATTAATTTCTAAGCAAACTAGTCCTTAAACTTGAAATATTAGACTTTTTTTGTTTTTTAATAACTTTTTTTGGTTAAGTTTATTGTAAAAAAATTTATATGGGATCAAACTTCAAACAATTATCTACACAATGAAAAACAAAAGAGTCAAAAAATGTTTATTTTAGGTCCAATTATGCTATCCGTACACGCTGATTTTTAAAAACAACAATTAAAGCCAATATAAATTGAATAAAAAAATATATTCAACCAAAAATTACAAAAAAAATTCTAGACCAAACTTCATGTTGTAGCTATCTTTTCCCAAAAGTAATTAGTAAAATACTTTTATTTGGGTCAAAAAGTGTTGTCCGTACACGTGCTTGGTATTGTAAAAAAACAGGGACTTTTAAAAAGTGGTTTTTATAGATCCCTATCAAAATTTAATTTCTATAATCTAGGTATTTGAATAATTTACATATTTGGAAACTAGATTCAAAATGCCAAATTTCATATTACTAACTTTTTTGAAGATTAATTGTGTAAGTGCCTCAAATTTTCAGTCCAAGTGTGATAAATTCTGAAAAACAGCAAAAACACTTCCACTTTTTGAGCTTTTTGTGTACCCAACTTCTTGCATCAGCCCATAGGCTAGTTAGATCCTATCTATTTGAGCCTATAAGAGGCTTTCCAAGATAGAGGTAGGGGTACTCTTTATATCAACTTAAATAATACCTGAGGAAACAAAATTGAATTAAATTAGGCCAACTTTATGAAATTATTATCTTTTACACCCTTTTTTTGTCAAAATAAACATTTCACTCCTTTGCACCAATAATTGAGTCATTACTACGGATCGTAATGGCTAAAAATAGCCAAAAATGTATGCATGTACATTGAGAATGGTTCTAGGATGATTTCTCCCAATAAAACAAAATAAAAAACAAATTTGAGTAATCCAAGCTTGTGCCATGACAAATCCCAAAATGTAAACTCATGAAAGATAAATGGTTTTTATAAATCACTCTTATGAAGAATACTCCCTTGACTATTAATACATATCCTCTTAGTGGTGAAAAAATATTCCATAAATATGTTATCAAATTGGAACAAGATTATCAATTAGGCTTTTCCCTTCATGTGTAATTAATATATCTTATCTAATCCTTATGTGATATTAGTGGGTACATGCTCAAATTTGTTTTAAACAACTATAAAAACATAAATCTTAATTCTAATAAAAATCCATATCATGAGGAGGACACGATGTGCAAAGGTGCAGAGGCATGTGCAGACGAAGCAGCGGATGGAAGATGGTGACAAGGGTTTGGAGTTGGTGCGAAGTTCATGTAGAAGGGCAAGGAGTAATTTGTGAAGCATGAGGGGAAGATGCAAGTGGATATCTCGTCTAGGGTCACAACAAACTTACCTCCTAACTCTCATGTTCCAGCTACTCCCCTTCTCATCGATGGCTATAGGAATAGGTGGAACCCCTATCATGTTTTCTTTGAGTTTTGTAAAACTCAGGTCAGTTAAGAATGCTCTCTGCATCCCTTTGTTTTTCCTTTGTTGGCCTCTCCAACACCTAAAGCCTTCTCTTTGGGAGATTTGTTGGTTTGCTTGATCAATGTCCCCGTAGACTTTTATTTTCCTGATTTTTGTATTGGAGAATTTTCGAATAAATTTGGGAACAAATTTTTGTTTTTTTGTTGTTTATACAAGAGGCCCATGATTGCTCAATTCGTCAATTGGATGAAGACTATTTGGAATAACTTGACCTTTCCAAACATTGACATTTTGGATTTAAGCTTTTTCCTGCTTCGCTTCACCTCTATGGAGGATTGTAACTTTTCAAACAACATGGCCCTTAGTTTTTTGGTGAGTCTGGCCTCTTCCTAGCTAATTGGTCTACATTCTTCAATCCTGTTGTAGCTAAGATCACCTTGGTTCCCATCTAGATCAGGTTGTACAATCTTTTGTTGATGTTTAAAATTGAAAAGCAACAACCTTATGGGAAACTCAGTTAATAGGGACCCATTGTGCTAAACTGAGTGACCTATGGGTTTTTAAAGAAGTTGGCTCCTGTAATTGGGGGGTTTGGAATGGGAAACGAAAGTAGATATAAAAATAAAGATCTAATCTAAGGCGATGTGCCAAGATGTAGGTGTGGGCACGGTAAATCTCCCTTTCAGACGAGATTTAAGGGCCCATTCAACAATCTACATGTCCCATAATAATAGAAATAATAGATGAAAGCCCAAATAATCTATTCAATAACATAGAATAACTCCCATACACATTTATTGAAAAAAAGAGTCCAATACATGGTCTAAATCAACAAACTTATATTGAAATTATAGAAGTTTTGCAAGTAGACTACTCAATACAATAATGACACAGTATAATGTTTTGTTAAATAGCTAAGAAATAGAAAGGCCGAACAACAATAGCACGGTCTGTGAGTCTTAATATAATAATAAAAAACAATACAAAAGGCCTAGTGTCTTTCCCCAATTTTTCTGTTTATGTTCCAAACTCCTTTTCAGGAAGAAGTAGTATTTATAGAGAAACATCCCACTGCCTAAAAGCTAGTAACCAAAAATATTCCTTCAGCATGAGCAATGATGTCTATAGCAATTATTTCTCAAGACCATTGCAATAGAAAATATTTTGACACATAGAATGCAACCGCCTTCGAGCTAGATTTATCCCCTGCAAATGATAGTTGTGGTCACGGTGTCACTAACTCATTTGACTGCAAAATCTGACGAAATATGTATAATTTGATGTATCGTTGGGTGCTTGTAAAATTTTATGTGTAATTTTTAATTTTTTAAAAGTTTATCCTCGACGTTCATCAAAATTTTGATAAACCTGGGTTTCATCGAAATTTTGACAAACATGAAAAATAAGAAAAAAATCAAATTGTGGCCAACATAAAGAAAAGCGAGTTCGTTGATATATTGCGAAAGTGTTTTGCTCTACTTGAGACAGTTTGTGGAGAACTAAGGACAATTTTCTTGGGAAAAAATAGAAAAAATTCAAGAAGATATCACTAGTTGAGGGTAGTCATTGTCTTTTTGCAGAATTCAGTTGTGAAGTCAGATTTGTAGTTCAAGGTTTGAAAATCATATTTTAAAGAAACATCTCATCATATTTCATTTTTAGAGGTTTAGGGTTTTGATAATTTCATGTCCAGATTTTGTTGTGTGGAATCACCATAAGATCACAACCAAGGAACAGATTCTTGTGACTGTAATTATGTGATCCATAACTCTATTGGTCATGTGGCACGGTTGTGCTATAACAAATACAGGATGCATTCATGTGTGACCCAAGTTTAATGTGGCTATGTTTTGATAGAAATGGTGGCACTCATATAATGTAGTTAATTCAGGTTGTATAATGTAGGTGTCAATCATCATTGGGTGCATTCAAGTTGTCTCAAGTTTAACAGGTTATGATGTAATTATAGCATGATCCAATAGTGATTACCTCTTGTTGCAATAAAGAGCCTATAATTTTGGTTGATATGTAGAGTGGTTGTGTTATATCAATTATGTAGTGCATTCAAGTACAACCCATGTTTAATGGGCTATTCTAGAGAGTGATCAAGAGTTTCTAAACCTTATGAATGTTACTTAAAAGTGTATAGCTTAAACTACAAACCAAGTTTGTTACATACTTGAATGCAATCTTGGGTAACCACAAACTATATTAATGTGATATGCTAATAACTATTATGGAAAGTATTAAAGCAAGACCCATGCTATATATGATACATTTCCCTGATCAGGTTTACATAGCTTAATGATCAAACACAAGCTTCCCACACACTCTAGGATACAATCCAAGATCATACCACAACTTTGTCAAGACAACTAATTTTCTGACCCAATATTTAAGGTTGTTTTTTAATACCAACAGAAGCATTGGTAAGAGAATGATTAGGGTACAAACCCTAGGCCTCTGTAGAAACATAAATAATAAATCTAGTCAATTAGTGAGGTTGCAATACCAGAAAGATTGAGACATTGTAGTTAATAACAAAATCTTGCAATCTAAAGATTGTAGCCAATAACAAGCACACTATGTAGCTTAGTGACATTTGTAAATGCAATCTACGGTAAGAATAATGATAATCACTTGAGATGTGACAGTCAAAAAGAGGCTGAGCAGTGACAAGATAATAAAGCTCAAACCTTGCATATTAAAGTGGAGATTTTAACAGTGAGTTTCCTTACCCCCTTGTTGACCTTAAGGGTTTTTCAAATGCTTTTGGTAGTGTTAGACAAGGAAAATGCAATCAAGGAATGACTGTCCAAATGAAGTAATAGTGGTAATCATAGGTTCAATGTTTCTTCTTAGCCATTATTGTATAATGGAGGTAGTGGATTGCATGTTTGAGTAGTGTTTTGAGACTCATCAAAGATGGGAGAATAGTGAATAATACCTTGTGGACTGTGAAGTAGTGTCAATAAGGTTGAAGGATCTTAAGATCTACAATACCATGAAACAATGAGTCCCCTATAGTAAGTAGGCATCTATAGGGCATAGTTTGATTTTATAGAAGGATGCTCATGAAAGGAATCTTCAAGTGATAGTGAGTGAGTTATTTGAGATTTTAGTTGAGGGTGCAATACCCAGTCTTAAAGGAAGTTAGCAAAGTAGTAAATGTGCAAGAAAATCAAATCATACACAACAAACAATTCATAATGTTATCTTGCATAATGCCTTGAGTTTGAAGACAAAAATTCATTATATCTTGATGAAAGTGGTGACCTTAATGGTCAATCACTGGCAACCATGATTTTAAAACATGCTATTGTGCTTATGGAGGCAACATTTTAAGCAAGGAAGTGAGTGGTGGTTTGGAACAATGGCAGGTATGAAGGACTTGCTTTATATGCATACTATGCAGTCTAGCTTAAGACAATGTTCTTAGAAGAGATTGAAGGTGGATTATAGAACTCAAGGGTTACCATGAAAAGGATTAAAGCAAAGACTAGATCTATTTAAAAGCCACGGTCATGAAGATATTAAAGATTTCACATGCAAAACCCTAGTAGCTGGAGTAATGAATACAGTGCCAAAGAGGATAGTGTGCTGGGGAAGATTTAGGAGATCTCCACATTATCTAATTACAGGAAATACATCATTTATTTATTTTTTTAATTAAAAGAAATCATTCTAAACCCTATATAGGATACATTGATACTTCAAAAGCCTCTGAAGGAATTTGAGATTATGCAAATATATGTCAAGTAAATACCTAGATTACAAATAGTAGTGGGAACAATGTAAGATTTTTTAGTAGAGCAGGAATGAGATAAGACAATGAATCTATGCCTCCTTTCAGCACATCTCCTCACCGTTCTCATCATTCTTTACTCCAAACACTTCCCATTTTGGCGTCTATGCTTGAAAATAATGTTTTGACGAAGGTTTTGGAATATGTTTATTAAATTGAAAACTCCATTACGGAGACTCGGGCCTCAAAATAAGATTTTGACAAAAGTTTTTAGGGTATGTTTATTAAAGTTTTAGAGTATTTTGGCGGGCTATATTCTTCATTCCTTAAATGATTTATTCAAATGGATTGTGACTAAATAAATGACTAACTATTTAGTCATTTTATGTGTGACTAAATAATTTTTAATCAATGACCAAACTAGTAATTTATTTACTCATTTATAGCTGAGTTGCAAAAATGAGTAGAATTTAGTCATTTTTAGTTGTTGTGACTAAAATTTTAGTCACCTAGTCATTTATTAAATCTACTAGTGTGTGCTTCCTTGTGTGATTAGGGCTCTCTCAATGTTGAGGGCCCTAGGAATAAGCTTGTCATAATAAGTGACACATTACATCTTTGACTAAAAGGATAAATCCGTATTGACATTAGCAATGATGATTTTGACTTGTTGCTCCTTAGGAATGGGTCACTTGCTCTTACTAGCTCACTACCTCCATCGTTGTAGGAAGTTTGTGATCAAGTTCAATATTCTGATTTTAGGAGTCTAATGGTTGGAAATCATAGTAAAATAGAATTTAATAAGTTTTGGAATTAGCATTTTAAAGTATTTTTTGGGGTCATTAACTTCAGACTATCTTCTCTTTTGCAGGGGTGGTTGCATGCCAACTTTTTTTGGTGTAAAATATCAAATTATTAGATTTTGTTACCTGTCTATGAATAAAAATTATTGGAGTGTGAGTTTGATATTTTTTGAAGATCTAAATAGTCAAGCTTGGTAAAGAAAAATCATGTCAAATAATATTAGTCGAGAAAAAAATGAAGAGACACTTGATAGATTGTGAGCTAGATTGAAAAAAGTCATGGGAAATATTATTGTCCTTGCAATAATTGCAAGGGCTTAAAAACCGAGGCGACTTTCATCACAATAGGCTGAGAAATATTGTAAATGACGTAGTCCACGTTGAAGGGGCATGATTATCGTCCATTGGTAAGTTATTCATTATATGTGTTTATATTGATTGAATTTGTAAATGTTTATATAGTTTTAACATTTTATATATATATATATATATATATAATCACTTGATCATGATCATGGTTTATTTGTGTCTATCATTATTATAAAGGTGGGGCACCCTAGGGCAGATGATATGGATTATCACAGCCCGGAGAATGTGATTTTGCAAGTGGAATGCTCCGAAGATGAAGTTAATGATCCTATGGAAGAAGATGACCATGCACCAAAAAACACAGTTGAAGATGATGGTACAAATATATTGATCCATGACACATTTAGTGGCAGAGCTGATCATGATGATCAAGATGACTTTGATGATGTTCATGATTTACCTATACTTGAGAAGGCATAGAAGCCCCTTTATGAAGGTTCTGAAACAACTCTTCTCTTTGTTGTATTATTTGTTATTGAACTTGAAGGTTATGGTGGTTTATCAAAACATAGCAATCTCCACTGAGGATGTTGGGTATGTCATATATGTCATCTTTTTCATCTATTTTTAATTGTTGTTAGTTCATCACTAGTAAATAAATGATGAAATATGTACCATTAATATTCTTTATATTAACAAATTATTTTTTGGTGTAGACTGATTGGTGAATTTTTTTTGCCACCATCAAATATTTTACCTCGCTCATCCAATATTTATCTAGCATTATGAAAGATATCGGAATGGAGTATCAAGAGATAGATGCATGTCCCAATGATCATATTATATATCATAAACAACAGGAATTTGCAACAGAATGCCCAAAATTTCATATCAGTAGATATCGAACAGATCAACTAACAAAAAAGGTGCCTCGCAAGGTTCTTCGTTATATTCCCTTTATTCCACGTATGCAACGATTATTTAGGTGCGAAAGCTTAGTGCAATTTATGGATTACCATGCATGAAATAGAAGTGGAGATGACATTCTTTGAATGCTTGCGGATGGTTCTACATTTAGGGACATGGAGGAAAAATGACCACTCTTTAAAGAAGAACCTCGTAATCTCAGGCTTTCATTGGGAGCAGATAGTGTAAATCCATTTAGAGAGTTGAGATCTATTTACTCGGTGTGGCCTGTTTTTGTTATCAACAATAACATTCCTCCATGGATGTCAATAAAGAGGGAGCACATAATGTTGTAAATGATTGTTCCAGGTATTTTTTTATATCAATTTTATTTAACGTAGTAGCATCTCATTTGTCTTATTTGTTGCATAATGACATATTTTTTTCATTCAATAGTCATGTACATTAATTTATATATATTGCAGTAAAATGGTTATAATAATTATGTAATGTTTATGTTCATT
>VDFB02086081.1:89879091-89895059 GCA_007258455.2 Sequoia sempervirens
TGAAGATCTAAATAGTCAAGCTTGGTAAAGAAAAATCATGTCAAATAATATTAGTCTAGAAAAAAATGAAGAGACACTTGATAGATTGTGAGCTAGATTGAAAAAAAAGGGTCATGGGAAATGTTATTGTCCTTGCAATAATTGCAAGGGCTTAAAGGCGAGACGACTTTTAATCACAATAGTTGAGAAATATTGTAGGCAGCATGGTCACGTTGAAGGGGGGCATGATTATCGTCCATTGGTAAGTTATTCATTATATGTGTTTATATTGATTGAATTTGTAAATGTTTATATCATCTTAACATTATATATATATAATCACTTGATCATGATCATGGTTTATTTGTGTCTATCATTATTATAAAGGTGGAGCACCTTAGGGCAGATGATATGGATTATCACGGCCAGGAGAATGTGATTTTGCAAGTGGAATATCGAAGATGAAGTTAATGATCCTATGGAAGAAGATGATCATGTGCCAGAAAACACAGTTGAAGATGATGGTACAAATACATTGATCCATGACACATTTAGTGGCAGAGCTGATCATGATGATCAAGATGACTTTGATGATGTTCATGATTTACCTATACTTGAGGCATATAAGCCTTTATGAGAGAGCTCCCAAACAACTCTTCTCTGCTGTTGTATTGTTGTTGTTGTTGAACTTGAAGGTTATGAATGGTTTATCAAACATAGCAATCTCCACGGATGTTAAGGTATGTCATATATGTCATCTTTTTTTCATCTATTTTAATTGTTGTTAGTTCATCACTAGTAAATAAATGATGAAATATGTACCATTAATATTCTTTATATTAACAAATTATTTTTTGGTGTAGACTGATTGGTGAATTTTTTTTGCCACCATCAAATATTTTACCTCGCTCATCCAATATTTATCTAGCATTATGAAAGATATCGGAATGGAGTATCAAGAGATAGATGCATGTCCCAATGATCATATTATATATCATAAACAACAGGAATTTGCAACAGAATGCCCAAAATTTCATATCAGTAGATATCGAACAGATCAACTAACAAAAAAGGTGCCTCGCAAGGTTCTTCGTTATATTCCCTTTATTCCACGTATGCAACGATTATTTAGGTGCGAAAGCTTAGTGCAATTTATGGATTACCATGCATGAAATAGAAGTGGAGATGACATTCTTTGAATGCTTGCGGATGGTTCTACATTTAGGGACATGGAGGAAAAATGACCACTCTTTAAAGAAGAACCTCGTAATCTCAGGCTTTCATTGGGAGCAGATAGTGTAAATCCATTTAGAGAGTTGAGATCTATTTACTCGGTGTGGCCTGTTTTTGTTATCAACAATAACATTCCTCCATGGATGTCAATAAAGAGGGAGCACATAATGTTGTAAATGATTGTTCCAGGTATTTTTTTATATCAATTTTATTTAACGTAGTAGCATCTCATTTGTCTTATTTGTTGCATAATGACATATTTTTTTCATTCAATAGTCATGTACATTAATTTATATATATTGCAGTAAAATGGTTATAATAATTATGTAATGTTTATGTTCATTTAACTAGGTAAGTACCAATTTAAAGATATGAATGTGTATATCGAGTCTCTTATCAACGAGTTACTAAAGTTATGCAATGGAGTCACTATGTATGACATCTCTAGACCAATAGGACAAAGACAATTTCAATTCCATGCAATGCTTGTATGGACAATTCATGATGCCCCAGGGCTAACACATTTTTGTGGTATGCTATAATGTTCGACTGTACTTTAATAATATTTAATTTTATGAAGTAGATATCATGCATTTTTTTAAAATAATCTATTCATTATATATAATTATAAAAATTGACATATTTAATCCAATTATATATGATCTTGTAGGTCTTCAAACAAAGGGAAAATCTGTATGTCCAATCTGTGGTCCAAAGATGAAATCTCGTCGTTCAACAAGTTTAGGAAAGAAAGTATTTGATGAGTATAGGCACTTCCTCCATAGAAATCATAAGTATTGAACTACTGAAAAACATCTTTTCAATGGAAAAGAAGAGACTACATCAAAACCACGCAGAATGACACCTCGCCTATGGAAGTTGGAATATAATAGAATTAATCGTCAAGGTTATACATCGGATCAAATTGTTTATCTATCATATATGGTATGTTTTCAATTTATATTTTATATTATGTTGTGTTTACTCATGCTATAATTGACAATGATTGTCGTTGTTAATTTGTTTAACTTATATGCTTCATGAAGGTCGTCAAGGCATTAATAGTCAACTTCCATAGGGACTGAAAAGTTGTCCCAGACAATTTAGTAGGTTGCCCTACTATGAGCAGCTACAAATTGTGCATTTGTTTGATACAATGCATATCGGAAAGAATATAACATAAACATTATGGAAAATATTGGATGGAAGGCATGACAAAGAAAAAATTGTCAAAATTTGTACTGACATTTAGGAAGCCAATCATGCAATGAAAAATGCCATTCAATTCAATAGCGATGGAGATCAAATTAATATAAGTGCCCTTCCTTGGTTATTAATAGAGCAGCAAAGCAATGCTATATTAGAAGTCATACAAAAAATTTGATTTCCCACAAGATTTGTTGTGAACATAAACAATATAATAACAAAGAAAGGTGAATTTGGGTTAGAGATGAAAACACATGATTGGCATACCTTCATTAAGGTAATTATTTTGGTATATTATATACATTTGTATAATGCATATATTTTTCAGTGTATTATGTTTACTACTTTTGGAAAAATAATGAAAAGATTATTTTATAATTGTTGCAGTACGTTCTACCTCTATCTCTCCTAGACAACTTTGATGTAACATTGTCAAGCAAGTTCTATATGATCTTGGAAAATACATGAGGTAAGTAGCGATATTTTCTCAATTCATTGTATACATCTTATAATTGCCATTTTTTTTTACTTGTTATGTAATATACTGTATATTTTTGTTAAATCTCGTTAATGTATTTGTGCCTTGAATCACTTGTAGATGGTTGTCATCTAAAGAAATACATAAAGAAGATATAAATTATTGGAAGAGAAAAATTCCTCGTCTAATGTGTGAAATGCAAAAGTGTCTACCTTCGACATTTTTCAATGCACAAGAACACTACCTCATACACCAAGTTGAGGAGATTGAATTGTGTGGACCTATACACACAAGGTCAATGTGGATGGTTGAGAGGCACTTGAAATTTTTTAAGGCTTTGGTTAGACAAGGAGCACATCCTGAGGGTTCTATGGTGGAAGATTATACGGTATACCAGACCATGGTGTACATTACTGAATATCTTCCTAAGTTCGCAACAAAGATCCATGTAGATCACATTTGGGATTCCAACTCCATTAACAAATTTGAAGAAATGAGTACGATGGGAGAGAAGGTAGATTAAAGAGGAAAGTGAGAGTATTAATTATAAGATGGTCATGGAATTAATTGGAATACATTTTACATATGGTCTTTATGTATATTGTACTTATTTAATTTTAATCTTCAATATACATCAATTATAAATTAGGTAATATTGTGGTATTTAACTAATTATATTGTTTGTAATTTCAAATTTTTTATCTGATTAAATTAGAGAGTAGAGATGCACTACATTTGTACATCTCCAATAATCTTGATTGGATGGCGGTATGGATTGAATGATGTCAACAATGCAGTTTGTGCATTAACATGGAAAGGTGTGGCTTCATTTGTTAAAAAGCTCATAAGTAATGGAGATTCCAATGTTACACAAGGGAAATTGGTAGCATATGGTTTAAGAATATGGGTATGTATAAATATATTAATCACCCATATTATTTAATTATTTTCAAGTATATTGATCTATATATATATGTTGAGATTGTTTCTTTGCATACATTAGGCTAATAATAAATATATGTTTATCAGCCCTGTGATATTACAATAATTTTTACATGTTTGACATATTGCGGGTGAAACACCACGAGCTATGTGAAGTGCGATGGTCATAATTTTGAATCAAAATGTTGGATGACATGAAGAAAAATTGTGATACGGTATATAATACCGATCTTTTGGTGACTAATGTTTCATCCTAGAAAGCTGACATACATCAGTCTGAAAATTGATACTATGGGATTTTGAATGATATACTTGAGTGTGACTTTAAGTCCTTCATATTAATTTTGTTCGTCATCCTATGGTATAGGCTACGATTGAAAGAAAAAAATGTTATTGAATATGATAATGGATTTACCATAGTTAATACAAGGTTGATGTCCGGCGAGAACAAAGGAAATAGGCCTATATGTTCTTCTAAACGATGTGGCTTGAGGTATTTTACTTAGAGGTTCCAGGTAAACTGGGTTGGTCATTTGTTGTTAGACATGATCCAAGAGGAAGGCCGGTAAATTATAATGTGGTGGAAGAAGAAGATACCGAAGAACTAGAAGATGATGTAGATGATGATCAGGATCAACAGTTAGTTGATGATGTGCCTGACGAAGATGTCGAAGAGGAGGAACTAGATCATGATGATGTAGGATTTAATGTTCATGAAGATGATATCCGTGTGGATGATGACATTATCGAAACTGATATCGATGATGATGATGATGATGATGATGATATGACCAATCCTTCCAATGTCGAATTTGGATTGGATGATACAGACAAAGAGTTGGATGAAGAAGAAGATCAATGACATTGAAATGTATAAGTTATGTGATTATATTATCTATTTGATATTAATTTCTTGATAGAATTATATGACTTATGTGTGGTTACATAATTAATTCATGTTGTTTTTAATTTTTATTCCATTAGATAATTAATTTAATGATGTACTTTTTAATGTCTGAAAGGTCAAAAAATTAAAACATTTCAATAGTGATGTTAACAACCTTGAAATTAGTGTGTTTTTAATGTTTCATGTCATCATAAAAGATTAAAAAGTTAGTTGTAGAGGTGTTTGTTTAGTGGTTGACATGTAAAGGCCTTTAAAAGGCATAAAGTGATCATTGTAATGGTTGTTGATGGTTGAGGATTTAAAATACAAGCTCTTGACATTCAAAAATTTGTGTTTTTCTTCACAATTTCTATTTTTTTCCTGTACAACACTATTCGGTCACATGTAGCCATATTTTGATGTGAAATCAATTCCAGGTCATGAATATATGTGTTAGCTTTGATTTGAATAGATTTGAGGGCTTGAGGCGTTGATTTGAGTTAGAAAGCTTTATTTCTTTGCATACAGCTCGGTTACCCTATTTTTTAGGGTTTTGTAGTCCAAATATGATATAAAGGGGCTCTTACACTTTTTGTGATTACTGTAGCTTGTGTAAGAGGCCCCATGGATACTGTTCTAATTGTAGGATGCATGAATAGAGCGTAGGATGAGAAATAAAGAAGTTTTAGTTGTTGTCCTCAAGAGTTTTGTGAAGAAAAACATGTGAAATAAGAGGTTCGAGCCTAGGTTTCAACAAAACATGTATGGGAGATCTGATTTTATGAATTTTTATCCATGTGCATACCTAATGGGTTGTTTCTGAACACTGAATATAAGTGATACACACACACACACACACACACACACACACACACACATATATATATATATATGTGCATGTATGTATGTATGTATGTATGTATGTATGTATGTATATGTATTTTTAAATGTAAATGTAAATGCAATTACTGGATGCTCTCTTAGAAAAATAAATGCAACATATCATTAAATAAATCTATATCTATGTATATAAATGTGTATTTCTAAATGCAAGTGTAAATGCAAAGAGCATATGGTTTTGTAGTGTTATAGATACAACATATCCATAAATTAATGTAATTGAAATTCTAAAGTCTTCAACACATATAATATGAAATCGATCAAAATATTAAACTACATGAGAAATAAATGAAAATAGTAAATGCATATGTATGTGTATTTGTAAATGTAAGTGTAAAATAAATAAGAATAATGAAAATTATAAAGAATACAAGGAAAGGTTTAGAGTTTAGAGTGGGAGAGAGATAGAGGGTAGAGGTTTAAGGGTTAATGGTTTTAGGGTTTAGGGTTAAAGGTAGAGGGTGTTGGTTTGTTTTACTGCAAAGTTGGTCTTCTAATTTACCTATGGGATTGCCAATTCCAATCAAGGGAAGCTCGAAGGATCTAGGACCAACTGACAAGGACTTTAAAAAGTCTCCTACACTTTGGGCTCTGCAAGACCCGAAGGGTGATCCCTTAATGTGTTTACAACCTCTGCACCAATATCATAAGCAACATTAACACATAATAGATAATCCCATTGAATAGCTCAACACAATAGGATAATATCGAATAAAATTGGTTGTTCACTGATAATATCAACTATGTGGAGCATGAGATAACTACAACACAATCCATAGTAAAATATAGTCATTAATTTGCAATTTGTAGCAAGCTCTAGGAAAAGACAAACAATTATTGAACTACACAATAACTACAACTTAGATCAGTGCCATATATCCATTGCGGGAGTCAAATTCATAAGCATCTAAAGGTTTATGACATATTTAATACATAACATATAAGATCCCTGAAAATATTGCATTACAATTTCATCGGTATGCATTCTCACCCAATACTACTTATCAAATCCTTATACAAAACATATCGCCTATAATCCCATTCAAGCATTTTAATTAATTCCTTGAATTAAAGCTAAAATAAGGATTATACACACCACAACAATGAGATGAATGAAACAACCCTTAGTCATCTTATTCAAAATTCGGATATGCATGTACAATGGAGAGACATGAGTTTGAATTTATCATTTCAACTCAAATGCTAGTATTGTTATACAAATTAAATACCCATGAATTCAAAACTGATTATAGAATAACTTAGAACCTAAATTGTATTTCTCTCTAAAACCATCAGACTTTACAATTTGCTTTGCAACTTCACCTAGAGTCGACCAAAAATTATCTAACTTACTAACCCGTACTTCTGGCCTTGAAATCCTTCTTATAGAAAATGAAGGAACAAACAAGCATCGGGCACATCATCTGACCAAATGAAGCATCTGGTGATATTCCAAAAATTGTTACAATAGCCATCACCCTGGAGAATATTCCCGTTCATCATGTCAACGGAGGAAAATTGAGGCAACAACAAAAAACCACAAGAAACCCATGCCGAGACCGCCATCAAAGCAAAACAAGAGGCCGTTGTAACCGCAGCATCTGATTTACCACCCATTAGTAATTCATTCTTTTATTCCTCCTCAGTCAAATATTTATTTGTACCCACACCTGATATTCTTCATCAGTCGGCCAGTCAAAATTAATTACCTCATTCACCTTGGCATTATAAAGGTGTGTATTTTTCTTGCTACGATTTGCATCTCTTTCAAAAGATTCCAAAATGAGCTGGTACTAATGATTTTATCCATACAGCTCACCAACAAGTCATAATCTGAGTCATCACAAATTAATTTAATTTGATCATTGATGACCTCACCTGCCTGAGCCTGCCACTGCTGGAATGACCTGATTTTCCCCTACTCATCAATTATATCAGGTAACAATGTGTTACCCCAATCATTGAAATTCTTCACCAACTCCCTAATCTTCCTACTCAAGTCATCTGGTAAGGTCTGAAAACCTTGCAATTATTTTACTAACAATTGAGTAGGATTTAATGATTGGGGCCTATTGTTTGTATCAAACCTTGAGGCCTTATACATGACATCCAGATCACTGGCCCTAGGGATCCAATTTTCAATCAATGGTATCACTACCTCCTGATCCTTATCAATATTTTTTATTGCATCTAATAGAAAATAATATAAAGAATGTATAGATAGCAATTGATTATCAACCTTTTAATTCAAATTCCTTAAAACAATAGTAACAATCTCTTTTTGCTTTGAAAGAGATCCCTTGTCACTTACCCTCAAAGATGCATGTAACTCATCAATTCTTTGCAAGATTTGCTTCTTTGTAGGATCAACAGAGAACTCTGTTTCTTCATCAATTTCCTCTAAAGAAGGGGTGAAGGCAAAATTCTGACTAGGAGACCCTGGTGTGGAAACAATTGGAGAAGCAAGAGGCACTGACCCTATTGTGGAAGGTAATGTACTAGTCCCTAGAGAACTTGATGTCTCACCAATCTATCTATACCTGAACCTTTCCACCTCAGTTTGCAACTCAAAATTCCTCTATTGCATCTTGTTGTATTCTTCAATCAAAAGGTTATACTTCTCCATTAGGCTTTTCTTTTCAGCCTCCTCCCTTTCAGCAGTCTTTTGGGCCAATTTGGCCACATTCACAATTAAACTAGTGGCCTCGGTGGTTGAGGTCTCTGAAGCTCTCTTTATTATTAATCCCCCTCTGAAATTTGGATTAATATCTGTAATATTTGGCTTTCTCCCTTGTGGGGCCAATGCCCAAATTGCCAAGGTTTCATACTCTTCACTAAAAGCAGAATCTTGAAGTGCTGCCTTGACTTCTTCTTCAGATTCTTGCTAGGGATGCTTGGACTTCATAATAGCATTAAAGGCCATTGCATCTGCAATGTCCCATTCAAGAAGAATCAATACACCATCCTGACTCGCCAATTTTATGCCTTCCTTAGGAGTGATTTTCTTAAATTCTTTAATTCAGCTTTCACTTCCTCATCATTCTCCTAGTCTGACTTGTCAGGTCTTAGTTCTCTTCTCTCCTTACATTTATTTTGATATTCTTAAAACTTCATCCTCCATACCAATTGCAACAATACATGAGTCTTTACAAATGCATTGTCGTTTAGAAACTCCTTACATGCTTCCATTCTTGCATCTTGTACACTTTTTCCTTTCATAACTAAATCAAATAAAACCAATTCAGCTAGCCTAGGAGCGGAAGGCATACCAACCTACATGTCTTGATCCGTAACAATAATTTCATCCATCAAACTCTCTTGTGGTTGATAAGTTCTTTTCCTTTTAGGGCTTGGCTCAGATGGTGGTGATGGGGGACTATCTTCTGGTGATGACTCTAAATCAATGATCTTAATTTCCCCAGGCACTTTCAATTTTGGACTTGGTTGTGAAGGAAAATTCATAATTTGCTTCCCCTTTTTGTCCACTTCTTCCTCATCACTGTTGATATCCTTTTTTCTCTTGTAAATGGGCCACTTTTTTGTAGGCTAGTATGCTGCCCTTGTTTCAAATGGTCTGGCACCTTGTTCTTGTACACCCAGACTCAGCTCTAAGTTTACCTTTTTGGTTCTCAAAGTGCCCATAATCTCTTTGAAGTTCTCCATCAAAAAATAAATTTTCTTATGGTGGGGACTGAACTCCAACAGTGGATCATATTTCGGATCCATTTTGTGCACAATATCTATTAGCTTATCATAAGCTATCCATTTCTCCTTGTTCAACTCATGCTTATTTAGGTTGAACTGATTTTTGATCAAGTCCTCAGGAAAGTTGAACTCATGCACAAACTTGTCAGCCTTTATTCTTAGTCTAAAAAGGGTAAAGAAACCCTCAGGATCATGTTGTCACTTTGGACCACATCTCAAATGATAATCCTCAAAGAATTTCTCAAAGTGCACCCATCCTCCTTTTGAAAAGGAAAAAATAGATACCACTGTATAATCAAGGAAAAATATTCCCTTACCCCTCCCTGTGAGGTTGTCCTCATGGATGCAACCTATCTGCCACATAACTTCTACAAACCCCACTCTTGGTGGCACGTTGTATGGCAGTATATGAGGGGCTCCTTGAAAACCATATACTCTCAAAACAGTGTTGACTAGGTATGGGATAATGTCACCCTAGTTATGGCTGAGTTTTAATTTTGGCTACCTCCCCTTTGGCCTGAGGAAATCATGTAATTCCTTAGGAATCCTAGGTACATTCACCATCAATCTAGCCCTCAATCTAGAAGCAAAACAATTATCAAATTGCACATAACTAGTGCTTTCCTTATTACAAGATAAATTTGCAGCCCATATCTGTATTGGAAATCTTTCTCCATCAACCGATTGCCTTAATTTCATCTTCTCAAAGAAGAAGTCAACATTATCGAATAAAAACATATGCATCAGCCTAGAATACCAAAAGAATTGAGTGTCGGTATCATTTTTCTACAGCTTTGACAGCCCCTCATGTATCCTCTCAGCCAGAAAGAAGCAAAGTCATATGTGACAGAGAAGTTAGGGTGTTGTATTTGCACCCCCATGAACATGTATGCAATGGGCATCACCGCACCAAGACTCAAACCCAAAATCTGACACAATGAATAAAAAGTGGCTAGGAAATGATTTGTAAAACAATTTAATCTGAAACGTTCCTAGTCACTAGGGTTGATATGAAATCTTGAACCTCCTACCCTAGCCAAATGAGGTGGAAGAAATTTAGCTTTGAAAAGAGACTTCAACTTTGCATATTCCTGCTTCATTTACTCAAGGTTGATAGGCACCAAGTCCTCACTCAGTTCACTCAGGTCAAAAATCTATTGAATATCATCTTTGTTAATGCTTAACAAAACCTTTCCATCATTATCCCTAATTACCCATGTGACAGGTTCATATCTTGTAGCTACTGTCCTAAGTAGGTCTACATCAGGGAAAACATTCGGTACCACCAGCTTCCCCATATCATACATCCATCCATTTGAAAAAGGGTGAGGAAAATTCCTCTGTCCATACCAAAATTTGAACATTTCCAAACTCATGAGAGGAACCCTAGCATCGGCTATGTTGGAACAATTGTATACTAACCCCTCCCCTAGGATTTTCTCTCGCATCAGAACCAATCCCTTCTTTCTATCATTTGTTGACAAGGGAAATTGATCCAGGAAATCATCATACAGGTTTCTTTTTAAATAGGCAATCTGGCCAAAATGTTGCTTGGGTGGTGCCATCTTGGACAAACTAGGGCTTCTTATAACTTCACACTTCAAATAGCTAGGACTAGCTAGAGATATGAAATTACAGAACAAAATATTGCAATTTCTCACAATTTAAATAAACTATAGCCCTAAAATGTTTATCAACAAGTCCTATAATAAGTACATCAAATCTTTTCCTTAATTCAAGCATAGAGTGACCGGGAAACACAAAAATTAACTCATGGCTCTTATTGCAGAATTCCCAAATTTTGGCTATCAGGGTTCACAACCTTGCTCTTAGCTCTGAAACTGCTTCGCAAAATACCTGAATGATTTGTGACACACATAAAGCAGGAGAATTAATTTTATTTTGATCAAATTGTGCCAGTAAATGTCTCATTTGCCATTAAAGCTCACTCGCGCGCTGCATGAATGACTCCAACCGTATTTGATGTAGATTTAAATTCAAGTCGTTGATCCTTCATTTTGATCAAATCATCGACAGCTACCTTCAAAACAGGTTGACACAATCACCAACATGGCCATAAGGGGCTCACCATACCATACGCTGCGAAGGAACACTGGTACATTTTGACCCATTTTTTTATGAGCATCCGTCGAAATTCTGACGGTCGTTCATCACTATTCTTGCGTCGAAATTTGACGGCATTTGAAACATCAAAATTCTGACCCGGCATCTCATCGAAAAATGGGTCAAAATGTACTAGTGGAAGTCCACGTGGCGATTACCCGCGATATCACAATCGGTAAAAATCCTGCAACTTCAGATCACACGATGGCGGGCAACCATAGATCTTGAGCATCGATGATCTCGTTCCTTCAACATAGTCATCGGCCCTATCATTAACCCTCGAGTAGCTTTTCCATCAAGATTATAACACATCCATCGATTTGAATCACGTGCATCTTAAGAGAACTTTAGTAACTTTCCTTTTAATGTATTTAAGGCTAGATTAATGTTCCACAGTATTTCCTTAATTCTTTTGGCTTCGTCAGATGAGACACATGGCGACCGCCTGTGATATCACGATCGATAGTAGGGCCATCGCGGGATGGCGAGGAACGGCTGAGATCAAATGGTAGTTGATCAGCGGTCGCGCAATTTCATCCCCCAGGACACATTGCGCCCACCCGTGATATCGCAATTAGTAAAAATCCTGCAGCTTCTGATCATGTGATGGCGGGCAACCATTGATATCTGAAGGCAATTTGATCAATGGTAGCATGAATTTGATCCCTTCTGCAAAATAAAACATTCATTAAAAAGGATGAGGGGACATCACTAGGCCAACGCTAAACAACGACATAAGTTGTTTTTTAAAAGATGAAACACGGGGCCAACCGAGACTTAGGAAATAAAACCCTACGGATGAAATAAAGTATTAAAATCAAAATGACTCGGCCTAGATGAACCAATATGACATAAGTTGTTTTAAAACCCCATCAAAAGTAATAGCAAAATAGAACCTAGCCAAAGCGTGAAATAAACATTAGCGATTTACATGAATACAAAGCTAAAACCCCAACCCTTAGAAAACTTGAACACCATGAAAGACCAGAGACATAAGGCAAGGCATGAGTGAAAAACAAGGAGAAAAATATTGAAGTTTCATCAGTGGCTCTAGTTGGGGACGTTCATTCCACTAGAATGAAGCGAGAATCTAGAATCTCAGGTAGAGAAAACCAATATGCAGAGACGACCAAAAAGGGACTGTTCAGACAAAACAACCACAACTATGTACAAAATATATACAAAATATACAAACCTAAACTATTGTTCATGGAAAAGAATACTTCAAGTGAAGTATAACTTTAAGAACTATCCATGAACTAGCAGTTCCAGAAGATCTCATGTCATATCCTAGAGGAAGTACGAATCTTCACCCCACTTACCATTAATCAAAGATGGACCCAACCAGATTGCATCAAATTTCCCATGTTTCCCTTTATCTTCCAGTCTGGCATTCCACATTAAAACCAAATCTCCATCTTTGAAACTCCTTGCAGTTGCCCTCTTGTCATACAGATTCTTTACTTGCAACTGCAACTTTGCATTTCTCTTTTGGGCTTCCCTCCTGGGTTCATCTAATTCTATAAGAGCTTCCACTCTCAATTGCATCTCATCATCAATTTCATTATCATACATCTGGAAAAACTTATGCATTTCCATTAAGTTATTTTGGGGAAACCTGGCATTTATCTCATAAACCAAGTCAAATGGGGCACAACCTATTGCCTTCTTCACAATTACCCTATTTTCCCATACTACTAATCTCAACTTAGAATCCCAAGCCCTTTTATTCTGATATAGGATTCTTTTAATAATCTTCATCAAGCTTTTATTGCTTGAATTTTCTTGTCCATTTCCCTGTGGGTGGTATGGTGATGAATAAGAAATTTGGATGTCATGCTTCTCACAAAACTCTATGTATTCCTCAGATCTAAAACACATTGCATTATCTGACACAATCCTTTCTAGACATCCAAATCTAGTCAATATGTTGCTCATCAGATCCCTTAATGTATTTACAACCTCTACACCAATATCATAAACAACATTAACAATAACAGATAATCTCATTTAATAGCTCAACATAATAGGATAATATCGAATAGAATTGGCTATTCATCGACATTATCAGCTATTTGGAGCATGAGATAACTACAACACAATCCCAAGATAAAATAGGTCATTGATTTGCAATTTTTAGAAATCTCTAGGTAAAGACGAACAAATACTAAATCATACAACTTAGATCAGTGCCATATATCCATTGTAGGAGTCAAATTCATAAGTATTCAAGGGTTTATCATAGATTTAACACATAACATATACGATCCCTGATAACATTGCATTGCAATCTCATCAATACGTATTCTAACCCAATACTACTTATCAAATTCTTATACAAAACATATCCGCCTATAATCCCATTTGAGCATTTTAATTAATTGCCCTTGTCAACAAATGATAGGAACAAGAGATTGGTTTTGATGTGAGGAAACACCCTAGGGGAGGGATTAGTGTATAATTGTTCCAACATAGCCTGATGGAACACTGGATCTTTGCTCATGCTTGGGAAACCTATCACCAAAAGATGCCATGAGTGCACCTTACCCAAAGTATGCTTTAGGACCTCCATGCATACAAACACAAGGATTTTCATTTATCATCTTGTAGCAATGGTACCTAAGATGATGGTACTACCCCTCCCTTGGACATTGCTCTCTTCTTACTATTGGATACATCAGTCCTCCTTTTGATTTTGTCAAAAAGATATGAAATGATTTCTAAGCAATGCCTTATTGGGTCAATGAGATCACCAAAAGTCTAGGACTTGTCAAATGAAGGTATATTATTGACACATATCCCTTTGCTATTCACTTGTTAGGACTTAGTAATGACTAGCCAAAGAGAAAATGAGATAGTGGTAACAACCATTTATATTTTTTATCTCACTGCAATCCATTTCATGGCTATAGTCATGTTGTCACCCAGTGTAGATTTATTTTTTCAAATTCATAGATAACATGAAGACAAACCTGTAGCCTTTAATGGTACTACTCTTATTCATGACTATGCTTTGTTCCCTTGAAGCACCATGATTTATGATGGTTTTTAGGTTGAATATCTTCATTAAAACACCCATGTGCAAGTATATGCCTTCACTATTACAACCTATTGCTGGAATGGATGATCAATGGTATGAAAAGGTAAAAATACAACTATGCTTTGCTTCCTTCACTACTTGTTGTTGATTGTTGATTGTTGTTTGTATGCACTTGTACCATTGTAATGCTTGATGTCCTACATGAACCTGCATGGCTATCTTGTAGCATAACCTCATAGTTGTTGTTCATATACACTTTTACTATGGCCTTGGCTTCCAAAATGAGACCTCTCTTGAATCATAACTGCTTAATTGTCATTTGTAACTTTTTTTTTCTTGTATGCAATCATGATCCATGTTGGATCAATCATGATGACCAAAACCCCTACATGAAAGGTTATGAGCATAGAAATTGTATCTCGATCACATGATATGAGGGTTCCATTGTTGTCATAAACCTCTTGTAATGACATATTTTCAATAGGCATATTATCTGTGTCAACTAGAGTTGATGTTTCTTGAATGTCTTTTCCTATTATGCCTTTACTTAAAACATCATGCATTGAGTGTTATCTGGAAACTTGTTTGCCTAATGTTTGATTGTGAAGGCCTTGAATAGAGCCTTGTGCAAATTTAGATTTTTTTTTTGTTGTTGTCCTTCATGAGAGCATTGTAGCATGCATTGTTGGTTGTCCTTATCAATGATAATGACCTTTACCTATTGCATTCACTTTCACCAGCACACCCATGAATGAATAATATCAATCCCCTTTGCCTCTTGTAGCTCTTGCAAAGGTGTTGTCCTTGTACTTGTATCATGACCTTGATTCAACCATTGCTCTTCTTTTGTTATGTGTAATAAATACACATAGTCTCCTCATTTTATCTTTATTGGACACCACCTGTCACATATGTGGGTGACCTAACAACTCACATTCCTATGTGATGTGTGACTATCCAATAGGGTTATGGTGAGAGGGGCTTGACAACAACTTGAAATGATTCCTCATTGTTTAAAAGATGCATAATTGAAATTGATGCATCTATGAAGTCACTTCCTTTATAAACAGATCATGGATCTTCTTAAGAAGATTGAAGGACATATCAACATAGTATGTTGCATCTTTTGAATCTGTCCTTTCCTGTCATATCTTATGTTCCTTTCCTATCCTGCCTTATGTTACTAGTCTTTTATGGTATTGGGAGAATCCTAAGGTTGGGGTTTTGTCTTTTACTGAATCCCTCTATCTCTCTCCCCTCTACCCATAGGCCCTAAACCCTAAACCCTAAACCCTTAAACTCCAAACCCTTAAACCCTCTACCCTCTACCCTCTCTCTCTCTCTTTCTCAAGTCTCTCCCTCCTACCCCTCTCCCTCTCTTAGGTCTTTATCTATCTCTCACTCACTCCCTTTATGTGTCTCCCCTCTACCCTTAAACCCTAAACCCTAAACCCTTAACCATAAACCTTAAACCC
>VDFB02086081.1:89895159-89996290 GCA_007258455.2 Sequoia sempervirens
AATTCAAGAGTTGCGAACTCAGCGTTTACATAATGGTTGTACAGAGCAGACTTCGATGGCACCTTGGTAAGACAAGTTCGCTGAAATCGGGGGTGATGCCTGCTCCAAATGTTGTTACTTTAAAATGAAGTTGTCCAGTCGCCTCAAGAGTTAACTCGCTCAGGTCTGACGGGCTGGCATTACCAAATGTCACCTCTGCTATATCCGTTGTGTGTAGGATAGATAATTGCGCACCCAGGTTTAGCGATTAAGAGGGGAGCTGAAGTTATTGGCGCCCAAGATGGCGCCTCCGTCAAGGCGCGTGCTCCTGAATGAGATCCTGAACAGTGGCGGATGCTAGTCGCTGGCTGCTGGAATAGATGCAAAGCTTGTCGCCTCCTTAATGGCTTCTGTCTGAGCTCTAATCGATGGTTGAGATCCTAGGGTGGCGAGAGCCAAGGGCTCTGCCACCATCTAATAGCCTGGTCGCTCTGCTATAGGCGTCCTCCAAATGTGAACTCCACACTGTCAATGCAAAGTCAAAGTTAGGAATAGTATATGCAGGGGTGGAAGGAGAAATCGTAATCACCAGTGAGGTTTTTGTCTCACCTGGCGATCAACTGCGCGAGGTTTCCGTCTTAATCAGTCTTCAGTTTGATTCCTCTTTCCTCCATGATGCTCTCCTCAACATTTGAAACCAATATAAATACACTTCAATGACCCCATATTAATAAAGTTAAATGTTATTATCTAATATTATTTTAAATATTATTAAAATTATTTTTAAATATTATTATTGTTTTAAAATATTTATTAAATGCAGATGGAGTGTTTAAAAACACTGTTTCCCTCCAAATTAAGAATGGGTCTCAATCAGGGATGGGGACATGACAATATCACATTGCCATTCATAATTTATTTAACTACAACTATATACATCATTAAAAGTCACATATAACAATCAACATATAAATTAGGGTTTGCAACTTTATAACATTAAAGCTATTTAAAAGTTTAAATTAAACAAATTAACTGCATTCATAATTCATTACAACTATCTAGAGTAACCATACAACCATGATAGATTTAAACATTACCAAGCAACATATAGGAAATCAGTAATCGACTAACATAAACATCTTTCTAAGTATCATCATATGAATCCAAAATAGTATCAAAGTGTATACAAGGCTACAAAGAATGCAACAGGGTTCGTAGAACTAATTGGGCCTTACATTATCTTTAAAGTTTATTTAAAGAAGAGTGTATAGAAAAGCATTTAATTTCTATATTTCATGGTTTGTTAAATTAGCAGAGTCTATACTTTGTTTGGGTGTCAAGTCCAAGTCCGAGTCCAGAATCAGCTTGCTGACTTTATGTTTAGTCTGAATCTGGTAACTATGATATATAAACACATATCCTAGGGTTGTCCCCAAAAAAGGTTAATTTTGTACCACAATCTATCTTTTTAACTTAGGTTTTGAGATGTTCTAGGACATATTTCTTTTTTGTATGTACGTCTCCAATGGGCCTCTTGGATAGGTGTTGACTCATTGGTACACAAGGATATCGAATGTTTTCAGGATAAACAATGGAATGGGTGTTCTAGCATAACGTAAAAAGTTAAAACTGCTAGACTAAATTGGTATATGCGATGTAGTCTTATAGATTTTCATTTCAAGGTTCATGTTGCATTTTGTTTTGTGATAGCATGCACCTTAAATTTCTAGACTAACTATGCATGCACTTCAAGGTTCATGTCACATTTTGTTTCTTGAGAGCACACATCTTTTGTCACAATGAAAACAATATAAGTACGTGGTAGGGCACGGCAGGAGTTTCCTTACCATCCAAAATGCGGTTCTCTTTCAACATTAGCAAAGTGGCCAGTAAATTGATTCATTTGAGAATTTTGTTCAGTTGATTAACTTTGTCTATTTTTACTTGTTTCTAAATAGTGTACCTTGAATACATTTCCCTTTGTTTTTCCCTAAGGTTTATGCAATTTTATGGCCATTTTGTCATACTCAAAACTTGACCATTTGAACTTGTCCAACTAGCTTAACTGTAGAAACCTATTCATTGTATTTGCTTTGTATGTATATTTCCATTTGTTGTTTCTCAAGGTTCATGGAAGTATATAGCTGGAATGTAATGAGTATGTACCTCCCTGAGTATTGCAGACTGACAAGTTTGCACAATAGATATTGATTTTCTTGGTTTGCAGCCATCGATGACCGTGAAGCAATTGAGAAACAACAGAAGCACCAGCCACACCAACTCGAACATGCTCAGAAACTACAACGGCAACATCAGGCTCCAGTTGGCATACCATCACCATCTGGAGAATTCATTATGCCCCATACCCAACTTGATCAGTCTATGGTATTATTCAACTTTTACAGTTAAATTCCACATTCGGTTTAGTTGGTTTTCAATCAATACCAGATTAATTGATCACTTTAGAGGGGAGAGTTATATCTTCACAAATAATACAATGGAGTAGAACATGGACAGTTGTTTTAGAGAACTGTCTATTTGCAATCATTGGATTTCTTAGGATGGATGTTAATAATTTATTCAGCTTTAACAAAGGTACAGAAGGCTAAGAAGAAAAACCAGTTTGTTGTCTAACTCTGCAAATATCTGACAAGTTGATATTATATTGAAGGGAGTAGAAGCACCGAGGCAAGCCCCAACTGGATATCCTTTCTTTGGAAACATGGTCACATATGGTCCGCAACCTATGGTATCCAGAATTCCTTTATTCAATCTTGAATTTCTGTAAATTATTGAGCTCTTTGCTTTACATATAATTTACAAGCAGCATCTAATGTTTGACTGTACAGATACATCCATATATGGTTGGAATACAGCAAAGTGGCCTTCCATTGCCATCGGATACTATTGAAGAGCCTGTTTATGTAAATGCTAAGCAATATCATGGAATTTTGCGACGCCGTCAAATACGGGCAAAAGCAGAATCTGAAAATAGACTGATTAAATCCAGAAAGGTAAACAATCTAATACTGTCAATGTACTTGTTTACATCATGCAAAGTTATTCCAAAACATTGTCTAACACTCCTGATGATCTGTCAATAAGAATAAAATGAATAGTTAATTTAAAAGCTATGTAAACAGAAAATGCATAAATCATGTACATACAAGATCACTGCTAGAAACTAGAAGACATAATATCTAGTTTATAATTACCGGGAATGATAATTTTGATATGCCTAGAATTTGTGCATTTGAACACTTTTCATGTTAATGTACAAAGTTGTTTAGCTTGTTTATGTGTTTCATTTCAAATTGTCTAGATTGTGAGGCTCAGAAAAAATGAGTAGCATTGATAAAAGAAACATGATCAGTGTTTTAGGTCCTCTTCCATCTAGAGGTACATGCATACTATGTCACAGGGTTTGCCAAATTTTATGTATGAAGTTCAAAATTTGGCAAATTCCAATAAAATCTTAAAGATATGTTCTAATATGCCCTAATGTTTGTGTGGAACAAGGCTTGGGTGTTTTTAATTAGTGATGGAAATAAATAAGGGGCATCAAAGGAGTGGTGAGTAATCCTGAATCGATCACAACTACAAGGAGATGATTTGCGCCTTGTTCCTGGGACAGGAGGCAGACCCATTGGGCAAAGAACTTGAGTATAGCTTGTTGATAGCAAATCCTGCTGGTTCCTATTTGGATGCCTTTCCAACAAAATAGTTCTTGAAGTAAAGGAAGCTCCCTAATTGTACCTCAAGCACAGTGGAACCAGCAAGCTACTCATTCAGCCCCATAAAAGAGGTTGTGGAAAAAGTGTGAGCTGTTTGGAGCTGCTCTGGCTGTTAGTGAGAGGATATCAATCACCTTCCAGCTCGAAAGATGGGATTCCACTGGCAAGAAACCCCCATTTAAATTTTATTAATGTTTCAATTTTTAAATATTAAATATTATTATTTGTCTTTTAAAACAAGCGTTGTAATGGATAATTTGAAATATTTAAATTAAGATTTTAATTGTTAAAGTCTAATACCAGGTCCAACTACTTGCTATTAATTCTAATTCTAATTTGTTAATGTTTTAAATATTAAATGTTGTTATTTTTCAATATTTACATTTTAAAAAAAATGAAATTTATATTAGGTGAATTTAATCACGACTTGTTTTTTGGGAATTTTTTCCTCGCTGAATTTTATTATTGCTGAACACTAATACAAACACAAACCTTGTGACATAATGCATGACAGCAAAAGCAAATCAAATTACTTGTTCAATCATAGTGAAAGCTATCTACAGGCATGCCATAGTATTCTGTACTTGAAGATCCATTGTGCCCATTCAAGCAGTTTGTACATGGTAGAATAGTTAGGTCAAGTTGTAGGAACAACACCCACAGAGCATTAAAATTTTTATTACAACTTAGGCAAATTTGAGGTGAGTTTCAGTTGAAGATGGAAAAGATGTAGAAAATTTTCTGAAATCAAAGAAGCACGTTCATTCCCCAAGAGACCTTAAACCAATAAGAATGCTTCTTTACACTCGCCTTTTCCTAGGGTATAATTTTTTTTCAAAGCATCTTTAGCATAGAGGGTTTTCCATTCTACCCCTAGAATTAATTGTACAACTTGTTCTCAATGGGGCTATAAACTTGAGTATTGGGTTGAATTTTTCTTAACTGGCCATAGTGCAGTGCTATCATATTATTAACAATGCCAACAAAATTGACAATGTATTTGAGCTTTTGGCCTTTTCTTTTTTTTCTCTACAATTCATCTTTTTGACAACATCGATCAATTTGTTTTCTGGTCAATCATTGGACATTGATCAGACATGTTTTTTCATGGAATATGTTTTCAAGTTTAAAGGAAAAGACATTACAAATCCATGTTGTGAAATTTATTTATATTTTCATTTCTTTTATCTGAGTTTAAATTAAGATTTTTTTAACAAAAGCAGTATAAATTACCTGCCAGCCTATAATAGCATTTTTGTTCAAATCTGCATAGGGCCCCCAACAAGATCATAACTATTTTCCACGTAACCAGTATAATTCCCACCATTGGAAAACCTGCTAAAACTATGACATCCCCATTTGCATCTTGTCAGGTCAAATGTAAAGGCAAGCAATGTGGCCCCCACATCAACAGTTACTAAAAACTCATCATTGAACTGAAGGACAGAAGCTAACACATGCAACCATAAACCACTGACTGGTAATTCATCATCAATGTGAGTAATCACATATAGCACACATGCACAGATGATGTCACCACAGTCAATTGGATTTTTGGTTTGGGCAAGTGATGTCATGCAGAAAGTAAGCAGCAGAATGACCAATAGACCCCCATATTTTTTGCTCAAATTCTAATGGATGTTAGCTCCCACATCTATGAATGCATATCTTCCATTTTAATGACTGGCATCAATTTGAAATTCCACCATATTAACAGGTTCAATCTAGAGGGTTCTGTGCCACCTCCGCAATCAACTGGGCCACGTGCACCTTTGAAGCATTATAGCCACACTGCCAAGCATCCACGATTGCCTTTTGTTACTGGTTACTACTCCACCTCATTAGGGAGATTGACATGATTGCCTTTGTTGACGTTAAGCAGAAGACAACTCTCAATTTTAACCTCCAGCAATGGGAAAACAGTTGAAGCCTAAAGGTTCCTCTTTTGAATTGACATTTGGTCCATACATGTAGCAACAATCGTCACAAGCTTATTTTCTTCAAAGTGTCAAGACCAGGCTGGAAGATACTTATTACTTTGATGCAAAGTGTGGAATGATTTAAAAACAGTCTTAGAAGCACATTTAAATAGGTAAGAAAAAGATAAGAGTTGTAATAGTCATAAATGTGCATCCCTTTCAAAAGGCCCTGCAAATCTCCATTCCTGATCTGTGTAGAGATAAATATAGATCTTAAAATGGTGTACCAAACCTCTCCTTGTTGCCAATTGTGCCATGTCAAATGGCGATCGTTGAGGGAAGGCCATCTATTGAGAGATGACAGAAATAAAAGCTGTGGCAGTCTGCAAAAACAGGTCCACCATAAATACACATTAATAAGGAAATTGTGTGGGAAATAAAAGTGCAGATTTGGGCATTTGTTGTCCGATTTTTGCTCATGTCACTCTGAAGGTAGAGGCCATTTGGCTTTAATAGTTAGCTTGGTGTAGGTTTGAAAGCTGTCCACAGTTTCCAAAGAACAGCCACCTATCTTAATACATGTTAGAGTGTTTATTTAGTTGAGGCATGGAAATAAAGTAGCCCTCAACCTTCTGTTGAACTTTTCACACTCCTTCCATGGTGGGAATGTGCCATTTTTCCTTGGAACCATGCCTTAAGCAAAAGCAATTGCGATTGATACAAATGTCATGAAGTGGGTGAAGAGCCAAACCAGTTATTGCCCTTTGATTGATATATGCTTGAACATTCAAACATGCCGGTTCTGCTATTTATGGTGAATTATGGATGTTTGGAATGATAGGACTTGATGATTGTATCGGGTATGAAAATATTTTGTGAATTAGTTTAATTTATTTACAAAATAGATATTATATATGTTTGTCAATCTTTAATTTATATCAAACATTTATGTAAGGAGTGTTTCCGCAATGCAACAAATGTAATATGTTTTTTTGGGTTTCATTTGTTTGGTCCTTTCTACATTGATCCATATTTCATCAGTAGTGGTTCACAAGAAATTTTGCTTTGTCAGACTCGATTAATCCTTTTTAGTTTTGCTTTACTCTCTATTTACATAGAATGCGACATCTATTTGAAGTTGAGTCGAATCTTTTCCCAAATTAGCAAAATTCTTCAAAACATTGTGATAACTCAGGAGTTATTGGCACTTGGCTGGTTCTGTGATCTGACGAGAATTGTATTGTTGTTTTTTTTTAACGTACTTCGGCACAAATCCCAAGGCAGATTTTTTTTGGCAATAAGTTTATGATTTAATTAAAATTTCATCAGAAATTTGGGATTTCATCTGGATTTGGCATGATTTTTTGTTTTGATAAAATTAAATTTTGTTATTAGATCAAAGGATAATAAGAGCAATTATTCAAGGAAGCCTGAGGAAGGAAACACTAGCGTCGTGGAATCATAAAACCTAGAGAAGATCACCAAAGAGCCAGTAGAGGTAAGGTTACATATTTTCTTCAAATTCATTGTCAGATTTAACCTCAGGACCTTGAGCATTGTTTCAGACATGCTGGCCTCTATGAAAGATCCAGTGATGGATTTGTCTTTCCAAGCCTCTCAACTCATTGACTAGAATGCATAGATTTCTTGGACATCCTCTATATGGCCCACATTTGTGTGAATGATCTTCAAGTAATCGCCTTTCTTCTCATGCTGAATTTGAAAGAGATGATTTTTGTTGTTATCCAGCAAGTCGCACATGGAGATGCTGAGGTTTTGGCAAAGAGCTCTTTCGTGTCTAAACTTTTGAAAGAATTTCAGCCAATTAGAATTTATTTCTTGAAGAATGGCTAGGACACTAGAAGAAGCTTCTATCCTGGTTTTTGATTTGGACAGGGATCTAGACATTAGATGAAGTAGCAGCAGAGATATGAACATGACCATGATCAATGCCAATTTTTTTGCTTGGAGAATATTTGTTAAACTACCCAATTGTTTTTCTCGGAGAATATTTGTGAAACTAGCCTTGCATTTTCCTTTGTGCTTTGGAGAAGAGCCTATCATTTGCAGCCAAAACATAACTGAAAGAAGGCTGGTCAATATACTCCTTGGAGATAGCGTCTTGGCATTACCTATGTGAATGAAATGCTGCTGCTCAGAATTGGAAGCAGAATAAGTTAGAGGAGTGGTATTGAGATTTAGTTACTAAGGAGAGGGCAGTTGAGGTAGGGAACTCGACAATGGAGAGCAGCCATCATGAAAACACCGAAGAAAGAAAGTTAGGATGAAGAAATAGAAAAGGATAAATGTGCTAGACAAAGGAGGAAGGCAGGTGGAGCTAAGCAAATGAGATAGTTCCAAAACCAGCAAGTCATGCCTGAGATAATTAAAAAAATGACCAAAAACATGCAGTAGAAAACCAGAGCCATAGAAAAAACACAAGGGAAAAACATGTAAACAACCATGAAGGAGGTAGGAAAATGACAGAACTACCAATGTAAATAAAAGGCTCCAAAATAGTGCCAAAAAATCTGAGCCAAAAGGAGAGGATAAGGACAAAAAGAGGAATTGCCAGCTGCTAGAGATAAAATGGGAAAAACCAAAACCATTATCAGAAGAAAAAACCAAATGGACAAAGGGGGAAAAAAGCCTTCTAAAGACCTGGATAGAAACAACAAACAAGAAGGGAAATGAGGAGGCACCAAAATTAGGAACAGGGAAATAAAAAATGCTAAAGACAAATAGAAAAAAATGGTAGGAAAAGCTCCTCCTTACATATGCAAGGAAATATATCCATGCTTCTTTTAAACATGGATAACTTAAACAAATAGCTTTTCCTGTATGAGTGGGAATAGGTAAATGAATATATGATTCTTTTAACGCTTTCATTCTTATATTGCTTCTAAGTCCTAAATAATATTTGCATGTAAGCATTTCTATATGAAAAATCAATTAGAATTAGAAGCTTTTGATTCTTCAAAGAGGAAAAATTGTAAGAGCAAAAAATAGCTTTCAGATTACTGAACCCTAACAGTCTCAAGAATGAATCGGTCAATCTCATAAATAACATAGGTGCCCATACCCATCCCTTCAAATCTGTAATAAGAGTCACTGGTTAAGTTCTCAGTTGCCCATTAGTTGAATTGCTCATTTGAAATAGCTGTGATGATTTCATCCACAGATGCCTTTGAAGCAGAATGGTCTTCCTCAGTGATAAAAGATTGACAGGGCTTAGGTTTGACCAAAGGCTCATGCTCCAAATGATGAATATTTAGGGGCTTAGAAGGAGTCTTTTTTATAGTACCATACTTTGTCCTTAAAAACATGAGTGTAATCCAAGGGCAGGTATCTTCCTATTTTGGCAGTAAAATACCTTGAAAAACACAACGGCAACCCAAAAGAAATAGGGAGTTTAATCACAGCAATATCTTGAGTGATTGTCAAATTGGGGCAAGCATACAGAGAGAGAGAGAGGCAAATCCTTTACAACTTGAAAGATTTTAACAAGGCTCCCATCCAACTGGATTATTCCTTTATCAATGGGCTCATAACTAGCTCAAGCACATCTGCTATCTTCTTTGGTGTAATTGATGCACTAGACCCAAAGTATATCATATAGTTATGTATCAACTTATCTCTATTTATTAATGTCAGGTTACATGGCTAGGGCTTATTTTTGTTTACCTTGACTCGAGTGATTTGAAGGACACTGGGCTGTTTTTAAGCAATCCTGGTTGCATCTGCAACCTAATTTTAATGTCTGCAATTGCTTTCTATCGCTTCAAAGCTTCTTCCAGTAACTCCATTTGTTCAAGAATGAACAAAACTTCCCAAAGAGGCACATTAGTTGTAGATATCTTCGACTGATACACTGTATTGAACAAACTTACAAACTGTACTACTTGGGTAGCATGTAATATCCACTGAGCTTTAGGCTTCTCAACTGAAGGATATACAGATTTGGGATGTCTAGGAGCAGTTTCCCATTGCTTTGAACGATTAGGCATATTATGTTTGTTTGCAACTAGTATAACTTGTTTGTGCATGGATATCACTAGAAAATTATGTTGTGGAATAGCTAATGCCTTTTGTCCACTAGGACCTGCCTAATCCACTTTGATTTGCTCCTCCATTGCTCTTTTCTTGGACCTACTGAAATAGTCTGATTGCACATGTAGTCTCCTAGAAGCTGAGGTGGCTCATTAGGGACATAGAAGCCCTGAGACACCAAGGTTTGGTTAGGGGTAGTTTGATTTGCTTCCATAGAAACTCCCTGCATCCGAGCGCTCAAAGCATTTGCAACAACTTGATTTTCATTGCTGAGATTAGTTGAGGTTGCCTTTAGGGCAAGTGCTAGGAGTATGAGTGATTGAGCATAGGAAACACCACATATTTGGGTCCTCAAAATAGTTATTTTGCATGGAAACAAATCCCAAATAGGGTTTTTTGGGAACTTGTTGAAGAGGAACATCAGTAGCGACCAACTAATTTTGGGCATGGTTTGGATATCTATTAGATTGGAAGGTAGGTCTCTAGTATCCTTGATTTTTTTGGTAATTATTCTATTGGAGTGGAGGCCTTTGATTATTCTAATATGGGGACTTTTGGGCATTATGATAGCTCTATGACCTTATTAGAAATAATGTCAAGCAAACTTTTCACCTCATTGAGCTCATTAGATGAGTGAGGAGCTGCAAAACGCTATTTTGGGGTTGGATTATGAACTATGATCATTATTGGATTTACAACAGGAGGCTGAAAGATTCTTTTTGGAGGCAGAGGTGGATTCTACATAAATGGAATATGTAGTGGAGGCAAGGGCTCTTGAAACAAATCTAGGAGTAGGGATTTCTCTGATAAACTTCTGGCTTTTTGAATATAAGCAGTTGCTAGGTGAATAAATAATGCTTTGACAAGCAAAAAGATCAAGACCTTCACCAAAATCTCAATCAAGGTGTGATTAGTGTCTCATTGGGTGTGGCAAAAACTGTTTTTACTCAGATATTGCAGGCATTTGTTGCTATTCTACATGTGTTTTTTATCTGTGACATGTAGAGAGGTCAACAATGAGAAGCTCTATGAAGGTGGGACTTGATTGACAAAACAACCTGCAGGGTTTGAAAGGTCAGCTCCTTGTAAGATTTTCAACGAGCTGTCACTAATTTGCTTGCAAGGAAAATGGAAAAGAGAGAAATACTTGAAATAAATTCCTAGCTAACAAAGGGTAATACATCAAGATTATGATCTTTCATCTATCTATCGCCAAAGTGTAATGAAACACATGAATCAATAGTCTACAGTCAACAGATTGAGCACATTACCAATAATGCAGAAGGTAAATATTTGTTTATAAAATAATACAAATAGGACTGAATAAGATCGTCGCAACTTCATATATTAAACTTCAACTTATACACATCTACAAATACTGAAAAAGGCTAGAAGCCCAGGACACATGAATCATGGTTCGAGTTCAGATTTAACAAATAGAGAAAATGCTGAGATTTTTTAACAGACAAGGCTTACTATTGAGCATGAGCTTGCAACACTGGATCTAACCTAAACAATGAGCTAGAAGCTCTTGTGTATAGAATTCTAACAGAAAGCTGAAAATAGAAGGCAATTAGTGCCTTAATCATGCAGATTCCATTCCTCTAATTTGGGCAGTGACTGGAAGTCCACCATCAGCATTATTTTCTCCACCCGATGCATTACATTGTTGCCATTGAGACTATAGTGGAGTGAGAATTGCATGCCTAACCACATCTTTAATGCTGGTGCATGTTTATTGATGTTTTAATTTAAAATTCCCTTGCAGCTGAATCCATATTGAATTATCATCTTTTTGCTCCTTGGAATTCTGCAGGCTGTTACTATTCATTATCATACTCTCCCTTCATAATTGCCATGGTGCCAAACACAGCTATTTCCTTATTTACTGCAGATAAATGTGGGCCCTTGATTTGAAAATAGGAATGGCCAAAATAAGACTTGCTTTCCCAAGCTTCTATTGTGACTGCTGATTAGGGTGATTGGATGGTATGCGTGCACTTACACTATTTTCTCCTTATGCCTCTGTTTGGCTCCACTAGCCATTGATTTGAAAATCCAACTGTTGGCGGAGTATTTACAAAACACTGCTTCATGTCATTGCTGCCACTTGTGAGCCAATAGGTATGCCACATTGTTGATTGATGGCTTAAAACTTTGTTAACATGTGCCCTACACACTAATACAATTATTGAAGGGGACCCATTGTTGAGTGAAACTAATGGAGGCTAGTGTTGATGGGGCTATCCTTTCCTCATGACTTCCCACAGATCCTTGGATGAGAGAAAAGAATAGTGTATCATTGAGACAAGGCTTTGCATTTATCGCCATCGTCAATTATTGAGATTGGACAGTTGGTGAGAGCTCTTGGATCGAAAGCAGTTAAAACATCGACCCAACTTGTGTGTTGTTGGATGATTGAGATCAATGTGTTGTAAGGCACCCAAACTTCAACTAAAGGAAATTTTCACCTACGGTACCTTAGAACCTGGAAAATAAACTATCCTTCACCATAATAAAGTCAAAATTGCAAAACTTTGAAATATAGTGATAAATCACTACAGTGATCAACATTCTCGTGGATGTGAATGCAAATGTTCTTGGTAGAATTTGGAGGGAAGGTACCTTTGTCAAGCTAATCATAAATTTTAACATAACATTTGCTTGCAACAATCACACGACAGGAGTTGAAGTTGGGAGAGGAATTGTTATTGTATTGATGACAAGAGAGATGAGAACAAATAAGAAATTGAAAAGCATCCGTGGAATTGGCAATGAGCATCAAAGAGGCACTAGCCATGGCATTAGGATGACTAGCAATGAGCATCAAAGAGGCATTAGCCATGGCATTAGGATGACTATCTTTTTAAGGGAGAGCATTGATGCGATAAGAGGAAAAGCAGTCTAGAAGAGCTAAAGCAAGGTCATGGTAAAGAGAGAGTTTACCTTCCCTAGCTTGATAGGAACCTATGAATTGACACAACTAATTGAGAGGTACATTAATTATGAATGTGATGCCAAGAGAAAAGACGACACACAATCCAACCACGGGAGCTTCGTATTTGGAAATATTATTGGTGCACTATAAATTAAGGCATAATGAAAGAGGAGGAAGGTCACTGGAAGGGGGAGTCAAGAATGACACCTACTCTCGACCCAGTCTTGCATCGAGAACTATCAAAGAATGTTTCCCAAGGGTTGTCAACATCTATAGTGAGAATGTGCTTATCTTGGAGAACGTTAGTGACAGGAGAAGAGGATGGAGTATTTGCAAGGTGGTCCACTAAAGCTTGTCCATTAATTTCCTTTTAGGAGACAAATTTTATATCAAACTGGGTAAGAAGCATGACCCATCAACCATCATGTGCAAAAAGAGTTTTTTTGGAAAATAGATGTTTAAGAGGGTCATGTTGAATGATGTATGTTGTAGAATGGAGCATTTAGTGGAATATTTTTTGAGAAGCATATATAGCCGCCAAATATTACTTTTCAATGGATGTGTGATGCATTTCATAATTGAGCAAGATGCAACTAATGTAACATATGAAGTGTTCCTTGCCATCCTCATCATGTTTGGCAAGAAGGGATAATATTTGATAGAATCAAAGGCCCATCTATCCTCTTTATACATGATAATTTGATGTCTCTCTTAAGCGAGTGAAAGGGAGGGTGCAGTCAGCCAATACAGCTATGAAGCTGTAGACTGCTTGTATCTTGCCTTGGAGTTTGTGAAGTTGAGAAATGTGCCTAGGAGACAGCATGTTAATAATAACATCGATCTTCTTGGTATTGACCTCAATGCCATGGCGAGACACAATATAACTAAGAACTTTACCACTATCCACATTGAATACACATGTCTTTGATTTAAATGCATCTTGTGTTGTCAAAGGGTTCAAAGATGATACGAAGATTATAGACATGATTTTGGTGTCATGCCCCTCCCAAACTAGGTCAGCTACCAGCAGTTCACAAATAAAAGATGTTTTTAAACATCACCTTAAAGATGTATATATTTTAAATAAACATTTAAATATGAAAAGTAAATACTAAAATAATATATAAAAGTAACTAAATAAATAAAGTTATAATTTTTAAATTTGAAATTGGGCGCCCAATTATGGGCCCTGGGGACCTATTTTCCAAGTCCAATATATTATCTGTTGGCTAGCCTTTTGAAGGCACTTTTGGATAATTGTTTTGGCGCACTGTGCAAGTATTCCACTCACAAACAGAGAGAAAACTTCTGTGGAGAGACACAGTGTGGCAAGGACGAAACCCTTCACCCATCTCTGCTAATATCATTTAAATCTGGACTTCAAGGTCACCTTATTCTTCATTTTCTGTCCATCGCAGGTCTGATTTCCACCAGCAGATTGGACTATCTCTGAGATCAGGTGTCGAGTTGTAAGCAGAATTAAACAGGTCACTTTATTGGGCACTGGTCTTCCGATCGCCATACCTATAGAGCTTGGAGTGAGACTAAAAGAGACAGTAACTGAGGAGTGACAACCTACATCAGATCAAACACAGGTGAAGTTGACAACCAGCCATAGCCAAGAACCTACAGTGACCTACATAGAGAGTTGTTAAAGTTGATCACACCATACCTGAAGCCCACAGCCATCCGCATAAGGGGACTACTGGAGAAGACCCAACCGATCTAGGCACCTGTAACAGGCTTGAGGCATAAACATACGCCCTCAGATTCATATCTGGAAACCTGGGCTGTAGATTGCAGCAGTAAGCAAACCCTAGGGCATGGCTACATACAGTTCAGTGGCTTGAAGGCGATAGCACCCTGGAAATCCCAGTCGCCACTACCCAAGCAGTAAGATCTTATTTGAAGGGAAGCAACTCACACTCAGGTTATCACATTGAAGAGATATTTACTCAGATTGCTCACAGCTGTAAGTGATTGATGTCATCTATTATCAGATATCATGTGATTTTATAAAGCCTAGAGGACGATTCAGTTGAAGGGAATTAATACTACCAGACCCCCTGACTCTTCAGATCTGGTTATTAGTGGATCTACTCAGATGACTGTTATTCACTGCAGCTGTAAACTCACACAAATTTGTGCCAGATCTTAATTCTCTGTAACTCAGAATTTGAATCAATTATTCGTAGAATTTGCATCTGCTGTGTTGTGAGTGAAATATTTGGACTGTGTTGTGATGAAAGCTGAAGTGATTAGAGATTTCTCTTGTTACTTCACTGCATAATTGTCTCTTTTTGAGATTTAATCTTTAAGCATCTCTTGAAGTGGGTTAGGGCAGAGGAAGAAACCCTAGGGACATTACATTTGGTGGAGAGAAGACTTGACAGAATATCATCCACACCACAGTTTACATACTCAGAATTGGAGAGTACTCGGCAAGCCCAAAAATTTTGACTCGGGAAAAACTCAGCAAACACTCGACAAATACTCGGCAAATACTCGGCAAATGTGTGTGGATATTTATGTATGTGTATACTCATGACTGCACTGTGCACACATACATATCTATAAACATACACAGGATGCCAAGTTTGCATGCATACACACACACAAACATGCCAAATTTGTGGGTTTTTTGCAAGCCACTGGCGATTACTTGATAATTTGATGGGAGAAAATCCATCTGCATATTGCCTGCGAGTAAAAGCAGAAATTACTCGGCATGCAAATTTTTTGGAGATTACTCAGCTACTCGGAGAGTAATTGGAGAGTATGTAAACTATGATCCACACAATCCTCCAGAATTTCATGCATAAGATTGTACAAGATGAGGGTCATGGTGTGCTGGTAGGTAACACCACCATTCTATAAACCAAATGGCATGACCGCGTAATAGAAGGTACCCTAAGTTATTTTAAGACAGTCTTATACTGATTTTGGGGGTTGATAACTTGAAAAGCCATCCATAAAGGAAAGAAGAGCATGCCCAGCTATCAAGTCTACAATCATATCAAATGTTAGGAAGTGGGAAATCATGTTGAGGAGATGCTTTGTTAAGATCCTGGAAATTGGTGCATATGCAGATATGGTCATCAGGTTTTGCCCCAGCCACAATAGAGGAGATCCATGCAGAGTAATCAATGGGATGGATGAAGCCAAGTTTCAAAAGTTTTTAAGTTTCTGCTCTGACTATCAAATCAACCTTAGGATGCATTTCTTTGATTTTTTCTTTAATAGGCTTCACATCAGGATGGAGAACAATGCCTTCATGTATGCCAGGCATATCCACGTATGTCCAAGCAAAAAGAAATAAAGAATTTTGCGGAGAAGTTTGGAATAGAAAAGAAGTTTAGAAGGAGAAAGGCACTTGTCAATTTTGAGAACTCGTTTTGAATTAGTGACGTCCATAGGAACATCCACTGTATCACCCACTGCAAGGGTACTGTGATCCTCAATGAATGGACGAGTGGGAAGAATGCGACAAAGTTCATGTGTAAGAACAGGCTCTGAAATAAGTATTGCAGATTCCCCAAAATATGCATTCAAGTGATACAGGAAACCACAATCATGGTGAAATGGTGTAGACCCAAGAGATTTGGCCAAAGCCTCCTTAGTAGAGAAGATGCCTAGAGAAGGTGGAGACATATAAGGGTTTGATATGAGTTCCAGATATAGAAGTAGAAGAGGGAACCTGTGAGAGAAAGAAACTGTAGAGGCATCAATTGAAGGACTAGTGGAGCCTTGGTACTGCAAGGATGTTTATATCCTAGACCAGCAGTAGTAAAGTGGTAATGTAGTTTAATAGGAACTTTACAACCTTGCCTGCAACAGCCAAGACCTTGTCATGTGCAGCCATGCTTTGTTAACATTTTAAATCCAAGGCCATACTACTGTTCTATACAATGAAGGAAGGAGGAGACTCCTCACTGTTATAATTAGTAGAATCCCCATAGTTGCACGCTTTATAGAAAAGACTAATCTTATATTCATCAACAAAAGAGGGGGTGAAATCTAAGGATCCACAATTGTCACCGGGACATGCATTAGAAGCATAAGAAGTTGTAACCTAAGTCACAAGGTTCGAATTCGAATTCGAGTTTGGCAACATTGAAATTCGGATGAAGTTTGGCAAGAAAAAAATTTGGATTAAATTCACCTTATATAAATTTGTTTTTTTTGTTGTTGTAAATATAAATAATATATCCACAAAAGTAAGGTAAATAATAAACCAATAAAAATAAAACTATATTATGTTAACTTTGAATACATTAGTAAATTTAAAAATATTATATTATTATAATTGAAAATTTAATTTAAACAATATTAATATATAAATAATAAATATATTAAATAATAATTATATTATAATAAAAATTAAATTACACCGACAAAGCAATAATCGTGAATTATTCCATATTAAACATGAGTAAAACACAAATTTGTATGACTTTTTATCAAGTAACAAATGTTGAATGCTTGAACATAGAATGCATTAACGATTAGACATACACAGTGATGAAGAATGAGGATTATCCGTATAGCCAATATGACCTGATTGCTATAGAATGTTGATCTATCGTAAGGTTGTTGTCGAAGCGCAAAGGTAGGTTAGGGTTAGAAATAAACAGCCTTCCATAGGAAACTAAGTGGGCATACCTGCCATTCACAGCGCTCTCGCCTTTATATTTGTCGTACCCTCCGCTAGTAAGATCCCAGCGTTGTAAATCGCGGCTCAGTGACGTGCAAGTAAGCCAAACGGAGTCGGTTCAGCTGCTCCACCATATAAAGACGAGGAGGTGAGTTGCGACTACTTGGAACCGATGATTCGATTGCAGGGTGATTTTTAAACGCCTCATACTAGAACGAAGATGAAAATAGAGGGGCCGATAATAATGGTGGTTGCTAGTGCAAGAAAATCAATCGTTCGACCACATGTTTCAACGAAAAAATCTACACTCGGTGTTGTACAAATATTTTGACGAACTAGAACGAATTTTCAGGTTTTGTTTTAAGTTCGCCGAATTTCGAACTTCATGGCTGAAATTCGGCAAATCTTGTGACTTAGGTTGTAACAATAAAGGTAGAAGGGATAGCAACAAGATAGGGTGAAAAAAGCTTGTGAATGAATGGCAGAAGATGGAGAAGGCTCTACTGAAGGGGAAGAGATTGTAGTAGTAGGAGAAGAAGAAATAGTAGATGATATAGCTGAAGGAGTAACATGAGAAGATGGGGAAGCATGAAGATGCAGAGGAATGTGAGACTCAACAGCTTGACAATAGTGGAAAGGATTCTCATCAGCCATGATGATGAAATATTTGCTTTTGTGAAGGAACTTCAATGATCAATGGAACAACCCCACATCTCATGTATCCAAGTCTATTGAGGAGAAGATTATAAGACAGACTCCTAGGCATAACATGTAATAACATGGGAAAAGTGATGGGGCCAATAGAGATAGGAAGAATGATAGTACTGGAAGGATGCCTATCAATGTTGTCAAAGCTTTTAATACAAACATCAAACTTTTGGAGATTAGAAGTATCAACACAGATCCAGTTTAAGAATTCAGCGCTATAGATGTTAAGATGAGATTCATTACCCACCAATGTATGTTTTAACACTGATATTTTTTAACCAACCATGATGAGAAGGGGTTGGTTCCCCATATGATAGATAGAGAAGGTAGTGCAGAAGAGGGAAAATAAATCTCTATGTTTTCCTGATGAAGAGACTAACATAGATGCCACCTCAGTGGGCTTTGCATTAGGTTCAGGAACTTTATGCATAGCTCGTTGAATCAGGTCTCGATAGGAGGAAGATGTTTAAATAAGGTCCCAAAAAAAGATTTTGGTTTGTGTTGATTGAAATTGCTCTGGAAGACTATTTTCTCTGGGATTATTGGAAGGAGTGAGGAGAAAAAGAGAGAATAGGATCAGGGGCTAGAAATGAAGTAGGGATGGAAATCTTCTTACAATACTGTTTGGTGTCATAGGTGTGCCTCACTATGTGAAAATGAGTGATAGTGAAAGCCTCATGTCAACAACAGGATGGGAAGCAGATGGAAGAGGAGGAAAGAATGTGGGAAAAGAAACATGGGGATCAGGAAGACCCTGCAGGACAAAAGGTGGTGGAGGAGGAGGAGCCTCACACACAATGATCTGAGAAGGGAAAGGGAGAGGGGGAGCGGGAAAAGTCAAGACAGCAAAAGCTCTTTATTTGTTGGTTTACTATGAATTGGTTACTGGGTCCTTTGATTACTTGTCTAATGAGTTGATTTATAAAACAAGGGGAAGAAAGAAAACAGGGTGTTTGAAGAACCCTAGGGGAAGTGCCATGATGGAAATGATCTATGAAAATGGACAACAAAGTGACTCTGCAACATAGGGGAGTAGTCAATTTCTGACTCTACAGTTGCATATTTCAATATAGTTTTTATAATCTCAATATACTCCTTCCCATCCATATTTATTCTCTCTTGCACATTTGGACAATTCATTGCCAACCTGATCGTTTGTGCATATATTATCTTCATACGATGTTGCTTGTGATCATGTTGACATTTTGACAAAATATTCTTGTATTTTTGTGTAACTTGAATATCCCTGAACTCCTCCTTCCTAGCCTCTTATACAACTTGGAAAAACATATTTTAATTCTAATAAGTTTTGGATTTAATGATGCATTTCCCAAGTTTGAAATGTATATGTAGTTTCAGGTATATTTGTCAGAAATAAATTGAATTATCAAAGTGCATGTGATTCTTATTGTGATTGTTAGTAGCAAGCAGTGGATATTCATTTCAATAATGTTTCTATAATCTCAGTACCCTCCATCTCATCTATCTTTATTCTCTCTTGCATATGTAGACAATTCATTGCAAACTGGATTGTTTCTGTATAGATGATCTCCATAATGATGCTTGTGATCTCGTTGACATTTTTTTCTTCAAGTTGCATGAATATTATGTATTTACGATGCTTCATGCTGGGTATAGGAGAGCACACCTCATAATAAAAAAGGAGAGAAGATAGAAAATAATGGTTAAAAATAAAATGGTGTGCTGGGAACAGAATCCATCCTTTCTCGTTTCCCGCTGCAAAAGGATCAAATAGTCATTCCTTTTAAGAATCCCAGGTCAACTTGATTATCACATGTTTGAATTTCTACATCTACCATACTTCGCTGCAGTAGTTGAAAGCTAATTTTGATAAGGGCGAAACAGTATAATATTGGGACTAGAGAGCATATTTTATAAAGCATCAATTTCTTGTAAATAAAGATATTATTTTATGGATAGATCTATGGTGATTACCGAGTTATATTATATACTGCATTATAATCATTTTTCTTGCCAAGCCAGAGCTAAAATGTAGACTATAGATTATGAAGTCATGGAAACTGTATTTCTTTTGTATCATATTTCAGCATTTTCTATCTATTTATGCATGGTCACCATAAAGAGTCATGCCAATAATTTTATTTTGGTTTCATTCGTGTTTTTTTTGGTAAATAAATATTAAAATTGCCTTTTCCCTCTCTGAAATAAAATATGTCAATAGTGGGAAGAAAGTGATCTTACAGCATTGATATACAAATCATGATTTTGATTTCATGTTACATGCCTACTTATTGTGCTAAAACACACTTCAATTAAGGCATGCACAAATTACAATTTAAAATTTTGAATTAACAGGATCAGATTTATATTCCTTTCCTGGCGTTTTTTCTTGAAAAGTTAAATGCAATAGCACCTGCTGAATTGAATTTCTATTGTGGAAAATGCTGAGGAGCTACATCAATCTCTGAATTATCCGATTAGTTTTGCTAATGAGAATTTTATGCAGCCATATTTGCATGAATCTCGACACTTGCATGCTTTAAAGCGAGCAAGGGGTTGTGGTGGTCGGTTTTTGAACACCAAAAAGGATGATAAAGCTCAAGATGAAATGCCAGGGGAAAAGAGTTTACAGGGTTTAATTGGGCAAGATGTTGAGGCAGGCATGGCCAATACAGGAAAGGAGAGCAGTTCAGAAGGAAACACCTATGGTGAACAAACTCAAAAAATAGGTAATGTCACACAGCTTGAAAGCACTGATGGAACTTCTCATTCAGGAATAGGATCTTCTGGAATGTCGACTGGTCTGTGTCAAAATCATCGTCAGAGTCAACCTCTTCATTCATCTGCATTTCATCTATTTTCAGTTAGCAGCTCTGAAAGTGGACAGGTTGGGAGTATGGTTTCCAACGGAGGCCACCATACCGCAGTGGCAATTCAGTGAAGGCACTTTCAGTGTGGGAACTGTTTTCTGTTAGGTCTCGCTTTACAGTTCTTCCTTGTACTTAAAGTTGCCCTTCTTGTTTATAGCCTGAAACTTGCATTCCAGTATGAACTGGCCAATCTAGATTACACGTTTTACAAAGATGAAGTGCTGTACAGGTCAAAACTCTGGTATATGTACACGTAAGAGTTGTAGTTTGTGTTTTCTTTATGTTAATCAGCAAGCGTTCTTGTGTTAGCCTGGAGATGTTATATGACGAGTTCTTTGGTGTGCATCTGTCTGTCTGTAAAGATGCTCTATACCTCAGGCTTTACACCAAAAAGTATGAACAGTGTCAACCTGCAAGTTACAGTTCCTTGATCACTGTTGTGTAGTAGATGATGCAAGAGAGGGCTGGAATGTTCAATCTACCTCGAAAGTAGACTAAAGGCAATTCATTCTTGGCTTTACTATGTTTTCTTATGTATTGTGAAAGTCAGCAAAACTATATTGTAAGACCTTGTGTTTTTCTTCTTGAACCTGTAATTCCTAAAAATTACTGTAACCTAGTCTTTGGCTTGCACTTGGGTTTGTCTGTCTTCACTCTGGCTTGTCCCTGTAGGGTGTGGATTCTGTGATTGACTTTCAATGGCAATGAAGTTCTCTCCAATTCAGATCTTAATATTATCTTCACTGAAACTTTTAAGCTCTAATCATTACATTTATGATGGCATATGGAGAAGGATTTGGTAGATATTGTCTACATGAGTTATGGATGTTTTATAATGTTTTGATGGACTTCCCAATGACATTCTTTCATCACTACCATGCCAGAACATCTATGTTTCAATCTTTTCAATAAGAATGTTAGCTTCACTTTACCGTCTTTTCTAGTAATTTTCTTGTTAGTGACTGCCAGTGTGATCTTATAATTAAGTGTAGAATTTACGTAAAATTGAAAACTACTGAAAAATATTATATTGTGGTCTTTCCCAGTAAATTCACATTTTTTCTATTTTTGTTTCCTTTTCAGTTTAATTAACCATTAGCAGCAGAAATTCCATGGTTTGCCCAGATCAATGCATTGTTTGCTAAACACGACTCTGACAATATGCCTATGGAACTATCTATTAAAACCCTCCACTTAATACCGACTACACAGAATACGACAATTTTCATAAAGGCTATGTGAAACTCAGAAACTAGATGGATTACAAGATCAATCCATCTTTTTATCATGTGAATATGTGTAAGTGACCTTCCAAACGTAAATTATGAGAACTTTCATAAGAAGTATAAATGCTTATGCCTGAATCCCTTGGTTCGTGAATGCCTTCTACCCATTACTGAAGACTAATTATCAGTTGATCAAAAAGTGTCTAAGAAAGCTTAGTACACCTTTCGACTTGATTTCAACAGGTTAAACAGCTCATCTACTCAAACGTCTAGTGGTGGGGATTGTGTATTTAACTTATTTTTGCCTAGAGTACACCTTTCGACTTGATTTCAACAGGTTAAACAGCTCATCTACTCAAACGTATAGTAGTGGGGATTGTGTATTTAACTTATTTTTGCCTAGATGATTGCATTAATTTATAAGAGGTACAGCGCTTGACTACCTATTGTCCCTAAGGTGATCTAGAACTTGGTGTTGCAGTTTCTAATCTTATCAAGGATCTCCTAATGTTTCTTCTATGTATTTTAGGTTCAGTGCCTTATTTAGCTCGGCTTATTATGGATATGTGCCAGGTCAGCCTCCTTTAGATAATGTGTATATATATACCCAAACCCATTGTTCTATCAACAAGTATCAATTTATCAGTGTCATTGCCTGCAGGCACACCGTTATATATTTTGTTTCATTTTTCATTGTTGTCTTGTTAAAGCTTAGCCTCTTCGATCAGAAGGGCGTATACTCACGAATTTTCACATGGTCTTTAGAGCAAACGTGGCTTTATTTGAAGTTGTCTGAATAGTGTTTTCCAAGGAAACTATAAATTTCGAGATTCACAAAAATCTTTCAAATCAATGTGAAAAATCTGAATTTCAGTTTTCTATGATTACGCTTTATAAGTTTTTGAGATTTTGATGTTTTCCACAAATTCATTCTGTAGGCAACAAATTTTGGATTTCTCTTAACATTTTCTAGAAATCTCAATAAAATCATTTGGTGTATATGTTCTTTTGGATTTTTGGATTCGAGGCTGACCGCATTATGGAATTGTCCAGTCAAAATTTGGTCAAAAGTTATTCATTTGCATACTTCTTAGTACTCTCTACCCAATATAGCAAGTAAGATCATCAGCATGGAGTCCAAGGACTAGATCACCTACAACATTGACAAGCTTTAGGGCATAATACATGCATCATGGAAGATCCAAATTGACTCTTTTTGTTAAAAGCCAAGGATTGTGGATGTATATCATTGAACATAACACACTAGTGGATGTGTTAGAATTGAAGATCAAAGCCAAAGGTTTATCACTCTTGTGGTATAATAGACTTACAACAGTGAACAAAGCAATCTTTGTCCTCGGTAACAAGTTCAAGGATTCATTTGGAAAAGTAACCTATTTCACATTAATTGTTTAGAAATTAACCTTTGCGCTCTTAATTGGATGGTTTAGATAGTGTTGAAGAGTATCTTTCTCATTTCAAACACGTTAGTGTTGATTATGAGTTGTTGGAGGGGAAGACAAGATACATCAAAGCATATAAGTACTTTCCTCAAAATCATTCTTTCAATTTCAAGAGCTTCGGGTGCAACTTCCATTTGAGTCAACTATTCATTTACAAACCAAAGGAGCATATATCATGATCAATTTGTCAAACTCACACTAGTTTCAAGCATCTTTCCAAAATTTTTGTGAGCTAGGTTTTAAAGAGGAAAAACATCAAAGTCAAGTTACATCTCAAAGAGTGTGGAAGTAAATAACAACCAAAGAGATAATAGAAGATATACTTCAGGAAAATCTTTTCAAGAAAAACCTAGCCTCGAAAGCACACTATATTAATTTCAATAACAAGATTACAATACAACACAAAGTTCCAGTGCTATTTAGAAGTTATTCAAGAGAGCTTCTATTTGGTCTTTCAGAGTCAATTTGACAGTTTAACCTTGCTTTGGACTCACTACATGATAAGATGCTCTTCACCCATAATAACACTAATGCACATGTATTTATTTGACAGTTTAAGTAGAATAACAACCAAAGAGAGAATAGAAGATATACTTTAGAAAAATCTTTTCAAGAAAAACCTAGCCTCGAAAGCACGCTATATTAATTTCAATAACAAGATTACAATACAACACAAAGTTCTAGTGCTATTTAGAAGTTATTCAAGAGAGCTTCTATTTGGTCTTTTAGAGTCAATTTGGCAGTTTAACCTTGCTTTGGACTCACTACATGATAAGATGCTCTTCACCCATAATAATGCTAATGCACGTGTATTTATTTGTAGTCATATAACAATAAGAAACCACAAAATAGTGTTACAAAAATATGGACACGAAATCATAGGTCAACTCATGGCCTTGACAAAATACCTAGTTTTTTTGCAAGGCTATCATTGGTCCCCTAAATTCCCTAGCCAAGGTGATGCCCTAGGTCCAAAAAATTGTTGGCAGAGTGTAAAACATGCAAAATATACAACACATTCTTAACAATATTTCACTTGAAGACATTGCATATGGGGGCATGATAAACAAACTTGATTTAATAGATAGGGACAAAAATACCCATAGCTAATCTACACCATTTGTTAATGAATTTGCAACATTCATTAAAGGGCCTACCTTTTCAATCAAAACTATATCTCAAACAATATGATGGTGCACATCAATGTGTTTTGTTTGTGCATGAGACACAAGGTTCTTGGTTATAAATTGATTGCACTTTGGTTGTTGTAGTTAATTCTCATTACATCATATATCAAGCCAACATTTGAATGCAATCTTTGAAGCCACAATACCTCTCTACAAGTGAGTAGCTGCCATATACTTAACTTCAATAGTCAAAAGAGCAACACCAACTTGTCTCTTACTCATTCAACTAACATCACCAAGTAGATTCAACACAACCACTAATGAATCTATTATCAGTACTACAAACCTAGTACGCATCGACAAACCCCCAAATGTCCAATGCTTTTCCCAAATTAGGCCTCCTTGGTAGTAAATAGAATATATTGGAATGCCATGAAAATATTTGAAGACCCTTTTTTATTCTAGTCAAGTGTTTTCTTTTCAAATTAGCTCTAAACTTACTCAAGACTTTCATTGCTTGGGAAATATTTGATCTTGTGTGAACCATTGCATACATAAGGCTTTGAACAACATTAGCATATGGAACACGACTCATGTCATCTTATCCTTTGTCTTAAGACTTTGTTCCATGAACAACTGCGTTCCCACAACAATATGATCACTATGCGATTACTTCAAGTTGTAAATAGTCTTCAACTAACAAACTAGCTTTTCATTGCCTTTTACCATATAGTGCTTTGGTTGTGTCATAAATTCCCTCCAAATCTCCATGAAAAAATGTCATTTCAAGATCATACATAGTAGCTATAGATAACAAAAATCTACGAGAAGCTAAATTTATAACTAGAGAGAAAATCTCACCAAAATATATTTCCTCAACTTGGAAATAACCTTTCGACACCAATTTCGTCTCACATTTTTCAATTTTACCATCAAAATTGAACTTCTTGAAGAATAAATTGAATCGAAGGTTTTTTGGCAATGAACAAACTCTTAAGTATTGTTCTATAAAACAACCATCTACTCATTCACGACTTTCCTCTAGGACTTCCTCTCCTTTGTTTCAATTGCCTCCTTTATAGTTCTAGGCTCATCATCATTAGTAGATAAAACAAAAGTACAATGAAAATCTAATAGGCTATACCTTTTAAGTTCTCTCTTTTGTTGAGTGGACCTTTTGACTAATGGAGTATGAGGTTCTTTTGAACTCTCATCTACATCAACTCCATCTACAATTGCCTCTTGAACCTTTGTTCAACCTTAAATGTGATATACATGATCTTTGGTAATGATTGAACCTTCTTTTAAACCTCTTCTTTAAGTTTCTCAACAAAAGAAGATATAACCTCTCTAAAAATAACATTCTAACTATAAATTGTCTTTGTTGTCTCAAGGTTCAAAATACTATATCACTTTGCATCTTTACTATAGTTGATGAAGACACACTTCTCTACTTTGAAATTCAACTTAGATCTCTTCTCCCTAGGTGTATGCACATGCCTCACAATTGAACACTTTGAGATGTCGAAGTGAGGGCTTATTGCCCATTTATACCTCTTTAGGGGTCTTATCAATAAGTGTTGATGTAAGAGATCTATTGATAAGACAACATAATACTATTTGCTTTTGTTTTGAACTTTTACTCTTAATACAATTGAGCATACTTCCAACCTTTTCCATCAACATCATGTTTGTTGAAAGATGTAAGGAATTGACTTCTATCTTGTTTTGTCATTGTCCTTGCAAAAAATTCAAACTCTACTGAACATATTGTCCACCATTATTTGTTCTTAAAGTCTTGATCTTCTTTCATACTAGTTTTCGACAAGATCCTTAAATTCTTTGAACTTGCAAAAGAATTTAGATTGATGCTTGAGAAACAACACCCATGTATTTGAAAAAACAATATTTGCAAAAGATACATGGACACCCTTGTTTTCCTAAAGAAAGAACATTAAGAGGTCCAAATACATCACTATGAACCAAAGGTCAAATCCCATCAAATCCGGTGGACACAAAGTAAACGTTAATATGGTTTTGCTATTGATAAAGATAACCAAGACATTCATTAATAAAATAAGAAGCGAGAGTTTTCTTATGTAAATTTACAATGAAGTGTGACAAGCAACTTTGTGAATGTGGAATTAAAAAGAATAAACTACTAAAACATAAATAATATCTTAAAGTCTATCTTAGAGTTAAAATGACTTTATTAAAGCCTATGACTAAAAGCTAATTGACCATTATTAAATAATAATTACTTTAACAATAAATACAATGTTCACAAAAATAAAAATACAAAAAAAAACTTAGAAGTCCCCTCAACTATTTCCTTAGATCTCAAAGTTGGAATTTCTCACCAATGTGCTCAAGCCACTCAAGCCACAACATTGTCTTCTTTGCAAAAAAGATTTTGATGCTATGAAATTAGGACCTTATAATTGTTACATTCAATAAATGTGCTAGCATCAAGTCTAAACAAGGTTTCAAAATGAGCTCCCTTTACCAACAATGCGGATCCTTTGACTATCTTACATCCTTTCTTACTAAATGAAACATACACATCCAAATCATTCAATTTACTTATAGAGATTTGGTTCCTCACTTAACTAAGCATATGAAATACACCAAAAATATTTTTTGACCTTCTATCACTAAACACAAGCTTGACCTTCCCATGACCCAAAATATTAAGAGATGGGTTATCTCTCCAATATTTTACAAACTTGTTAGTACCCAAAGACTTGGTAAGAATGTCTATAGTTTGGCTGTCAAGGCTTTCTTTTGACAATACTACAACACGATAGATCCATCTTGTACAAGTTGTTTTATTAAGTGACAATGTAGTTCCACATATTTAGTGTATTCATGGAAGATTGGATTCTTAACAAGTTTGAGCATCCCTTGACTATCACAGAACATGGGTGAAGGTTTAGTTTGAGTCATCTTCATGTTTGAAAGCATACTTTTGAGCCAAACTCCCTCACATACTACTTTTACTAGATATTATGCTTTAGTCAAGGAAAGAGCTACTACATGTTGTGTCTTACTGGTTCATGCGATTGCACATGTGCCAAGGCTGAAAACATGTCCATAAGTGGATTTTCTATCATCCATAAAACTTGCTCGATTTGAATTTGTAAATCTACACAACCTAGAGTTTTTTGCTTTTGCTATACAAAATGTCAAAGTCAAGTGCACCTTTTACATATCTTAACACATTCTTTGTTGCAATCTAATGTTATACTTTTGGTGATGTCATGAATCCAAAAATAAAACTCACAACATAACTCAAATTTAGTGGTTGTATGATATGTTAGGCTCCCCATTAGTTGTCTATAGGCTGATTCATTAATTGTCTTAGAGCTAGTTTTGGCTCAACATTTTAGCCCTTTCTTCATAGGCATGGATGAGATTTTGTAGTTTGTCAAGCGAATTCCTGACATACTTGGATCGTGAAATAAAAATGTTGCCATCTATATGTAAAATTTCTATACCTAGGCAATAATGTAAGAGGCTTAGATTAGTCATGTCAAAAGCTTTACTCATTAAATTTGATCTTTTCAATTGCACATGCCTCACCACCTCTAATAACGATACCATTTACAAATATGACTAGTAGAATGACATCATTACCTATGCTTTTGATGTATAGATTAGAATTTGAAAGGCTTTGTTGCAATCCTTTTTCAACCATATACCTATCAATTTTGATGTATCATGCCCTAAGTGCTTGTTTCAGGCCATACAACTTTTTTTCAATTGGCAAATGAGATGCTCCTTCCCTATAACCTTAAAACCTTATGGTTGATACATGTACACTTCTTCCTCCAAATCTCCATTGAGGAAGGTACTCTTCATGTCTATTTGATGGATTCTCTAGTCAAACCAAGTTGTCATGGCTAGGACTAAACAAATGGTGCTTATCTTTCTTGTAAGAATAAAAGTCTTCTTGTATTTAATGCCCTCTCTCTATGAGAACACTTTTGCAACCAATCAACCTTTGTACTTGTTTTGTATATCATTTATCTTGTACTTGACCTTGTGCACCTATTTGTAGCCATTGGGTTTCTTCCCTAGTGGAAGATCCAAGAGATCCCAAGTCTTTATTTTCACAAGACTCATGTTCAATTGCCATGGCCTTTTCCATTCAAGTTTTCCTTTTGCCTCAAATATATGTGGCTCATAAACTCCTCGAATATTGGCCAATAGAGATAAGTTGATCATGCTCCTTTTGCTCTTGCCTCTCAATGATCGTCCCTTGTTCATTTCACTTACCCAAAAATATTCTATGGTGCTTTTTGACCACTTTGGTATCTTCTTAGGATTCTCTTCATCCAAATCAATGTTGTCACCATGACTCGAGATACCTATACCTATGCCATCTGAATGTTGATTTAGGGTATCATCAATAAATTTGTGACTATTATTGACCTCGGAGATTCCATATTCTTAGAATCTTCCCTTTCTTCAGGTGAAGCTATCTATAGGTAAACATTTGAATCCTTTTTGACTACATGTTCTTTGATAATCTTGAAATCGTGAGAAGTTTGGAAAGGCCCAAAGTCTTCATCAATCATAACACAAGTTTTAATTGTTTAATTAATTAATTCCCACTTCCTAAATTAAATAATTGTTTTAATTATTTAATTAATTCATTTTATCTCTCAACATTATCTTCTTTCTAAATAAGTAAAATCATTTATTTTATTTATTAAATTTAACCTTGCACATGTAAATAATAATTGAATTTATTTAATTATTAAATACTCATGCAAATTCCACCTCACTTGTTGATCGAGACTTGCTCTCAGTCCATTAATCAATCAAATCCACTTCAATCCCACTCACTTTGAGTTCTCTAAGCAATCAATTTAGTTCACTAACTGTTAGTCTCAGTTAACACTTCAATCAATCATCTTAACTAAATCATGCAACCACTTAATTGACCCTCAATTCCTCTCATCAATTCTCAACTATTGATCTTCTTAGTCTTTCTTTTGATTTTGACCGTTGATCGGTGTTATCAAATATCTATAAATGCAACCATCCCCTCTTTCATTTTTCATCTCATATCATGTAGGAAAACTATATTCATATTTTGTATAGGTGCTTTTATCCTAGTATGCTAAATACAAATCTGAGAGCAAAGACTATTGATACCATTTCTCCCAAGGTGAAATAAAGGAGAGCAATGGAGCTATGTTAGGGTAAAATTGTGTGTTTCAATGCTTGCATATTTGCATTCCTTTTAGAATCAATTTACCTTATTTTCTTTATTGTTGTGATGTTTGATTGTAATTCTTGTTTATTCATATGCTTATTTTTCAGTTTTGCAATCACTCGTTTTAAGGTCATACAAAGGTAATCAAAAATCTTTTTTTTTTTATTATGTATAGAATAGAGTCTAGTTTCTAAAAATGTAATTTATTTCAAATTTGGATGCACAACTAAAAAATGAATCCAAAAATACCATATGTAGGTTTTTGACAAAAAATGGAGACACTAACCGAAGAGATTAAAGATCAAAACTTTAACATATTTGAAATGTGAAAAAAATTACATGATTAGAAAGCTAAGAGAGAGCTTAATGTTATTGTGGTATTTTTTAACTTAACATTAAAAGATGTGCAAACCTGATGGAGAGCACGCTCAAGATTATATCATTTTTTGAGAAATTACAAAAATACGTCAATGAAAATTGACATATTAGTCCAACCCTTTGGGTTGGAAATTCCCAAAGTAGACAATAATGTGAGCGCATTGTAATGTGCTCGTGCTATAACATGCTCACATTTCTATGACATGCTCACATTTTTGTGAAGTAGAAAAAATCTCTCCTTCACCTCCCTCCCTTTCTCTTCAGCTTTCTCTCTTTGTCCCTCTTTAGACCTCTCTCCCTCTCTCCCTCCTTCCATATCTACTCTCTATCTCACCTCTCTCTCTACACCCCTCTCTCTCCCTCCCTCCTTCCCTCTCTACTTCTCTCTATCTCCATTCTTCGTCCCTCCCTCCCTACTCCTCTCTCTACCTACCTCTCCCTCCCTCCCTCTCTCTCTCCCCCCTTTCCTCTCCTTCCTTCCATCCTTCCCTCTCTACTTCTCTCTATCTCCCATCTCTCTCTCACCTCTCTCCATATATACCTCACCCTCCCTCCTTCCCTCTCTGCTTCTCTTTATCTCCACTCTCCCTCTCTCTAACTATCTCTCCCTCCCTCTCTGTCTTGGCCTCTTGATGTTTTTTTTTATGTAAAGCACAATGTGAGCGTATTAAAATGCACTTGTGTTATAGCTCGGTAGTGACCAAGCCTAAACTCAATCACTACCAAGCCATATCACAAGCACTTTATAATTTTTTCATGTTATGACTTAGATGGGGCCAAAAAGTGGCGTGACAAATTTTTGGTCCCCCATCTTCCTACATATACCCTAAAATGTAGGAAAAGGTAAACCCTAAGTTTAATGTTAAGAACCTAGGGTCAATTTTCCCTTTTTCCACAAAATCATTGGGATGCAAATAAATGTTCTTGTATATTTGGAGTCAACCATAATAGGAGGACAAAGCCACCCAAGGGCGTTTGTGTCCTTGTAGAGATATTTCAGTTTTGTTTTCACAGTCCTCTAATGTTAGGTCAGAGCTTCCCAATTCCACCTACAATTTTGTCAGATCACTATCAGATATTTCTATAAGTGAGTTTTTGTGGCTTGTTAAGGTGTAAAGCTTTGATTGCAACAATGAATAATTGATCTTCAAACTTTCTTCAATCTTTTAGGGGCTTGCCTTAGTCAAACCCCCTATTAGTGTTTCCACTTCCACAATGGCAATGCCAATGATAGAAAAGATAAATGATGGGAAAGAATGATGAATCAACAAAGTACTGCAACTCACTGCCCTTCAATGGCTTCCTTGAAGGACTGAAGTCATGCACATCACTTCAAGGTCTTGGATATTTCTTGAATTACTTGAATTTCTTGGAGACCTACAAAAGGGTGAGCCTTCACAAACAATGATGACATGAACATGCATAAACTCACATAGGATTTGGCATGATGTTTGGATCTTGAATTGCTGCAATAATGTTCACAAATCTGCCCTTGAATGTTCTTTACTTGCTCTTAATTTTTACCTCTTTCTTGTTAGTGCTAGATATCTTTCAAATGATGCAATAACTAGGTATTTATATGCAATTGTTCTAATTTTCACAAATTAAATCCCGATAGCTGACTTTAGAAACTTGAATTGCAAATGATAAAGTGTCGACATCGACATATTTGAATTTGGGGCCAGGTAAAATAGAGGGACAAATCCGCCATAGGGCGTCTCTGTCCCAACCCTATTTTTAAAAAATTAAGGTGCCGGGGGCAAAGTATTAGATGAATGCATTTGTTTTCCACTTGCAATTTATCATTAATTTTTAAAAATATGCCATAGAATGCATAATTTAAGAAATTAGGGGTTCAATCAGGTTCAATAATTTAAGGGGGAGCAAAACATAATGTGAAATTGTCAAGGGTGACAATTTATGATGCTACATTTAGCACCCACTTTAGCAAAAGTATGAACTTACACTCAAACTCACACTAAAGTAGAAAAATATGTGTCAAGAGGAGTTCGATTGTCCAAATGTTGAAGAAATAGGCTGAAAAAGGATCTAGGGGGAGCGTGCAAGCCTCCAGGATCCAAGATCCTATGGCAAACAAACATAAGCACAAAGGAACACACACATGTATGAAATGCAACAAGACAACATACACATACACAATGTCAACAAAATGCAAAAGGAGGGTGTGGACTAGCAAGTTGCATTATGCTAGGATCGACTCTAAAGGCATTCATGACTCACAAACTAGCAAAGTTTGATATTTGCTAGGTGAATCACAAACCGAAGGCAACACAGGCTAGTGAAGTTGTAACGCCCCGTCGTGCGAACCCCAAAGGACAATTAAACAATAATCACAGCAATTTTTTTTTATTTTTTAAAGTAAACATAACATACATGTAAAACACATTAAGTCATGACATAAATTTCATTTAAGTAGATTCACTAACACATACATCCCTTGGGGTACATGAGGAGTCATTACGCGACTTAGATCCACACCACGACAATAAAGAATAAAAGCCAAAGATATAATCCATAACAAAGTAAACATTAACAAATATAACACATACATGAAGATTCATTGATAAGAAACCATCTGTGAACGTAAATGCAACATATACATGATTAACTCAACACATTGAATAGCAATTGCCACGGCCAATATCCACACAAGATTTAACATTACATTACAGTACAATGTTTAAGAAGTACAATGATACAAAAGTGTTTCCAAACATAAATGGAAACCATACACAAGATAACATGATACAAATAAACAGATGAATACAAAGTATCATAACTGGCTCCAAGACAAATACAACTCTGGAGTCGCCGCAACAGCACCAATCCGCACCTCTCGATCCTTGACTGGGGACCCAATGGGGTGCTTAACACGTTCCACCCGACCATGTGAGTCCGAAGACCCACCCCCCATTCTAGGAGCTAACAAGAAAGAGACCTCAACCAAGATCATCCAAATAGGGAACCACGAGACTCAACGCCATACAAAAGTATCATAAAACTCAAGGATTACAATGACATAATCAACAACATCCAAGAGACAACATAATAACTTAAAGTCATAAATCCCATCACATAACTCAAAGCAATGACCAATAAACGAGTAACCAAAGGATGATCATGAAACACTTCCAAATCAAACTGAATTAATAAACATAATACAATTCCAAATTGCAATTAAACAATACAATAACATCATATCACAGTACCAAAAGAGCACAAGGTCATAAATCAAATATCAATGAGATCATACAAGACCACAAAGTACACCAGAGATGTATCAAGGCAAAAACTCCATAAATCAATATAAGTTCATTCAACAATAATCTAAACCAATTCCCATAACATACTTCCAGAGGAACACAATAAAGTAAAACACATGGGCAACTAGGGGAGAGTGTCATCGCATAGTCCTACATGGGCTGTCCTGTGCTCTTCCTCCCAACTGGAGGTGTCGGTCCCATCTATGGCTGTCTTGTGCCCTTCCTCCCAACTGGAGGCGCCGGTCCATAGGGTGACTCATGCGGAGCCGTAGACCTCTTGTGAAGACGAGGTCACGACCTTGCCAACCACGACCTTCTCAGCCTTCCATTAGTCTGCGAAAGCACTAATGAAGACGAGGTATCCATTTTTAAATCTTATAATGATATTACTACCTAACCCTCCTAAGTTAATTATTAGGTTTTCACTTGATTACCCACTCACTCATGGGTTATCCAGTGCCCTTCCCCTTAAACGGGGCACCGGCCCCCACGAGGAGCCACTCTCCCTAGAGACCCAACAACATCAAACCAAAAACAACCAAGGGTTGTACCATCATAATTTGAACAAAGAATCACAACATAAAAGCATGCGAGGCATTACCCATCTCGCTAACAAGTACAAAATCAGAGTCTCAACAATTCTCGTACAACCCTTTCAAAATCCTGATACCAAAACACTTGCCACTTCAAAGACTCATAAAAGGAGGGACATTGACCAACAATAAAATAAGCCTCTGGAAGATTCTCATAAAGTTTACACTAGGGTTTCCCCATCAAAGAACTGACAACAATAATTGCAAGGCCACAAGAACTATTTCAATTCAAATATAATGAGTGAATACATCAAAATAAGATCAACAATTCCATTCAAACAACATCAACATCTTCGATACGAACTAACTCAGAAATCCAAGGGAAGCCTCTATTTTCTCCTCTCGGAATACCCATAACTCAAAGAACTTTTCAATTTGACTCATTAACAACTCAAGTAGAACCATCAATCATGATAATGATAACATTAACTGATTTACCACATAGGGTAAAGAACAAAAGAAAACATATGGGTTCCCAACGAATAGCAACATAAATTAAATGAGAGAAAATCTCCAAATCAAAATCAACTCATGAAAAGTCACATCGAAAGGATCTATCAAAACAATCCATAAAACCACACATTCAAATACAATATATCCATTCATTCAATAAGAAGTAACTTGAAACAATCTAAAAAGAACATTATTTTAAAGATCATTCATTTCCAACCTTTACAATATTGCGAAGTGAAGATATAATCTGATGTTTTTAAGCCATAAGACACTAATCACAAATCAACAATGGTGTCATCTCAAACAGGGAAACGCAAAAGAGAAAATCAACCTTTAATTCAACAAAATCACTTAACAAAACCTAAAGCCGCCAACTAGATATTCCACGGGAGACCTCAATTTTCTCCTCACAAGAACCCCCTTATAGTGGTACGCAAATCACCTTCATAGCAATGACAACAATTATCTATTCACAGTTCCAAATAAAAGAACCAACCTACTTAATGACTAAAACAATTACTATCTCAAGATTCTAAATAAGTATCCATAAAGAGAACTTACAAATCAACCACTAAATGAATATAAAGGAAGTCAATTTTCAAAAGATTAAAATCTCATTTCACCAATAACCTATCCAATTCAAGAATACCCTAATCAATCTCTAGTCATGCCCATACATTTAAATTTCTCCTTTCATCTATCAACATAATTGAAAACTACTTAATAGTAGGGTAGTTAACTCATTATTATTTCATAACATTATTTCCATTTTCCTTTCATCATACTAACTTAACACTCACTTCCAATATTTAAATTAGTTGTGAAAACCATTTAAGACCAATTGTCTATACTTTAAAATGACAATAATAACAATACTCTAAATACTTAAACTACGTATTAGAACTTACCACCTTAAAATCTTAAATCTATCTAAATAATTCACACACATAAATACCTTTTTAAAACCACTACATATTTATATATTTTAATTCTTTTTGAGGAGGAAATGTAAAAAGAGAATAGATCTCTTCTAAGAATCCAACAAGTCTACAAGACTCAACCTCATAAAAAGATAACTTATTCGATTCTATGTTAAATTCTATTTCCACCCTATACACATTTAAAACTAAGAATTAAACAATCAATGCTGTATATATATATATATATATATATATATATATATATATATATATATATATATATATATATATATATATATATATATATATATATATATATATATATATATATATATATATATATATATATATATATATATTCACAAATTGCCCTTCTACTATATTATCCTATCAAATTTCACAATTTAACAAATTAATAGGAATTCCTTTCTATTTCCATACCTTCACTATAATAAAATTTTATTTTGATCATACCAAAAAATTAACCAAACTGATTACAGACATAAATAATTGATAAAATTAACAGTTAAATTAATGAAATCTAATTAAATGAATTAATTAAATATATATAAATATAAATATAAATATAAATATAAATATAAATATAAATATAAATAAATATAAATATATATATATTCATAACAGTTTACACACGCCTTAAAAATTATATGAAATTTTCATTTTTAAACAACAATTAACATATACGGTTTTAAATGGGAATTAAATCCCATACAACGCACAGACGAATGCCCGGCCGTGGACAGTCTGCGGACTGTCACAGCAGTCCGACGGACTGCCGTGGTAGCCCGTAGGCTGCCGCACCATCACCACTGCCGGCTGGGTGGTGGGTACAGCCGAGGCCGAACCATCACCCAGTCAGCTTTTTTTTTTTTTAAAATAAATTCAAACAATTTAATCCAACGAAATTTGAACTTTAAAATTTTTTCATACTATATTTACATTTATATATATATATATGTATACATATATATATATATTTATCTGATATATATATATATATATATATACATATATATATTGTATATAAAAATATTTTGAATACAAAGAAATAGCACTCAATTGTACAAGTTACTATTTCAACATAAATCTATACACAAAATAAATTTGCAAAATTTATCTACAAATGAGGATTTACACAACCCCGAATTCTAGGACATTATTCTTTTATTGCTTTATTATAATTTTTAACACAAAACTACAGTAACACTGTTCAATTCCAGAATCCCAACAAAATTTCACTTTAAATCAATAACAGTCCCACCCCAGTAAAATTTTCCTGATTGAAAAACAGTCCAAAACATTTCTAAAGATTCGAGAATTTTCTACAAGCATTAAATTTCAAATCCAGGAGAAAATATTCACAACAAAGAATTCTTATTTCGTTTGATGCTATAGAAAGAGAGATAATTTAAAAGAAGAAGGAGAACCTGGCGTCCTGCGCCTGGAGAAAACTGTAGAAGCTTTATCCTTCTTGCCGATCCAATCCTCCGCTAACAATTGTTTCCCGCCGTAGCTCCAAGATCCTCCCTCAACTTAAATCTTATTCCTCAATGAATTCTCTAGAATAATAATAGAAAAGAATGCAATACTATAACAGAAAAATGACTGCCAAAATTTCTCCAAAATCTGTTGGAAAGAGAATACCAACCCCCTACCAACAAAAATCCCCTAAATAAAATCACACACAAAAAGTCTCTTCCATTTTCTCTTCCTGTGAATACCAAAAGTCACATCTCAAGAAATAAATCAAAATAATATTTAATCCCTTTAATTCCTTTTGTTTCCTTTTTCATGCATTTACATTTCATTTTCTTTTATCATGCATTTGATTAAAAATTAAATAAATTTAAATCCACAAAATTGAACTTTTATTTGTATATATATTCATCATCTCCACAAATACATTATTAAATAATTACTTCCACATTAAAATCAACCATTTGTAAGATTCAAAATAAATATAATATTTTTACCACTACTACTAATATTTATCTATTGCTTTATTTATTTATTTTTCATATTCTCCAGTTCTCTTCGACTTCCAAATGCTCTATAGGTGAAGTTTCATTTCTTGCTTTAAAACACTTCAGCTTCCTATCTCCTTATCCATTTAAATTTCTTATTATAATAATTATCTTTTCAAGATTATTTTGTTCATAATTATTATTAACTTCAACAATTTAAATCAATTTATCTAATAATATCACTTTTACTTTTAACGAATTAGTTTAATTTGATCATTTGTTCTAAATCATTTGATTTAATTTGATTGATTATTATTTTAATTTCTAATCATATTTTAAATAACCTTGCAAATCACTTATGATTTAATTAATTATTTAAACATGACTACAAACATATGATATTTTTCACACAATCAAATAACACAGAAATCCACGAAGCACACACAAATACTCACACACAAGTTCAGAACAACCGACACGGAGGGGCACTACAGAAGTCCAATATTCTCTAGGTGAGCCTCGAAGACAAGGTAGAAAAATGAGAAACACACAAGGTCTAGTAAAGTCCGATATTCACTAGGTGTGTACCCATTGACAACCATACCAATAATTATCCCTGATAATTCTGATAAGGTGCTACAAAAATTATCAAGATGCTATGTCAACACATCACTAAGTCCAACATGTGTGAACAAAGTGAAGTAAAAAATGTCAATTTCAACACACCACTAAGTCCAACGTGTGTGAACAAAGTGAAGCCAACAAATGCCAATGTATGCCCCTAATAACCATGCTGTGAGAAATTACTTTAAGGTAGAAAAATGATAAACGCCATGTGATAAAAGGTCATGAGAGCTTATTTGGAAAGCCCTATTCCAATGATATGTTTCCAAATAAATCTACACCATGATAAGGGGTTTCCCCCAAATGCAATACAACAATCAACACAAAGGATGAACCCATAAGGGATCCATGAATCTGGGGTTAGCATATGTCTTTTTTACAATGATATAATAGAGATCAAAACTGACATCACTAACCAAATACTTGTGGAACAATAGACATAATGTAGGAATGACACATAGAGAGAGAGAACAAACAAACTTTTGGGTCAACATGGAAGATACCTACATGTTTCAATGCCTTGCATTGTTTCCAAAAGGAAAAAATAGGACAATAACAAAGTTCATGACATATAGAAGAATGGAGATATAGATAGAAGAATGCTACAATAGATTTGTTTCCTTTGTATCCTTGTGCCAACAAAGCAACAAGGGTCATCCAAAGAAAAATCACAAACACAAAGACACACCAAGCAACACAACATAGGAGATCACATCATGTGCAAGTAAACACAAAGAACACAAAAACAAATATACTAGAAGTATCGCACATGCGAGCCGACCTAAAGCAGGTCATCTGCATCCCAATCTTGCTTATCATATACAAAAGGAAGAAAACTGGCCAAAGGGACTACAAAAATTGTCGTACTAAGAGTATCTCTAGGTTCAACGCGTGGTAGGTCACTCTCATCAGGAGGATCATCATGGTTTCTCCCATCTAAATTAATAGACTTTGAAAACAACAAATTTAGCTCATTATGCACTTGTTCATCAATTTTAGCAATTTCATCTTCATCATCCAAGTTAGTCACAATGGGAGATTTTATGACAATGTTAGTTGTGGGTGATCCCACAATAGTGGGTTACACTCTTTGGCCAAACTTGATATTGAACTGAACTTTTTAAACTAAATCTTCACTTTTGGACACTATAGCTGCTAAACCATGAGAAATTTGAAGATGATGCAAACTAGTGATTTGTGACATTTTGTTTGTAGATTCTAAATATATATATTTTAAAAAAAACTTGGAATCAAATTGCATTTCTTTTTCCATCTCCTTCAATAACTAGTTTTTAACAGTAAACAACATTTTTAAAGAGCGATGTTTACTGTATGACAACTTTTTTTCTATGAAGGATAAAATTCTATTTTTTTCAAATTTAGATTTGTAACTATGATATCTAGCTCCTTCATTTAGTTTCATAGTGTTTTATTGATTTTTTTTTCATAATTAAGTTTTGAAGTCAAACCAATTACAATTTAGACAGGTTTATTGTATAACACAAATTTTATTGTATGTATCAAAATTAATTTTTTTTTTTTGGATCAAGGACATCAATACCAAGAGCATGGATATTTTTGAGAACTTTTTTTGGTAATCTATTATTTTTCCACATGTGTAGAATAGAGATCTTGATTTTCGGTGAAAAATTTACATTCAAAAGAAAGAAAATATAAATATAATAATAAAATTAAATATATTTAAAATTATACTTTTTGGGAAGCTTATAATAAGGACTACATAATTACAAAACATAAATTTTAAATGAATTCATTTGATCCCCAAAAAGGTAAATCAAAAATGGTTTTTTATCAACATTTTGATAGGTGTAGAGGAGACTCCATTATAGGTATGGTTTAAAACTAGCGGGGTTCTATCCAAAGGGGTTTGATCTAAGGGGGTCTAATCAAACCCTCTTCAATTAAAATCCTTTAAATGGAACCTTTCAAGGCTTAAATCATTATATTTTTAAAAAATATGTGATTTCAACAAAAATCAGGGTGTCCTGAAAGTGTAACCCATTATTGTGGTAGTACCCTTGTATGTTCTTGTTTCATTTTTTTTTTTGGTTGAGACATGTATGGTTTATTTTCATGTTTTGATGAAGGTGGAAAGTCATCATGATTTTTTTGAATTTGTATTTGGTCATGAGGTGTTGTTTTATTCTTTTCTTCCAATTGACGAGCAATAGCATGACACCTATGTCTATGCTCTTTAGCATTTTTGTTTCTTCTTGTATGATTTTCAATTTGTGAAGGTTAAGGGTGGTTTTCTCGACCATTGGTATCTTTTATTCCCTTAGGGGAGGAACTAAAGGAACCATTGGGGGTTGGGAAACCACTGTCTCCTTAGGTCTATATTCTTCCTTTACCTTCAGAGGCACAAAGGGAATTATGCAATTGTTTCTTGGTCTTTTGTATGATATGGGTGGAGTAAGTGCAACATATTTACCTTTATTGCTTGGAAGGGCCTTTTCTTTGGGCATGGGTTCATCCAAGACTGATGGGGTAGGAGGGACAACCATAGTCTTATCATTCTCACGAATATTGGTAAGGGATAACTCTGTTATGTGCTTTGCCTTAAAATTTTGGTATGACTTGAAAAAGAAATATTCACGAGACTTAATAAGTTCCATAGGTTCAGGCCAAAATAAATCCAATGAAAAGTTTCCACGGGAGGACAAAGGATTAAACTCACTATGATGCACTGTAAAAATTGGTTTTCCAATGGGAACTTTATGCACTTGTGAATAATTGACGAGACAACGCTCATAGAGTATAGCCATGGATAGCCTAGCTTCACACAAAATTGATCCAATGTCGGGATGATGGAGAATGACACATCTAATTGTTTTGATCCAAGTTTAAGAGGAAGAGTGATTAAACCTATCATAGGGCGGGAAAAACCCTCATTATTTTTTATCCATGCTTTCGGTTGATCATAAGAGTCTTGATAAAGCTTGTGCACATACAAGAACTCCTCAATGATTACATTCTCTACACACCAATGAGTATTCCTTGTGTAGGTTTTTCATTGATATGTCCAATGATATAGAGAGTACCATCAAGCACATGTAAGAATGCGTCAATATGGGTGAAAGAAATGTTGGGTAACAAAGTGGTTTGGTCCTTACGAGGTTGAACATCTATGAGAGTGACCATATCTTGTAGAGAATTCTCATCATCACTATTATCATCATTCTTATCATTATTCATGTCATCAACTTTATCAACATTCATATCATCATTCTTAACATCACAAGCTTGCACAAAGTTGGATGAATCATTTGGCATTGGATTGGTAAGAATTTGCAAGTTTTGGTTAGGTGGGGCAACAAACATATTTCCTTGATCATTAACACTGATCAATGGGATGTGATTAGATTCAATGAGGTCTTGAATTTGATGTTCAAGATGTATGTATCACTATGTATCATGCCCATGTGTGTGATGATATTGACAAAAGGATTTTGGGTTAAATTTTGGATATATAGGTTTGGTTGTGTCCATGGGTCTAATTGGCGGTAATTGGATTAAGTTCTTGTTCAAAAGTTGCAACATGATCAAATGGAGGGAATCAGATAGTTAGGTAAATTGTCTCTCCCAATCTAAATTGGTATGGATTTGAACTTATAGTTGGAACTTGTGGTTCAATGTGGTTGGTTGTTTGAGGTGTACTTATCATGATGAAGTTATTTTTTTTCTTCTTGAATGGTTGATAGTTGTTTTGAAGTACAGATTCATATTTCTTAGTAGGATTCAATGAAGACGTCTCTTCATATTGACTAATCAAATTCTGATAATCCCAAAGGGCCATACACAAGTGTGTAAAGGATGGATATTTCATCAACAAGATTTTATCCTTGATGCCTAGTTGCAAGTTTTCAATGAATACTCTTTGAACATCCGCATCAAGAAGAGAGAATGATTTTTGAGTAAAGAAATTGATAACACCCTATAAAGTCTGTTATCTTTTCATTTTTCTTTTTTTTTGCATCACACTAAATTAGTTAGTGTAATTTTAGGACCAATATTTACTTGGAAATATTGGAGGAATGCATCGACAAGATCATTAAATGAGTGAATTGAGTTATTTGGAAATGAGAAAAACCATTCCAAATCCATGTCTTTCAATGACCTAGGAAGGAGTTTAGCCAGAAGCTTATCTTCAAAAATAAAGTCAGTACACAAGGTAGTATATGTTGATATATGATTGCTAGGGTATCCTTTACCATTGTACTTCTCAAAGCAGGGCATCTCTATGTTTTGTGACATAGGTGTTTCCAAAATTTCAAGTGATAATGGGATTCTCTTGACACATTGCAATGGTTGTCCGTTTTGGTTTTGGTTCAATATTATAACATACTGCGGCTTAGATCTTAATTATCTTCTTCATTCGGAATATTAGTAGACTGTATTGATTCATCAATACTTACATTGACACTTTCAACAATCCTTTTCAGTCTCTTAAATTATAGCATCTATATGCCCTACTTTTCATAGAATAACCAAGAAAAATACCTTCATCAGATATAGAATCAAACTTACCCAAATGTTTTTCATCCCTTTTTATGTAGCATTTGCTTCCAAATATTTTGAGATGTCTAACTAAAGCTAGTCTTCCTTTCCAAAGTTCATACAGTGTTTTAGCAGTCTTTGGTCTAATTTGAGTGGTATGAAATGCTTCTCTCCAATACATAATTAACAACTTTTCTTGACTTAACATTGTTTTGGCCATCTCCTATACAATTTGGTTCTTCCTCTCAACAACTTCATTATGATGCAGAGTTCTAGGTGCATAAAATTATCTTTGGATCCCATACATCTCATAGAATTCACCATACATGTCAAAAGTGAACTATCCACCTTTGTCTAATCTCAAACACTTGATTGTTCTTTTAGTTTCATTTTCAACCATTGCTTTAAATGATTTAAACTTCTCAAAGGCTTCTAATTTTTCTTTCAAAAAAGTAATCCAAGTCATTCTAAAATAATCATAAATAAGCATCATAAAATATCTGTCACCTTGAATGATTTTTTTATCATTGGTACACATAGATCGGTGTGAATCAAGTCCAATAGCTTTGTTGTAGAATATTCCTTAGTAGGAAATTTGGTCCTTGTTGGTTTTCCCTCATGGCATGGTTTGCAACTTGTAGAAGGAGGCTTCTTGATCTTTGGCATGTCTCTTACCATTCCATTTGAACCTATCCTTACAAGATCATCAACATTTATGTGTCCCAACCTTTTGTGCCAGAGCCAAATTTCTTCTCTTTGTATTGCAAAGAAAATTTGTCCATTTACCTCACTGAGATGATATACATCACTGCCAGTCCTGCTTCCTTCCACAACTAACTCATTGGTACCAATTTTTTTGATTTCACAACCTTTAACACTAAATTAGAGCTTATAGAATTTATCACACATTTGAATTACACTCAAAATATTGTGCTTCAAACCTTCTACATATAGAACATCACAAGGTTTTTTCTTTCCACCATCAAGACTCAAAATGCCCTTATCGGTAATCTTAGCAACTGAATTGTTTCCAAGAGTTACAGATCCTCCATCAAACTTCTTGAAGTGCATGAAGTTACTCTTGTCTCTGGCCATGTGGCTTGAAAACCTATTATCAATGATCCATAGATTCTTCTCCTTTTGAGCATGTAATGCAGTCTGAGCCACCATGGATTTCTTTGATATTTTCTCATTTGGTTTCTTCTTCCAAACCTCATCTATTTTACTGTTCTGACATTCTAACTTTTTATTTTGTGTCTAATAAAGGAGGAATCATAAAATTCCTTCTAAAGTTTCTAGCAATATGTCCAAAATTGTTGCATTTGTGACAGATAATATTGAAATTATACAAAGGTGCAAATCCATTTATGCTTAAGAAAACATTTCTTCTTATCGAAACCTTTCTACAATTCACAACCTTATGACCAAAAGGATTGCAATTAAAAGTAACCAGAAAAAGAATGATTGAACCTGGTATTGCATCCTTGTCCTCTTGAATCTTGTCTTCTTGATCTTCATTTTTGTCTATACATTGGGATGAAACTGTTAGTCAACACCTTGCTTCCATTGAATGTTGCAACTTGCTTAGACTTTGAACTTCTGGAGCCATTCTCTTCTGGAATCTCAACAATTGACTTCATGGGTTGCTCAGTCACCTTACTCTTCTGTATATTAGCAAAACCAAGACCGGTTTTGATATGTAGTGATCTTTGAATTTCTATTATTTGATCCAAATTCTTTGTGCTCTTCCCAATTTTGTAATGATTTACTTTTTCAAGATATTTTATTAGAGACACAATGTCAGCTTCAAGATTTTCACAATCCTTGTCCCTTGTCAGCAACCTTTTTGTCAAAACTTCTTCTATCGTCTTTGCTTCTTCCACTTGAATCTTCAGATTATTGACCATTTTCTTCATCTTCTCAAGATTCTGAGATAAACTATCTTTGAATTTCACTTCTTCCACAATTATTTTCTTTAGCCTTTTAATTTCCTTTCCAACACAAAGCAATTATTCCACAAGGTCTACTTCATCATCATCATTTATAAACTTCATTTCTGCATCTTTTTCAGAGGTTTCCATAGCCATGAAAAGAGCCTTTTCTCCTTCATTCCTAGAAGTGGCTTGGTCATTATCATTAGATGAGTAACCTTCCTCATTGATAAAGAAACTCTTTTGAACCCTTTTCCCTTTTGAAAATGATTTCTTCTCATTGTTTCTAGAATCTTTGTATAGACATTTACCCATGAAATGTCCTACTTCACTGCAATTAAAACATTTGAAATAAAACTTACCTTTATTCTTTTTGGAACTTCTCTGTAACTTTATGACAAAGTTTGATTCCTTTGAATCTGATCCATCTTTTGAATCTGGATCATCTTGCTTCTTGGATACTTTGAATGTAGCCTCTTTCCTTATAGATTTTTCATTCTCAATTCTCATTTCATAGGCAGTTATAATTCCATGTAACTCATCCATAGTTAGAGTATTCAAATCCTTATCTTCTTCAATAGAAGAAAATTTTACATCAAATTTTTGGAGAAAGGATTTGAGGTACCTTTTTCACAATCATACCTTCTTTCAGTTCTTCACTAAGACATTTGATAGAGTTAGCAATTTCATCAACCCATAGTAGGAATTTGGTAATGCTTTCTTCTTCCTTCATTTTTTAGACTTTTAAATTGACTTTGATGAGTTTGAAGCTTCGCTTGTTTGACCTTGTCATCACCTTCATAAATTTTGTGTAACTTACTCCATACTTCCTTCGCTGTCTTGCAATGCATGATTGTCACAAACTTAGAGTTAGATAAACTGCATAAAATATCATTTATTGCTTTGGTATTATTTTCAGAAGCCTTTTTTCTAGCCTGATCTCTTGGAGGGCTTTCAAGGGTCTCATATCTATCCACAATAGATTGTGAAACCTTAAATCTATGGCCATCAAATATGATTCCATCCTTACTTTCCAAAAATCATAATTGGTTCCATCAAAAAGTGGTGCCTTGTTTGCAAAAAATCCTTCTTGAGCCACTAAGTGTGCCATCTTAAATCTACCTCAAGCTGTTAAGCTTTGACAAAGGAACTTAGCTTTGATACCAATTGAAGGGAACACAATATAATGAGAGGGAGGGTGAATTAGTATATCAAATCTATTTAAAACTCTTTATTTCAACATGTGTTACTAGTAATCACTTCTACAAGCATGAATCTTAAATCATTAAAACAACTAGTATTAATCAACCAACACAAATGCACATAGTCATACAATGAACACTAGATATATGTGGAAACCTAGAATGGGAAAAACCACAGTGAGAAGAGCTGCTTGGAGCTATTGTCCAAATCCAACCTCATAGAAAAATACTGAATAACATACAATCATGAAGTAGGCACCAACCTACCAGAGGCACCAAGCCCCTACTATATTTGTAGGCACCCACCTACTAGAGACACTAATCCCCAATACAAAGATCTGAGCACCAATTCAATAGATAAGACACCAATCCTACTAGATTACAAAGAAATGATATGCAAATCTTCAATATTGATTACTCACCCTGTGCTTGATCCGATCTTCCTTCAGATACTCTCCTACATAGCATATGATCTTCTGATAATGGCACACAATGATTTGGATGCAACTCCCATTACATCACTTGAATAGTATATAAAACTAAAAAACCTAAACTATGATGACTAGTCATTATATATATCACATTATATTAATATCATTTCATGTCAGTTAGGAATCCCTTAACACCATCCACAATTGGCCAGGTTGGCTAAGGTGGACCTAAATTCAAATTGATATAAAACATGTAGCGGGTCGATCCTAAATCAAATTTGTTGCCACCAATAATACATAATGTGCACTTCCTTCGAGGATCCTAACCTATTCCTCTTTGATCTTCACACGCTTCCTCTAGTTGACACACACTTCCCTTCTCTGGTGCAAACACTCAGATGTTGTTCATAGTTAGCCAGTTAACACAAATAATACTCTGCTATATCCAACTTTTTGTGTGCTAGGGATCCACCTCTAAAACTTTGGAATATGATACATCATGAGTAGCTTTACTTTAGGTTCAAGTCGCAAGGCATGGCATTCAACTACAGTAGACTACAAAGCAACATACTATTATAGTGTAATAGAATGCATGAGTAATAATCCACAAAATACTTCCCCAAACACATCCAGACTACTTGCAACAATATGAATAGATACAAGCATGATATTTCACACTCTTTTTCATGACATGACAAAAAATTCCTCATAATTTTAAAAGCTCAAACATGACAGAATTAATTAAAATTTAATTCTCATCGATCTCTTGAATTCTCACCAATCTATTGACATCACTCCTTTGACATTAGTGAGCACCTTTGACATCAATCACAACATATGTTCAATAGGCTCATGCCTTTGTATTAATGAAAGTAGTTATTTTTACCTCTTCTCTCCCCTGATATGTTGTGCATATCTATCTTACCTTCATGTTTGAGTATATTTTTATTAGTTTAGTGCTTGCATGATGTGTTAACTACATTTGCAGATGCTGGTTGTGAACATTTCCTTTCCTCCTAGTATCTTGTTAGACCCTAACCTCCATATGTGCCTTTGGAAGTTGATAGAGTAGAAAACTATGTGAGTCCTTTTGGTTTTTTTCATTGGTGCACCATACTATTTTGAGCAGGAATAAACATTTCTATTCTTGGTGTATCACCTTCTTTTTAATTCCTAACATTCCTTCTCTCGATTTTCCTCTATGAGCTGATAAAATAGGATTAGTAATAGGATTTCATATGTTGGGTTGGACTAGTATTTATTCAGTTGGTTTAGAGAGAAATTCGATCTTATTTGGAGATTTGACCTCATTCTACGAGGTCCTACACCTTGAATTAATTTCCATTGTGTCATTGGAATACTTAGCCTTGTGTGATTTCATGTGGCAACAGGTCCCATGGTGGTTTCAACTAAGAGAATGGAGAGATCTTTTTGTAGGGGTGAAGTGGCTTGGGTAGTAGATGTTGGATTTCAATTTTTTATTGTGATAGTTTATCCTTGATGTCAAAACAAGCTTTGGTAATGTGATTTCTTCATAGACAGTTGATGTCCATGGTTTCAACTTTCAGCTTTTGGTACATATTGATTGTCTTGGGTATTACATGATACATCATCATTGGTGGTCATTCATGGCTTTGGAATCATTGTACATCATTGTGTTGCTTATCAGAACCAATGATTGGCTCTGATTTGTGGCTTGGGTCAGTTTTTCAGATTTTAGTTAATTTGATACTTTAGTGGTTATATGGTTATTGGTTTTGATACTGATATCTGCCTTGTTGTTCTCATAAGTAGGAATATATCATCCTTTCAAGATCATTCAAATTTCAGGAATATATCATCCTTTCAGGATCATTCAAAGTTCAGGTATATGGTGACTTATTTTTGGCATATTTGTTTTTTGGTTCTTGGCAAGCTCAGAATTCATTCCACATGATGAGCATTTTGAGAAATCCCTAATATAAACTTCATTACATCAAAAGCACATTTGTTTCATGGTTTATGATGATCATTCTATAGGGAAATTGGTTCAGTTTGAATGATGACACAAATTACATATTCTTCTTGAATTGGTTCAAGTGTTATTATTTTCAAATTTGTTATTTAATGGTTTACATTGATCACTCTGTGAGAAAAATGCATGGTTTATTCAAATTATTTATTTGTCACATAAGTTGGTGACCAACTTTGATTACGATAAGATAATTGGCATATGATGAATGGCTAACAGTTTCTGCCTTTGATAATGTTTCATACTACCGGTTTTGGTTTAAATGTTGAAGTCACATTTATCGGGCTTCAAGGACTTATACATTGTAGCCGACAATGGTTAAAGTTTAAATGTTACATACATCGGCCTTTGGTGATTAAAATATAAGCCATTTAAATGGCTATCAGTTTTCATGTGAAATCATATGTCTGTCTGTTTGCATCATCTGTCGATTTACATTATGTGTTTTTAAGTTACTTTGACAGTCACCCCACGACAAGCATATGATCACTTTGGTAGTGACATAAAATGTGGTAGTTTCTTTTGGTGATGTGTATCTAACAACTCATCATAAGGTTGGTTTTTGATTATGGTTGAGGGGTTGACTTGGCAGCAACAACATTATAGGTATCTCAGACTTAAAAAACATATTCATTGTATTTTGTTCGGACTCCAAATGATTGTTTTTTTTGACAAAGGGGAGTGTAAAGATTTTTGAAGAAGATAGTTGAGAAACCCTAGCCACCATCCAAAAATTGCAGAGCTAGTATTGAGACTTTGGTGAACTCTTGTTTGAGCTAGCTGGAATGAAGGAAGAAGTTGCAAGGTAGTTGTTTGTCTTGCAACTGGAAATGAAGTTATTCTTGGTGAATTGTATAATATTTCTATTTGACATTTGGCCGACATAAAATGAGGTAAAATCTTGACAATATCTTTGTCATTTCGAAATGAAGATTGAAAAATGATTTTTTCAGTTTGCAACAAAAAGCAGTTACAGATAATTGTGTTTTCCATTTTGGTTACTCGAGTTTGAGCTCGAGAGTTTTGATGATTTACGCAAGTTTCATTGTTTATTTAAAGCATGGCTTTCTGCCATTGCTTGGTTGAAGAGATTGAAAAGAGAATATGCATAGATTATGTAAAGAAGGGTCTTTGGTATTTTTGTGAATGTATCGGTGAAGAGAAGGAGAAATTTTATGAGTACTCTTTAAGAAAAATAGAAAGTTGTTCTATATTGAAAATCTTTTTATTATTTGAGAAGATGTTGATATACAAAATTCTTCAATGGGCTTATTGAAAATCTATCATAGTCTTCTATTGTAATTCTAGAGTTTCAAAATCTTCACTTCTAGGGTTCTGATAGGATGCTATAACTATGATGTGTTAAAAGGGGTTGGTGCTCCTTGGAATGGGTGTTCCTAAATTTGTAAAGGATTTGGTGCTCCTATAATCTTGTAATGTTGGAGTTGGTGCTCCTATTGAAGTTGGTGGTTCAGAATTTTTGGTGTTGAGTTGGTGCTTCACCATTGTAATAGAGTTGGTGCTTTTTGAATGAATAAAAGATTAATTTACAAGTGGTTTTTTATACCCCAAGAGGGTTTTTCCACTCAGGAAAATATTGTGTTATGTGATGAAATTTGTGCATTCTATTTTTCAGTTCATGTGCTTAAATGTTTATGTTTCTCATTTCAGTCACATGTCAGTGCAAATGTTCTGATACTTGTATAAATGTTTAAATCTGTCATAAAAGTGTTCAAACTTATGCATAAAGTTATGTGAAAATAAAGCATTGAAAAAGAATTGTTCAAGTAGTATAATATGAACAATTACAATTATGCTTTGACATGGTTAAGTAAAGTCTTTGTGATCAGTCATTCTGTTGTTAAAGTTTGTTGACCTGTCCATGTTCATTCTACAATTAAAAGGTTACACAAAATTGTTTCAAGGTCTTAGTTCAAGTTGTAAGTCAATTGAAAATTTTATAATAGTCTGATTCACCCCCCCCTCTCAGAGTATTTCATCTTCCAACAACAAAGTGCTTGATTACCAATACAAGTCCACCCAAGGATGGGAGGTCTTAGCACATACAAATCCAACCCATCATAGACAAGTGATGTGAAGTGTTTAGTGAAATTCCTTTAGGATTACCACCAAATAAATGTTTCTAGCATATGATTGAGTTGGAGGGGGGAGCAAATCTAGTCATGCTAGGAGGTACAATGAGGAGATTGAGAAGGAAATTAAGGAGTTATTTGACATGAGACACATCTAGCCAAGCTTCATCCCATTTGTCTCTTCAATTGTGTTCGTCAACAAGAAAGATGGTACTATGAGAATGTGTATCAATTATAGAGCCCTCAATGAAAATACAATAAAAATTTGCTACCCCATACCCAGGATTGATGAGCTTCATGGTGCAAGGTACTTCTCCAAAATTGACTTACGATCAGGGGAATCATTAGATAAGGGTTCAGGATGAGGATGTGCACAAGAAAAATTTTAAATTTCACTATAAGCACTACGAGTTCTTGGTCATGTCATTTGGGTTGACCAATGTACCTGCCGCCTTTCAATCATGCATGAATCAAGTATTTATTTTTCAACTAAGGAAATTTATGTTGGTCTTCTTCGATGATATCTTGATTTAGTAAAACATGGGAGGATCACTTGAGGCACATATATGAAATACTTGGAATACTTGAGAAGCATTCATTCTACACCAATGCATCCAAATGTGAGTTTGATTTGATTGAAATATCATAGTTGGGGTTCAAGATTAGTGCCCAAGGGGTTAGTGTGGACAAGGAAAAGATCAAGGCAATACAAGATTGACCTAGACCAAGAAATTTGACACATTTGAGGGGATTTTTGGGATTATGCAGATACTATTAGAGGTTTGTAAAAGTTTTCTTACAACTTGTAACCCCATTGATGATCTTGATGAAGAAAGGGGCTTTCTCTTGGAGCCCTTCAACATAGAGAAATTTTGACAAGCTCAAGGAGGTAATAAGTTCATGTCCAATTTTGGTTATTCCAAATTTCTCACTTCCTTTCATTTTGAAACATGATGCTTTAGGAGAGGGGATTGGAGCAATTTTGATGCAAAATAGACACCCCATAGAATTAAAGAGTAGGAAGCTCAAGGAGATAGAAAGGAGCTTATCTATTTATGACAAGGATATATTAGAAATCATGCACGCATTGGCTAAATTAAGGTAATACTTGGTTTCTAAGAAGTTTGCGGTGAAAATGAATTATAACAGCTTAAGATTATTCCTCAATCAAAAGGATTTGAATGATAGATAGCAAAAAAGGGTAAGTTACAAGGCTAATATTTTGACATTGAGTATGTTAAGGGAAAGAATAATGTGGTGGTCAATGCACTATCTAGGAAACCTTATTTTTGCTCTATGATTTTCATATCTGTTGATTGGAAAGCTTCTATAATTATTGAGTAAGCCAAGAACATATTTTTCGTTGACATTTTGGATGGGAAGTTGCAAGATGATAGGTACAAAGTGGTGGATGAGCTCATCCTATACAAGGATAGGATGTATCTTGAACAAGGATCGAAGGTGAAAGGAAGAATCTTAAAGGCATGTCATGACACAACACTTGTTGGTCACCTAGGATACTACAAGACATACAAGAAAGTAAAGAGTTTTTTTTTCATGGAAAGGGATAAAAAATGATGTGTTGAATCATGTTAGGGAATGTATGGTGTGTCAAAAAAAAAGAGAAGAAGCATGTTTTTCCAATTGGGTTGTTGCAACCCCTACCCATTCCAAATAAAAAATGAGAGAATATCTCCATGGATTTTATGACAGGCCTTCCAAGGGTGCAAGATAAGGATTGTCTCTATGTGGTGGTTGATAGGATCACTAAATATGTTCATTTTCATGTCATTTATTTGGAGTATAAGGCTCCACAAGTTGTTTATTTTTTTATTTAGGGATATTTTTAAACTTCATGGGTTTCCAAGGAACATTAAAGTGATAGGGATAATAGATTTATCAGTTTGTTTTGGAAAAATCATTTTCAATTGACAGGCATAGAATTGACCCCAAGGACTAGCTACCATTCACAAAATGATGGGAAAACATAAATTATGAATAAATGGATAGAAGGTTACTTGAGGAACTATGTTACAGGACAAAAAATAACATGGATCAAATGGTTGTACCTTGGGGAGTATTGCCACAATTCAACATATCACATTTCAATAGGTATGGCCCCATTTAAAGAACTTTATGGTTATGATGCCATTTCTTTGATGAATTTTATTCTTTCAGATAGTAGAGTTCTAGGGGCTAAACATTTGATTCAACAAAGTTTGGATGTTATGAAAACACTCAAGGAAAACTTACAAGCCTAAAATCAGAAAAAGTTATATGTTGATCACCATCGAATTGAGATGGTTTTTGAGGTGGAGGACATGGTATTTTTGAGGTTGCAACCATATAAAAAATCCTCACTCAAGGGAAGTGGGGAAGAAAATATGAAACCATAATTCTATGGCCCTTATATAATCATAAGGAGGATTGGCGAGGTTGCTTATGAGCTGGAATTTCCAATGAACAAAAGAATCCACACCGTTTTTCATGTGCATTGCTTGAAGAAGGGCCTTGGGATAGTAGGTCACTCCCTCATTAGAGTTGCTTCCACTTGACGATTAAGGGAAACTAGTTTTGGATCTCGAAGCCATCATTGATATAAGGAAAAAGAGATTGACAAGGTCATTTTGAATAAATGGTGAAATGAAAAATTCTTCCACTTGAAGTTGTAGCATGGGAAGGAATGGATATTTTTAAGCATTTGAGTTTGAAATGGTTTGAGGGAAAATCCAATTTAGGAAGAGGGGACTATCATGAACCTATTGAAATAGGTCATCCTGAGCCAACCTAAATAGGGTGTTTTAAAACACCGGTCTACTAAATTTATTTAAATAATGTATATCTTTAAAATAAATAAATAATATTTTAAAATTCAAATTTTGGTGCCTTGCTGGGTTATGTGCCTCATATGGAAGCATATATTTATGACCTTGTTGGGCACTGAGAGGGGCATTCGGGATTTGGAATATGTTCATAAATGGTGACACTATTAGGATGAAAACCCGGATTGGTGCAAGGTGGTTAGACAGAACCCTAACCCCTCCTTATTCCATTTTCACTTCTATTTTGGAATTTCCTTATTTTAATGCATTCTTGCACAGGTCTAGGCACTTGTGGACAAATTCTGAGTGATGGTTAAGAACAAAACTAGGCCATTGTGGAGGGAACTACTATGAAGACTTAGGCGCACTCCATTCAACCAAGTTTCCAGAGAAAAGAGCATAGGGTAAGGGGGTGTGTCCAAGTCATAGTATATTTTGGGCTAAATCAAGTGGGCCCTCAGTGGACAAATGTTCATAATTCTTGGGGGTCAACAAAATATGAAGGTGGTTGATTGAGGGTTCCATGCCTCAATCTTGGGGGATTGTAACAGGTGAATGATGTCTTTCCTAAGCGACTAGGTTGTTGTTCTAAATCAGATCATTGAAAAGATCTTGTTTATTTGATCACAAAATTTCATTACCAACAGTAAGTGATTTATTATTTTAATGGCTCAAACCTATGGATACTTATGAAACAATTTATCTTCATTTTTATTGCAATTAAGAAGTAGATTTTGGTGATGTTCCCTTGCATGAAATTGGAATTAAACTAAATAGTCATTTTTTTTGTCAATCATTGGTGTTTAGTTTTTATCCCAATTTTAGATCTACAGATCTAATTGTGAGTTATACCTAATTAGATTTGATTGTAAAAAAAAAATATGTAAACCCTAGGATATTACAAAGAAAGAGCACTATCATGTTGGTTTTTTCTTTACTAAAAAATTGGATCAGAACCAAAGTAAAAGTTTTAGCCTAATGTAGACTTACAACCATCAATATCATTAATCCAATAAAATTCTAAATATGTATTGGTTATATAGTAAATCCCATATCTTTAAAGGCCTTTTATGTCCAACATAATAAATTTTTGGCAAAAACCTAATGAAGCCCTTGAGGATTTTGCATGAAGCATGAAACCATTCCAACTACATAGAAAATATTGAGTTAAGTCTGAGTTAGGTAGATGATGTTAGAGATTGCAGGCAATAACTTTTCAATTAAATGTAGAAAAAATGTGAAAACACAACAGATTTATACAACCTAGAAAAAAGAACAACAAGAAGACAACACAAAGATTTAACGTGGTTCACCCAAAACTGGACTATGTCCACCAACAAAGGGTCCAATATATATTAAAATTCTAGCAAAAACCTTTACAAATACGTGCAACAACATCTGCAACTTACAACAACATTTTTCATCACATTTTTCAACTGTTGTTTTTACATAACCTTTGTTGCAGGTACCTGCAACACTTCTTGCATTTTTTAGCCACAAAAATTGTAATTTTTTGCTAACATTTGTCATGACCTACTGCACACAAAACTCTAATCCGAGTGTTGGAATATGTTCCATGTATGTCCCATTAATTACAAATGAAGCGTGGCCATTGGTTTTGTCTCATGCACCCAATAATGCGTTTTCTTTGGGCGGTTACAATAATTAAATGCAAATGTCTTCATTAAATATTATAACTGATCATTTCCAATATTTCATAATTGTTTGTAATTGTTATTTTAAATACAAGTGCGGAAAAATATTTAATAGTGCAATAAATTATTTAATAAAAATAATATGAAGATTTTGTGTCTGAGTCTGATTTGTCTCCATAACACAACAATCTCCCACTTGGAGATAGACCAGACTCCACTCCATACCATCTAGCACTTGGAGACTGATCATAACACTGCTGCCCCTACAACTCCCATGGGAAATAAGCACCTTGGACCTTGTTGTTCTATTTTAGTTAAATTCAACCTTGAAGGCCAACTGAAGCTGAAGACGAGCTCAACTTTTCCATTGTCACTGCCTTCGTAAACATATCCAATGGATTTTCATTCGTATGAATCTTCTCTAGCCTTCCTTTTCCATCCTCCAACACCAACTGAATAAAATGATATCTTAGCTATATGTGTTTTATTTTCGAGTGCAAGGCAGAATTCTTTACAAGATGTATAACACTCTAACTATTCGTAAACAAGTAACTTTCAACCTGCTATTTTCCCAACTCTTCCATGAAAAGTTGCAACCATATCATCTCTTTGCTTGCCTTTGTTGTAGCTACATACTTTTCCTTCATGGTGGATAAAACAACCATCTTTTACAACCAAGAAATTTAACTTACGACTGTCCCACCAATTGTAAAAACATAACCTGTGGTACTCCACTTGGTATCAATGTCCCCTATCGAATCTGAGTCAACATAGCCTCTTAAATCAGTATTAGAGCCCCCAAAATGTAAACATTTAATAGATGTACCTCTCAAATACCTGAGAATCCATTTTACCGCATTCCAATGCTCCATTTTGGGATTACTCATATACCTCGTAACGACTCCTATGACATGTGCAATATATGGTCTTGTGCATACCATGGTGTACATTAAACTGCCTACAACTAAATCATATGGTACCTTGGACATTTTGTCTTCCTCCTCTTGTGTCTTTGGACACATATCCTTAGTTAGTTTAACATGACTAGGAAAAGGTGTGCTTAAAGCTTTTGCATTCTCCATATGCACTAGTAGAATTTGACAAATAAATGACTAGCTGACTAAAATTTTTAGTCACAACAATTAAAAATGACTAAATTCTACTGATTTTTTGCAACTCAACTATAAATAAGTAAATAAATGACTAATTTGGTCATTGACTAAAAATTATTTAGTCACACAAATAAAAATGACTAAATAGTTAGTCATTTATTTACTCACAATCCATTTGAATAAATCATTTAAGGAATCAAGAATATAGCCTGCCAAAATACTCTAAAACTTTAATAAACATACCCTAAAACTTTCGTCGAAATCTTATTTTTAGGCATGGCCCGCCATAATGGAGTTTTCATTTTAATAAACATACTCTAAAACCTTCGTCGAAACATTATTTTTAGGCATAGCCCACCAAAATGGAGAAGTGTTTCAGTAAAGAATGACAGAGAATAGTAAGGAGATGTGTGTGACAAGAGGCATAGGATTCATTGTTGCTTATCTCATTCCTGCTCTACTCAACAAATGTTACATTGTTCCCGCTACTATTTGTAATCCACATATTTAATTGACATATATTTGCATAATCTCAAATTCCTTCATATGCTTTTGAAGTATCAATGTATCTTATATAGGGTTTATAATGATTTCTTTTAATTTAAAAAAATAAATTAGATGTTTTTGAAGTATCAATGTATCCTATATAGGGTTTAGAATTATTTATTTTAATTTTAAAAAATAAATAAATGATGTATTTTTCTGTAATTAGATAATGTGGAGATCTCCTAAATCTTCCCCAGCACACTGTCCTCTTTGTCACTATATTCATTACTCCAGCTGCTAGGATTTTGTATGTGACATCTTTAATATCTTCATGACTATGGCTTTTAAATAGATCTTAGTCTTTGCTTTAATCCTTATCATGGTAACCCTTGAGTTCCATAATCCACATTCAAATCTCTTCTAAGAACATTGTCTTAAGCTAGACTACATAGTATGCATATAAAGCAAGTCCTTCATACCTGCCATTGTTCCAAACCACCACTCACTGCCTTACTTAAAATGCTGCCTCCATAAGCACAATAGCATGTTTTTAAAATCATGGTTACAGTGATTGACCATTAAGGTCACTACTTTCATCAAGATACAATGAGATTTTTGTCTTCAAACTCAAGGCATTATGCAAGATAACATTGTGAATTGTTTGTTGTGTACGATTTGATTTTCTTGCACATTTACTGCTTTGCTAACTTCCTTTAAGACTAGATATTGCACCTTAGATACAATCTCAAACAACTCACTCATTGTCACTTGAAGATTCCTTTCATGAGCATCCTTCTATAAAATCAAACTATGCCCTATAGACTGCCTACTTACTACAAGGGACTCATTTTTTCATGGTATTGTGGGTCTTAAGATCCTTCAATCTTATTGTCACTACTTCACAGTCCACAAAGTATTATTCACTATTCTCCCATCTTTGATGAGTCTCAAAACACTGCTCAAACATGCAATCCACTACCTCCATTATACAATGGCTAAGAAGAAACATTGAACCTGTGATTACCACTATTACTTCATTTGGACAGTTATTCCTTGATTGCATTTGCCTTGTCTAACACTCCCAAAAGCATTTGAAAAACCCTTAAGGTCAACAAGGGGGTAAGAAACTCACTGTTAAAATCTCCACTTTACTATGCAAGGTTTGAGCTTTATTATCTTGTCATTGCTCAACCTCTTTTTAACTATCACATCTCAAGTGAATGTCATTCTTCTTACCATAGATTGCATTTACAAATGTCATTGAGCTACATAGTGTGCTTATTATTGGCTACAATCTTTAGATTGCAAGATTTTGTTATTGGCTACAATGTCTCAATCTTTCTAGTATTGCAACCTCACTAACTTGCTAGAGTTATTGTTTATGTTTCTACGAAGGCCTAAGGTTTGTACCCTAGTCATGCTCTTATCAATGCTTATGTTGGTATTTAAAAACAACCTTAAATCTTGGGTCAAAAAATTAGCTGTCTTGACAAGGTTGTGGTATGATCTTGGATTGTATCTTAGAGTGTGTGGGAAGCTTCATGTGTTTGATCATTAAGGTATGCAAACCTGATCAGGGAAATGCATCCTATATAGCATGTGTCTTTCTTTAATACTTTCCATAATGGTCATTAGCAGATCACATTATTATAGTATGTGATAACCCAAGATTGTATTCAAGTATGTAACAAACTTGGTTTGTAGTTTAAGCTGTACACTTTTAAGTAACATTCATAAGGTTTAGAAAATATTGACCACTCTCTAGAATATCCCATTAAACATGGGTTGTGCTTGAATGCACTACATAATTGATATAACATAACCACTCTGCATATCAACCAGAGTTATAGGCTCTTTATTGCAGCAAGAGGTAATCGCTCTTGGATCATGCTATCATTACATCATAACTAGTTAAACTTGAGACAACCTGAATGCACCCAATGATGATTGAAACCTAATTGTGATGACAATGATTTGTACATGAATTGTGCTCATATGAGTGCCTCCATTTCTATCACAACATAGCCACATTAAACTTGGGTCACACATGAATGCATCTTGTATTTGTTATAGCACAATTGTGCCACATGACCAATAGAGTTATGGATCACATAATTATAGTCACAAGGATTTGTTCCTCGGTTGTGCTCTTATGGTGATTCCATTACCATTACATCATAACCCTTTGGAATTATATTGCTCAAATCCTTACATTGCTTATTTTCTCTTTGGATGGATTGCTTCATGGATTTTTTGTGATTTATACAACTTTTGTTTTGATAGTAAATGACATTGGATTCTTTCTGAAGCTGAAATGATTTATTAATTATGGTTTTATGATAATTTTTAGTTTTATTTAGAAGGCGTTAATATGTGGCATTTTTATGTGCAGGAAGAATAGATTGTGATGCAACATTTGGGTATGGATGGTTTAGGAAAAATTGGATTGCTATCGGTGTCATAACCAGGTTGGAGAGTACCTTGAGCTGGTGTGAAACACTTCTGAGTGTTTTCGGTTGGAAGTAGAACCTAACTGTAGGAATTTTTGAATATCCAACAAAGGAAGTTCCTTTATTCTAAAGATAAAATATAAATTTGTTGGTCCAATTGGAGATCCAACATGAGATCTTTAATTTCCAATAGAGAAAGTTTGTACATTGTAAAGATAAAATCATAAATCTGTTGGATCAATTTCAAACCCGATTTGAGGTAGTGAAGCTTCGATAGAGGAAGTTCCTACATTTTAAAGATAAAATCATAAATTTTACCAGTCCAATTTGAGATCCAATTTGAGGTCGTGAAGCTCTGACAAAGAAAGTTCCTACATTCTAAAGATAAAATCATAAATTTTCTTGGTCCAATTTGAGGTCCAATTGTAAGGATTTGTCTTTTTAATTATACTTTCTGACATTTGGCTTGATACAAATTGTTACTTTAGAATTATGGTATTGCTTTTCTTCTAATTTTTTCAACCCTCATTTTAGGGAACAACTCCGAAGATGGTTCCTTTAGGTGGAGACTACACTTTTCTGCTATAGGTTCTGTCTAGAAACACTAGAAGCTTAGGTACTTCCATACTTATGTACAACAAAGTTTGAGGTGAATTGCACTTAGTATTTTATGCTGAAATGGATATGTTCTAGCTGGTAGTTAATTGTTGTATCATAAAAGATATGCTAAATAGTTTTTCATATACCATAATTTCAAATTCTAAATTGCTATACCTTATTCTAGGAGCATCTAGTAAGGCCGAATTTTGTCAATTGCTGCTTGGGTAAAAACTCGAAGCTATCCTTGACACCTGGTAAAGTTATGGTTAACAATAGGATCTATAGGTTGAGGAAGTTATTCATGGATGAAATTGGGAATAAAATTTAGAATGGAAAAAAGAGTGGAAAAGTAGAATTTGATGAAACTCTTGCAAAGTTCAGGTTAATGACTGATGCTTTTGTTCATTGTTATGATGGGAAATATTTTGAAAAATCATCCAAGAATAAAGGATTTTACTATGATTTTGAGAGAATCTTCTATACAACAGGTTGTCTTAGGTCAAATAAATGAAGCAAACAATTGTGAAAGAGCCGACAATTTTGAATTTGAAACAATGGTGTCTTATGTATAGAATCCCCTTGTGATTTGCTCCTAGAATAAGGTATAGCAATTTAGAATTTGAAACTATGGTATATGAACAACTATTTAGCCTATCTGTTATGCTACAACAATTAACTATAGATTAGAACATATCCATATCAACATAAAATAGCAAGTGTAATTCACTTCAAACTCTGTTGTGGTAATTGTTTTGTAAGGAAGTTTGCACTCCATGAACATTCTCTGTGCACATCAGTATGTCGGTTATTATCTCGATCTCCTTTGTAATAAAAAGAATAGTGAAGTTCATTGCATAACTCATGACCATTTTGTAGTGCTATGATCCAGTGCTCTTTTACTTCTTACTCACCATGTTTTGTGATCAAAAGAATAGTTAAGTTCATTGCATAACTCATGACCATTTTGCAGTGCTATGATCTATTTCTCTTTTACTTCATACTCATTGTGTTCTCAATCACCATGTGCAAATGACTTAGAGGACAAATCTTTGTCACCATTTGACAACAACTTTCATTGTTTTTGGATTGTTTGTTATGATTCAATCACTGTTTGAAAGTGTTCTTCCTTTCTCAGTCCTATAGGATAGAGGACAATTCACAGTTTACAACTCTCTAACAACAGTAAATAGATACAATAAAGATATTTGAAATTTTAGAAGTGAATTTTTTTTGAATTGCCAAAGCCTATTTATCAGTTTTATAACTTAAAATTATTTAAGCTATTTGAATAGCTAAACTTCATATTATAAATCTTTAAAGTGCAATAGAATCAGGTACTTAAAATGATTACAAAGAAGTTAATCAAAATTAGTAAATTACTACTGATTTAGCTTTTCCTTTTGCGTGTTTACAAGGTTATTTCTTCCAGCATTTGTTAGGCCTATTTTGGATTCTATGGAAACAACAAAGGCAGTTCCACATCCAGGTCTAAATGAGGTGATGACCTATCCTTCTATGATGAAGTTTGCAGGATACACCCAAGAATAAATCTTAAAATATCAAATTTTTAAACCTTCAGATCTTTGAGATCGTTGTAGATTTGATTTTATTTTTGTATAGCTGGACGGATCTAAAAACCGTTGCTTGAAAATGATGTAAATGAAAATGTTATTTGTTCAAAATAATCTAAGAGTAGTATTTTTCACTTGCACAATTTTTTTTTGTCTACCTTAAGATAACCATTAAAATTATCATTTTGTTAATCATAGTATTTCATTGTATATTTGTATTTTGTTAGATTGTATTGGATAGTTAATGGTTAAGTTTTTTTTTTTAAAATAAATTCAGCATAATATACTTTCCATGTACTTCTTTCCATCACTTGTAAATCTAAATTTTTGTTACTTTTTGTGATCATAAAAAATAGAGATGATTTTAGTCTCTGTGAAATATTTTCATGCATGTTCGAGATATCTACAAGGTGATGAAAAAGGCCCTAGGGTTTGGTAGGGTTTTGAGTATCCTTACTATTTTGATGGTAATGTTGTCACTAAGTTCTCTCCTTGCCCAAATATAGTCACCTGAAAAACTGCCATGATGCTCTTGACTGTAAATTACTTTGTTCTCCCTACATTCTCACTATAGGTTTGATTCTTCAACTCTACCAATTGCCCTTCCATCTTAGTGTCTTTTCATGCTCTTGCATATATTCTCTTATGAATTTATTCTTATGACTCTGAAAGTATCACTAGGTCTATTATGACTGTTAGGTCTTTGAGGGTATATGATTTTCTACTACGAACTCTTAGATTGTCATACTTTTGATGACAATTCTCCAAGGATGTTTTATCACTGACTCAACTCTCTGTATATTCTCCATTATGCATTGAAAATTCATGGTTTCTAGTTAACTATTTATTGGTGGAACAATTGCCATGTTTCTTGGGACTGTCATCCCTATAGGATAGTTTCCTTATAGATCTAAATGTAATTTAAAAGGTGCCCATAAATATTGACAAGTTTCATAAGACTATTGTGACAATTTTCATAATACTGCCATACCACAAGAGCCAAGAAGGCACGGTGCAGTGTAGTGGTAACATCGTGCATTATTGCGAAGGCCGAGCAATAAATGTGCGGTATGGCAGTAACTCAAAATACTTATCCCGCATCCCTGCAAGAGCCAAGAAGGCACGGTGCAGTGTAGCAATAACATCCCGCATTACCGCGAAGGTCGAGCAATAATGGTGCGATGTAGTGGTAACATCCCGCATCACCGCGGGGATCATGTCAAAACGGTGCGGTATCGTGGTTAAACTATAAAAAGAAATATCACATTTCTTTGAGGCATTTTTTTGAAATAGTTTGCTTTCCTTGTGTATATTGCTTCCACATTTTCATGTATGTCTAGCAGGGCACTTGTAAATACAACATATGAAAAAAACAATCCCTACTGTTATGCTTTGATGGATGTCCCTTCATTATTACTGGATATCTGATGTAGTGCACATTATTATAGTGTAAGCCTATTTTTCAGATTGTCTTATTTAGCATCACCAATATTCTCCACAAGAACATTGTCCCTGTTTAAAGTGATGGAAATGGTTCACATCTCTTAGAACAATTTCTCTTGCAACAATCTTGGAGATGAATTTAGATGCAGTGTGAAAATTAGAACATACTCGAAGGTTCTTAACAACTCTAATAATTGTACCAGGGGCCATGTTTAACAAACCAAATGCAATTGCTAACTTTTCACTATGGTGGTAGATAAATGATTCTTTTTTCTTCCATTCCACAATATTGAGTAAAAGTATTGAATCTAGAAATATCCTGCTGCGTTCATTTTCCAAGCCAATTTCTCCAATTTTGCATAGATCTCCCATGTTTGTGGATGTGATTTATCTCCTACACAAAAAACATGTACCCATTTACACCCTTCAATCCAACTACATGCAGGTATCTTTTTAATTCCTCTATCTTTCATCAATCTCCTTACTATTTGAACCTCACCACACCTGCTCGCTTCTGCATATATGTTTTAGAGGAGAACATAAGCTACAACATTTTTAGGATCCAACTAAAAAAGCAGTGTTGTTGGAATACTCAACCTATATTCATATATGATCCACATGAACCAAAGGTTTAACTGGAATCTCAGTAATAATGTTTAGGGTGTCTTCAAGATAGCCAACACAGGCACGAAGGTCAACCATGCACACCTAATGGTCAACTATATATGTAATGCAATAAGGGTTACTGATGTGTGAAGTATGTGCATCCCTCATCCACTAAACCTGCATGAATGCATGCATCTAGAACACAAGCAAAGCTTACAATGTCGGTGTTCTAGAGTGCTTCATTAATTCAAAGATTTTGAGAGCTTCCTTGCAAAATCCATTTTGTGCACATTCTATAATCATATCATTTCATTCCATGAGATGACATTTGTTTGAGGCATTATGTCAAACAATTCATTTTGTACTACATTTTGGTGTCAAATCTTTGGTAATAATGGTTAGTTTCATTACATTCAAATTATGAATTCTGGGTGTAGACATCCAATTTGATCACTTCCATATGATCAAATGCGTCTCCTTATTCATCCGGTCGCTCATCCCCTCTATCAATATTAATTAAACCATTTGTTTAATTAATACCCTGCATCTTGCATAAGGGTCCTAAAGTATTTAATCTAATACTTTACCCCTCTTGCTCCTCTAAATTAAATAAATATACCCTTTTATTTAATTTAGTCATATCCCCTTTTTAAATTAAAATTCATTTTTTATTCCTCTTTCCTCTCTCATGGTCACATCCTCCAACTTTTGCAAGTTGGTCCCCTAATCCATCTTAATTACTTCATCTTCTTCTAATTAACAGGGGTTAGCATGTGCACACTCTTAATCATCATTAAGGTCACATCCTCCATAATCTCCCACTTGCTTCTAATTAGTCATTAGTCCATCTAACTGAGTACTTGCACAACCTTAATCATTTGATTAGCCTAACCTAATCCTCATCCTATTTATGACATATGTCCTTGGGTCAACCTTATTAAAGGCTTTCTTCTTTTGGATAAGGCACTCCACTCCCCTTTTAATTCACATTTAATCCCCCAAGGCACCCAAAAGGAATTTTTAATTCCTTCACTTCTTCCCACATGTCCTTCACTTATTCTTTATTCTTTCCCATCTCCCCATGAGAATATTTGAGGAATTTTTAATTCCTCACATGTCCTCTCACCCACATAGGGACAAGGACCTCCTTTATGAGGAGATCTTGTCCAATCCCAAGGTACTTTGTACCCCTTCCATGTCATGTACTCCTTCCACCTCATGTCCACTTCACATTTTAGGGCTATCTCACATGCCACATGTCAAGATGTGAGGGCTTGTGAGTTCTCAACTCACCTTAGCCCTACATCTTGATATTTGGGTGGCTCAATATTGACCCTCCATTTCCCCTAGGAATTCTCAAAAATTCTATAAATACCCCCTCTTTTCTCTCATTTTGGGGGAGATCATTTTGCTAGCCAAACTCTTGCAATTTTGTTTCTCAACTTATACTTAGCCATTTTCATGCTTTCATCCACTTGCACTCATCCTCACAACACCATTTAGCTTGCATCTACTTGCCATCCAAGGAGCATACACATCAAAGATCGAAGGGCCAACCAAAGGATCGATTCGACGCAAGGTATAGAGTTCCATTTTGTTGCTTTTGCTTTGTGTTGTTTCCAACTTAGGCTAATCTTGAGGTGTAGGTTGTTTTGGTGTTTATTTGCACTCTTTTACTTGCTGCTTGTTTTCTAACGCTCACATTCGATCTATCACACTGGGAAATTACATACAGTAAATGGATTGATGGTTATTTGGATAGTGAAATTAGCTCTTTTAGAAATTAATTGAAATATCTAGAAAGATTATTTTAATTAAAGAGGATTTTGTGGTTATTTCTGTAACAATGATTTTACAGTGCAACTAGCTTGCTATTTTCATTCAAGATACAAGTCATCAAAGTCAAGCACATACCAAGAAGATGGTACTCTACTTCAAACCCTCAACCTCACTTAGTTTAGTTTGCTTACATGGGGATATTAAGGAAGTTGGTAAAAAAATAATATATATTATTTTTTGTTTGTGAAGGAGAATCCTGTGAGATTCAATATGGCAGTAGATCAATATTTGGTTTCTTAAGTAAAGATGATGTCACAGTTGGGAAACTTGTTGTGAAACATTAGGTTAGTAATTTTTGGATTTTAAGGCTTCCCGGTTGGATATCAAAGATCTTATCTCATCAACTTAATTTAGAATTTATGTATAAATGGATTCTTCCATGGTGTAGGTCTTTACTTAGATAACACATGAACCAGGGTTGACATTTTTGTTGTCTAATTAAGTCTGATGGCATTCTTGGGATTGGTTTCCATGAAATTTCTATTGATAATGTTGTTCTAGTCTGGTTAGTGTTGATAGCCAGGCGGGTGCATGAAGTTGGGTACCAATTTTCTGGCCACTTTTAAAAAAAGTTTTAAAAAATGCACTCGTGTTATAACGCGCTCGTGTTATAACGTGATCATGCTATTTCACATTAAAAACAAAGAAAAAGTGAAAATATTTGCCTTGGAATACCAACCCAAAGGCTTGGAGGGCATTCCCAACAAGGCCAGAGACGTGTTTTTACAAATTCTACAATTTTTCACATAATCGGGTCCACGTTCACCATCAAGATTGCATCTAGTTCAATATCGACAAAATCAAAAACATGGGTAATGTTAGGTTCTCTCTTAGCTATCCAACGATGTAATTTTTTTCACTTTTTGATAATGTTAAGCCTTTCATCCATAATTTCTTTTGTTTGTATGTCTATTTTTTTTCCAAAAAGCAATGTTTGGTGTTTTTTTTGTTATAAATTAACCGTTCATCAAAATTTCAAATAAATTACATTTTTAGAAACTAGACTCCATTCTACAAATTTAAAAAAGAAAAGAAAAAAAAATTATTTTCCAAAATTTGTAGGTGGAGCACGGCCAAAATTTTGCTTTTCAGGAAGTGCCCACTTAGAAAAATAGTAAAAAATCAAATATTCATTAAAAAATTATCAGAAAAATTGTGCATCAACTAGATGCTATTAGCTGATTTCTTACCATAGCGATTTTAAAAATACTACAAAAAAGTTCACCGTGCTCAGGTCGTACAAGAGTTGCTATGTTATGTTTTTCTTACAAAAACAACACCAATTTGTGTACATACCTCTTTTGAACCCCTTAATCTCAACCATTTTCAAAATAAATTAGTAGCTTAGAAAGTAGACTCAAAGCACTTTGATCCTTGTTTTTGTTCCATCTCAAAATTTTGAGTGTAACTATCCTCAATTTCACGTCCAAGGTCAGTATTTCTTAATTTTAGAAAAAAATTGGCCACTTAAGCCCCCTTTTTGGGAACCATCTTGGTGCACTTACCCAGCCTTCATTCTATAATGTCAAATTCATTCTATAATCTAAGTACATCACCTTTCTTAAACTTTGAACAAGGTTATGAAATCAAGGGTTCAATATGCATATTTCAGGCCTATGTTGAACACTTTGTTTAAGGCATTTGTTGACAAGGCTATATTTTTTTAATTGATTTATCTTTCTGCTATGTTTGGACTTTATTTTGTAAACTTGCAATAGACAATGCACTTTTATTCTTTCTGAATTGAGACTAATATTAATTTTGTTGGTTGTATTGAGGCACAACTTCATTCATGGTGAAAAATGCAACACCATGTTGCTCATATTAGATGACACATTGCATATAAAGGAGGAAATATTCTAGCTAGGTTATTGTTAACTACGTTGAAGGAGAGAGATTCATATATGGGACACGATCAACACTCTCCTTGGATTCTACATGTTACAGCTTGCTCCAGGAAGATTTCCCATGTTGTAGAAGTTTTAAGAGATGAAAGGGGCATGTGCTCACATTGAAGGGCTTCAAGCATGCGTTTCCATCATTGCATAAGTCTTTTGGAGAGGCTTCTTTCTTGCAGTCATTTCTCTGCAATATTGTAACTCAGATTTTTAGTCTTGTGACTGAAAATATCAATTGTAATACTTTATTTGTAAGTTGTAACTAGAACACCTTTTTTTTATTAATAAAGTTCACCAATTTTTCCTTTTCAATGGTTGTCTTATTGTGTGCAATTGATGATTGATGTGTATTTTTGTGTTTTATGCTTAAATCCTCAAACATCAGTAAATTAAAATGACTAAATATACTACTAATTGACATCAATTAATAATTAAATTGACTAAATATACTACCAATTGACATAAATCAGTGAACAGTGAATAAATATGACTATATATATGACCAGTAAAATTAGTGAATAAAAATGACTAAATATACTACCAAATTACAACAATCAATGACTAAATAAACAACTAATAAGTGACCAGATTACAAAAATCAATGACTAAATCAACCACTAAATAAGTGACCAATTAAATATATAAGTGAATAAAAAATAACTAAATAAGTGACCAGATTACAACAATCAATGACTAAATCAACGACTAAATATATCAGTGGAAAAGAGTGACTAAATAAGTGACCAGATCACAACAATGAATAATTAAATTGACTAAATGTACTACCAAATCGATCAATCAAAACCACCAATAAATGACTAAAAAATGGTATAGTCATCAATCTGGTCCCGTTATATATGACTGGCAATAAACTACTAGTGGTCACGTGACCAACTGTAGTCATTTATAGGAAGTTTTTAGTAGTTTATTGTTGTTTTGGAACTAGTGATGAAATCTCTGAAACACCTTATCAATATAATCAACCTGAGATAAAAAAAAAATTCTATTTTTTCTATCTCTAGTAATCTTCATACCAAAGATTTGTTTTTCTGCCCCCAAATCCTTCATAGCAAATGAATTTGCTAACTATTGTCTTAACTCCCTTATGTGATCCATGTTAGACCCCACTACAAGAATATCATCAACATATAAACATAAAATAATGTAGCTATCATCATCTAACCTCTTAAAATAAACACAATGGTATGAATTACACTAGCTGTAGTCTTGATTAGCTATAAAACTATCAAATTTAATATACCATTGTCGAGGTGCTTGCTTCAAGCCATATAATTTTTTCTTCAATCTGTACACTAATTTCTCCTTACCTTTGACCTCAAATTCTTGTAGTTGTTCCATATATATATTTCTTCCTCCAAATCACCATGGAGAAAAACAATTTTAACATCTAGTTGTTCCAAATGCAAATCTTCAGCAGCCACAATACTTAAAACAATACAAATGAAAGTCATTTTAACAACCGAAGAAAAAATTTCATCAAAATAAATGCCCTTTTTCTATGCAAATCCCTTACAAGTAACCTGGTTTTAAATATTTTCTTACCTCCATCTTCCTCTTTCATTCTATAAACCCATTTGTTACGTAAATTTTTTTTACTTGCAGACAACTTGCATAATTCCCAAGTCTGATTTTTTCGGCAAGGAGTCCATTTCTTCTTCCATTTCATGCTCCCACTGAACCTTGGCATCCACCTACATAGCTTCATCATAACATTTTGGCTCACCAACATCAATTAATAAAATAAAATACAATGAGGGAGAAATTTTTTTTGGAGGTCTACTTATCCTTGAAGATCATCTATTTGCTATTGTTGTTGTTGCGGAGCATGAGGAACCATTGGAACATCACTATTTGGAATATCATCCAACACTACATAATCATTTTTTTTCTTCTCATGTTGTTGCAATTGATCTTTGTACAACACCTTCTCATTGAATATGACATCCCTGCTTTTCACAATTTCTTGATTTTCAAAATCCCAAAGGCTATAACCAAATCCATCAATGCCATATCCAACAAATATACATTTCTTTGACTTAGCTTCCAGCTTGGTTCTATTTTCAAAATCTACATATGCAAATGCTTCACAACTGAAGGTTCTGAGAAAAGAATAACTACCTTCTTACCCGTCCATGCTTCCTCTGGAATACCACAACCCAAAGGATTAGAGGAACCTCTATTAATTTAATAAACAATAGTGTTTATAGCCTCTGCCCACATGTTTAAAGGCAACCCAACATGCAATCTCATAGTCAGTGCACACTCCATTATTGTTCTATTCATATGCTCAACCACTCCATTTTCTTGTGGAGTCCTTGGAACCGTTTTCTACATACAAATACCATTAGAGGAACAATAATCTTCAAAATCTTTGCTGCAATACTCACCACCATTGTCAGATCTGAGACATTTTAATCTTTTACTTGTCTCATTCTCAACCAAGCCCTTCCAATTTTTAAAAGTTTTGAAAACATCATATTTCTGCCTAAAGAAATAAATCCAAACCTTCCTAGTTGCATCATCTATGAATGTAACATAATATCGAGATCCACCGAGAGAAGATACCTGAGTTGGTCCCCATACATCTGTATGCACAAGCTCCAATTTCTCATCTTTCTTTTGCTTCCCATCCTTGAGATAACTAACTCTCTTATGTTTTCCATACACACAACTTTCACATAAATCCATATTAACACATTTTAGACCTAGTAAAACTTTCTTTAATGAAGCACTTTCATACGTTTTTCACTCATGCGCCCAAATTTATTATGCCACAATGCTGATTTAGAACCCATAGCAAGTGTCCAATTTTCTACATGTTGACCTACAGTAACTATTCCTGAACATTGAATTTTCTCTTCAATAACTAAAGTAGAAGGAACAATATGACCTATACAAAGATATAAGATGCCTACTTTCACACCTTTTGCTACCATTAAGGCACCTTTTGTAACCTTCCAATTTTTATCACTAAATGTAACAATACAATCTTCATCATCTAGTTTCCCTATTGAAATTAAATTTCTACTTAACCTTGGAATGTGCCTTACCTCATGTACTAGCCTATGATTCCAATTCTGCAACTTAATCTTAATTCTTCCCTTTCCAACAATCTGACAAGGTTTGTTATCTCCCAAATAAACTAGCCCAAAATCCCTTTCGACATAATCAAAAAAATAACTTCTATGGGGCGTAGCATGAAATGAAGCCCCTGAATCTAACACCCAAGAATCATCAACATTATAAAGGGAAAGAATCAAAGCATCCTCATCGGATTTATTACTTACCACATTTGCCTCTTTACTACCTTCCTTTTTGTCTCCTTTATTTTTCCGAGACTAGCAATCTTTCTTTAAATGACCCAACTTACCACTATACTAGCAATCCTTCTTCTCTCTAGATTGGGACCTCTTGTCCTTTGATTTTTCTCGTGACTTTCCATGACCTCTAGAATTCTTTCCCCTCTCCTTTGTTTTTCCCTGCTTTCTACATTCAAAACATGGCCTAATGTGGATGGACCACTTGACCTTTTCCTACGAATTTTCTCACTCAAAATCACACCAACATCATCAAATTTCAGCGTATTTGAACCAGAAATAGAATTACTAACCGTCATTACCAAGATATTCCATCTTTCAAGAAAAGAACACATAATCAAAAGAGCCCTAACTTCTTCATCAAAGTTTATATTTACAAAAAATAATTGACTGGTAATCATATTAAACTCATTTAAATGGTCAACAATTGACCCACCTTCTACCATTTTCATATTAAATAAATGCTTCACAAGAAGTACCTTATTCAAAGCGAAAGGATTTTCATATAACTTTTCCAGGGTCTGCATCAAATCTGTTGTTGTCTTTGTTGTTGAAATATTAAGTGCCAAACATAAAAGAATAGTGCCAAGTGCTTTTATGTCCAAAATATTTCAATCCTCATCAGACATTGCTAATAGTTTCTTGGATTTCCCTTCTAATGGTCACCATAAATTCTTTTGATAGAGATAGTCCTCCTTTTGCATCTTCTATAACTGATATTTCAGGCCCATTAAATTTTCCTACCTTCAACTTACCCTTGTCTGCCATAACTCCCACTCAATTGTGAGACTCCCACTCAACCGTGAGACCAACCTGTAGAGGATAACTAAACACAACCTACTCTAATACCACTCCTTAGAGATTGCAGGTAATAACTTATCAATTAAATGCAGAAAAAATGTGATAACACAACAGATTTATAAAACTCGAAAAAAAGAACAACAAGAAGACAACACAAAGATTTAACATGGTTCACCCAAAACCGGACTACGTCCACCAATAGAGGGTCCAATATATATTAAAATTCTAGCAAAAACCTTTACAAAGACATGCAACAACATTTGCAACTTGCAGCAATGTTTTTCATCACGTTTTTCAACTGTTGTTTTTACACAGCCTTTGTTGTGGGTACCTACAACACTTCTTGCATTTTTCAGCCACACAAACTATAAATTTTTGTTAATGTTTTTCATGACCTGTTTCCCACAAAACTCTGATCCGAGTGTTGGAATATGTTCCCATGCATGTCCCATTAATTACAAATGAAGTGCGGCCATTGGTTTTGTCTCATGCACCCAATAACATGTTTTCTTTGGGCGATTACAATAACTAAATGTGGTTGTCTTCATTAAATATTATAACTGATCATTTCAAGTATTTCACAATTGTTTGTAACTGTTATTTTAAATGCACGTGCAAAAAAATATTTAATAGTGCAACAAATTATTTAATAAAAATAATATGAATATTTTATGTTCGAGTCTGATTTGTCTCCAAAATACAACAGATGAGGCTACCAACAAATTGATGATACAAGGTAGAATCAACCAATGGAGTGGAACACAACCTCAAGCTTAAATTTAGATAGAAAAGGAGTGAGCTTATAATCAACTATATAGAATTGAGTTATATGTTAAAATTTTTTATCAACCCCACAATAACCAAATGATCACATGCAACCAAAACAACCTTCCACACATGATAGAAGTAATATAAATGCTATGAAGCTAAAGAATTCATTAGATGTAAAATAAAACTGGTACAATAGATAATGAATAAATTCATGTTATAAAAGCAAGAATGAAACCTTAGGGTGTACTAAGATCATGACAAGTCTTGTGATACTATGATATAAGACACAAAAGTAAATGACCTAAGTAAGCTTAAGTTTTTTAAGTGTGTAGTACCTAATATGAAATTAGATAGGTAATCTATCATGTTCATAGAAACAACCCTCCTTAAGTACAACTTAAAGAGTATGGAAAAATGTAAAGACGTAAGAATGCATGGATGGGTTTTGGTTACAAGGCCATGTTAGGTAACAATATATAAATAAATAAATCTCTTAGAAATTAAATTAAAAAAAAACCCATAGAAAAAAAACTCTCTCCAAAAGAGAAGATGCAAATAAATAATTTCTAGGGAAAGAATGAAAGGACTCAACACAACCCCCCAAGGACTACTATCACAAATGTACAATCAATGATATCCATATAGGAGAGATAGAGATCGACTATGTAACCCCCTCACAATGCATAATCTTCTAAAATTATGGTAGATGATCGAAAAAGGATGATGATGAAGATCCAAGAACATTGAACAACCTTCTTCCCCTTGGGAAGAAACAATAGCAAGTATAGATGCAAGATGTTTTAAGATGTTGTTGACATATCTAAAATTTGGTCGTGTTTCCTTGTGTGGATGAAAGTATGCCACAATCAAATTAGGTAAAGCCTAATAAATAAAGAAGGTGAAAAACTAGGGCCATGTGTAAATGAATGAGGAACAAGATTCAAAAAGTTAAAATGGTGTGACAACAACTATGATAAGACTATCATTGAAGAGGATATGGATTTCCTCAAGTGTGTTTGTTAGATCTATAAGATGGGACTCACAAAACAAATGTTTAATATTTGTCAAGATCATCATGTACCAAATTTGGAAGACTATGATGTATCTATTGTAAAGAATGGTTTAAAGAAACAAAAGATGGAGATGTGATCTCAAAGTATATCATACAACTATATTGACCACCCCATGATGACATGTCCATAGAAGATGACTAATATGAACACTTGGAGATAAATTTTCTAATGCTAAGAAAAAAACCTCAATTTGAAGATAGTGACTCAAATGAAAAATATGAAGTTTTTGAATTTGGATTAGGATTCATAGAAGTAAAAGAATTAATGGATTTATATGTAGGAGAAGAAGGAGCATTAAGATAAGTCTCAATGTCATCACAACTATCAAGACCTACCAAATAATCAATTTTCTCTTTTATATCATCATCATATGGTATATTATCACAATAATAAAAGGTAGAAGAATATCCATAACATGATCTGGTGGTGCTTGTTCAAATTTTAGCCTTTGAGCTATTTTGATCCTTTGAAATTCCTAAAATTCCTATGTTTTGCAAGTTTTTATTTAAAAATTCATTAGGGCTTTGGAAAACCCTAAACCCTCATTGAAACCATAGGTCCTGGTCGAGCCTTTGCACTTTTCTTATATTTGTTCATTGATTGTTGGCGCTGGTGTCCTGGTCCTTTAATTTATGTCTCCAAGGCCTCTAACTCATTTGTTTATCGGTCCCATTTACTAGAAAACCAATTGAGCTTGTTACCTATATGCATTTTTTAAAATATTGTTTAAGTATTTACGCTTTGTTGTCCCACAAAACACATGGTGTCATTTCATGTAGTATCTTCAATTCGCAAGCAGTTTTCATGTTACTATTTTCCTACTACTCTTGGAAATAACTTTTATGCTTCTCATTGTTGTTGATGTGTATGGGTCTTAAGTCAATCAAATCAGAGGCTTTCTTATTTCACGTTCTCCTTAATTGGTAACCTTCTTTTCTAGTTCTCGATAACTTAAGTTGTCTAGTGATTCCCTTTTAATCATGTGTTACCAACCCCATTTCTTAGTGATAAATGTTGTTCTGGTTACTACACATTCCTTTTAGACCTTTTAAGTCACTCTAGCTATATGCATCATGAGGCCCTTTATTCTAATTTTTTTTTTTCTTCGTGAATGAGAGAAATGCTTTTGTTTTGTGTAATAAACATGGATCATTTATTTTTCATGCTAACTTAAACCTTCACAAAGTAATGTTGAGTTGAGTCTCTATTCCCCCAAACTCCCAAAATTGTTCAACATGTATTGTCTTGTCTATTCTTAGTATTTCACAGAGGAAAGCATTGTCGAGGAAGCATATAAGGTATTCCTTTTGTTCCTATGAGTACCTGAAATGATGACACATATCTCACCATTTTGCTAAAGAAAGAAAGGTTTTCCTTTACATAAAGGATTTTAAATCTCCATGATCATTGTTGATTTCCATTAGAATGATGGTCCACATTAAAAAATGAATGACTACTATTGGTCGTGCATTCAAGCATGCAAAGACATTAATGGAGGATTTGATCTATATCTACCAAATTCTTGAGGGTATTGGCTTAATTACATCTATTTGCATCATTCAAGACAAAGTTAAGGTTGTAGAGAAAAATTATTGCAGATTTATGAGTGAACGAAGGTTTTCACGACATTTCTAGGGCTTTTAGCAAGCAAAAAACTAGTAAGTGAATTCAAACTATCTCTGTACAGTTTGATATAAATAGGCATAGTTTTTTGGTTTATTAGATTCAAAAAGTGAACTAGGGCTCTCAAAGGGTGGAAATTGTAAAAAAATTAAAGAAAGCTTCCCCTAAGCTATAAAATTTTAGAATGGCGCAAAGTTCAGGAATTCTAGTTGACAAAATTCTAGATAAGAATGAGAATCGCATGGATTCTATTATCCCAATTCAAGGGTATGCCTTATTCAAACATGTTTTTAGGAAGTGTCTAACTGATAGGACCATTTGTAACAACTGGAAACTAGGGCTTGGGATATTGGTGGTGCCGAATGTCTTCATAAATGTGGACTTGATCAGATGGATTGCACAAGCTTATGATCTTGAGAAAAGGGAATTATTTACCATCGATGGGAAATTATTGATGAATTTGAACAAAGCTTACATCTACAGAGTATTCAATTTAATCCCTACTGCTTAGTTGCCAATAGACTTGGGAGCCCTAACTAGAGAATATTGGAGGCATAGGGATAGCTACATAGTGAAATGGTTGTCAAGATTCAAACCTAAAGGGTCGAACAAAGAATTGAGAAGATTTGCTAGTGGAGAGTTAGAGCCATTTGGCTATGATATTTTTGAAGAATACTTCATAGACATATTTTTCCCTTTGCCAAGTTTTAGGCATAGATTATAGACCTCAAATTCCAATGAATTTAATGGTGTTGGTTGTTGATATCCAGAGCAAGGATGTAAATAAGCCTTATGAGTATGCATGCTATATTGTAGATGAGATTCATAGAGCTTTAAGCTCTATTAAGGTAGATACTAGTGTGGTCCACTTCAAATGGTACTCTTTGTTGTGTCATATCATTTTGTTTAGTGGCTAAAAGATTTGATCTAATTGCATATAAATTAGGCCTTTAGATGAACAAAAAAGACTATTTCCAGTGCAAGAGTGGACCTACATATGGGATAAGGATTTGATAAGTCCAATTATCTAGTATTTGAAGAATGTTTTGTTAGAGAGGTTCTCAAAAATTTTGGGCAACTTGTGGACTGGAGATTGTCAAAGGAAGTGAGGATATTTTAAAGACTTAAGGATCTTCTCCTAAAGGTAGGGATCAAACACAACTGGGCTGATTGGTTATTTTATTTAGATACAACTATAATTAGAGTATATGGATCCCCAGTTGTGCCACATGTGCTTCCTAGGACTGCCTCAAATAGAATTTCCTTTTTGGAGGTCATATGGCAATTGAATGAGTCTAACAAGACTCATTTTATGAATTATAGAAACCATGCTATCCTCCCTTCCACCATTATATTTTCAGACTTCTAGGTCACAACAAGGGAAGGATTGGAGTTGTTGAACAAGCTACTCCCATATAGAATGGGAGTGGATAAGGTCAGAAGGTGTGACCCAGAGAATTTCATCGATGATCATAGAACTAGTTTCAAATTGGCAGTGTTCTTGCATGATCTTGACAATGTTGAATATTTGATCAAGAATTGTTCCACAAAATAAGAATCCACATAGAGAACATTATGGGTAAAGATCCAAATTTTTGAGGCAAAGAGAAAGCAACTAGATCCATCCTTAAAGGGATCATATTCATAGATTAAAGATCCTATCATTAGGATCATGACAATGTTGCACAATGCCAACATTCTCGCAAATATGCCTGTACCCTCAACAGTTGCTCTTGGCCCTTTTACTTCTCAAGGGAATGTTCCACAAAGCCCACAACATACCACTCCATTGCAAAAAATAGATCTTGGGATGCATCCCTTTGTGGATTACTCCATATTTGAGGAGGATCTACTTGAGGAACTAGAGATGAGACAAATTGTCAATCCACCCTTAAGAATTTTGGTAGAAAGATCCTCAGATGACAAATTGCTCATCAATTTTGAAACTAGAGGGAAAATATTGGATGATATAAGGGATCAAACTTGCTCAAAATTTATGTAAGATGACTAATTTTTTTATCACTAAGAAGTTCAAGGAATTTTTCCTTAAAACTAAAGGAGAAGAGCTGCAACAAAAGATGCAAGATCAAAAATTCACGAAAGAGAAGAAGAAATAGATTATTGCAGAGTTTTGGACAAAGGTAAACACAAAATGGAGTCCATGGCACCTCAAAGGGGCAGAGAGATAGTAAGGAATGTTGTATGTCTACTCTTTCCAAGGTGGGATATATCATTTGCAATAGCATTTGACACTATTTGGAGACAAGGAGGAAATTGTTAGAATTAGGTGTTGTACACCTTGCATAATGTTTGTAATGTTTTATTTATTTATTATGTGTGTGGTGCACCTAGGGGTTTTCTAGGTGAACGTGCATCACAAGGAGTTATAATGTTGGGGCCACTTTGTTGTATGTATCATTGGGACATAATTGTAAAATGTAATTATTTAATATTGGGGAATAATAAAATAATAAAGTACCCAATATTAAATGTGGGGTCACATGTAGTATTTTGGGCACATGGTTTATGTAATACCACTTGGTGGTTTTGTGGGAGCTTGTTTCTATAAAAGCAACCACATGGGTAGTTGTTTAGGGTTGGATCAAAAGTTGGTCAAGGGTTGGACAGTGTTGCGAGGTGTTGAGCTTGTGCATGTGTGAGGGTTTGAAGCATGGCATGGGATGTGTGGATTCATTCTTGGTCAATGGAATGCATGGATAGCTTGTGCTTCAGAAGTGTTCATGGAGTCTCTGCAGATGTATTGTAATGGGTTTTCATTGCTGAATAATACATGGAGTGTGGATGCTTTTGGAGGCTGGGTTTTTCCCTCTTGAGGTTTTTCCCAGGATATATCTTGTGTCATCTTTGATGGGTATGTTGTCTATTCTCTTGCATGTTGATGTTGAGTATTTTATTTGCATGTTTTCAGATTTGGGTTATGTGGAAATTGTCATTCTATGGCTGCATAGTTTCCTTACAGAAATGACCTTGTTTTGCAATCAGAAGATCAAGTTGATGCTCTATATTTTGGGTTTGGATTTAACCCAAGGCATGAAACCTTGGAAATATGGTCAATTTTCCTAGAGACCAGCAAGTCCCAAGAAGTGAAGTCACTAGAAACTTAATATTTAGGAGATTCAAGTGACATTCAAGCAACATCCCTCACTGTTAACACAACCTTATTTACTGAAGCAATAGTGAAAAATTTGCAAGGAGAATTGGATAAGGCCAATGTCATAAACTTAAAGCTACAAGAATAATTGAATATGGTTACACAATTATTGCCTCATCCACAAGCAGTCATTGAAGATAAGGGATCACAATAAAAAGAGACTTTGATCCTTGAGGTTAAAAAATTGAGAGAGAAGCTCAAGTAGAGCATGAAGGAAACACAGGTATCCAAAGAAGGAGGGGTGAAGAAAATATCAGACCTAATTGAGAACATGCTAGGCCATAAATTATCTAACATTTTTAGCCATGTTGACAAGGTCTGGAACAAATATAAATTTTTGAAGGATACATTCACTAACCATGCTCAGATATGAGTTAGGTTTAAATGTTTCCAAGTTAGTTGGGCTCCAAGAGTTGCACTACTAAGGATTGTTTTAGTGCACTCTGATTTTGATCATGACTTGATATTTGATATTTTATCTAAATCAGATGCTCTGGATGATATTATTTTCCATCATAATAAGTTTCAAGCAGTCATAGAGAGAGAGCTTGATATTTTTGAAGGTTTTGAAGAGTTGCAAATGCCCTTATACTGGATAAAGGAGGGATAAAATACTACAAGGAATGGAGAGCTAATTTTGCTAAAATCCTCTCTCCTATCTATGTAAAATTAAATAAGGATAGTGAATTTAATACAGATCAGTTGAACCTAAGCATGGACATGCTCTCTGAGCTTGAATATAGCATGGTTGGTTTCTCTGACATGGTACACGTATTAACAAGTGATGATAAAATGGATCACATAGTTAGAGTTAACTAATTTCTCCCACTCAAAAGTGACATGTCATCAAAGCATGATGAAAATACGAAGAAGAGTAGTGCAGAAATTTGGGTTTCTTTTCAATCGATCATCACCAATCAACATAAATGCAAAATCAGTATGACAGACAAAGAATACCAGATGTACCCTATTGACATCAGGAAGCAATTTTGATGAAATCAAATCCATTCATAAACATAAATGCTCCTAAAATATCTTCAATAACTATTGCAATGGTTCCTTTCTCATGTATAAATGTATTTTATCTTTTGTAAAGGTGTCACTGCTCATTTTTTGTCTTTTGTGTGATAAGCGACAGAATAAGGCTTATTTCTTGTTGATCCCTCACTTCTATAAAAGGGAGTTTTGAGCCTTATTCTAGGATTTGATAAAATTTGTGTATAGATTTAGTCTTGAACAGTTAGGTCTATTAAAATTTTAGAAGGGGATGTTATAAATTTTCTTTGTAATAACAACAGACAACTCAATTTTGTTGTGTATATGAATACTAGTCATATCATTAATGTCTCCATATTGTAAAATAATATCTTTTGAATATTAACAATCAAAGATCATCAAGGTTCTTGTTACACATTTATTGTAATCGATGTTTGATTGTTTTTTATTAGACAAGCAACATTTACAGTGTGTTGTACCCTTTACACAAAAAGCCCAAAGGGCCAAAAAAAGAAGCTAGTTCAACCATAAATGAACTAGGAAAAGAGGACATACCACACACATAAACAGTTGATAGATAGCTGTTGGAACACAGACAAAGACTTAGACAACCCTAGAATCTGAGGGGACCAATCTGACTCCCCTAACCCTAGGCCGTGAGGAAGCCACAGATCGAGGGAGTCCTTCTTTCTCAGCACAATAGACTAGGAAGACTCTATAAGGAAAATCAGATGCGGAAACAATTCTCCTAACGTCAATTCCTCAGGAAAGAATGCAGATATACTTTTAATTTTTCAATTATAGTTCAACTAAGATGCACTATGAAACAGATAATAGAAACAAAGTATTTGACAATCACACATGAACACCAGATATATGTGGGAAAACCCTTACGGGAGAAAAACCCACCACACCAAAAGAAATAACTTTGTATTACAGTAACAGAGATTACATACGAAATTCCAGACTTATCTTTCTGGTGTCATTATACAACATTCACCATGAACATTCTTGTACAGGAACTTTTGAGTTATAGTCTTTACAGAATATAAATCATTTACTGATCCAATCACTCAACCATTCGTCGATCCAACCAATAGATCACAATCTGTAATCTCAGAGTATATCCATGGCGTTCCCTATTTGTCGAACTTCCTCACAGAACCATCACAATTGATTATCTTCCAACTGTTTAGTTTCGGCTTCTCCTATTGGTCCACGAGACTCCACATAGGATAGTCAAACAGTCAACATAATTCACTCTGTGTTGGCATCTCAGTGAGACACTAACAGTGTCTCGCCGATGCCACATAACCTTCATACTGATGTCACCAAGAGTCACTGTAGTCACCAAGATGTTCCATCGAGCTTCATGTGTTACGCCGAAACACCAAGCAGTCGCCCAGACCTATTGCTTTCGCCAGGAGATCATAGTGAGTCACCAAAGGTTATGTCGAAGTCACATGTTACACCTAGCTCCAAACACCAGTCGACATGACTTAACATTATCGCCAAGAGGTTTCTCCAAGATCACAAAGTTACATCGAGACCACCATTCGCCAAGAGCTACACAGAAGAACCCTCATCATCGGCGAGACATACAACGTTCGTCGGGACTTCTTCCCGAACCATTTGGGTTACCCCGATAGCCATCGGTTATCGGCAAGACTTAACAATCTCGCCAAGACCTTTCCCCAACCGCTTTGAGTTACTCCGATAGCTAACACTTGAGCCTCCATGGGTGAGACATTTGCATATCGCCCAGACTTCATAACGAAACCTTAGTGTTACATCGATGACTCCTGAGTGTGTCCCCATTGGCATGACTTTCATCTATCGCTAAGACATCACACCGCGACCCTTATGTTATGGCAAAGACATCAAATGTATTCCTGTCGGCAAGATATTCACTGTTCGCTGGGACTTCTCTCTGAGCCGCTATAGGCTATCTCGAAGCCCATGGTCGCCATGAGTCTCCTCGATACACGATTGAATGGCCTGTCGGCCAGAGGTCTCCCGAGTGCTAAGAGGTCATACCGAACACTCCTTGTCATAGCGATAGCTCCACAGTGAAAGCATTCGACAAGACTTCTGTAGGGTCACAACAACCTGTTCAAAACAGAATGAATCAAATTGCTAGTCGGCCAGACAATGAAGATGTTACACCGACTTGGCTCTAATGGAGGTTTTAGCCTGTATTGTTTGAGGCACATATTTCCAACAATCTCCCACTTGACGAAGATCATATAGGCACCTCCAGAGCACAACATAACTTACTGAAAATCATGGGCACCAAGGCCCATTGAACTGGCACACCACCTGAACTTGTCTGTGCTCACTGGCTTCGTCAATGAATCTGCAACATTCTCCAGAGTATCAACCTTTTCCAAACTGACCTTTCCATGCTCCACCATATCTAGTACAAAGTGGTACTGTACATCAATATGTTTCGTCCTGGCATGGAAAGTAGGGTTCTTTGCCAGACAAATTGCACTCTGACTGTCACAAAAAATAGTTATTTCTCCTACATCAAAACCAATGTTAGAACACAAATGTTTCAACCAAACTGCTTCTTTACAAGCATGAGTAGCTGCCATGTATTCAACCTCCGTAGTGGACAAAGCGACTACAGCTTGTCGCTTGCTCATCCAACTCACTGCACCACCATTCATCATGAATATGTATCCACTGGTGGACCTCCTGCTGTCAATGTCCCCTGCCCAATTAGAATCCACATAGCCTCGAATACTGAGAGTCCTTTGTGATTCAACCAAGTTCCCATGGTAACACAAAGCAAAATCTAAAGTTCCCTTCAAATGTTTGAAAACTCTTTTTACAACATCCCAATGCGTTCTTCCTAGATTAGCCATAAATTGACTAAGTACTCCCATTGGTTGGGAAATGTCTGGCCTTGTATAGACCATCGCATACATGAGACTGCCAACTGCACTAGCATAGGGTACACTGGTCATGTCCTCCATCTCAGTAGGAGATTTTGGACAGTCCTCAACAAATAGCTTCATTCCCTACATGACTGGAACCACTAGCTGTTTGCAATCATTCATACAAAATCTCTCAAGAACAGTTCTAACATACTTACTCTGATTGAGCCAAAGCTTTCTATTCTTCATGTCCCTGGTTATCTCCATCCCTAGAATATACCTTGCTACACCAAGATCCTTCATTTTGAACTTAGCAGACAACTGAGACTTAAGATCATAAATCATTAGCTTGCTATTTCCTATGAACAACATATCATCAACATAAAGAGCAATAACAAGAACTTGATCACCTTCAGCTTTATAATATACACAGTGATCAGATTTTGATCTCACAAATCCCAAAGACAATACAAAAGTATCAAATTTCTGGTACCACATTCTAGGTGACTGCTTTAACCCATACAAAGACTTCTTTAATTTGCATACCAGTTTTTCTTTACCTTTCTCAACAAAGTGCTTAGGCTGGGACATATAGATTTCTTTTTCAAGATCACCATGAAGAAATGTTGTCTTCACATCCATCTATTCTACCTCTAAGTCATATGCTTGCAAGTGACAAAAGAAATGATAGATGTCAACTTTGCTATAGGAGAAAATATTTCCCATAATCAATTCCCTCTACCTAGGAATAACCCTTTGCAACCGTCTTGCCTTATACTTTTCTACGCTATCCGACCAATATTTTTTCTTAAATACCCATTTGCAGCCCACAAGTTTTCTGCCTTGTGGGGGCACCAAACTCCAAGTTTCATTTTATCCAATAATGCCATCTCTTCTTCCATGGCTTCTAACCAAGAGTTGGATTAGACATTCTAAATGCCTCTTTTACCCTAGGCTCATCAGCTAGAAATTAAAGCATAGGCACAAGTAGAATCAATCAATGAGAACCCATACCTATCCGGTTGTTTTCTTTCTCGGGTTGACCTCCTCACTGGTTGAGGCTGAGGTTGTTCTTTCTTTGAACTTTAGAACTGCTTGAGCTCTCCTCAGTTTCAGGTATATTTTGAATTTTCAATTCCTCTTTCTCTGGTGTAGGAGGAATTAATGCTACATCCTTATTATTTATCTGACTTTGTCTCTGCAGATCCAAAGTGGAAGGTTTTAGCTCATGAAAGATTACTTCTGCTGTATACAACCTTCTCTGTATCAGGATTCCAAAGCTTGTATCCTTTTATGACAGTGCTATAGCCAATAAAAATACATTTGATAGCCTTGTTCTCCAATTTAGATCTTTTCACATCTGGCACATGAGCATATTCCTCACAGCCAAAAACACAAACATGTCTAAGAGAGGGCTTCTTACCAGACCACGCTTCCAAAGGTGTTTTCTCAACAAGAGCAGAATTTGGAGAACGATTAATTAGATAACATCAGAGAATCAGCCTCGCCCATAATTTCTCTCCTCAAGCCAGCACTACTAAGCATACTTCGTGCTCTCTCCATCACTGTCCTAGTGAACCTTTCTGCAACTCCATTTTGCTGTGGAGTATAAGGTGTAGTCTTGTGTCTTTTAATTCCATGTTCTTTACAGTATCTTTCAAATTCATAAGAATAGAATTCACCGCCATTATCAGTCCTTAAGCATTTTATTTTTCTACCAGTCTAATTTTCAACAAGGTTCTTAAATTCCTTAAATCGATTGAACACTTATAATTTACTTTTCAAAAAATAAACAAATGCTCTTCTTGAATAATCATCAATGAATGACACATAGTATCTTGATTTAGACAAAGAAGGAACATCTACTGGACCAAACACATCCGAATGAATATAGTCTAACAAACCAAAAGATTTATGAGGATTGGAATAAAATGAAACACGGTGCTGCTTTCCATATATACAGTGTTCACATAATTCAATTTCAAGATTACAATCTTCAAGCCCCTCAACCAGGTTTTTATTCTTCAAGGTTTTTAAACCTTTTTCTCCTATGTGGCCTAACCTATGATGCAAAAGCATGGTCTTCTCTGCAGGAAGTTTTACTTCCATAGAGTTTACATAATTAGGGATATTTCCCTCTTTACCTCCATGAGCAACTTTCAATGACTTTCCAGAGACACTGTTACATTGAACAACCTGTGCATCCAGCTTGTACAGGGTACCAATTCGAGCACCTCTAGCCAGCAGCATTGAACCTCTAGTCATCTTGTAGCCATTTTTAGAGAACGTAACTTGTACACCAATATTATTTAGCATACTTACAGACAATAGCTTTTGAGCCAGACCTGGTATGTGCATAACATTATTGATTCCCTTCACTCTGCCATTGGGGAATTGTATTCTAACTCTTCCACGGCCAACTATCTCCAAAGTTGAATCACTCGCCAAGTACACTTTTCCACCATTGTATTCTTCATACTTCGTGAACCATTCTCTGTGAGATGTCATGTGGAAAGATGCTCCAGAATCAATCAACTAGACATCATCTGATGCTTGAGTAGCCAAGGCTGAAATGAAGTCATCACCATCACTATGAGAAGAACCATTATTGGAAGAGCCCTTCTTCTTTTTCCCCTCTTTACAATCCTTTCGGACATGACCAAGTTGCCCACAGTTCCAACACTTCACCTTGGACTTCTTGCTAGGAGACTTTGATCTCCCCTCTGATTTTGATTTGGACTTCTTGTCCTTCTTCTTGCCTTTCTCTTTTGGTCTTCCTCTGACAGCAAGAGCTTCCTTCGCCATCTTAGAAGATTTCCTTCTCATTTCTTCTGACAACAAAGATGCAACAACATCTTCCATCTTGAAACTTGATGTTGTACTCCCAATTGCCATCACCAGATGATCCCATGAGTTTGGAAAAGAACACAATAGAAGCATACAATGGTCCTCTTCTTCAGTCTTCACACCAATAGATGTCAATTGAACAATTAGCATATTAAATGCATTCAAATGATTAGCCACAGACCCACCTTCCTGCATTCTCAAAGAATACAACTTCTTCCTTAGGAACAGTTTATTCACCAAGGACTTCCCCTAATAAATAGACGCCAGTCTCTTCCACAAAGAAGAGGTAGTCTTCTCCTCATGCACATTCAGAAGCATTGAGTCTGCCAAACAAAGCTTTATCAGCCCCTTAGACTTCCTATCTGCAAGGTCCCAATCTTCTTGCTTCATGCCTGTAGGTTTAGTTCCATACACTGCAAGCCACAGATCATGATCAACTAGAAGATCTTCCATCTTGAGTTTCCACAACTCAAAGTTACTGCCATTGAACTTCTCTATTTCAAACTTTCTAGATGTGCTAGCCATCTTAGCCTGTAAACAGAAATAACAAACACTACAAGACTCCCACTGAATAGAATTGACTCAAAAAACCCAATGTAACCACAAGGATAACACAACTGGCCAGGCTCTGATACCACTTGTAAGGAAAATTAGATGCGGAAACAATTCTCCTAATGTCAATACCTCAGGAAAGAATGCAGATATACTTTTAATTTTTCAATTACAATTCAACTAAGATGCACTATGAAACAGATAACAGAAACAGAGTATTTGGCAATCACATATGAACACCAGATATACGTGGGAAAACCCTTACGAGAGAAAAACCCACCACACCAAGAGAAATCACTTTGTATTACAGTAACAGAGATTACATACAAAATTCCAGACTTATCTTTCTGGTGTCATTATACAGCAACATTCACCATGAACATTCTTGTACAAGAACTTTCGAGTTACAGTCTTTACAGAATATAAATCATTTACTGATCCAATCACTCAACCATTCATCAATCCAACCAACAAATCATAATCTGTAATCTTAGAGTATATCCATGGAATTCCTTGTCTGTCGAACTTCCTCATAGAACCATCATAATTGATTGTCTTCCAACTTTTTAGTTTCGGCTTCTCCTATTGGTCCACAAGACTCCACATAGGACAGTCAAACAGTCAATAAAATTCGCTCTGTGTTGGCATCTCAGTGAGACACTAACAGTGTCTCACCAATGCCACATAACCTTCATATTGATGTCGCCAAGATGTTCCATCGAGCTTCATGTGTTACACCAAAACACCAAGCAGTTGCCCAAACCTATCACTTTTGCCAGGAGATCATAGCGAGTCACCAAAGGTTATGTCGAAGTCACATGTTACACCGAGCTCCAAACACCAGTCGACAGGACTTAACATTATCACCAAGAGGTTTCTTCGAGATCACAAAGTTACATCGAGACCACCATTCACCAAGAGCTACACCAAAGAACCCTCATCATCGGCGAGACATACAACATTCGCCGGGACTTCTTCCCGAACCATTTGGGTTACCCCGATAGCCATCGGCTATCGGCAAGACTTAACAGTCTCGCCAAGACCTTTCCTCGGCCACTTTGAGTTACTCTGATAGCTAACACTTGAGCCTCCGTCGGTGAGACATTTGCATATCGCCCAGACTTCATAACGAAACCTTAGTGTTACATCGATGACTCCCGAGTGTGTCCCTGTTGGCATGACTTTCATCTATCACTAAGACGTCACACCGGGACCCTTATGTTATGGCGAAGACATCAAATGTATTCCTGTTGGCAAGACATTCACTGTTCGTTGGGACTTCTCTTCGAGCCGCTATAGGCTATCCCGAAGCCCTTGGTCGCCATGAGTCTCCTCGATACACGATTGAATGGCCTATCAGACAGAGGTCTCCCAAGCGCTAAGAGGTCATACCGAACACTCCTTATCATAGCGATAGCTCCACAGTGAAAGCATTCGGCAAGACTTCTGCAGGGTCACAACAACCTGTTCAAAATAGAATGAATCAAACTGCTAGTCGACCAGACAATGAAGATGTCACACCAACTTGGCTTTAATGGAGGTTTCAGCCTGTATTGTTTGAGGCACATATTTCCAATAGACTCAAAATACAAGTCCACCGATCGAGGTGAGAGAAGCGAATCAACCGGAGCCACCAAGGGCAGAGAGCCACCACATAGTAGGGGAGACAATAGTGCAGGTCATGAAACAAGATCAAACGTAAGACCATTAACAACAATCAACCAAGGACCATCAACAACAATCAACGAAGTTCAGGCAGGCTCAGACATAACAGTGTCAACAGATTGAGCCAATAGTGGCTCCACAGAAAGGTTAGCCAGAATAGGAGCAGACATAGGTTCTCAAGAAGAAACAATAGGGTCATCATCCTTTGAAGAAACTTCAGAAGGAGGAGAACCCACCGTGAGGTGGTCTAAGAGAGCATCCTTCCACCAAGTTGTAGAACCCTTGTGGCAGGCTTGTGGGAAGCTAGAGGCCAAATGAACCACAAAGAAGCATCTCCTGCACCGAAAGGGGAGACCCTCATAGTCCAAGAGCTACTTCCAAGGTCTATCCTCTACCAATAAGACAATATCACCATGGAGAGGTTTGGAGATGTCCAAATCAACTAATATACGGGCTACCGTGGTATGCCCAATCTCCCGAGTCGTAGAGTCCAACATTAAAAAGTGTCCAATGGAGTTGCCAATAGCTTCATAGCAGGAATCCTCCCAAAAATGGAGAGGAAGATTTGGAAGACGAACCAAAACTGGTCTGGTGTTCAATGGCTCCGTAAGGGGATTGAAAGATCGAGACCAAGGCTGGATGGACAGAGAATTAATCCCCCACATCCAACCTTTGTGCAACACATAGTCTCACTCTGTGGGGAGGAAAAGGTTGCAAAAAAGAAACCCATAGCACTAGGATAGAGCTCAATCTGCCCAGAGACCACTGGCTTCTAGGAGATGGAAACCTAGTTATGGAGGTCAGGAAGAGAGGGCCACAGGCCATTAAAACCTACAGACCACCCCCTGCTTCAAATAGTACTCCTCATTCTTAGCAACTTCTGGTCCACAGACCACAACAGGGGAATCCCTAGCATAAGGCAGAGGGCAAACACAGGATTGAGCAGGAGGCTTAGCACCCCCTTTAGCAGCTTCAAAGAAGGACTTCACCTGGCCAGAAGAACCCCCAGTAACCGGAGCAGGATTAGGGACATCCCCACGCATAGTAGAAATAGGGACAAAGCCCTCAACACTCATAACAACCAAAACAAAGGAGGAACCCCCATCCACTTGATTGTTGGATTCTATTCAAGTAATAGTTTAAAATTACTTTTAGTTGGATAATTGAAGATATTGTGATTAGAATATGGATCTTAAAGAAGATTAACAGTATTGTCCATTAGCTAGTTGTCATATTGTAAGGAAATAAGATTGTGAAATACCATTGAATTAGTTTTTGGTATGTTATCAAGATAATTGCTTCATTCTTGACTCTATAATGGATTAGGCATCAATCATATTATTTCACAGAATCAAAACCTAGGCAGAATCAACCTAAAATTTGAAAACTATCTTTTACTTCTATTTTTTTGTTTATGGTCACTTCACACCATTAAAGCATAGCTATAAACAATTTGAAGAAAATTTAGCCAATTAGGTTCATCCTCCAAATTGTCAGTGTAAATATTTTAACCTATTTTAACATCATTAAGTACATTGTTGTAACCTGATAAGGATGTTATAAAAAGGGAAACACATCTTGGTTTTATAGAGCCTAAAGTGTAGAGGATAACAATTGTAAAATTTGTCTCATGTTTGTTGGCCACTGATTTAGGGTTTTTGAGTATAGGATTTGGCTAACCCTTAGAGAAAATTGGGCAATCAACTAGAAACACCAACATGATCATTTGGGAATGGAGAGAGATGTGGGTCTTCAAAGATCTCCCAAATTATATTCTAAAGAGTTCATGGGCATTCAATATGTGAGATAAAAACACATTGCCCAAATTAACACTAGTACTAATCAACCCTAGGATATAATCATTCTTGATATCTCATGGTTTCTTTCTATTAGGTATACTTGGTTTAGGGACAAGTCCATAGAGATGTTGTATGTGGCTTTTACCCCAAGAGAAGAAAAGTTATGAAATAACCCTTTAGAATTAAAAGTGGGAGAGTAAAATAAAGGATATTATGATCTTTTGGTTAAAAGAGATATTAATAAAGAATATGTATAGACACTCTTTAAAAAAGGGGAAGAATAATTATTTATTTAAATAATCATTAAAGGCAACCTTTGTGAAAGGGTGTGATGGTTTGGAAACCACCCCTTAAGACTTATATAAAGTATTTGTGTGAGACTTGGAAAAGGGGGAGAACATTCAAGGAGAAGAGAAAAAGGAAAAGAGAAATTGAGAGGGAACAAAGGAGTGAAGGTTAGGGTCATTGGCTGGCATTGAGGCATTTGGAGAAGGGGCACACAAGAGTGTGTCCAACTCAGGGTACAACATACACCTAAGAGTGTCTTGGCCAAGGCTGTGATATTTATGTCGTGAACACAGGTTGGGTTCTGTATAAGAACTGGTTCCTTCGGGGGTGCTTCCTTATAGTGGAGAGCCTGGACCCATAACCAGTCCTTTGAGTGCTAGATATCAGCCTCTCCGATAATTATAGATATGTGTTATCAAGTTTATTTGCAATCATTGTTTTAAATGTTTAATTGATTTAAATTATTACTACTTATAAATGTTATAAATGTGTTTATCATCAAGTTATTGATGCATATTAATATTAAAAGATATTGGAATCTTATGATTCTAATGTTAACCCGAGTGAATTATATGGATGTGTTATTCAATTTACTATGTTAATTATTTACTTTAGAATCCTTGTCTAATTATTATATATTGTAGTTTACACATCATTTACAACATGAAATCTTGTAAATTATCTTAACTATAACATTTAATCTATTGAATCCACTACTAATACTTAACAACTTTAGGAGGAAAATGATAGAAATTTGAAATAGATTGAATAACTCAAAAAACTTCTTAAGAGAAAATCAACGCTACATAAACTAGAAAAGCATAAAGAATGCACACTTGAACTTTGAGAGATTATGCAATGTTAATATGACAAAATGCATGAAGAACTTTCAAGATTATTTGATGCAATGTACATATGAAGCCTTGCTTATATAAGTAAGGAGTGAGATAGGATTAGACAAGATCATGACAAGTGTCTTAATCCTATCACATGAGACAACTAAGTCATAACAACCTAGAACACACACAATAAATTCTCAATGCAAATATTAAATGCATGAGAGAATTATTAAATGCCTAAATAACTACAAGTAAATAATGAGACACAGCCCCATTATAACTAACTTCTAGAAATGACAACTAGGAAACTTAACTCCTAAGTAAAATTATAATAATGTGAATAGGTCCTCACTAATAACTAGTTAGGAAATAACCCCATTCACACCAACACCCCCCCATAAGTGCAACTTAGGGAGTAGATTATTATGAAAATGACACAAAAATGGGTCCCAACTATAAGGTCGTGTTAGGTACCCATGTACAAATGCAAATGACACAAATATGGGTCCCAACTACGAGGCCATGTTAGGTACCCATGTACAAATGCAAATGAAAGCTCTCACAAATAGAGAAAGGGAGAAAACCTAGTGGGACAAAACTCCACCCCAAAAGAGATGAAAATAAAGGACTAAGTAGCCCCCCCAAGGATATCCAATGGTAGATGTTCAAAAATTTATGGAGATTATGGTCCACGATCGTCAAACAACATTCCTCCCCTCAGGAAGAAACATAACCAAAGGTGTATGCAAGCTATCTCCCAAGTCTTGAAAGGAATATGTAGGAAGAAAGTGTAAGATGTGTGAAGTCTTTGAAGCCGGCTCAAGTATCCCTGTGTCGATGTTGAAAGCTATCACAACCAAATCAAGAGTACTAGGCCATACTGTTGAAGATGAAAAATCAGAATCTCCTAGAGACGAATGTAGAGCATAAGACAAAGACTCAAGTATCTCCTCTGAAAATGTCTTCTCCAAAGTATCCATACTCATGTCAAATTGTAAGGAATGATCAAGAGGGTCAAAGTGTTCCCTCACAACAATTGAAGAAGAATCATCTTCATCAAAGAGAAGATGAATAAACTCAATAGTGTCTCCCAAATTTTCAATATGTGTCTCTAAAAACAAGTCTGAAATACCTGTCAAGAGATCATCCAAAGCTGAAGCAGGAAGAGTATAGATATCCTGCTACAAGAAGTCATTGGAAGCTTTCGAAGAAGCAACTCTAAACTTTGAAGGAGCAACAATAGATGCAAGGAAAAAAGAGTGGTCCTCAAAGAGAAGTCATATGTCCTCAATAGTTTCATCTAGATCCAAAATGAGGAATCTACAAACAAATAAGAGATGTTTGGTAGAAATTGGTCCCAATGAACTGAATCTAAAGGACATAAATGATCCTGCTGCAATGTATCATTGGGGGCTCTCAACAAAGCATCTTTGGAATCTGAATCTGCAATAGGTGATGTCGATGTAATCTTAACATGAGGATGAGAAGCAAGAGAAGTTTCTATGTCATTTGAACATTCAAGACATGCATAGTACTTAAGATCCTCTAAAGTATCATCATCAAAGGGTATATTATCTGCATCATCAAGTGGAATGAGGCAATTCGTAGTAGGATCATTTGGGAATGGAGAAACATGAGGGTCTCCAAACATCTCCCAAATCTTGGTCCAAACTATGCAGGGACATTCAATGCCTACTATAGACAACATAGTGTCATAATCAACATGACAACCAATTATTCCTATTGCATGATCAATTCTATTATCACATACTGATTTCCTTCTAGGTGTATCTAGTTTAGACATGAGCCCATAAAAGTAAGGAAATTTTTTTAGCCATCTAAGATGGGTTAGAATGCCTTTTTTCTAAGATTCATAATTAGCCTTATCCAAAATTATCACAGAAGGATGAGTAGAAAAACCCATGATACAATACTCAAATGATTACAAAGAAACATAAAAAAAGAACGCCATTACACTCCCACGCTTTTCACTAGTATCAAAGATCACCTCCCAAATATTATAAGGTTGGCATTTTATGATTCAGTACGTTACAAAGCCTTTTCCAAGATACAATACTCAATATGCTCAAAATAGCCAAAGTTACAAATTTTGATACAAAATAAACTTGAGACAAAATCTAAAAAAATTAGCCTTATGGATGTGTAGTGCTCTTCAAGACCTTTCCAACGCCTACTTGTTTCCGAAAAATAGAGCATCGAGGCGAAAGTTCTGGTCCATTGAAGAAACTGGAAACAAAGCTTCAACCTGAAATATGTGGTACAAAATGGCAAAAAATCTTCTCAATACCACTATAGATGGAAAGTGTTCATCTTTAGCTTTCCAACAATAACTTATTTGTTGAAATCCAAGGTTTGAAGCAAAAGTTATAAATTTTTGAAAAACTGGCTAAATTTAACCTACAAGAAATGAGTTTTTCTAGCAAAAAAGGTTTACTTCTAATTTGATTTCTGAAAAATCTATTCATTGTGAGTAGACAATAACAAAAACCCAAAAATATTTTGATGCGAAGAACAAAACCCAATTTTTTTTTTGATCCAACAAGCAGAAGATCAGAAATTGAATTTTATTTAACCTTCAGCCTGTAGAAAAATGACGCATGACACTTTCTAGACAACAAGTTTCTTCAAATATATGTAAGATATGCAAAATTGAAAATATACCCAAATGAGATTTTGACCTTGGTTACAAAACCCAGAAATTGTTTTTCTCATAAATGAATGGAAGTTGGAATTCTGAAGCAAAAAATAAAAGGACTCCAATGAAAAATGGTTTTCTTCAAACCATCGTCTGCAACTATGTCAAATGATCTTCAATTTGGATGAAACAAAAGCCAAATATGACTTTTTTGTCCTTTTGGACGTGTTAAACAGTCAAATAACTGCCAATATAACCAAAAATGTTGTAATCACATGGATCTCACAAAACACTTATGCAATATGAAGAGGTTATTAGATCTTTGCAAATCCTTTATGATTCTCCAGATCGTTTAAAATGCAAGAAAAGAGCATACATGAATTTACAAGATTTTTACAAGAAACTCAATCTCTCAATCAAGAATCTATGAACATAGATTTCTCAAAACAAAAGCCCTGATACCATGTTAGAAATTTGAAATAGATTGAATAACCCAATGAACTTTTTAAGAGAAAATCAAAGCTACATAAACTAGAAAAGCATAAAGAATACACTCTAGGACTTTGAGAGATTATGCAATGTCAATATAACATAATGCATTAAGAGCTTCCAAGATTGCTTGATGCAATGCACATATGAAGTCTTGCTTATATGGGCAAGGAGTGAGATAGGATTAGACAAGATCATGACAAGTGTCTTAATCCTATCACATGAGACAACTAAGTCATAACAACCTAGGACACACGCATTAAATTCTCAATGCAAATATTAAATGCATAGATAACTAAAAGTAAATAATGAGGCATGGCCCCATTATAACTAATTTCTAGAAATGACAACTAGGAAACTTAACTCCTAAGTAAACTTATAATAATGTGAATAGGTCCTCACTAATAACTAGTTAGAAAACAACCCTATTCACACCAACCAAAAAAAAGACATTACATTTGGTATCAGAGCCTAAAATAGTAGATATCATATCTTATAAGAACGTTGTTTTGTTCCAATCATCTCATTTTAACAATAACATCATTTACATACAAGATAAATTATATTATAAATCATAAATTATTCGATAGAAACATATAATCCTTAGAAAATAAAATGATTTCAAACTCATATGCTTAGTTTATACAGTTAGAAACTCAATGAACTAACAACTCTTGAATATTGACTAATATGTGGACATTATAGTTAGAGGTAATTCATCAAAACCATAAGGCATCTTACATTTGTTCATATACAATACATTCACATAAAAAAAAAATATTAAGGACATTAGTAGTACATAAGATCTATAGGAAGTCAAACTTTCTATTATAAATCCACTCAATATTTGAATATTAGATTATACTCCCATGAAGATGTCTATGGTCCATTATATTCTTGCTTCCAAAAATGTCTATCAACTAGACTTCAACTTTGCACAATTATAATAGCCATATGAAATTTGTACAACCTCTAGAAAGTAGACACCTCCCTTATGCTTCCATATAAATTTTCCTACAATGCAAATGAATCGCTTTGTTACTTTCCTACTTTGGGAAGAGACCATCATCCCATATAGAAGAATTTGAGGCATATAACTAGTTATATGAAGAGTCATGTCCCTTTTTATTTAGTCTTTATTAAGAGTTGAGGAAAGGTTTATTTTGTCTCATTGATCTGATAGAATCCCTAGAAGAAATATGGCTTGTTGGAAAAAACTTCGTTGAATAATTGATAAATGTCTTTGACTGTGAGTACTCTTAACATGGTCGAATATAGAATTGGAGTAATATGGTTGGCAGTTCGTTGCTTTCTGTGCATCTTTGAAATCTAATAGGTTTCAAAAGATCCTCGTTGCCATTATCAAGAAACACATATTTGGTGCAATTATGGTATCAATTTTTTTGAATTGATTGTAAAAGCTCCTGCCTAGTGGTGCTCTGATATGTATGCAGATATATCCAGCTGTTAAATTGGCTCATAAATTTGAATTCATAGTGCAAAGTGAAGACTAGAGTTACCCTGTCGACTAATATGGCAAAGTATGTTGTTTTTAAGTTATTAATACTCAGTTTACTTGTTTTCAAAATACTAAATTTTGTTTCAAGTAAGTTGAAATACGTTTCTGCCCCAAACTTTACAATAATAGAGCCTAGAGGATCTGAGAAAGTTCTATGTTTTCTTTTCATCTTAGTTCCAAAGCTCGGAATTCTCACAATTATTTTCCAACCAGCATTAATAGCTCTAAAAAGCCGCATAAATTCATTTTAGAATATCATATTGTTGAGTGAACTTAAAAATATTGAATAGCACAAAATTAATTAAACAACGAATTCAATATCCAACTTAGTATTAAAGATTGTAAATTTTATAATATTAATATCATGGGTCATATTCAACACACAAGATATGAAATAGTTGTCTTTAATGATTTCCCCCTTTACAAAACTTCTTCATAAGATATATGATAGTTTCACACATAAATTGATTATATAAATGGTGTATTGGGTGGTTAATCTAAGTGCTTCCTTTTAATAGGTCTATGATGTTCTACCCTTTTTTTTCATTATATGAACACATGTATACACATTGTTATCATAGGAATGTAAGATATTCCTACATAATGCTCAATGACAAGCAAGTCTTCATATGGATAGAATTGAAAGTCATGCACCTATAAATCTAGTTATCAAGTAGTATCTTAATTATACCTTATCCTACTTAATCATTTGTGTGTAATTCCAAATTTAGTGCTTGAAGTCCATACTAAGTCACTTTGGCTACTATCCACATTTTTATATGATAAGAATAACTATTTTTAATGCATATATTTGTTACATATGTCTGACATAAGTAACATCATGGGCCTATAGTTCCCACAGGTCTTAGAATGGTATAGTAGAAGTGTGGTGAGTCATAACTACAGGTTCCAAATCATTTTTAAAAATTGGTGAAATATTAAACTATTAAAATACGTTGGTTAAAATAATACAATATATTACAAGATAAGGAGCTAAAATGTTTCTCTTAGTCTTAGACATGGGGACATGTCAAATTTTTACAAGGGGAGAAACTACCTCTAAATTTAAAAGAAAAATACTCCGCTCTTTCATGTTGCAAAAATAGTTATGTATAGTTATGCAATATATGTGGGTTAGATTGACCAAATATATTAACATTCTCATTTGATGATGTCCATTTGAGAATATATAATTGCAACACTATTAAAAGACGTAGTGAAGGCCTTGACTTATCTTCATAAGTTAGAATTCATTTAAAGAGATCTCAAGCCTAATCATATTTTGGTAGATAATGATGTCATAGTCAAAATTTCAAAATTGGACTACATTTTTGGATGAAAATGGGAAGCCCAACAAAAAAATTCTATATGGTCTCTTGGGATCACTATTGTAGAAATTTCTAGTGGTGAACCTCCTTACATGAAGAAAGATATAAAGAAAGAAATTTTTGAGTGAGTCTCATCTCATGGAACACGGGCCTTGATGTATCAATAGGATTGAGAAATAATAAGGGATGGGTTAGCTATAGATACCAGAAGCATTCTACCTAATATAGTTTTCATTCTAGGTAGGTGCACTCTAGTTAAATCAAATAAAGGATTAGTTCTAATGTTTCTTTACGAAGTGCTTTATGCATGTTAATAATGTACTATTGCTCTATTCATGTTAAGATACTTAGAAAGATTACCATGTTTTATTATATTGTACCTTGTTATTGGACTTGATCAACCCAATAACTTTGTACATATGTTGAAAGATATGAACTCTTTTTAGGGAAACTTTTTACTTGTTTTCCATTCAATTATATTTGACATATAGGAAAAGAGGATACTCATGTAGTCTGAAATGCATGATTATCATCTTAGAATATATTTTGAGAATATAAATTAAATATAGTTTCAATGATGAATGACTACATAGTATGGGATATGCATGTCATTCACTAGGTAAATGTTATGTCAACACATGATAATAATTTTGTAAATCTAATGTTGAAGTTACATGTAAGTGATTGAAACATTTATATTAAAGAAAATGGGTTACATTAGAGAAATTTGATAAAGTTGAAAATATGTGATTAAACATATAGAATAGCATTAGTTTCTTTGATTGTAAATTCCTAATATGTATGTATGTATAGTTCTGTCATAATTTTGATTGAAAAAAATGACTCTCTTGAAAGTACTTGTTAATTTAAATTGAAAAAAAGAGAGAAATCTATGAATTAAAAGAAGAAAAGGATGTAGATGAAGTTAAAAATATATATAGAAACAATATGAAGAATAAAGATATTTAATTTCAGCTTCTTCAATTATTGATTATGTATTTTTTTGAGTTGCGATGTAGACACATCTCATGTTATTGAGGACAATAGCTAATTTACAAGGGGATAAATGTTATGTGGTTTTTTCCCCAAGATAATAAAAGTTATGAAATAACCCTTTAGAATTAAAAAGGAGAAAGAAAAAAAAAGGATATTACGGTTTTTTGGTTAAAAGATATATTAATAAATAATATGTATAAACACTCTTTAAAAAAGGGGAAGAATAATTTTATTTAAATAATTATTAAAGGCAACCTTTGTGAAAGGGTGTGATGGTTTGGAAACCACCCCTTAAGGCTTATATAAAACATTTGTATGAGACTCGAAAAAGGAGGAGAACATTCAAGGAGAGAAGAGAAAAAGGAAAAGAGAAATTGAGAGGGCACAAATGAGTGAAGGTTAGGGTTATTGGTTGACATTAAGACATTTGGAGAAGGGGCACACAGGGGTGTGTCCAACTCAGGGTAAAGCGTACACTCGGGAGTGCCCTGGCTAGGGTTGTGTTATTTATGTCATGAAGGTAAGTTGGGTTTTGTGTAAGAACCTGTTCCTCTGGGGGTGCTTCCTTGTCGTGGAGAGCCTGAACTTGTAACCATTCTTCTGAGTCTCGGATAGCAACCTCTCTGGGAATTACAGATTGTGATAAATTTTATTTGCAGCAATTATTTTAAATATTTAATTAATTTAATTATTACTACTTATAAATGTTATAAATGTGTTTATCATCAAGTTATTGATGCATATTAATATTAAAAGATATTGGAATATTATGATTTTGATGTTAACCTGAGTGAGTTGTATGGATGTGTTATTCAATTTACTATGTTAATTATTTACTTTAGAATTCTTGTCTAATTATTACATATTGTAGTTTACACATCATTTAGAACATGATATCTTGTAAATTATCTTAACTCTAACATTTAATCTATTGAATCTATTGCTAATACTTGAACAACTTTAGGAGGAAAAAGAGACATTATAGATGTGCCAAGAGATGAAGCCACTTAAGATGTTTTACTATGACATCTTGCCAAGACTTATCATTCCCTTTGCTCAAGGTGATTACATAAGGGGGAACAAAAAATCCATGATTTTACAATGATATACTTCTCATATACATATTATAAATGCAAACATGTAAAATTGGAACCCTCGCAAGATAAAAAGGGTCTCATATTTTGCAAGATATCCAAAGTATGAGTCAAAATAGAAAGACTAGCTTAAAACTTAAATACGATGTACTTGAGAAAAAATTAAGGAAAACCAAATGGATGGCTAGGTAGTGCTCAGAACTAGCTTTCGAACACTTAGTATTTGTGAAAATATGATATTGTATGCCTAAGTTATGTCCTTTTCCATAAAATTGCTCTTTTAGGGCTTAAAAAAGCAAGGTGGAGCCTAGGTTTAGTCACTCACATGACCAAGGGCGAACTCACTCAGGCCAAATTAATGATGATGCCAGCCTTGCATTGACAACAGTACTAAATACCTTTTTATTTAAAATCAAATTTTTTTACCAAGATGATGTAGGCAAAGTATAGAGGAATATTGTCTATTGTGAAAAAATTGTACCAAGATGATGCAAGTGAAGTATATACGGATATTCTCTACTAGATTTCAATTTTGCAACAATGGTGGTTGGTACTATACAATGTCTGTATGGTTGAATAACATTTACATATTCATATGGTTGTACAATTTTTTGAATCCCCCCAAAAAAGATCCCAATTTTTTTAACTCCAACCCTATTGTGCCTTATATGGATATATACCTTTTTGGGTTTTCTAAGCTCAACTTCAAGGTCCTTTTTGCACTAGGATACACTATTTGAAAAATCTTGGCAAAAATCTCCAAAAATAATGAAGGAAATTATATATCTAGAACTTTACTACCATGTAAGAGTTGTTGATCAACCTCAAAGTAGCCCAAGGATCAGTTGTAGCAAAATAACCTTCCACACAAGAGAGAAACAATGGAATGCTATGAAACTAAAATTCATTAGATGAAAAATGAAACTAGTACAATAGACAATGAATAAATTCATGTTATAAATAAATGGATGAAACCCTAGGATATACTAAGATCATCACAAGGGTCTTATCATATGATATGAAACACAAAAAGTAAATATTCTAAGTATGTAAGTATGAATATGGCCTAATATGAAAATAAATATGTAATATACCATGTTCACACTAATACTTTAAGAAAGTGTGATCTCAAAAGAGGATTGTGTGATATCAATCCCGAGAAAATAATGCAATAAACCCAAGTCGATCATGGAATTTTTTGTGCAAAATAATTTTAAAATTTGGCAATGATGGATGAGGTGCTCCCCTGTGAAAATCAAATCAACATAGAGAACCAAATACAGAAGGTAGTCCTCTTGTTGTAAAATGTAGACATTTAGATCTGTGAGTGGCATCAAAAGAATCCAACTGAGAGAAGAAAGGAGTCCATCTTGGAATACCAAGCCATAGGGGCCTACTCAAAGTCATAGAGAGACTTTCTTAACTTGCAAATCAATGGTGAATCCTAAATGAATTCCTATGGTTTCTCCATGTAAATATCCTCATGAATATCTTTGTGAAGAAATGCACTCTTCACATCCATCCAATGTACAACCCAACCATGAGTTACAACAATGGAAAGAGTTAGGTGAATAGAGTTCATTTTAGTAATAGGAGCAAAAAGTTCATATATAATCAATACCAAGAACTTGTAGAAACTTTTAGCCAAGAGCCATGCCTTGAAATTTTCTATAGTACCATTTGCTACAAATTTAGTTTGATAGATCTATTGAAAATATTGTCATTGATGTCAAGTTGAGAAGGTAGAAGGTTCATATTGCCATTGATGTCAAGATAGAACGAGGACATTAAGTATGACTGAAGATAACATAAGCATAACTGAAGATAACATAAGCATGACTGAAGATAACATTTTTGAAAACAAATTACAAGCAGATCACAGTGAAGTCTATGAGCAGGTTCTAAAGGATATTATTGCAGATTTGGAACAGTCATTGGAGTAGACCTTACTCATTCTTATCTGGTAACTTTGAAGCCCATTACTGAAGAAGAATTCATAAAAGTTATTAGAGGCAGTAGTTAAGATTTGATTTGAAGTGGAGTCTTGAGTTCATTAAGCAAAGAGTTGATCTTAGTCAAGCTGCAAGGTCGCATAGCACTGAGGATTAAGGAACGATCTTACTATGGCAGCGCTCCTATTTAATAATTCTTATTCATAAGATCATTATGAAATTGTGCGACTAAGTAAAGGATATGAGATTAACATAAGATGAGGTGTGATTTAATTTAAAGGAAGAGGTGCGATCATAAAGAAATATGAGATACAATCAACATAAGGAAAAAAATGTGATTTGAAAGAGACTTTAATAAGTATTAATCATATGGTGTGATTTAAATGAGACCAAGAGATGTGATTTAGTAACCTAAAGAGAAGCGATGACTATTGTTGTGTCCATTCATGAATGAAAAGTGATGTCTCCTCAACAAAATCAAAGGTATAAGTATTGAGAGAATTTTGGAGATGTGGGAGTGTGTGAAGGGTTGAACAAGTGATATCATAAATACACCAGCAGATCCAGGAGTATGAAAGACACTCAGATTTTAAGATGGATTTGTGAAAAGTCAAAATAGATAGAAGAGAAGATTGTGCAGATATATGACAGAACTTGTGAATCAAATACAAAGAATTCATGAGCAAATTTATGACAAAGGCTTGAGCAGATCTTTATGAAGAATAAAAGTAATATCTGAAAGATATACATGCAGATATAAAAGAAGTATAAATACAAATTTAAGAGAAGAGTTTGTGGCAGGCTTGTGAGAAGAGTATGCTGATATAAAAGAAGAAGATCTAGCAGAGATAAAGGAAGAGTTTGAGCAGAAATATAGGAGTCTATGGAGAGATTGAGGACAAATTTGGGCAGATCTCAAGGCATAAAGTTATGAGAAGTTGATGCTATGATTATGACCAGTTTTGTGCGAAGAAGTGGTACATAGTTTGGATCAGATTTGAAGAAAGAGAGTAAGCATAATTGTAATAAGATTTGAGAAAAGAAGTTGTGCATATGTTGGATCAGATTTGAAAGGAAGAACATAGTGTGATTCGGATCAGATTTGAAAGAAATATATTTGAGCAAAAATGTCCATCATCTGTTGAAGAAGCAACATTGAAGGTGGAACATTGTTCTTTAAGTTATTATTTTTGCTAAGTTGGTGCTTGGAAAGTGGGGTTTGGTGCCTACGAACTTTAGGAGTTGGTGCTCCTTGTAGGTTGGTGCCTATTAAATCAGAGATAGGAGTTGGTGCTCCTTGTGGGTTGGTGCCTACTAAATTGTTAAAGTTGGTTACTCAAGTAGGTTGGTGCCTACATTCATTGTAAAACTTATATAATTCATAAAGTACATTATTTGTACCATGGTTTTCTCCTGTTAGGATTTCCACGTAAGATCTTGGTGTCAACTTGTTCATATTGTTATATTCTTGCATGGTTGATATTGTGTTAGAGTTTAAAGTTGATAAAAGTTGAGAGGGTAAAATTTGTTAATATACTGATTCACATCCCCCCCCTCTCAATACATTTTTGTGCTCCTCAAGATCCCCTTACACTAAACCAATTTTCTTCCCTTAGGAAGTGGAAGAAGTTTTCATATGTTGTTTTGGAGCAAAGATTTGTATTCTTCTTCC
>VDFB02086081.1:89996390-90012247 GCA_007258455.2 Sequoia sempervirens
ACATAAAGACAAGAACAGGGGGAACACAACACACACAAATCTAATCTATAGATAAAGAAGAGGCACCCCCTAGTCCTCATCAACCAAGAGGTCATTGTTCTCCTAATCTAGATCATTATATCGGAAGGGTGGATGAGCCTACAAAGGTGAGATAGTGAGGGGAGCACCCTACGACTCTCCTACAATAAGGGCCAAGGAAGAAGGCCCTCAAGGTCTCCTTCACTCGATTCTTGTGAGGTAAAGTTCATTGATCTCGTAAAGATCACTGATAGAGCTAATACATCCTTTACCAAGTTAAACATACACTTAATAGGAGTGCCATGTATTAACCTGGTGAGAGAGGAAGGAGGCGCTCGAGATCCAGTGCCAACCTCGTCGAAGGGGGTAGTGACAAATTTTGAGGACGTCGAGGTTGCCTCTGTCACAAGGACAACACAAGAAAAAGTAGAACTAACTCCTGAAGAAGGCGAGCCCTTCTTTTGACCACCAATTGAAGTGAGGTCATCCTATGGCTTACACTTCAGTGGAGGATGTTGGATCCCCATAGAAGAAGTGGATGTGGTGGAGGGAGAAGACAGAGCTGCGACAAAAACCACTGATGTGTTCGACATGTCTATGGGTTGAGTGAATGGAGGGATGTCTGGAAGAGACATCAAAATCGGAGGCTCCATGGAAGGGGTGATGAACACCTGCACTCTTTTGGGGTGAGGATCATTAGCACATGCCAGAGGAGATGGAAGTAGAATCGAGGCAAGTGGAACTAAAGCAAAAGGAACAAAAGGAGGAGGGATAACAAGAGGTGTCGAAACAGGATATACTGGCTCCCCTTTTTCCTTCTGTAAGGAAGCTTGTTCAACATCTAGAGCCTATCTTTGGTGCTTACACTCATGCGCAAGCCGGTTTTGTTGACTTCAAGAACTAGAATTCACTACCTGGGAAGGGACAAAAGACTGTTGTTTTTCCATAGGAATGTCCTCCACAACCATTGTCGATGGGAGGGAAACCTCCTGGATAGGAGCAAGAGCAAGAAGCACAAGAGTGGAAACAACAGTAGGTGGAGAAGCAGACATAGGTGTCTTGGGAGTAGGCCTCTTCCTATTGGATGCAAGAGAAGCATGAGTTTAAGGAGGCTGCAAAGGTCGAGACACAGGGGCAACTCCATGAGGACCCTTCCCCTTTCCATAAACAACAGGACTAGGCACCGTGGGTAAGATGGGAAGCTCAAACACTTGATGTTTGGTTTTTCGCCAAGTGGGCACCATCGAGATCCCCATGTGAGGTAGAGGAGCAGGAGCCAAAGGCACTGTAACATGGAAAGAAGTGGAAGCAGATGGAGCAGAAGAAGAGGAAGGCTCTTGGGCATGTGCAAGCTTCCCCTTCCCATTTTTTTGAGAGGAGGCAACTTGTTGTTGCGCAATCATGCAACTTTTCATTGAAATAGCGTAGGGAGATGCATGATAGATCACCTTCAGTGTTGTGCCCCTAGTATTATACTTGACACAGGCATGATATAACAAGTTTTTCCTTGGAGGGAGCAGACCAACAGGAGCAGGCCAAAAGTAATCTAAGGAGAAGCCCCCACACAACACTAGTGGTTTGTAACTAGTGTCCTACACAATGTGCATAGAGCCTTCATGAGAAAACTTAAGACATTTATGAATAACCGAAGTGATTCCATTCATGGAAACCAACCACAGAATGCCTAGTTTCACCCTAAATAAATTCAATTCTGAAGTTATAACAAAAGAAGTGTATATGGCTCTGGGTTCTACCAAGATCAAAAAATTCATAGAACCAAGAGGAGGGACCGAGAGTCCATCATGTGTGCATATAGTGGTCTTTGATTCCTCGTATTCCTCCCTATGCAAAAAGTTGATAAGCAGAGTCTCCTCCGTTATGACGTTCACACGGCTTGCGGGGTCCACTAGGACACCAATCACAATGTTGTCATTGACTTGATAAAAAATGTAGAAGGGGGAAGGCTCTTTGTTCATAGGTAGATCCTGTGATGTAAAAGTTATGTCTGATGACCCATTCGTAGGTTGGGTGAGAGGAATGCATGTAAATGAAACCATGTTTACGTACTTTGAAGGAACAAAATTAGTGGAACCTAAAGGTTCAACAACTAAGTTTGCAGAATGAGATGGAAATGGATTGGTGTAAATTTGTAATTTGTTGTTGGCCTTTGTCGCAGACTTTAGCATTTTGCTTCCTCCTATGAGACAGATGGTATTTTCATCGATGTAGTCCCGAATCTCATGATGCAGGCACATGCATCTTTTGCTATCATGTCTGTGAACTAGATGGTAATGGAAAAATGTGGGCTCATCATACCAGTCAGGGTAGGGTTTAGTGAGAGTTTGAGGATCTGGAAAAGTCAAGACTTTATCTTTTAACAATTTCTTTAAGATAGCAAAGTATTTTTAAGATAGTTTTGTAAAGCACCAATTACATTTGGGGCCCTTCTCATCAGTCGAAGAGACCACATTCACAACAGTCTTGTTTTTTCTAGAGATCGACACTATAGACCTAACCTCAGAATGGGAGCATGAGGAGGATCCCCTGAACTGAGCAAAAGTTTGTTGATACTATCATAATGCGGCACATAGATGAGCGAAAGAAGGATATTTCATTAAGGAAAATTTCTCCTCCCAAGACCTCTACTGGTTCTTGATGAAAACCTTATGGACATCCGAGTCGGGAAAAGGATAAGAAATTTGTGAAACATAATGCTTGATAATGAGCTATGAAATCAGTTATCTTTTCATGTTCTCCCTACTTACATCCGACTAGATCTGAGAGGGCCATCTTCGGCCTGATGTTTTCCTTGAACTGTCTTACAAATTGATTCATGAGTGAAATGAAAGAAAAGTGTGAAAATGCCTTTCAACTACTAATCTTCAAGAAAGAGATACAATTGTTTTTTCACAAATTGTAATTACAGAACATAAAGATGCACATACATGAATAATAGAATAGACAATAAAGAATGAACACAAGATTTACATGGGAAAACCCTCTAAAAAAATATGCACACACCAAAGCAAAGATCTCTTGTATTATAGTAAAATTAATATTACATACAAGTTACAGAGATATGCTCTTTCAGGTGTTAATTCATAGAATGAAATTGGCAGCATTACATTACATTCACTCTCAAATCTTCACTCACTCACAATTCTGATATCAATCCAATGCACTACTGCATTCAAAACAGACTTCTCAAGCATCACCAGAAAATCGACATTCCAACTTCCATACCAGACAAAATTAACCGTCACCTTGATGAAATTCTATCGGAACATCGAAGGGACATGAAACCATGTATCTTTGAATTCTCACTGTCATCCCGATATTCCTATCATTCCATCCTATCGATATGTCGAAGGGACCATGCAACAACTCCTCCCAATATGGCGAAGTCTTGCCGATGAAGTCTCATCGGATTGTCGTAGGGACTTCCATTGTTGTCTTGTCGATAACGATGTCTCTCCAATACCAGCACACCAACATTGCAAACATCCTATTGGAATGTCGAAGAGACAAGCCTCAAGGTCTCATCGATACTGTATTGTCTCCACAATACATCTCCGTTGGAATATTGAAGGGACCACCTTTTAGGTCTTGCCGATATTCTCCTATCTCCTTGAAACTTCCCTTTCGACCATTCATCAGAATGTCAAAGAAACTTCTAAGTGACTCCCTCCAACATGGTGATGTCTCACCGATGAAGCACTTATCGACATGTTGAAGAGACTGCCAAGTGAATCCCTCTGACATTGACTTGTCCCTCTAATGTCCCTTCTCATAGTCCATCAGAATGTCGAAATGGCTGCAAAACAGCTCCCTCTGACATTCTAATGTCAACCCGATGAATTCAAAGCTTGAAGCTCTTATCAGGATGTTGAAGAGACTCGCCACTAAGTCTTGCCAACATGTGCCTATCAACCCGATGAAGCTAAAGACTGAACTTCTGAAACTTTATCGACATGTGAAAGAGACTGGCCATTTCGTCCAACCAAAATTCACCTATTAGCCTGATGAACCTTTACTGCCAACCCGTGAACCAGAAGTGGATGCCCTTTACACCAGTAAGTTTGAGGCATCATTTTCTCAACATTCTTCCACTTGACAAAGAACTTACTAGCTCCTTTCAATGCTTGAATTCATTGAATATTCTAGGCCCCAATACCCATCGAACTGGTGCACCATTTAAACTTATTTGTGCTCACAAGTTTCATCAATGCATCAGCAACATTCGCCACAATATCAAAATTTTCTAGACTAACCTTTCCATCCTCCACCATATCATGAACAAAGTGGTACTAGACATCAATATGTTTTGTCTTGGCACGAAAGGTTGGCTTTTTTTCCAAACAAATGGCACTCTGACTACCACAAAAAATAACAATCTGCTCTGCATCAAAACCAACATTAGAACACAATCTTCTAATCCAAATGGCTTCCCTGCAAGCGTGAGTTGTTTCCATGTACTTAGCCTCAGTAGTGGATAAAGCAACTACAACCTACTGCTTGCTCATCCAGCTAACTACACCACCAAACACCATGAATACATATCCACTGATGGATCTTCTACTGTCAATGTCCCCTTCCCAATTAGAATCCACATACCCATGAATGCTAATTGAACTTTGAGATCCAGTAGAGTAACCATGATAACATAAGGCGTACTCAAAAGTACCCTTCAAATACCTAAAAATTCTATTCACAACATCCCGATGCGGCCTTCCTGGATTAGCCATAAACTGACTAAGCACTCCCACTACTTGGGTAGTGTTTGGCCTAGTACAGACCATTGCATACATTAAATTGCCAACTGCACTTGCATAAGGCACCTTGGTCATGTCCTCCATCTCAGTTGGATATTTTGGACAATCTTCAACAAAAAGTTTCATTCCCTGCAACACTGGTGTAGACACATAAAAATGTCCTCATAATCATTTTTATCCATTGCATATTTCATATAGTCATCTGCATAAATCATTTAACCATTTACATAATCATTATATTCATACATAATCATATTTTCATAATCATAAATGCATTTCATAAATATATTTGCATGAGAATTTGTCCATTTCATTAAATAATTTAAATAATCATTTATCCTTCTCCCACTCATATCATTTAATAAATCCATTATTCTTAAATTTCCAACATATCACAAATTACATTTAATTAGAATGGGATAATTATCATTTCTCCATCTCATTCTTTTATCCCATACTCTTCCCGAAATGTGGATCCATCCATGCGAACATCTATATAAGCTCGCTTCCTCCTCACTTTTCAAACACAACTCCAATCTCATTTTGATCGAAATCCATTCTACATAGCCTCTTGTGTTTTTTGTTGTAAAAAATTGAGAGCAAAGACAAGATCTTGTAGATAAGATGACAATGGAGTTTGATTTATTTTAAATGCTCATGTTTCTTTTTCAGTTTTCATATTTTAGTTTCATTTTGCATGTGTTTTCATTTAAGAAATGCTCCATTGATGTTATGCTGGAATTTTGATTTGGGGTTTATAGTTTAAATCATTTAGCTTTTCACTTTTCAGCATTATACAAAATAGTGAACCCGACATGAATATGGTCTCATAACATGTGATGGTTGTAGGGTTTTCCAATATATTGTAGATTTTGCAGTGATAAAATAGTTAGGTGTTTAATGCTTGCTTGTTTGATTTCTATTCATGCAATAATCTATGCATGTCTCCTGCGTAATTCCTGATTATTGTATCTCTTTCCATATGCACGGGCTTTGCATGCATGTTTATGGTATATCTATCAGGGTCTTATAATTTTCAAACCTTTCACAGCATATGTTAGTAGTTGTCGAACCAAATCATTGAAGTCGAAGACCATGTAATTGCTTGGCTCTCATTTAACTATCTACTTTGTGTATCACTGACCTCTCTCTGGATCATAAGCAATATCAAGGATGTCGGCTCCATTCGTTAAGTAGAAAAGATTTAGGATAAGGTTACTAGATTTCCCAAGAATATTATATGCCTCACAGCAATATGATTTGAATTTTCCATAGTATTGGCTTTCTTCTCCACCCATTGCTTCTATCATTTCCTTGCACGACTTCATGGGTGGTTGAAGTTTTTTGGGATCACGTCCAAGAATGTATCCAAAATCGACATGAAAAAGGCACCCATCATCCCTTAGAAGAAGGTTATCAAGATGACTGTCACCAATGCCAAGGATATAATTTATGATACTCTAATGCTTTGATAGAATTTGGGATAAAAGAATATTAATAAAACATTAGATACGTCTTTTGTTGTTTTGAGAATATAATCGGATTTGGGAACATGCATAAATTAAGTTAATCTTTGGTATTTTGGGAACTTGCGTAAACTACTTCTTAATCGATATAGACCTTGTGCATGGACATTATTTAGAATTATTTTATTCTACATTACTTTTACACATGAGACAAACACGCATTTGCATCTCCTTGCTCTAAATCTTAATTTGTGATTTCTTTGCTCACATAGTTTCTTTTTTTGTATACATGCGAGGTTGGGAGAAATGAATAAGCACATCCAGGAATAGCATAACACCATAAGATAATTCCTTGAGAGACTTCTTGGACCGAAGGGAGGGCGGCACAATCTTTGCATGAACTTGAGAATGGCACAAAATAAATAAATGATCTTTCATTCATTTGATTTTTCTGTGGTTTGAATTCACCGTGCTTTGTAGAAGAGTTGGTATTTACTTGAAGCGGTTTTCAAATAATTTTCAATTTCAAACAAATGTGTTTTGTGCATGCCTACAATCCTGGCATGAAGCCACCTACCATAATCTTTGCCTTTGAATCTGTGATTAACTACCATAATCTTTGCCTCTAAATCTAGGATTAATTACCTTTGCCTCTGAATCTTTCATTTTGCACCCCTCTTTGTTTGTTGGTTATGATCAAATTATTTACTATTTTAGGTTAGAATTAGTCCTTAAGTAGTTTATGTTAGTTTTGAGTAAATATTTTTGTTAATTTAGATTTAATTTAGACTTAATTTAATTTAGATTAACTTTAGTCTAGAATTTAATTTAAATTATATTTTTAGTTTTTAATTTTTAAATTCAATTTAGTTTTCAATTTTTAAATTAGATTTAGCTTTAAGTTTTAAATTAGATTTAGCTTTTACTTTTAATTTAGCTTTTAGTCTTTAGTTTAGATTTAGCTTTTAATTTAGATCTAATTTCTAATTTAGATTTAGCTTTTTAATTTAGAATTGATTTCTAATTTATATTTTTAATTAATTAGATTCTAGATTAATGTTAATTTTCCTCTTAGTTTAATTTAATTTTGGGGCTAATTTTGTTTACTTGGCTTCTTTTGTAGGTTCACATGCTAGAGACTTCAAAAGTAGAAACATAAACACACATTTGTCGAAGAATAGAAATCAAAAACTACTAATGAAATTTGGTGCAGGACGTTTCTCGAAGACTTGATTTTCTAAAACTAATTGTCTTTTTAGATTAGATAACATTTCAATTGGTGCTTAAAAAGAACCTTGTTTGTCATGTTTGGTATGCTTGCACATTCTGTGTTAGCCGAGATAGTGTGTACGTATCCTCTCCCCTTCTGCAATTGTGTGATCCTAGGTGATGAGAAATACACATTGGTCTCCTTTTTTCTTAGGAGAGGCTTCCCTATGGATTTCATCACCTCATGGTTTGACCTCGAGCACATTTTTTGGTGGGCTATATCAAAGGGGGGAGAATGAAAGTTGTACCCAAAGGAGTGGCTAGCGTCGTTAGAAGTTGAGCCATGAGACCCTCAGTTCGTCGATACTTGTTGGTGATGAAAGTGGGAGTGGGCCTCCCAGTTCTCAGGCTATTACAAATGGGTTTTCTATTCATGAAATCCCTTACTAGACACCTCTTTTTTTAGAAGTCAAAATACTTCTATTTGCTGGTGTAAGAGGTCAGACCTCTGAAGCCATCCCACACTTTCTCGGTTCAAAGTAGAGATAGCAAATTCCTCTTTGGGGAATTCAGAGTTTGGTGTACCCAAGAAGTGAGTGTTGTGGAGGGGATCCAATGTCACCAAACTCCTAAGCTATTCTCTATGAATAGGCACGACTGGAGAGATCCAAGTGGGAACCCAACAAAAGTTGTCTCTAACAGTCTAACATTTTTGCTTGAATGTTATTTTATTGCAACAATCAAACAACATTCAAAATTAAAAAAAACTCAAAAACATTCTATCTACTTGCGACTTGTGTGTGTATTTAAAACAAATCTCAACCAAACATAATCACCTATCATAACCTTTGGGTCTCATGCTTCATCCATCATAATAATCATCCCTAAACCATCCATAACCTTCCCAAAATTTCACTAATAATCCTACAACATCCCAAAACTTTCCTCAAATCTTTTCTAAACTTTGTGAGATCATTTATAATCCCCTTTCAAAAAATCTCAAATCCAAACATGCCTTCATCCCTATCATCCACATCATTTTCTACTAAATATTCATCTAAACCTAAACCAATAATCACACTTAAGGGAGTTCCTAATGGCATTCCTGCAATAAAACCAAACGTTGTGCTTAAGGGAGTTCTTAATGACATTCCTCCAATAAAACCAAAATTTGTGCTTAAAGGAGTCCCTAATGACATTCCTCCAATAAAACCAAAAAATATGCTTAAGGGAGCCCCTAATCACATTCCACCACGTAAACCAATAATCACACTTAAGGGAGTCCAAGACCATCCCTCTCCATCATGCATGTCTTCCTCTTATCCTTCACACACTTATTCTCCAACCTATAATCTTAATCCCTCCATATAAAAATTTCATCTCCACATAATCCTAATCCCTTATATAAGTTTGATAATTCTCAATCCATAATACATCTCCCCCATCCAATACATCATCCCTACCCCTCCAAGAATCTCTTGATGAAAATTTTGAAGAATTATGTGCAAAGAAATTTTGTCCCTAAACACACAAATAAATATTGTGCAATCCTACCATGTCATGCATCTAGTCTTCATCCCCCATAAGTCAAAAATAGTCCTCATGAGTCTTTTCACCCAAGTTAATGAATCTGTCCAATCATCCTCTCCTATCATAACATCTACATCCAATGATTCATGTCAATCCCTTAGTCCAAAGCATGCTAGCATAGACTCCCTTGCACATCAAGATCAAAGTATTCTTTCCACTCCATCCAATGATACCAAAAATCCCCAATCCCCCTCTAATATTTGACCAAGATCCCATCTCTCAAGAACCTCATGATGATCCCCTTATCTCTTTTTGTTTCATCCAAGATGATCCCCTTCCATCTCAAGAGAAAAGTATCCTTCTAAGTCCTCCTTCCACCTCATCTAATAAATCCATACCATCTCATGATTCCATTGCATCCCAAGAGCATGATAGTTCTTCCATAATATCCAATTATGTCCTACCATCTATTGATCGAGATATGCTTTCCACAAAATCTCAAGATTCCCTTCCTCATCAAGATCAAGATATACCTCTATTCAAGGATTCCCTTCCATTCCATGATGATGTTCATCCTTCTCATGATCAAGATGTTCCTTTCATACCACTTCATGATAATTCCATACCTAATAAAGATCAAGCTACTCCATCTCCTACACCTCATGATCCTTTTCCAAGTCAAGATCAAATTACCCCATCATCCCTATGTCAAGATCCTATCACCCATCCTAATTCCCCTCATGATCATAATCCTCCACAAGAGTCTATCACCCCTATTCAAGCTATCCATGAACCCCACACCTATAAAAGGGTTCCTCCACCTTATCCACTTGGTTTACTTCCAACACCCATCCTTTCATCCATATCATTAATATATCCCCTAAATGGACTCGTGTCTTATTTCATAAATAATACATATCCATCATAAAGAATGTCAAATTATGAACCAAAAAGGATTAGGCCTTCATGAACAAGGTATCCTAGAACCCCTTTATATCAAAGAAAATCCATATTATCATGGCCTTGGTTATACACCTCATGCTCAAGACATTGGTACCCATTGTAAGTCAAAATTCTATCAAAATAAACCTAAGTATCCTAGTCCATCAACCCTTCCATCTATCCTTGGTCCTTATCATCCAAAACCCCAGTTCAACAACCCTTCCATCCATATTGGGGCCCTACATCCCTCCATCTCCTATTCATTAAGAACAACAAAGGCATACATCCTTGATGCCCTCTCAAAATTCTACCTACATTAACCCATCCATGATACCTCCATATCATTCATCTCCATCCACCCATCCCATTGCTCTTGGAAGAAATTTGGGTGCCAAATGTCAAAAGCTTCCATATCAAAATCCACATATATCAAAGGATCAACATGTCTCCTCAAAGGGACATGCAAAAATAAAAGAAAATCTAATCCAAAGTCAAAAGAAAAAAATCAAAGGCCACAAAGGCCCATAAAGAAAGAAAATTTCAAAGTTCATAAAGGCCCATAAATCAAAAATAAAAATTTCATGTTATCCACAAGCAAAAGAAAATTTCAAAGGCCACAAAGGTCCATAAAGCAAAAAGAAAAATCTCAAAGGCCACAAAATCCCACAAAGTGAAAATCAAAGTCAAAAGCTATGTGGATTCCTAAAAGTTTCATAGAAGCAATAAAATCTAAATTTACATCCAAATTTTCTAATCCAAAATCCTCCTCTCACCATCCATCTAAAAACCTTTCACCTTCAAACTCCATTTTTCCTCCATCACTCCACTACCCTTCAAGGTGCATGATGATGTTGATCTTTCCATCCTTTCTGTATAACCATCAACAAGCATTTCAACCTCTTGTCCATTATCCAATATCCATCCCCCATTATCCTCCTTTAAACCTTTGCATAAGTCCTTAGCTTCTTCCATCATACCATTAATCTACCAATGTTTATGAGTCTAATTCTCATTGCCATGGTTTATTAGAGCACATATTTGAGGGATATTAATCGTGAAACTTGATGCTTAAGTCCTCCCTCCATCTTCCTATCATGCATATACTACCTTCCATTTTCATTCATCCTTATCCATATCCTCTTTCTTTCCCCTTTTCGTAATTTACAATTTCTGAGGCAAGTTTCATCCATCCAATCATTCATATACATTATCCTCTTTACATTCATCCTTTACATTTCTACTTTTGATCTTGACAAGGTTAAGGATCTTCTTGAACATCATATATCTTATCCTATATACTTTATCCATATTCCATCATTCTATCTAAATGCATCCTTTCTTCCCTTCCTTGGTCTTGATGAGGAATAGGGGAAAAATACTTAGGAATTGTGTCCATATATTATCTAGTTGATCTTGATCATCCTATTCATTATACTTATCCTTGAATTCTTCCATTCCATATCTCCTAGCTTATCAAAATCCATGTCCCATTTCCTTCCTTTGTTCTTGATGAGATCGGGGGAAAAATTACAAGCGCATGCTTTGGATTCCCTTTCATATCCTTATATGTTACCATTCCATTATAGTCCACATGTTTATCATTTATCCGTGATTAAATTACCGCCAACGTTGGTCATCATGTCCCTTTGCAACCTTGAATCTATCATACATCATTTGAACCTAGTTGTAAAACATTATCCAATCCTCATATCTTTGTCCATCAATCATCAACAATCATCAATCTTATCATACTGAGAGGAATCAGTGATCCTAAGTACTTATCATCATCATGCCTTATGGAATCAATCATTCTTGGCATCTTAATCAATCAACCATTATCATCTTTCGACAAAAGATATGTTGCTTGTGTGACAAGTTTTGTAGTGAATTTTCCTCTGACTATCATTTATCCAGTTGGTTGCATTATCTCTACTGGGAAGATCTATTCTTTAAATAAGTCATCTACTCACATTTCATCTCACTCTATCTCTTTAAAACTTCAAAAAAAATCATAAAATGTCCTAAAAATACAAAAAATCATAAAAATGTCTTGAAAAACCATAAAAATAAAAAAAAATGTCTTGAAAAAAAAAAAATCATTAAAATCATAAAGTGTCCTGAAAAAATCCATAAAAATCATAAAATGTCTTGAAATTAATTTTTTTTAAATTCTAAAATCCAAAAAAATTCAAAAAATCTCTAAATAGTGACACTTTCATATCGCCACACAACTTTGAACTTCAACAAAATCAAAACATACCACGATTGACAATCAAATGGACATTACAACATACCTATCAATCCATCTTTCAGATCCAACCAAAATGCATAAACTATGACAAGAATCAGTTCCATATTGAAGCATGATGTATGTTTGTTTGTGGATCTTTGATTATTTTATGATTTTATCTTTGGTGGCATGTCTTTTAGTTTCTCAAGGATTTCTTGGACTAGAGAGGCGAGGATGAGGTATGTTCACTTGTTTGTTGTCTGTGGATTGTTTCTTATTCACAAGATGACTCGTCTTAAGACATGGTTGTCTAAAATCATCGAGGACCTATGAGTCTACTGTGGATGAGAGAATTCCTTGTCTAATAGTGTCTTCCATGCAATAAGTATTCAATTCATCTAAGGTCTTTATACCTAGATGTTTATACTTCACTGCTAAACAAAAATGCAAACAATATTCAAGTTGTCTAGACGTTCATGTTATCTAGACGCTTATACTAATTTGCAACATAATAAGCTCTATGATGATAAAATCACTTTGTAAAGCACAAGAAGCTTCACCACTTTCATTTCCTTCATATCTCTTTTTCATCTATCATTTCTTCCATCATCCATTTCCTTCATCATTTCATTTTCTTCATGTTCCTTGTTTCAAAGAATGATTAATTGGTTATCTAACTGATGCCTATTTTTTAATCCAAATATCAAATCAATCAATCTGCTCCTTGATCACTCAATCTATTAATCAATCATTGTTTTGTGCTAGCATCAATCTCAATCAGCTTAATCAACTCAATCAACTTAATTAGCTCAATCATCTTAATCAGCTTATCAACTTGGCTATATTGATCATCTACATCAATTTTCCAGTTACGCCCATCAACTATGCATTTTCATCAAATGTTCATCTCTGCTTAATCACTCACACAATATCAATTATCAAATCTTCTCCTTAGGATTTGTTGAGAGACTAATCTTTATCACAGCTTGTTCTGATCAATCTCTCGAGGGGGATACCATCCTTATCATCATCCTTACCAGGATATCCTTAGCAATGTATCGATATCGCCCCTTTGTAATGACAACACCATCATAATCCATCAATCCATCACCAAATCATCGTTTATAGCTTGATGTAAGCAATACCTTGTTTTTCTTGCATCATTTGTGCATGCTTGCTTGCTTGTCATGTGTGTTTTATCATTTCATCTTTGTATTTGATCATTCCTAACCATTATCTATATCTTGTATCTAGACGCGGTTGTATTATTAATTGGGCACGGTAGACACATCACACCTTTGGTCCTTATAATTCTCCAGCGATCATGTTCATAGGTGGTGACATCAAAACATAATGATTGCTCACTTGTAACATAATGTATCATTCATTTCCTTCATCCACTTCCTATCCACATCATTCATCTTATTGTTGGGAATAAGGTGTTTTAACCTTAGAGTTCTAACATTGAATTATTGAATTATTTTTTTTAATTAATTTCCTACAAAATCATGTCATTAAGTGGGACCCACTGGTTGGGTGGCATCCCCGTTAGAGGTGATTGTATGACACATATTCATCACATGTGGAGGTAGGCGTCCCATCTAGGAATCATGGACCTAGGACAAGTGGTGTCATATTCTATGATTCATCATAAGGTATATTTTGTATCGAGAAAGTGTGGTACCTTAAGTGGGATATGACAAAAGTGTGAAAGAATAAGTGTGATAGTCATGTTTGACTTATTCTTTGAATGTTGAATGTGTTGTAAGTGTGACAAAATTTTAGGACACATGTTATATGACATTGGTAAGGTTTTGTCATAACCCACTATAAGCATGACTTAGGCACCCAAGCTTCGAGAGAGGTTTGGCATGTTATGACAATTGTAAGAAATGTAAAAGAATGTTGTACAAGTGTCCAAATCATGCTTATGGCATGAGTTATTATTTCCACATGGGTTTGGATGCCTAAACTCTTCTAGAAGCTTCTCAAAGCTTGTATCTCCTATAAATAGGATGCCTTGCATTGTAGAATGCATAGTTTGTTTGTAGGTATTGAAGTGTAGACGGTTTGACTCCTAAACAGATGTTTGGTGTGAAACATTTGTTAAGAAGCATTGTGCTTGGGGTGTATTGTAACTCTCTTTTGAAGTAATACATTGGTACTGTGCTTTTGAAGGGTGGGGTTTTTTACTCGAAAGGGTTTTCCCCATGTATATTGTTGTCCCTTCTATTCTATCTATCTTTCTTCCATTATGTTGTGTTTCTCATACCGTTATGCTGTTGAAATTCTCTTAGATCTAAACTTACATCCAATTGTTCTATTTCACTATTCCTATGCGTTTCTCATTAATGCAACTATTTAAAGGTGTTAAAATGAATTTTTTTCTATTCACTCCTACTTAGATTAGTGTAGGAAGTTGCTTTGTGATCATGGCTTCCTTTCAGTTGGTATCAGAGCTTGGACAACTTTGTTTCCTTTGTTGGGTTAGAAGGGTTTTTTGTATTGATCTTTGATTTAGTGGGTGTCTTATAGAAGGGTGTTTTGTGACCTTTGTTGCAGGAAGAGATGGAAAACACATCTGGAAGGATCGAGATGGAAAAGTTTAATGGAGGAAACTTTGAGCTTTGGAAGATGAAGATGGAAGACATGCTTGTAGATCGTGACCTATGGGTTATAGTTTCAGAAACCAAACCTACAACCATGAAACAAGAAGATTGGGATCTCTTGGATTGGAAAGCCAAGGGTTGATCAAACTCTATTTGGTTGATTTCGTTCTCCTGAATGTTCATAAGGAAAAGGTTGTTGCTTCTTTATGGAAGAAACTTGGAGATGTTTATCAGGCCAAGTCCTTGGTAAACAAGTTGTTCCTGAGAAAGAAGATGTACTCTTTGAAGATAGAAGATGGAGGATCCGTTGCGGATCATCTAAATGCTTTCAATATGTCGGTTGCTCAACTAGGTTCTATTGGAGACAAGATTGATGATCAAGACCGTTGCATGCTCTTGTGTTTGTTGCTAGATGCATGGGATCGCCTAGTGATGGTTATTGGAAGCACATCAACCACCTTCAAGATGGATGAGGTGGTTGCTTCATTGTTATCTGAAGATATGTGGATAAAATATTTTGAGATGGCTAAGGAGGCCCTTGTTGTTCATGGTAGAACAAAGGAGAAAGGCAAGAAGAAAGAGAAAAAGTCTAAGTCAAAGTCTGTAGGGAGATCTAAGTCTCCTGGCAAGAAGTCCAAGGCAAGATGCTGGAATTGTGGCGATGTCGACCACATTTGAAAAGATTGTAAGAAGGAGAAGAAGAAGAAGAATAAGTCTTTCTTTGATTCTAAATATGAGAAATCATCCCAAGATGATGGAGAAGCTTTTATTGTAGCCTTGACAACCCATGCATTAGATGATGTATGGTTGATAGATTTGAGTGCATCTTTCCACATGACCTCTCACAAAGATTGGTTCTTGAAGTGTCAAGAATACAATGGTGGAAAAGTTGTACACCGGTGATGACCTTATCTGAATTGTTGGTCATGGAAGAGTCAAGATTAGATTCCCTAATGGTAGAGTGAATGGGATTGATGGTGTCTTGCATATCCTAGGTTTGGAATGAAACCTACTTTCTGTAAGTAAACTGAATGATTCGGGAGTGCAAGTTATTTTCTCTGGTGAAGGATGCAAGATGACA
>VDFB02086081.1:90012347-90399253 GCA_007258455.2 Sequoia sempervirens
ATCCCTGATTTCGGTGAGACATAAGGGCTCTCCCTAGTCAGAAGAGTGTTTCGGTGGAAGAACTTTAGTTTGTGAAACCCTAGCACATTGTTTATTTGGGCTACAAGAATTTATCAGTTTTGGAGGCCAAAATTGAGGAGAATATCAGTGTTGGATACTCAGATCTGGGAACATTCACTGCTGCAAATCATTTGTTCTTGAATTTCTTGAGGATGGCTGCTAAAGAGATCAATTTCAGACTTATTGTTGGTCATTTTGGGAGCCCAACATCACTTTTGGAGGGTTGGCTAGGGTTAGAAAATATTCTGACCTAAATCTGGAGTATTTTGGTATGAAATCTGCACACTTATTTCATGGAAATGTTTGATATTTAATTCTCAAAATTTATGGGCAGTTATAAGGGTTTGAATTGTCACTTTTCTGAGCATTGTAATAATCTGAAATCTGATCAGAAATTCTGAGTTTGTTTGAAATTACTTTTATACAAATAAATTTCAAATTTATGCCCTAGTTTGTAAAAGTTTTTGTCATCAGATTTGTGCCCTAGTTTTCAGATATTATTGTTTCCTTTTAGTATCCTATTTGGGGATATTATAGTTACACATCTTATGCAAGGAGAATTTGGTGCTTGATTGAAGGTCCTACAAGTGTTAGTACTCACAAAACGATGAACGCAACATATGAAACGATCTTACATGATACATTGCTGCCATGAATCTTGATTGATGAAAATACTATAAAATGATGCTTATTTTGCCCTTGAATTGCCTTGATTGCTTTTTAGGATGCCCAATTGCTCAAAATTCCATTAGGTGTTCAAATGGTGAAAAAGACTTATATTTATATGCATTTCTTCATTTCCTACAATAGTTATTTTGAAAAGCTGACAAATAAATTTAAATTTGTAAATATAAAAATGTTGACAATTAAATATTAAAAATTTGGCCAAAATAGTGCGGTCAAGGGCGAGGGCACCCTAGACCAGACCTATTTTGGAATTTAAGTTGTTGTTAAATAAATAATTAGTTTTAATTCTCAATTTTGTCTTGATTTTCTGAGAACGATAATAAAACAGGCAAATAATAAGCATAATTAGGTCCAAGCACATAAGGGGGAGCCAAACATAATGTGAAATTGTTAGGATCAACAATTTACGATGCTATAGTTTGTTATGACTTAAACAACATTATAGGGTACCACTTCCTCAATGGCTGTGATAATAATATTTGTAATAAATTGGCCATCTTTCACTTGCCCCTCACAATCCACGACTCTCAAAAAATTGCCCCTTTAGGGGACACTACTATGACATTGATCAAAGGCCGATTTTTAGCATCTTTCCACCCATTGAAAACAATAGAGACCCTTGTCTTGACCCATAAATCCCTTATGGGCTTCAATGAATCTTCTACGACCTTGACCTCTTTTTCCTATAAAGTGTCACACACTTTCTCATAACTCAAGCCCCTATACCCTTTTGGAGCCTCATTAAGTTTTTTCATGATTTCTTATCAATATGGTGATTGAACAACATTGACAGCCAAATTTGCATAAATACATCTTGCTATTTGTTGATATGCAATGTCTTGAGTTTCATTTTGAAATGCAGTTTTGAAAGGTCTCTTTGGTCTTTTGTTCGTAGTGGGTACTTCACTTTCAGAAGTGATAAAAAATGGTGGTTCTCTACCACAACATTTGAGATTAGATGGGGGCATTAGGGGCTTCATTCCCTTTAATTTTATTTTTGCTAAAGGAAAATTTTCTTTACGGCTTGCTTGTGCTCAATAATATATGCTATCACTTGCTCCAGTGACTCAGGTACACATCATTCTTTCCAGGGCAAGCTTTGATCCCTTGTCTAGGTATTTCACACAAATGTGCTTTCACTTGACTATATGAACTTGAATATCTAACAACACATCCTTGGAAAATCCAAATATAGCCCCACCACCTGAACCAGTTGTATTAAATCAACATACTTCCATAGAGGAGAACTCGGATCTATTTTGAATTTAGGTCGAGCTATGGAGCTAGAACTAGCTGCCATTGTGATTCCTAGGGCAAAAAAAATTATAAACAACACATTCAAAACTGTAAATTTTAATGATCAGATTAAATGCACAGAAAATTAATTCAAATCAGATGCAAAGACACAGCAGATACCTTGGGAAAACCCTCCTCTTGAGGGAGAAAAACCCAGCAACAATATATCACTTATATATTGAATTGTCACAAAATGATCTTCTTACAAGAGGTCGATATACAGGCCCAACAATATGCACCAAAGAGTGATGCAACACAGAACTCAATTGCAGATAGTACTCAGCCTCAAACAAAATGCTCTCTTAATACAGATCGCTTTCACTTATAGATAACTCGCACTTAGACTTCAATGACTGTAATCGAACTTCACTTGAAACTTGATGATCTACAATGAGAATGACATCTATTATAAATACAAGGAGGAGAGGACATGACTTTTCCCAGCACCATGTCGGCCAACAGCAAGAAGTCCCTCTTGAAATTCACGCCACTTGAACAAGGTCGGCCTTGTTATGAAAAACGTGCCTCTTCATTTAATATTTATTTGCTTAACAAATAGAGGTGTCTATATAAAAAATTGCGCCCCTTGAGACTCAAATAAATTAAATAGCTTGAGGCTATTATTTAATTTATTGTCAATAAGAAGATCACTGGAAGATTGCTTTTGACGCTGCAAGTTAACATCAACAAAAACAAATAATATTTTAAAAACAAAAAGAAGATAATTAAAACCTAGCTCTTTTGATATATTCAAAGAGTTTGTTTGAATTGTTTCATGATTGTAAAACAAAAATGGAGGGAAAAAAAAGAAAAAAAACTTATCTCTTTGCAAAAATATTCTTCTATGATCTTGGCAGCCAATTTGCACTTGTAAATTAGGAATGACAATGCAATCGTTGTAGAACCTTCAAAGATCAATCTTTAGCTCCCTTTGTTTTCAACAAGCAAAAATGGATGTTCAACCTCTTGGAATGATATTTGTTTTTTGCAATAGAAATGAGTGAACATGAACTTGTTTTGGTGTTTGATATGTTTTAGAAATGACTTTTAGGGTTTAAAATCTATTTTAGAGCACCTAGGTCAAAGTCAAAGTAAAAAATTAAAAAAGCATAGGAGATAGATGGGTTCGCCTAGGTTTTTTGAGACGAATCCAACCCAAAAATGTAGGATCTTGTCCAAATCCATAGGTAGACCAGATCATGGGTTTGGTTTGAACTGGATCTAGAACCAATTGGTCAGCAAATAAATCCGATAACATAGCAAAAACATATAAAAATCACAAGTATATATATTTGCAGCCTAAAATCAGAAATATCAAAGGCATCTATAAATTTTAATGTTCAAGAATATTAATAAGCGTTAGACAATATTAATAAAGTTAATATAATTATTTATTAGTAATAATAATAATAAATTGTAATGTCCCCATTTTCAGTGTCCTCTTTCGGATTAGTCGGATTCGGATACATTTACTATTTTTAATAAGTGCTATGTTTAGCAGGGGGTCTGGTTTTGGGCTTCAGTCTTCCATGAGCCCTTAGTGCATCTCAGTATTTCTTCAGTGTGAGCTTTTGGTAAGTCTATTTTGGGTCACTGGACCAGGTCAGGCTTGTCTCAGTAGCACATTTCCTGTTGGTATAAAGTTGCTAAGGTTAAATCAATTTAATATTTGATTTATGCTTCAAAAAGTGGAATATTATAAAGTAACTTTATATTTTAATGTTGAGGGGTCATAAGGAGACAAATTTGTACCTTGGTGCCTAGTGTAATGACTTTAAGTCGTTTTTAAAGGCATCAAAAGTAAATTAGAATGCTGATTAAGGGTGGACGCCTAAGGCATGAAATGAGTTAAATTTATGATGAAAGCTAATGTTTGAGGGATAATCAAAGTAAATTAAAAAGCAAAGGCTAAAGTGGCATATTTTCTTAAAGGGGTTTAGGGTTTTTGCCTTGGGTCACCCTAATTTGGAGAAGCAACTCTTAAAAGTTCATTTTTGAAGCTCATTTCATCATGGATGCTTTGACGACTTATAGAGATGTTGCTGGTTGGTTACCAGAAGGTCTGAGAACGGGATTGAGGACAAAAACCCTCAATATCTAAGGCTAGTTTTGGCAATGAAAGACCTACTCAAGCTGGTGAATGGGGGTTTCACTCAGGAATCACATCTAGGCAAAAAAGAGTGAAGATTTTCAAGTTCTTTTGAGGTTTTCTGTTTGGTTTTGGGTGTGTGCTTGCTTCTTACAGTTTGGAGTGGATTTCCTAAGGATTTTGGTGTGTTTTAAACTGTGTTACATGGGGACGCATCCCTTGCCCCAAAACCCGCTGTCCCCGTCCCCTGTCATCCCCGAGACGGAGGAACGCAAAGGAGGCATCCTCCAGCCGTCCCCGAAACAGCCCAACTAGCAGGAAACGGGAGGAAATATCCCTTGCCCTTTGGGGACGTTTCCCCGTCCCCGGTACGGATGGGGGACGTTGGTTTTAAATCAATTTTTGAGCACAACTTCTCTGGACCAGAACTCACATATTTGCTCATTACTCACAAATGGTTCAAGGTATTCACATGGGTATTGATTCTATGGCTCACTCTCCTCTAGGCGATTCCAACAAGCATTAATTTGCAAGTTTTGAAGCTGCCTGTGAATTTTAAGGCCAAGTCGACCTGCTGTGAGGGGGGCCCTATGTTGAGAGTAAAGTACGGTTTCAAGCCTGCTGTCATACAAGCTGAAACTGCTGGTTATTGAGGATTGATTTGCAGTGCTTCTAAGGCGTTGGGAAGCAAGGTGAATGGGATCACAGCTTGGGTATTGATTGAAGCACGTTTTGATTCTTATGTTTGCTGCCTTGCATCTTCTTTCAGAACTTGAATATTTGCTCATGACTCCTTGATGGATTAGTATGTCAATATGGGTATTGGTTCAGCTGAAAGCTGTCTTCTAGGCGCCCACAACAAGCATTGGTTTGTGATTTTTGAAGGAGTACTATAATTTCTAGAGCAAATCACCCTTCAGCACCTAGCGCCCTCTTCTGGGTGTTATTCTTGATTCTGGACAACCTTGCTGTGAGCTACAAACAACGTTTCTGGAACTGTTGAGGTGGAGGTTTTGGTGGGTTGGGTTAGGGCTTGAATGCTATCATCTTTGGTGTTGATCGAGCGAAAGATGAGGATTAGTATTTGCTGTATGGTGCTCTTTTTCCCAGGTCTGAATGCTAATTTTCTGAGTATAAGATTTGTATCTTAAGGACAGTAATTTCTGTTGTTAAAATCTGATTATTGAAAGCTTGAAAAGTTCTTGCTTGAGTGCTCTCTTTCTATTTTATGTTCCTTGCAATATATTCTTTATGCAAACTCAAAAATCATGAATGGCATATAAAACACAATGCATTAAACAATCTCAAACAAACAAATCTGCAAGTCAGTTAACTCAGAGAGCAAATAGAAAGGAAATCAGAAAAAAAGAAATTAGGGTCATCCATTACAGTGGTATCAGAGCCAAATCAGTCTTGCCAACCAGTGGGTGTGATTTTCTATGAGCTTGAGTGATAGGGAAAGAAGATACTTAGAAAGAAGTAGTATAAAAGAAGATGGTTTTTGGAAACAGTGGCCAACATCAGAGGAAGGGCAGCATTCAGAATAATCATCTATTGGGTCATCTAGTACTGAAAACATGGGAGATAGGGGTGGTGAAGGTGAAAGGAACGAAAGGAATGAGAGGAATGAGCCACCTCCCGACAGATTGATGCTACTTCTTGATGCTTTGGTTAGGGGACAAGGTAGGGCAGCCCAACAAGCCCAAGAAACTAATGGCAGGTTAGCAGATTTAATACAGAGAATGGACCAAATGGGACAAGGAAATAGGGTAGGACAGCAAGGAGTGGGTAATTAGGGAGCTTTGGCAAGGCCCCTTATGCCAAACTTTCCACCAAGGGTAGAAGCACCGGTTAATCTTGAGCTTACTTTGTTGGAACAACAGGATCAGTTTAGATAAGATTGGCTTGATGTAGGGCCAAGCTTTCAGATGGACATATCTCTCAGAGACTACATTGATTTGAGAATGAGACATTCAAACACAAGGGGGAATAGGGACCAACACAATGAGCTATGAAGGACAGTGGGGAAGCTTACACTTCCATATTTTGATGGGTCCAAAAATATGGAAGCGAGAGCGTGGGTACATAAACTCAATACCTACTTCATTTTAAACCTTATGTCTGAGTTGGAGTCCATTCAGTATGCATCTATACACCTTGACGAAATTGCTCATGAGTGGTGGTATAATGGTATGTTGACTTTGGGGCATGCACAAATAACTTCATACAAGGTGTTCACTGAAAGATTAATTGAAAGATTTGACAAGAAGGACCCAGAGTTGCACTTTAAGGAACTAGCTCAACTAAAACAATGGGGTTCTGTGGATTCTTATATTGCAAATTTCCAAAAGTTATCCGTGTTAGTGACAAACATTTCAGAGAGAAGGCTAATAGTGCTGTTCATAGATGGACTATCTGATCCTCTAAGGGGTTGGATCAAAGCTTTTAACCCTTCTAGCCTTCAGGAAGCCTTCAGGAATCCATCAAAAAGGCTAGAGACATGGAGACATCAACCTTCAAGAACAAATTTCAGTCCAAGGACTCGCTGCTCTAGAAGGAAAAAGACAAGAAAATTGACACCAAGGAGCAGGAGTAGCCTAAGAAAAATTACACAAGGATAGAGAGTGAGACCTTGAATGAGCTCAGAAAGAAGGGATTGTGTTTTACATGCAAGGAACCTTACACCAAGGATCACAAATGCTCAACCAAAACTAAAGTACTACTAATAGAGTACCAATCTGATGAAGAAGGTGAATTAGAAAAATCAGACCAGCAAGCTGATTCTGTAGAAAGTGAAGGTGAAAAGACATCAGAAGAAAGTGGTAAGGGGTGGGACCATGATGGGACACTAGCCCAACTTCATAGTTTTCATGAGAACGAGTCACTGTGTATTAGAGGAGTGCTCCAGGGGCAGTGTATGTTGGCTTTGATTGATACAGGAGCTACTCACAATTTTATAGATGAGGGCTTAGTTTCTCGTAGAGGTCTTTAGACACAGGTGGTGAGCGGATTCCATGTGATGGTAGCCGATGGGTTTACTATTCAGTGCACGAAGGTGGTTCCTCATTTGAGCATACTTTTTGGGAATCATGAGGTTAAGGAGGACTTTAATGTGGTGAACATAGGAGACACGGATGTAGTTATGGGCATTCAGTGGCTACGCTCTTTGGGGGAGTTTACTTTGAACTTTCAGACCCTGGAGCTGAAATTTCAATCCGAGGGAAAGAGTGTCGTTTTGAGAGGGTTGTCACATGGTGGGCCACATGTGGAGTCTAGCAAAAGAAAGGGAAAAGAAATGGCAGCAGCCTTTAATGCATCTTTAGAGTTGTCCAGTGTACTTGTGAACACTAGTATCAGGTTTGGTAACGCTGAAAATAATAACACACCCTTGGGAGATTGTAATGTTGGAGGCACTATGGATGAGGCCTTCAAAACAACAAACAATGACGATTGCAATGATGTTGACAAAGGTGGTTTGAGTTTTGATTCCCAGGATTAGTTGATGGATGGAGATATTTGTGTCGACATGTATGTTGATGAATTGGTGAATGTTTTATTTGGAGAGACAATATCACAGGAGGAGCACAAGGAGCAAAGCAATCAGCCTTTTAATACATGGAATCTTGGTGAGATGGTACCTTAGTTTGACAAGGAACTTGATTGGGATGAATTTACTTTTGATTATGGAGCTGTTCCAATTTCTACTCCACAATTATGCATGATTGATGGCATTGATGATGATGTTGGTCTTGATCTTGTTCTTGAGAACAAATCAGATTTTACTTTGCATATAGTTGAACATGAGCAAGGACCTAGCAGCCTTGCTGATTTGGATTCTCAATTAGCGTTTGAGGGTGACCATCAGTTGCTTTTTGATAATCCCTTGTTTGAGATAGGAGCTGATATGGTGTATGACAATCCTCTTTTCGAGTTGGATGATGAGACTAATCCTAGTTGCAACACTGCATTGGATGAAAGTAGCAAGGTTTGGGACCTTGGTGCAGTTTCTAGTCGTGAAGTGTTGTCTCAAGAATGGACTAGTGGGACTACTTCCAGCGTTGGTGCCCTCGCTCACCTTTCGATCAGCTTACATATGATTTCATTTTGGGATCCGCAGTTGAGTTGGATGGTTCCTCTAGTTCAACAGTTGAGTTGTACCTGGATGAGCTTGGGTGTCAGTGATGTTTTGGTACTAGGGGATGATTCTTCAGCTGATTCCTTGCTTACCTCTCCTACGTATCTAGTGGAATCACAGATTTATTACTGTTGCCCACACTTTCTTGAGTTGGTTATGCAGACATTTCTCGATGAGTAGATTGATTTCGAGTTGGGTTAGCTGTTTGTGAGTACCTTTCCGGATACAGTGCCCCCATTATCTGCTTCCATTTTGGTGAGTGACGCTCACTATAGTTACTTCTTGGCGAGGGCATACATTGTCTCGGATGATGGTTTATTGATTGTTGTAGTTTGGATAGGAGAGTGCAATCTGGGCACATTGGGTTGACAGTGATGTTCAGTGTGACACAACTTCAGCATGATGGTTCCTTTTTGAGACTTAATTGGAACCCGGGATTCACACTGAGTTTTAGAGCAGCTACCGTTTGGGATGAGAGAGCCAGTGTTGATTTTCTAGAGCTTACTCCTATGGCACTTCAGTTTGGTTCTCTTGAGGGACATATTTTTGAGGACTAGATTGAGTCTTTACAGTATTTTATCACTCTTCTTACAGGAGTTTTTCAGGAGGCCTCATGTGTTGGTACCTCACGGGACAAGGATTTGAGCAGATGGAACTACAAACCTCCTAGATTTATTTGGAACTCTGGGATCATTTATGGTTTTTAGTGTGATTCTGATTGTTGGTTGCAGGGCTTTTTTGGCATTGCTTGAGGACAAGAAATCTTTGGGAAGGGCAGACTATAATGCCCCCATTTTCAGTGTCCTCTTTCGGATTAGTCGGATTCAAATGCACTTACTATTTTTAATAAGTGCTATGTTTAGCAGGGGGTCTAGTTCTGGGCTCTAGTCTTCCGTGAGCCCTTCGTGCATCTCAATATTTCTTCAGTGTGAGCTTTTGGGATGTCACTTGCTATTTTTAGTACTTACTAAAAATAGTAATTCTATTTTGGGTAACTGGACCAAGTCAGGCTTGTCTCAGCAGCACATTTCTTGTTGGTATAAAGTTGCTAAGGTTAAATCAATTTAATATTTGATTTATGCTTTGAAAAGTGGAATATTATAAAGTAACTTTATATTTTAATGTTGAGGGGTCATAAGGAGACAAATTTGTACCTTGGTGCCTAGTGTAATGACTTTAAGTCATTTTTAAAGGCATTAAAAGTAAATTAGAATGCTGATTAAGGGTGGACGCTTGAGGCATGAAATGAGTTAAATTTATGATGAAAGCTAATGTTTGAGGGAGAATCAAAGTAAATTAAAAAGCAAAGGCTAAAGTGGCATATTTTCTTAAAGGGGTTTTACTATGTTACCGATTCGCTAGTATAGGCCACAGGTTTGGTCGAGGGAGTCGGTCGGTCCGATTACAATTAATACAGGTCAGGAATTTTTTTGTGGTTCGTTGGGTCGAGACATGACCATCCCCTGTGAGTCGAATTTCAATGAAAAATTCCCTGTTCGATTTATTGGTAGCGTTTTTCCAAATTTTTTTTCATTTTTTAATGATTTTCTTGACTCGTTTTTGACTTTTAGGGACTTTTTTATTAATTCTAACCCTAATACTTGCCTCAAAAACATGAAATAGGTAAAGTGAAACTCATTTACCAATTTGTGAATGAGAAAAAAGAATTTTTTGCCTCCATTGCTGAACTTTCTCTTTTGCTTGCACAAGCTGGAATAGACTTGAAGGCTGATCGTAGATTGTTCAAAGTTGATTGTTGTGCTATTCCTAAGCACTTGCAAGTGTCTATTCGTTGCTAAGAAGATCGTAGAGCAAGATTTCTTCAAAAGAGGTAGGTTCTTTGAAGTTTTTGATTTTTTTTTTTACATTAATTTTCACAAGTGAACTTCAATTCTTTTGTTTTACTTTTCATTCCTCTAAATGTCTATAACACATGTTCAATTTTTTCATTTTTTTGAAATTAATTAAGTCTTTTACTTTCAAATTCAATGAATCAATACCAAAATTTCAATATGTTGTGCCTTAGGTATTCACTATTCCGTATTACAATGGCAACCGGTACCTCCTCAGGCTCAATCCAATCTCGTTTCAAAATAAACCCAGCCTCTCCCCTTTGGAAATATGTAGAAATGGTTCGGCAACTTCCAGGTGGTGGAGGATATATTTGGATTTGTAGTCATTGCAATGTTCAATATTCGAGCTCATACAGTCGAGTAAAAGGGCATTTGTGCGGGATCCCTGAAACAGGCATCAAAAATTGTCCAGGTGAAAACAACGAAGGCATTCCAGACGATATAGTGTTGAAATATATTGCTGAGCAAGAAAAGGCAGACCAAAAAACAACCAGTGGTAAAACAAGCCATCCTTTGAAGAAAGGATCTCGATCCATGAAACCCCCTACACCATCTTATTTTCCACCTACAGAAAGCCATCCATTTATGGACATCCCTCAAGAGCAAACCATGCCCTCTTCAAATAAAAGATCTAAGGGACCGTTGGAAGCTTCATTTCAAAATGAGGCAAGAGAGATTGCTGATCAAGACATAGCAAGATGTGTCTATGCCAATGGATTGGCATTCAATGTTGTTCGTTCACCATATTGGCAAAAAATGGTGAAATCTATTAATGAGGCTCCAAAGGGGTATAAGGGCCCAGGTTTTGAGAAGGTGTTGCACCTTATTGGAGAAAGAGAAACATGTAGCAGACTCTTTGAAGCCCATAAGGGATTCGTGGATCGAAACAGGGGTGACCATAGTTTCTGATGGATGGAAAGATGCAAGAAATCGCCCATTGATCAATGTTATTGCTGTGTCCCCTAAAGGGGCAATGTTTTTGAGAGCAGTGGATTGTGAAGGACAGGTGAAAGATGGTCCATTTATTGCTGACATCCTTTGCCAAGCTATTGAAGAAGTGGGCCATCAAAATGTTGTGCAAGTTGTAACCGACAATGCCAAAAATTGTAGGGCTGCTGGGTTATTGGTTGAGGAGAAGTATCCACACATTTTTTGGACACCTTGTGCTGTCCACTCCCTCAATCTAATGCTACAAAAAATTGGATCCAAAATTGAATGGATCAAACAGGTGTATGCGGAGGGCGAAGACATCCAAATGTTTGTCACCAACCACCATATGACGCAAGGAATGTTTAGACAATTCTCTAAATTGGAGTTGTTGAAGGTAAGTTAATTCTCAATATTTTTAAATTTTTGAATTTTCTTTTAATTTTAATTTTTAAACTTTGATTTTTATATTTAAATTATATTTTAATTTTAATTTTGATTTTCAAACAGGTTGCCGAGACCCGTTTTGCCTCCAACACAATTGTGTTGAGACGACTTATAAAGGTTCGTGAGGCACTATGTGCCATGGTAATCAGCCCTAATTGGGTTGTATGGAGGCAATCTAGCAATGAAAGGGCAAATAGGATCAAGCAAAGGGTCCTAGATGATGGTTGGTGGGATCGTGTTGAGTATCTCGTCAGTTTCACCGAGCCCATACTGAGCATGATCCGTTACACTGACTTGGATAGACCTTGTTTGGGCGAAGTATATGATGGTATTGACTCAATGATTGAGAAGATGAGATCCATCATCAATGCAAAAGAGGAAGATCCTGAAGAAAAATTCTTCAAAGAGCTACAGGAAATCATGGTTGATAGATGGAACAAAATGACCACTCCCTTGCATCTTCTCGCTTTTGCATTGAGTCCCAAATATTATAGCCCTGAGATACTTTCTACTTCATCAAGAGTTGCTCCATATAGGGATGGTGAAGTGGCCCAAGGGTACAAGGCAGCAATTCGTAGAATCTTCAGTGATCGTGACCAACGTGATCGAGTGAGGGTTGAGTTTATGGCTTTTGCATGCTCTGGGAGTGTTGATCAGAATATGGATGCTCTTCGAGACAAGTGTAGGGTGGCTGCTCATAGTTGGTGGTACTTCCATGGGCAAGAATACATGCACCTCCAACCTATTGCAATAAAAGTTTTATCCCAAGTAAGTTTTATAATTTATATTTGTAATTTTAATTTTAAATTTTAATTAATAATTTTGTTTAGTTAATTTTTGTAACTCTTAACTATTTATTAATTTAATTTGGTCTTAATAGGTTGCTAGTTCATCCTCTTCTGAGAGGAATTGGAGCACATACTCCTTCATCCACTCAATAAAACGCAATAGGCTACATTCAAAAAAGGCTGAGGACTTGGTGTATGTGCATTCAAACTTGCGCCTCCTTACACACAAGGATAGTTCTTACAAAGAAGGAGACACAAGGAGGTGGGATATTGAGCCAGAGCAGCTTGACTTGGATGCTTCCACAAGTCACTTCGCTGCACTTGATATTGATGATGACTATCAGCCTGAAGCAGCTACTACTGAGCATGAGAGCGGTACTGTTAGTGCTAGTGGCAGTGCTTGTGCGAGTGCCACTAATGCTATTTGTGGTTCTACACAAAATTTAGCATCTAATGATGCTGATGATGCTGCTTTTTTTGATGACCCATATGATTCAGATTGATCAATGATCAATAATTAATAATTATTAATGGCTGATTGTAAACTTTAATTTATAATTCTATATCATGACATTTGACTTTTGAGTATAAAGTGGTGGTGTATTTTTGCTATGTTATTTGACTATTAATATGGTGGTGTATTCTGAACTTAATTACTGCTGCAAATATGTATATATTTCTGATTTTTATATGTTTTTGTATTACAACCCAAAAGCGAACCCAAAAAAAAATCGAACCGGCGAACCGGGTTCTCGAACCGAACCCGAACCAAAACCGAACCCGGTAACTTAGGGGTTTAGGGTTTTTGCCTTGGGTCACCCTAATTTGGAGAAGCAGCTCTTGAAAGTTATTTTTGAAGCTCATTTCTTCATGGATGCTTTGACGACTTACAGAGATGCTGTTGGTTTGTTACCAAAAGGTCTGAGAACGGGATTGAGGACGAAAACCCTCAATATCTAAGGCTAGTTTTGGCAGTGAAAAACCTGCTCAAGTTGGTGAATGGTGGTTTCACTCAGGAAACACATCTGGGCGAAAAAGAATGAAGATTTTCCAATTCTTTTGAGGTTTTCTGTTTGGTTTTGTGTGTTTGCTTGCTTCTTACAGTTTGGAGTGGATTTCTTGAGGATTTTGGTGTGTTCTAAATCAATTTTTGGGCACAACTTCTCTGGACCAGAACTCACATATTTGCTCATTACTCACCAATGGTTCGAGGTATTCACATGGGTATTGATTCTATGGCTCACTCTCCTCTAGGCGATTCCAACAAGCATTAATTTGCAATTTTTGAAGCTGACTGTGAATTTTAAGGCCAAGTCGACCTGCTGTGAGGGGGGCCCTGTGTTGAGAGTAAAGTACAGTTTCAAGCCTGCTGTCGTTCAAGCTGAAACTGCTGGTTATTGAGGATCAATTTGCAGTGCTTCTAATGCGCTGGGAAGCAAGGTGAATGGGATCACAGCTTGGGTATTGATTGAAGCACATTTTGAGCCTCCTGTTTGCTGCCTTGCATCTTCTTTCAGAACTTGAATATTTGCTTATGACTCCTTGATGGATTAGTATGTCAATATGGGTATTGGTTCAGCTGAAATCTCTCTTCTAGGCGCCCACAACAAGCATTGGTTTGTGATTTTTGAAGGAGTACTGTAATTTCTAGAGCAAATCACCCTTCAGCACCTAGCGCCCTCTTTTGGGTGTTATCCTTGATTCTGGACAACCTTGCTGTGAGCTGCAAACAACGTTTCTGGAACTGGTGTGGTGGAGGTTTTGGCGGGTTGGTTTAGGGCTTGAAAGCTATCATCTTTGGTGTTGATTGAGCCAAAGATGAGGATTAGTATTTGCTGTATGGTGCTCTTTTTCCCAGGTCTGAATGCTAATTTTCTGAGTATAAGATTTGTATCTCAAGGGCTGTAATTTCTGTTGTTAAAATTTATTGAAAGCTTGAAAAGTTCTTGCTTGAGTGCTCTCTTTCTATTTTATGTTCCTTGCAATATATTCTTTATGCAAACTCAAAAACCATGAATGGCATATAAAACACAATGCATTAAACAATCTCAAACAAACAAATCTGCAAGTCAGTTAACTCAGAGAGCAAACAGAAAGGAAATCAGAAAAAAAGAAATTGGGGTCATCCATTACATAAATTTTGCAAAATGAGATGTCTAGCTTTACATTTGCCAATTGTATTTTCTTAAATGTTTCCAAGGTCTTTTCAACACATTCTTTTTTTTGCACATGCTGCAAGCATGGCATCCAAGATACGACATAAATACCAAACAATTCACATGCCTTGTGTATGCTTCCACACTTGGGCAGAGATATCTATTAGGGCATTGGCATTGTAGTACTTGATAAAAATCATCTATCAATTTTGCTTTGATGGATATCCATGCCATAGTTCGCATACTTGGGCTTGACTTAGACTTGGCAACTTAAAAAGTACTTATTTTTTATTAAAAAATATAAATTTTATGGAAAATACAATTGCAAAATGTATCAAATGAGTTTGGTGTGTGTTTGGGGGTAGTGCCCTTAGTAGGGTCAAGGGGCAACACTCCTTGTAGGGATCTGGGAGTAGTGCCCCTATCACAGTACAAGGCGGGGTCAAGGGGCGAAGCCCCTGCCTCCAAACCCAAATGAAGGTTTTCAAAACCACACAGACCATTATGGTGCACACCAGTTTCATAATTTTTAATAAGGCAAAAACTGTGTTTTTTGAGAGTAAAATCACCTTTTTTTGCATCTACTGTATTTCTGAAAAAGTCTTGAAGCTTCATCAAGAACACCATTTTATGTATATTGTGCAACCATTGTATTCCATAATACTGCACTTTTTTGAGGCATTTTGTCAAACAGTTCTCATGCCTTATGTATGCTTTCACATTTTGCATACATATCTACCAGGGCATTTCCAACTGAAATATTTGATTAAAAACCTCTTTCCGTTATGTCTTGATAGATGACCATACCATGATCCAAGGCTCTTATCAATGTACAGGCTGCAGCCTGCTGGTAAAAGTGAACCGATTGGTTTAGGCACCTGTTCATTGCATTTTTTAAAATATTGTTGATCCTGATGAGGATGCCTATGTTTTCTGTTAGCTGCAAATAAGGCATTCCATGAGAAGACATCTCATTCTGTTGTCTGTAAATAAGCCTAAAAACAGCAAGGATGAATAATGAATTAAATGCCAAATTAGGAAAACAGAATAAATCACAAAAAACAATGGGTTCCTAGTGACAGGAGTGGAAGGAGGTGAATTCGGGACAGGTTTGTCCAGGTTCGTCCTAGATGACCCACAAAACTTTTTGTAGAACCCTCCCCCGATCCCCCATCAAAATAAACTTGGGTCTGTATCTGGGCTGGGTCAGACCTTAACCAGCAGGTCCAGGAGGCTGAACTGGTAACACAGGTTTTGATGTAGAGTTAAGAGATTGAGTTACCTGTCAGGGAGTAGCCTTTTTCATATTGGTTTTGATATAGACTTAAGAGTTAGATTGACATTCCTTGGACTATCCTTTTTGGTATTGGTTTTGATATAGAGATTGAATTTTAATTGCTTGCCTTGGAGTTAGCCTTTTTAGTATTGGCGTTGATATAGAGTTAGAAAATGAATATGGTGCATCTAATGCCGATGATTATCCATCATACCTGAGTCTCTTCCTTAGTCCATAGGTTTTGATCTGCAGGAGTGTTTTGGTTTTGATTTATGAGTTTTTAATTTTTATAGTAATTATTGTATTGGTCCCTCACGTGGCAGTGGCCTTAAAAAAATACCTTTACCTTTATTGTACATAGATGTATTCCCAATTGTATTCCTCTGCGGCATTCATATATTTTCTTTCTCTTTTGCTACTGTACCACAGTAAACCTGCATTGGATTAGCCTTTTGGCTTGGATTTTCATCTAGAGTTTGACTTTGAGTTGCAACACATTAATATAATTTAAAATTTTACCTTTCTTTCTTCCGGAGTATCCTTAAGCTTTGGTTTGGTGTAGAGTTTGGGTGTGATTTACAGGACATTATGTACTTTTCCTTTCTTTTTTTCTTGCTACGGAGTTAGAGTATTGTTGCTTTGACTTTCTCCCTTTTCCTTTGGTTTTGATCTAGAGTTTGAATTTGATTCATGAGGCATTCTTTTGATTTTTTGCTTCCTTCTTTCTTGCTGTGGCATTAGGGTATAACTATATACATTTTGGATTACCCTTTTAGCTTTCATTTTGATGTAAAGTTTGAATTTGAATTGCAAGGCAATTCATATAATTTTTCCCTTTCCCTTTTGGTGTGAGGTTCTACCTGTTTTGGATCATCTCTTTGGTCTCAATTTGGAACAAGGGGTTGAATGCGAGTTACAGTATTTCAATTTGTAGCTAATATTTGCGTACTATACATGGATCTTTTCTGAGCCACATTCTCCCAGCTTGATCACTCATGGAGATTAATTTAGTATCTCTTTTCTTTCTTGCTACAGTATTAGGGTACTTGCTTCTTGCCCCTTTAGCTCTGTTTTTTATTTAGAGTTTGAATTGATGTTATGGTACTTTTGCTATTTCAACCTTGTATATTATACTGGTATATTGTGTTCTATTCGCCTCTTTTTGTCAATCATAGACATTAATAATTTAATATGATTATTTCCTTTTGCTATAGCAGAACTAGGATATTATCCACTTTTGATTACCCCTTTACCTTTTGTTTTGATCTAGAGTTTGAAAATACATTTTGAGTACTTTTGTAATTAACAATGGTACATTATTTCTGGAGTACTCACAAAGATAAAATTAATTTATTTCATTCAATTTTCCTTTTTTCCAGGCTTCAAAAGCTTATAATGATGGCTGCTGGGGGGAGGGTCTGCTTGGAACATATTTATCATGCTCGCAAAGATTTAGGGCTACCAGATGACCTAGAAGTATCAATAATTCTTAAATACCCCCAGTATTTTCGGCTCACATGTCCAAATCCAAAGGATAAAAATGGACTGATGAAGTATGTGGAACTTGCCCAGCGAGACCCTGGTTTAGCAGTCTGTGCAATAGAGAAGGTTCGAGAGAAGGAATACAGAGGTCGAGGCAGCAGAAGAGAGGAGGATACCAGGTTCTCCTTTCTTATCGATTTACCACCTTGTTTTAGGATTTCTAGGCCTTATAGAGTTTTTTTAATGAAGTGGCAAAGACTGCCCTATTGGTCCCCCTATGAAGATATTAGTAGGCAAGATCTTAGAACCCTGGAGGCTCAGAAGCGTTTGCAGAAGAGAGTGATTGCAACACTCCATGAATTTTTGACTCTAACTGTTGAAAAGAACATTACATTGGAGAAGATTGCTCATTTTAGGGAGTGTTTTTATTTACCCAATAAATTGAAGGATTTTCTCCTGCAACATCAAGGTATATTTTATATATCTACTCGTGGAAACCATGGGAAGCTTCATACTATTTTTCTCAGGGAGGCTTATAAGAAGGGAGAATTGATAACACCAAATCCTGTGTATCTTGCCAGAAGGAAGCTGATACAGTTGATACTGTTGAGTCCCAGAAAGGCTACCCTTGATCCAAGCTTGACTTTTTATAAGAATAATGATCGAGATGATGAGAAAATGATGAGGGAGTATTTTGAAAGTAGCTATAAACTGGATGAAGATTTGTTGTCCAAAAATATTAAAGATTCAGATCAAAATGACTTCCGAAGATCTCAGCAGATGCCTTCACGCCTCAGTCGATGCAATGCCACAGAGTCCAATGATAGATTAATGAATGATATGGATATGAAGTCCCATGATATCTCTAGGAAGGAAGTTGATATGGTAAATGGGAGTCCATAGAACTGAGTGGCAGGCTCCTTGTTTCTTTTGTTGGGTGGGGTGTGCTGTAAAACATATTTGGAAAGGTGATTTAAAGATTGATACATGGCCAGACTGCAATAGTAAATACCTAGTCCTTTGTTAAGAATAGTATTGGTTAGGAAACAGATAAATGTGGCACCCCAAAATATAAAGTATCATGGCATAAGGTGCAAGGACCAACAACTCAACAATGGAGAGAACTGAAGATGATTTCATCTTTTTCTTCAGTTGCCATTTTGACATCAAATGTTGGTTGTGATATTCTGCGCAGAATGCAGTATTGTAATTTCTGTTTTTGGTGCAGCATTAGGGCTTGATAAAAGTTTTCAAATGGAGTGAAAAATGAGGCTTATTTGGAAAAGTGTATTCCCAGCATGCAGCTTTTATCAGAATCTCAACATTTGGAATATTACTCTGAACAACCACGTCTCAGGCTTTGCAATAAGATTTCTTTTTTTACAGGCAGGATTTCTCCAGAATGGATGTTCTTTATATGCCTTTGCATATGATAACAATATAAAGATTTTCTCCCAAGAGTTCATAATAAGGCAAAGTCTTCCCTTTTTGTGTATGGCCAGGCTGTGGAATCAAATAGGTCCTGAGAATCCTTGCTGGACACAGAAGAAACATATTGTTTACGTTGTAACTTATTTGCCAGAAGATGTAAAAAATGGCTAGAAAAATGTTTGAAATGCTTCCAGACCTAGATGAAGCATTCATACACAGCAATTGTCTTGCTTGAATTACATTACGATTCTTATCTTTTAAACAAAGCCAACCAAAGGTTAATTTCGGATGGTACCAAAAAAGCTGAATTGCAAGAAGATCACAACATCTTGCTTGCATCATGCCCCACGCTTTTTTGTACTCTTTGTTTATTCACTAATTTTATAAAGACCACTGTCAGCAAATACAGAGATCTGACGACCTTGTTTTCGTGGAACATAAAAAGTTCTTGTCAATTTTGAACTTATTTTAAATTCAGTATGCATAGAAGGCTGAGGTGAATAGATCTTAGTCCATTTATAGTTTATGGATCGATGTTTCAGGGATGAAGCAAGTAGACAAAAAAAGAAAACAAAAACTACTTTATCAAGTAAAGCCTGCATCAAATTATTCTTGCATAAGAAATGGGCACTGTTTATTATAAAAAAATATCTGCAAAAGATTATTTTGTTCACATGTTTGCCAACTTGTACTGGATGTTATACAGATATTTGAGTTTGTTTAGTTACAGTCTGGTATCCAGATAAAACCGCCTCTTTCCTGCTAAAGAGGCTTTGTACACAGGTCAAATTAGAGGTCTCTTGATTTCTGATAGTGAGCCTGAATCTTGTGAAACTACAGGGCGTATGGCCACAACTATAATTAAATTCTTCTTATTTAGTAGACAAAATTCTATAAAGGCAAGGCAGTACTAAAGACACCTAACAGATAAATGTTGCATTGCTCATATAGGTTAAGCTAGGCACAACTACTGTAAACAAAATGACTTTGGTACAAACTCGTTTAATTTTAGCACGGATATTTTTCCTTGGCATGTTGACATTTAATATCTTGATAAGGAGGAGGTATTTTCCATGTGTCAAATTGTGATATTGCTATCAGGATTCAACCGTGTAGTTTTACAAGTCAAACTCATTGACCCATGTTTCATGAGTAGTGGTTCACAAGAACCCATCTCTCATGATAATGAATGGTCCACTTAGCACCCATTGCAGCTAGGTGATGCTCACAGAGGTGAAGCATTGGGCCTTCCTGGGAGGTCACCTATCCCAGTACTACTCCAACTCAAGCGTGCTTAACAACAAAGCTTTCCCCAACATTAAGCCAACTTAGCTTGCAACCCCATTTGGAAAACCTTGAGCAACTGTTGTGCCTTATGAACCATTCAGTATAGAGCCCCTTTAGCCCATCAATTGATAAGTAGGAGGTATTTTCCACATTGTGTCAAATTGTGATATTTCTATCAGGGCTCAAGTCAAACTCATTGACCCATGTTTCATGAGTAGTGGTTCACAAAAACCCATCTCTCATGATAATGAATGGTCCACTTAGCACTCATTGCATCTAAGTGATGCTTACAGAGGTGAAGCACTTGGCCTTCCAGGGAGGTCACCCATCCTAGTACTACTCCAGCTCAAGCACGCTTAACCACAAAGTTTTCCCCAACGTTAAGCCCACTAAGCTTGCAACTCCATTTGCAAAACCTTGAGCAACTATTGTGCCTTATGAACCATTCATTATAGAGCCCCTTTAGCTCATCAATTGATAAGTAGGAGGTATTTTCTATAGCGTGTCAAATTGTGATATTGCTATCAAGATTCAACCCTGTAGTTTTACAAGTCAAACTCATTGACCCATGTTTCATGAGTAGTGGTTCACAAGAGCCCATCTCTCATGATAATGAATGGTCCACTTAGCACTCATTGCATTTAGGCGATGCTGACAGAGGTGAAGCACTGGGCCTTCTCGAGAGGTCACCCATCCCAGTACTACTCCAGCTCAAGCGCACTTAACCACAAAGTTTTCCCCAATGTTAAGCGCACTTAGCTTGCAACCCCATTTGCAAAACCTTCAACAACTGTTGTGCCTCATGAACCATTCATTATAGAGCCCCTTTAGCTCATCAATTGATAAGTAGGAGGTATTTTCCATAGCATATCAAATTGTGATATTGCTATCAGGATTCAATTGTGTAGTTCTACAAGTCAAACTCATTGACCCATGTTTCACGAGTAGTGGTTCACAAGAACCCATCTCTCATGATAATGAATGGTCCACTTAGCACTCATGGCATCTAGGTGATTCTCATAGAGGTGAAGCACTGGGCCTTCCCAAGAGGTCACCCATCCTAGTACTACTCCAACTCAAGCACGCTTAACCACAAAGTTTTCCCCAACATTAAGCCCGCTTAGCTTGCAACCCCATTTGCAAAACCATCCGCAACTATTGTGATTGGTCAATGAGTTTGACATGTAAAACTACATGATTGAATCCTGATAGCAATATCACAATTTGACACGCTGTGGAAAATACCTCCTACTTATCAATTGATGAGCTAAAGGGGCTCTATAATGAATGGTTCATAAGGCACAATAGTTGCTCAAGGTTTTGCAAATGGGGTTGCAAGCTAAGCGAGCTAAACGTCGGGAAAATATTGTGGTTAAGTGTGCTTGAGCTAGAGTAGTATTGGGTTGGGTGACCTTTCGGGAAGGTCCAGTGCTTCACCTCTATGAGCATCACCTAGATGCAATGAGTGCTAAGTGGACCATTCATTATCATGACAGATGGGTTCTTGTGAACCACTACTCATGAAACATGGGTCAATGATTTTGACTTGTAAAACTACACAGTTGAATCCTGATAGCAATATCACAATTTGACATGCTATGGAAAATACCTCCTACTTATCAATTGATGAGCTAAAGGTGCTCTATAATGAATGGTTCATAAGGCACAACAGTTGAAGGTTTTGCAAATGGGGTTGCAAGCTAAGTGGACTTAACGTTGGGGAAAACTTTGTGGTTAACAACACTTGAGCTAGAGTAGTACTGGGATGGGTGACCTCTCGGGAAGGCCCAATGCTTCACCTCTGTGAGCATCGCCTAGATGCAATGAGTGCTAAGTGGACCATTCATTATCATGAGAGATGGGTTCTTGTGGACCACTACTCATGAAACATGAGTCAATGAGTTTGACCTGTAAAACTACACGGTTGAATCCTGATAGCAATATCACAATTTAACACGCTGTGGAAATACCTCCTACTTATCAATTGATGAGCTAAAGGGGCTCTATAGTGAATGGTTCATAAGGCACAACAATTGCTCAAGGTTTTGCAAATGGGGTTGCAAGCTAAGTGGGCTTAACATTGGGAAAACTTTGTGGCTAAGCGTGCTTGAGTTGGAGTAGTACTTGGATGGGTGAGCTCTCGGGAAGGCCCAATGCTTCACCTCTGTGAGCATCACCTAGATGCAATGAGTGCTAAGTGGACCATTCATTATCATGAGAAATGAGTTCTTGTGAACCACTACTCATGAAACATGGGTCAATGGGTTTGACTTGTAAAACTACACAGTTGAATCCTGATAGCAATATCACAATTTAATATCTTTTTAAAATTTGAACCGTTAAGTAGGATATAGCTTGCATTGATGTAAATATCATTTTTATATGGAAATCTCTCATTTTTTCATTCATATTTGGTTCCATTGTTATTGGATTACATTCAACCACTTTAAAAAAGCTTCACCAAACCCCTTCTGACAGATGCAATTTCCTTGTTTTCCAAACATTGGTGGTTGCAATGGAAATCTACATGATCTACCATTTCAAATTCAATGTAAAATACATTTAATGCTTTTCAAAATTCAAATTCTTTCTCATTAGAATAATGCAACACAATCTCTTTTCTTGCATAATGAAGTTTTATCTTTAGAAATAAAGAAAGAAATTATATTAATGTCAACAACCAAAGGTAGGAAATGGAACTAGAGGATACAACAACTAGCAATAGAAATATGTAGGAAGAGAGAACCCTAGAAGCAAAATAACAAGGGGACATAAGACAAAATAAAGCACTATGCCACTAACAAATAGCAATGAAGGGTGAACAAGAGCCCCAAAAGTACGTGCTGATGAAGAATGGAAGGAAATCCCATTGAATATATCTATGCATGTCTAAAGTGGAGTGGTATAAGCCATTATCATCATTGTGAAAGATTTGATACTGCTCCTTAAGGAGTATCCAAGATTGGAGAGGCCGAGTAGGAGGTTGTAGGAGTAAGCAAATCACTTCCATTAGAAACTCTCCTAACATGCAAGGCTAGTGCAGTTTTAGAAGTAGAAAAGAAACTCGTAATATGACTACCCGTGTGGTCTAATGGGTGGTAGTAAGTAATAGATAGACCTCTCTTTAACCCATTTTCAAGAAGACATTAATCTATTCTCTTATTCAAAGAAATAGGTGTTTGCCTAAATGATATAAAGATATATTCAACCTTTATACCTTATTTTTTGCTCCAACAAATCCTTTAAGCCTTGCCATATTGTAATGGTAAAAATTGCATATTGTGTACTTTTCCTCTCTTTGTTTTGGGCTCATTTTGATTTGGTTGTACTTTATACAATGACAAGTGTACAAATGGTATGATTTTTGTTAAAAAGGTGACACATAACATGAGCCCTACCTAATTCCATCTATACTCATTTCTAAAGACTAGTCTCGATCCTTAATTTTTCTATTTCCCACCCAAATTTAGATTCACAATTTGTAGGATTGAACTATGCCATTTTTGTCATTTAAAGAAATGAACACAAAACTCGTAAAATTCAAATTTAAATTTAGGGTAGACCTAACCCTTTGAACTAGCCATTATGTACCAACATTAGAGAAAAACATTTAACTTGCGGCCTTTGGTGTTGTATTTAAGGACTAACACTAATATAAAAGCATATATAAATCATTTGAGAGCATCATAGCATTATCATTGGAGCATTAACAAAGTATCATTATTGCATTACTTGCTTGCATCAACACGTATGGTATGCTCTACATGATTCTCTATTGTCTTCATTATTTTCAAGAAGTATTTAAATTAGTAGGGATTTGACCAAAATAGACTTAATCCATTCCTAGCTAGCTCTCTAGAGGTGTTTCTAAACACTATCAATTAGCTAAAATAGATCACAAATAACAAGGTGAGCTAAAAAGAGAGTTTAGCAAAGATCAAATATACAATCCAACAAATCATTTTTATATTTTTAATCATTCATTTGATTGCTCCTAATTTTCTTGCATACCAAAAAATCAACTACATACACCTTGTACAACATTTTTTTATATTTTGAATCATTTGTTTGATTGCTCCTAATTTTCTTGCATACCAATGAATCAACCACACACCTTGCACTGCATTTTCATTGAAAATAATCTAGCTATTTATTTTTTTATTTTATTTTAGTGCATTACTTCAATTAGTTACATGTCTTAGCAATTCAATCATGCAGGAGTTAATGGCGACTTCCAACACCCCCAAAAAATAGTTGCTAGACCAAAATATATTCCACAAGAGAGAAAATGGCAAGAATAGTTTGCTATGATTATGGATGCAAGATTGATACAAATGTACATGAGAGGCCTTTCTTATAAAGGCAAGATGCAGGATAAGGATTAGACAAGATTGTGACATGTGTCTTAATCCTATGTTATGAGACAAATATTAAATGACTTAGGCAATATTAAATAAAAGTAAAAAATATAAGATATGATAAAATCTTATTTAGACAACTAAGACTTTTAGAAAGACACCTAAGACCTAAGTAAACTTAATATGTGAATAAGTCTCCCTTGCTAGGATTAGCTAGGTACAAGACATTTATTCACACTAACACCCCTCCTTAAGTGCAATTTAGGGAGTATATTATTATGCAAAGATGCAAAATATGAAAAATATTATTATGGGTTCCGACTATTTGGCCGTGTTAGGTACCCATTTACAATGCAATCTCTCACAAACAAAGAAAATGAGAAAACCCAATGGGACCAATTTCCTCTCCAAAAGAGAGAAAAGATACAAAGAAAAATGAGGTATGGAGGACTCAATGATACCCCCCTAGGGACTACATCCAACATATATATGCAATCAATGACGACCCCCCCTCTCCATAAAAGGGAAAAAGAGAGACAAGATATCCCCCATAATGAAGAAGCTCCAATGCCGATGAAGAATGCCTCAAAAAAAAATGATCCAATGCCTGCAAGTAAAATATCTTCCCTTAGGAAGAAACAAATCCATAGGTTGATGAAGAAGCCACTCCATTTCCAACTAAAAGGAGGAAGGATGAAGTCTCAACATGTATGCTTTGAAAACTGATTAGGAGTCTCCAAGCTTGAATAAGCCACAACATAATCATGATCAAACTCAACCAAGAAACATGACAAATCAAGGAAATGGGGAAACTCATGAATGCCAATCTCCAAAGACAAAGAAGATGGGATAACAGTTCATCAAAGAGGAGAGAAACCCCCTCAATTGTGTCCTCCAAATCTACAATATGAGATGCCACAAACAAGTTAGAAATCCTTGTCAAATATTCATCTCACAAAGCAAGATTTGAAAAACTATGATCTTACTAAATAGAAGCACTGAAGGTTGAAGAAGCAGGAGGTGGAGGAGTAGGAAGCTCAACACTAGTCTCTAGAATACCAAGATTTAGATGATCAAACTTCTCACAAACATGATTCACACTTGATGAATGAGTGTGAACGGCAGTCAAAGGAACATTATCATTAGTAGAAGCAAAATGGGAAAAGTAATACAAATGAGATGAAAGATCAACCCATCCCAATAGCAATGATATCTCTAGTCTCTAAGTCCCTTACATATGCTCTATCAGGAGTGAACTCAACTGTTTTACCTTGTCCATTATGGGTGATTTGATAAACAAAAAGGAGATTAGATGACAAGGAACATAAAGTACATCATTAAAAGTGTATTCGAGCATGTCAATAAAACCCTTCCCACACACCTTCATATATGTGTTGTTATCGATCAAAATATTAGGTGAATTACAAGGCTTAAAAGAAGAACATTCCCATAGATGATGCCATATGATGAGATGCCCCTGAATCAAGAAGCCATCTTCCAAATTCAAGACTTCTAGAGACCAAGAGTGCTTGTCCTTTCATTTTGTGTAGTCTAGTTGTAACTCCTGCGGTCCTTGACAGAAATTATGAAGTTGTGGATTGAGATGTTGAAGAAGAATACATTGATGAGGGTAGTGGAATGTTATTCTTCTGAAGAAGGTGAGTTAGTTCATCAATCTTTTTATCATAACATCTATGCACATATCAACTTCTTCTTTTAGATGATTCCTCTTTAGAAGAGGGAGTGGATTTAGGAGTGCTTTGTGAAGGTGAATCCTTACCTTGCTCATTAGACTTGTGATCTTATTTTGCTTCTTACCTTTGCCACCTGAAGCCTTTGGATCTTTTGCAAGAAGAGCCTAAGATTTAGAAGAATTCAATTTGCTCATGTGTGCCAACTTTGCTTGTTCCCTTGTGAGTTGACCTGCAAATCCATCAAGAGAAGGCACTTTGTTTGCATTGCCTAGGGCAACCATTGTAGCATAAAATGTAGAAACAAACATTGACTAATTAGGACCAAGCTTAACAAGGATAGAAAGAATCAACTGTTCATCCTCTTTGGTGACCCCACAATCAAATAACTGCAGTCTGCAAGAATTGAGCTTAGAGGAGTCTTGTATATTATCAAAATATGAAGGATTAAGACTCATAAGTTCATTGTCCAACTTAAATTTCTTCATTTTATTTGGCTTACCAAAGAGATTCTCTAAGGTAGTCCAAACATCATTAGGATGTGTACAAGATGCAACATGATATCTAAGATCTAGAGAAATGGACACTATTAGAGTACCAAGGGCTTCATCCCTTCTATCAAACCATTTTTTTTTTTTGTAGCTCCTGTGGGTTTTGGATTTGTGCAAAACGTGATTCTTTGCTGTTAGTTTTTATGATCAAATATAAAACTCAGAATTTACTTCAAAAAATCAAATGCAATAACACAACATATACCCTGGGGAAACCCTCCACTTGAGGGAGAAAAACCCAGCAACAAAGATCTCTCTTATATATAAATAATGGCAACAATTCTCTTTACAATGAGGCCAATCACAAGGCCAATATTCAACACCAACTCTAGATGCAAAGACAAATAATAATCTACTCTTCCTTGATAACAAAATTTGCACTTGAAGAAATTTGCAATCTGCTCTAAGATGAAATTCATACTTGAATGAAGGAATGAATCAAACCTGCTTGATGATTGAATGAAGGGAAATGACCTTGTATAAATACAAATGTGAGAGAGGTCGCACCTCTTCATGTACAAGGTCGACCATAATACAAAAATATAATTACAAATAAAATGTGAATTACAAGGAAGGTCGGCCCAAGAGAAATTATAATGTTGCCAAGTGAAGTGCCTCTTCACTTTAATTTCCTCAATAAAATAAATAGCCGATAGGCTATATGCAATTTTATGTCTTGACTTGTGGCTGGAAGAATGAGCCCGAAGTTGCTATAACATCAACACTCCCTCTCAGCTAGGGAGGAATACTTCTAGTTGAACAAGGCACATCACCTCATCGTGATGTCAACCACCATGGCTACTCCCATATGTGGAGAAAGGAACATATCACCTCATCGTGATATCAACCATCATGGCTACTCCCATGTATGGTAAAAGTGCACAAGTGCTCATCACGAAATCACTCAACATGATGTCGTCACCTCATCGTGACGTTCACCATAGATACTCCCAAAGGGTGAAAAGCACAAGTACAAGAAAATCATCACAGACTCTCTCATGTGATGTTGTTATGGAGTCACACACATGACATCCACCATGGCTACTCCCAAAGGGTGGAAACAAGGGCTTTCACCTCAAATCTCTCTCACAGAGAGAAATGCATTAAACAAGGGCTTTCACCTTAAATCTCTCACAGAGAGAAATGCATTAAACCAAATCAAAAGATCATTGATACTAAGACTCCTCAGCTAGGGCTTCATTCTCCACTATACCAAGCTTGTCTCGAAAATACACAAACTTTACTCTGGCAAGAGGCTTGGTGAGAATGTCTACCATCTACTCATCAGTGCTAATATACTTCAACTAGATTGCTTTCCTCAATACCATCTTTGATATAGTGGTATTTGATCTCAACATGTTTAGTTTTGTCATGAAACACTGGATTGACAGAAAGCTTCACACAACTTTGATTATCACAATGAATGACAGTCGGCTCCAACAATTGTCCAAACAATCCTGCAAGGAGTTTTCAAAGCGACACTACTTCTCGAGCTGCCACACAAGCTGCAATATACTTGGCCTCTGCGGTGCTCAGCGCCACTGAAGACTGCTTCCTGCTACACCAGGAGATCATCGCATACCCCAAATTGAAACAACATCCAGAGGTGCTCTTCCGATCAATGACACACCCCACCCAATCGAAATCAGTATATCCATGCAGCTTCAAGTCCACATCAGAAGAATACCTCAAGCCATATCCAACTGTGCCATGCAAGTATCTCAAGATATTCTTTGCTGCAACTAGATGTATTTTCCTTGGACTCACTACATAGCAAATATTTGGTCTAGTATTGACTAGATACATCAATGATCCAATCAACTACTTGTGCATAGTAGGATCCACCAGATCTAAACTAGTTGCAGCCTCCTTAAGCTTCTAAAAGTTTGTCTCCATAGGTGTGGACATGGATTTGCAATCCATCATACCAAATCTCTTCAGAATGTCAATGGTATACTTCCCTTGACTCAGAATGAACTCATCTAGCTTTTGCCATACTTCTAAGCCAAGAAAGTAGTGCATGAGACCAAGATCCTTCATTTCAAATTCATAAGCTAGCTCCTTGCATTTGATAATGAGGTGATCTTCTCTAGTAAGAATTAGATCATCAACATATAGAACCAAGATTAATGCTTCGCCATCAATTACCTTGAAGTAAGGTTTGAATCAACATCATTCTTGGAGAAGCCCAAGCTTGACAAGTAACGATCAATTCTTTCATACCAAGCATGAGGAGCCTGCTTAAGGCCGTACAAAGCCTTCTTCAGCCTGCAAACATGAGACTCCTTCCCATGAACCTCAAAGCCATCAGGTTGCTCAATATATACCTCTTCCTCGATCACACCATTCAGAAATGTTGTCTTCACGTCCATTTGGTGTATCTTATGTCCTTTAGATGTTGCAATAGCAATGATGGTCCTGACGCATGTATAACGAGCAATTGGAGAAAAGGTTTCCTCATAGTCTACTCCCTCTTTCTGAGAGAATCCTCTAGCCACAAACCTAGCCCTGTACTTCTCGATGCTCCCATCAGCCGCATGCTTGATCTTGAAGAGCCACTTAGAAGATACAACAAATTTACCTTCAGGTCTAGGTACGATGTCCCAAACATCATTCTTGAGAATGGATTGATACTTCTCAACCATAGCATCTTTCCATAATTGCTAACTAGTAGCTTCCTCAACACTAGAAGGCTTTGACTCAATGATTTAACTCATCAAAGCAACAGAGCTTGAAAACTTATGAGGTCTCTTGCTTTCTCTGAAAGTTCCTCTTGGGGCTGCAAACCTTTCTGCCTCTTGCATTGTTTGCTTGGCCCAAAGAGGTCTCTTACGACCAACCACAATATCTGTAGGCCCCTCAGTAGGTTCCAAAGGCTCAACTGGATCATCATCTTCTTTAGGATCAGTAGCCTCCCTCTGAACCTTAGGAGTATGGTCAACTTCCATATCCTGAAGAGACTCTTGGTATTCATTGTATATCTCTATGTGGATGCCCTTAGACCTCTTGAATGCAACATCCTCTTCAAATGTAACATCCTTGTTTATCTCAATCAACTTCTGACCTAGAATGTAAACTCTGTAGGCTTTTGAAGTCTCACTGTAGCCCACAAATATTCCCTTCTTGCCAGACGGTTCCAACTTTGTCCTCTTATCTTTAGGTACATGAACATACATTGGACAACCAAAGATCCTCAAATGACTTACTTTCGGCTTCACCCTTGTGAATGCTTCTTCAGGAGTCATGTTCTCCAAAAGTCAGAGAGGGCTTCTATTCTGAACATACACTGGACAACCAAAGATCCTCAAATGACTTACTTTCGACTTCACCCCTGTGAATGCTTCTTCGGGAGTCATGTTCTCCAAAAGTCAGTGAGGGCTTCTATTCTGAACATACACAGTTGTCCTAGATGCTTCAACCCAAAGGAAGGTTTGCAGATCTTGATCATGAATCATGGCTCTAACTGCTTCTACAATAGATTTGTTCTTCCTTTTTGCAACACCATTTTGTTGTGGATTGTAGGGAACACAAAACTCCCTCTTCATTCCTGCCTCAAGACAAAAGCTACGAAAACTTCTGGAGATGTATTCTCCTCCATTGTCAGATCTAAGAACTTTGATCCTCTTCCCGGACAAGTTCTCTACCTAAGCTTTGAATTCCTTGAATCTCTCAAGTACTTCCTCAGATTCTTTAGTCTTTAAGAAATAAATCCAAGTCTTTCTAGAGTAGTCATCAATAAAGATTACATAATACAAGAAACCACTCAAAGAAGCAACAAACATTGGACCACATAAATCAGAATGAATAAGATCTAGAATACATTTAGATCTACTTTCACTACTATGAAATGAACCTTTAGTATTCTTACCTAAAGCGCATCCTTGACAGGTACCTTCATGCTCCTTGTTGAATTTAGGAAGGCCTGTGACCATCTTCTCCATGGTTGGTAGTGCTCGAAAGTGAAGGTGAGCAAGTCTTTTATGCCAAAGTTCACACGAACTTGAAGAATCATGCAACAAAGTCTGAAGTGGACGAATGCAAAGTTTGTAGAGACACTCATGTTTAACTCCAATCACTCGGGCATACTTGATACTTGAGTTCTTCGGTCATGCAAGAACTTTGCCTTCGAAGAATGCAACTTCATACCCCTTGTCCTCCAAGGTTGAGATAGAGACAAGGTTCTGCTTGATACTCAGAACAAATAGAACATCGCTCAACTGTAAGGAAATACCAGAATCCAAGTGAAGAGAGGAGGTCCCAGCACCTTTCACAGAATAACTTGCATCATCACCAATGATGACTTGAACATTAGAATCTCTCTCCACCAAATCAGATAGATGCTCTCTAAAACCAGTGATGTGGCGAGAGGCACCACTATCAATCAACCAAGTGTTGATGTCAGTAGGCACATTGCTTGACAAAGCAGAGTAGAATAGAAATTCACTTGAATCCTTCTGCGAAGAGATCTCACCCGATGTCGGTAGGCACATTGCTTGACAAAGCAGAGTAGAATAGAAATTCACTTGAATCCTTCTGTGGAGAGATCTCACCCGCATTTGCAAATGAAGCCTGCTGCTTAGGTCTGGTTGGACAATCCTTAGCATAGTGACCAAACTTGTCACATCTAAAACATTGAATGCAGGAGAGGTCCTTCTTAAATGTAGGTGCACCATCAGATCCTTTATCTCTATTCTTCTTGAAGTACCCTTTCTTTCCTTCTTTTCCTTTCTTCTTCGAGGAATGAGTGGCAAGAACATGTATGTCTTCATTTGTAGTTGACCAATGCCTCTCGCAACCAACCTTGATTCTTCTTGAATATAATCCGCTCTTAATTGATCAAACTTAGGAAGTTTTGATCTCACATTGATTCCTTGAATGAATGACTCTCAAGATGGAGGAAGACCATTGAGAGCCAACATAGTCAAATCCTTGTTATCAACAATATGCCCAATGGTAGAGAGCTGATCTCTCAACTCAAAAATCTTCATGAAATATGAGATGACAGATTCTCCTTTCGCCATCTTGATATGATGAAGTTGTTGCTTTAATGCAAGAGCTCGAATTGTGTTGTTGATCTCATACATCTCCTCTAAAGTCTTGAACATATCTCTTGTTGTCTTCAACTTGGAGATGATTGGCACAATGTGATCTTTCACGGAATCAACCAACATCTTTTTCGCCTTAGTGCCATTTCTCTTCCATTGTAGCTTCTCATTCTCATCGATAGGTTCGGGAACTTCGTCCTCCACGAACTCAGCTAACTCATTTTCTTCCAAAGCGAGCATGACTCTAAACTTCCAAGATGTGAAGTTTGAAGTGCCCTCAAGTCTATCTTCGACCTTCAACCCGTTCACCATCTTGACAATAAGATCGATGCAATTAGGATGAGAATAAGAATGGAGGATAATGCTGCTTGAACAAATTTGATCACGATCTTCTTATACCCGCTCTGATACCATGTTAGTTTTTATGATCATATATAAAACTAAGAATTTACTTCAAAAAATCAGACACAATAACACAACATATACCCTGGGAAAACCCTCCACTTGAGGGAGAAAAACCTAACAACAAAGATCTCTCTTATATATAAATAATGGCAACAATTATCTTTACAATGAGGCCAATCACAAGGCCAATATTCAACACCAACTCTAGATGCAAAGACAAATAATAATCTGCTCTTCCTTGATAACAAAATCTGCACTTGAAGAAATTCGCAATCTGCTCTAAGATGAAATTCACACTTGAATGAAGGAATGAATCAAACTTGCTTGATGATTGAATGAAGGGAAATGACCTTGTATAAATACAAATGTGAGAGAGGTCGCACCTCTTCATGTACAAGGTCGGCCATAATACAAAAATATAATTACAAATAAAATATGCTAATTACAAGGAAGGTCGGCCCAAGAAAAATTATAATGTTGCCAAGTGAAGCGCCTCTTCACTTTAATTTCCTCAATAAAATAAATAGTCGATAGGCTATATGCAATTTTATGTCTTGATTCATGGCTAGAAGAATGAGCCCAAAGCTGCTATAACATCAACATTTGCAACTTCAATTTTAACAATAAAACCCCCATTTGTGATTTCCATTCATGATAGTTAATGGGTAAGTACAACTTTTGACAAATCATCTTAGGGCAATTATTTGATTATTATTGTTAAATTTATTTACCCTAGGTTTATTAGCTGATAGGCTATATATTGTATGAGCTTTCGGCCTGAAACAAGTTTCATGATGTGAAACTACCATGCGTTGTCGTCAATCTCACGTTGAAATACTGTGAACCTTAACCACCAAACAGGGAAAATTTGTCTCACCTAAAAAAGTAGGGTCAATTGCCAGTTGTTTTCGTTGTTGGTTTTACTGTGCATGCATTAAATCAAAATTAAATTAGATTCTAATATCAAATCATATTTGGAGGGATTTGATCCTGCATTGCTGGAGCCAATTGTTCTCCTTTATGGTATAGTGGAAATCTGGAAATCTGTATGCGGCTTGTTCATTCTTTGTTGTGCTTTATTTCATTCTAGAACAATTTTGTTGTTATCTATTAATTGAAACTCACTGAAACCATGAATAGTGGGACACGTTTGTTTCTCTGTGCTTAGAAGTTGCAGGGTTAGTGTTTTGTGAATGTTACTACCACAAAAACCTTAGCAGTAAGTCACCTCACTCGCATTCAACAAGCCAATAGTTACAGATTGACTTGCAAAAACCTATAATAAGAAGTATCAAAACACCACAACATACATGTGCCACGTTTGAGATGTATATGCTCTACTCTCGGCTCCCCTCCTTTGTATCTCCAATGAAACAATATTGTTGGTCTCTTCCTCAATTATTGAATAATGCTACTCACTCTATTAAATCACAATTATATATACTGCCTTATCATTCTAGCCAACAACTACAAATCTACAAGAGCACACTATTGTGGGAGAGTTGAAAGAAAGTGTAGTAGCCAAAGAGAAACATGCCACACTATAAAGAAAGAAAAATTACAAGAGAATTGAGTTTGGTATTGTCAAATCAGTTTGCATGTTGAAGAAACTATTAAAAGGAAATCAAAACCCTCATTTTTTTCACCAGAAATGGAATTAAAAAATTTAACCCCCAAACTTAATTTGAAATTATCTTAGATTTTATTTTGGACCATAATTGATTTTATTTAAAAATACCACATATATTAGAAGTATACAACAATGGCAACCCAGATTCCATCATTTCTCCCTCAATATTTTCTTTGTTGTCGGTTTCAACTTTCTGAAGCGGAAGCTATTGCTGTGAATGGCGACTTCTCTAAGCAGGGGCATAAGCGTTTTCCAAAACCCACATGAAGTTTTAAAGCTTAGACTCAACAAAAACTCTTCAATCCTAAATTTCAACTCAATAGCCAAGACTATTTGTATTACAAATATGGATGACAATTCTTATTTCCTAGGTAACATTGAAACAAGGTGAGCAAGAGGACACACATACTGCATGGAGTGTATTCCGCCTCAAAAAAGGCAGGCATGTGGCAGTCATGCGAAGGACAATACAATTTTTTATAAAAAGTTCCATTTATATTTTGTTTTCCCATAAAATATCGTTGTTCTTTTAACATAGGTAATGTAAGGAACTTTTTTTTTGTTGTCTTATTGTTACTTTTTAAATTGATTAAATGAGTGTTGCTTGATAAAATTTGACTCAACATATTCATAATAATTTAAAAAAAAAAAAAAACATTTCGTTTGATGACTTTAATTTAGTCTATCTGTGCTCATTTTGCTAATGTTCCTATTCATTTTTTAAGTTTGGTGCATTTTGTGTTTATTATGGAACATTTAATTTCTCCATTTATCTGTTTGCTGCTATTTCGTGATGTGAAACAAAAGCTATTAATGTTGTAGAGTGAGGGGTTTTAGCTCTCTAGGTTTAGGTTCCTCAGTCAGTCATCGAGTCAATTTTTCTTGCTTAGAATTTATCTGTTTATTTCTATATATTTTTCTATCGGTGTAACCCTTGCACCCCCTTTGGTGCAAGTGCTAGTTTATATAGGCATGATTTATTCCCTTACACAAATCGATGATTTTAACTACACTTACACCTTTATAGAATTTGTATTGTAGTTTTTATTACTGACTTTTTGACATGAAGTTGAATTTAGATCAAAACAAGGGAGTGGACAAGAGTTAAGAGAGTCATGGTTGGAGAAGAGGGAGATGATGAAGCTTGTTTCAAGAAGCTAGATGAAGATGTAAGAATCTCCAATATAATAGCTAAAATGGGCAAGATTGAGAACTTTATGCAAGCATTGATAGAGAAGCTTGGAATGTTCAGGGTCTTTGAGAAGGAAAGGGAACTAGAAGGGATCCAATCATAGCACAAAGAGACATCAACTCAAAGTGACTTCAAGGTCAAAGCAAATTAGAAGGGATCAAATCATAGCACAAAGAGATTATAGGAGCTGAAAATTAGCTCTATGTCCAAGACCACTTGCAAAAACAATGGAAACCTTCTATGAGAGGGTATGCAAGAAATGAGCTTGCTTGATATTAAGATCTATCAAATACAATTATGAGGTATATTACAAAAGTGTACAATGTGAAAGGAAGCCGTGATCGCAAAAGCAACTTCCTACACTAATCTAAGCAGGAGTGAATAGCAAAACTTTCATTTTAACACCTTTAAACAATTGCATTATGAGAAACACATAGGAATAGTGAAATAGAACAACTTGATGTAAGTTTAGATCTAAGAGAATTTCAGCAGCATAACGGTATGAGAAACACAACAAAATGGAAGAGAGATAGACATAATAGAAGGGGCAACGATATACGTGGGGAAAACCCTTTCGGGTAAAAAGCCCTGCCCTCCAAAAGCACAGTACCAATGTATTACTTCAAAAGAGAGTTACAATACACCCCAAGCACAATGCTTCTTCAACAAATGTTTCACACCAAACATCTATTTAGGAGTCAAACCGTCTGCACTTCAATACCTGCAAACAAACTATGCATTCTACAATGCAAGGCATCCTATTTATAGGAGATACAAGCTTTGAGAGGCTTCTAGAAGAGTTTAGGTGCCCAAACCCATGTGACAATAATAATTAATGCCATAAGCACGATTTTGACACTTGTACAACATTCTCTTACATTTCTTACAATTGTCATAACATGCCAAACCTCTCTCCAAGCTTGGGCACCTAAGTCATGCTTCTAGTGGGTTATGACAAAACCTTACAAATGTCATATAACACGTGTCCTAAAAGTTTGTCACACTTACAACACATTCAACATTCAAAGAATAAGTCAAACATGACTATCACACTTATTCTTTCACACTTTTTTCATATCCCACTTAAGGCACCGCACTTTCTGCATTCAAAATATACCTTATGACGCGTCATAGAATATGACACCACTTGTCCTAGGTCCATGATTCCTAGATGGGATGCCTACCTCCACATGTGATGAATATGTGTCATACAGTCACCTCCAACGGGGATGCCACCCAACCAGTGGGTCCCACTTAATGAGATGACATTGTAGGCAATTAATTAAAACAAATAAATACAATAATAATTCAATAATTCAATGTTAGAACTCTAAGGTTGAAACACCTTATTCCCAACATTCTCCCACTTGTTGAAGACCTATCGAGAGTCAAATTAAATCAACGGCTCAAGGCCCCAAGGCCCATGGATTCAGAACACCATTTGAACTTTTTTGTGCTCACTGGTTTTGTCAATGTATTTGCAATATTCGTCAAAGTGTCAACCTTCTCTAGGTTCACCTTTCCATCTATCATATCACGAACAAAGTGATACTGTACATCAATGTGCTTTGTTCTAGCATGGAAGGTAGGATTCTTTGCTAAGCATATCACACTTTGACTGTTGCAACAAAAAGTAATTTGTCCTGCGTCTAAACCAATATCAAAACACAATCTCTTAAGCCAAATGGCTTCCTTACAAGCATGGGTGGCTGCCATATACTCTGCTTCTGTCGTGGACAACACGATTACAACTTGTCGCTTACTCATCCAACTGATAACACCACCAAACACCATAAATACATAACCACTGGTGGATCTTCTACTGTCAATGTCACCTACCTAATCTGAATCCACATATCCTCTGAATGCTCACAGAATGTTGAGGTCAAATAGGATAACCATGAAAACACAAGGCATACTCGGAAGTACCTCGTAAGTATCTAAACACTCTTAACTGCATCCCAATGCACCCACCCAGGATTAGCTATGAAACAACTAAGGAATCCCACTGCTTGGGCAATGTATGGTCTTGTACACACCATTGCATACATTAGACTGCCAACTGCACTTGCATATGGTACTCTAGTCATGTCTTCCATCTCAGTAGGAGATGTTGGACAATCATTCACAAAAAGCTTTGTCCCTTGCATCACATGAACAACTAACTGTTTGCAATCTACCATGTTGAATTTCTCCAACACCGAGTTCACATACTTGCTCTGGCTTAACCAAAGCTTTTTGTTAGCTTTGTCTCTTATGATTTCCATTCCTAGAATGTACCTAGCTAAACCTAGGTCTTTCATTTCAAACTGTGCTGACAACTGAAACTTCAAATTTGAAATCATACTTTTACCATTCCCAATAAATAACATATCATCTACATATAAAACAATAATGAGAATGCGACCACTATCAGTTTTAAAATATACACAATGGTCAGATTTAGATCTTTGAAACCCCAATGACAACACATAAGTATCAAACTTCTGATACCACATTCTGGGAGACTATTTCAAACCATAAGGAGACTTCTTTAGCTTGCAAACCAAATTTTCTTTGCCTTTTACAATGAAGTGCTCTGGTTGTGACATGTATATCTCTTCATCTGAATCACTATGAATAAATGTTGTCTTCACATCCATCTATTCTACTTCTAAATTGTGTGCTGCTGCAAGTGATAACATAAGTCAGATAGATGTAGCTTTGCTACAGGAGAGAATATCTCCCCATAATCAATTCCCTCTACCTGAGAGAACCCCTTAGCGATCAACCGTGCCTTATACTTCTCAATACTGCCATCGAGACCACACTTTTTCTTGAAAACCCATTTACAACCAACAAGTTTACATCCAATAGGCAAAGGTACTAGATCCCAAGTTTTATTTTTCTTTAGTGAAGTCATCTCCTTATCCATGGCTTGCATCCAAGAATCTGAATCATTCATACCTATTGCCTCTCATAGTCCTAGGCTCATTAGTATTAGTAATCAAGGTAAAAATGCAACTGGAATCCAACAATGAATAACCAAACCTTTCTGGTTGTCGCCTATCTCATGTAGACCTCAAAGGCTGAGGTTGAGGTTCTTCTTCTTCAAAACTTTCAGAGTTGCTTGAGCTCTCCTCATCATTAGGTTCATCAGGAGTACGTAGTTCTTTTTTCTCTAGAGTAGGTGGAAACTGAACTACCTCCTTTTGTTTCTCCTCTTTTTCTGGTTGCAGCTCAACAAAGGAAGGTTTCATCTCTCTGAAGATCACACTTTTGTTGTAGAGAATTTTATGTGCTTCTGGATCCCAAAGCTTGTACCCTTTCACACCGACACCATAGCCGGTAAAAATGCACTAACTTTGTTTTCCAACTTAGACCTCTTCTCAATTGGAACATAAGCATAAGCTTTACAACTAAATACTCTGAGATGTCTCATTGAAGGATTCTTTCCAGACCATGCCTCCATGGGTGTCTTTTCAACAAGCGTTGATGTAAGAAATCTATTTGTCAAATAACATGCAGTGGCTACAACTTCAACCCAAAACTTTTGTTCAAGGCTAGCACCACTCAACATACTCCTAGCTCTTTCCATCAACGTTTTGTTCATCCTCTTTGCAACTCCATTTTGTTGTGGAGTGTAGGGAGTAGTCTTATGTCTCTTAATCCTGTGCTCTTTACAGAATTTGTCAAACTCTATTGAACAAAACTCATCACCATTATCAGTCCTCAAACACTTAATCTTTCTACTAATTTGATTTTCTACCAAGGCCTTAAACTCCTTAAACTGACTAAAGACTTCAAATTCACTTCTAAGGAAATAAACAAATGTCTTTCTGCTGTAGTCATCTATGAAAGAAACAAAATATATAGCTTTTGAAAATGAAGGAACATTTATAGGACCAAACACATATGAATGCACATAGTCCAAGACCCCAGAAGACTTATGAGAACTAGAGCAAAAAGAAACATAGTGTTGTTTACCGTAGACACAATGTTCACAAAATTCGAACTCAAGATTACAATCATCAAGGCCTTCACCAAGGCACTTCTTTTTCAGGGTTCTAAGACCCTTCTCACCAATGTGACCAAGTCGTTGGTGGTATCAGAGCTTTGGTTCCTTGAAGAAGAGCTTAACCGCTTGGGGTAGATCCGATGGTGCACAAACTGACAATTCCTGTATTTGATGGATCCAACTATAGTTTCTGGAAAGTGCAGATGAGAGGTTACTTGATTTCTCTAGGCTAGAAGACTTGGAAAGTTGTTGAGACAAAATATGTTGAACCATCAAAAGGTGTTTCTACTATAGATGAGATTTCAGCCTATGAAGAGAATGAAAAGGCAAGGTATGCAATCTTTAGTGGTTTGTCTAAGACTGAGTTAACAAAAGTTATTTCATTGGACACTGCTTATGAAGTTTGGGAAAAGTTGAAAGAAATATATGAAGGAAATGATAAGAGTTAAATTATCAAAGAAGTTGACAACTAAGTGCAAATATGAGAACTTGAGGATGGAAGAAGGTGAGGACAACAAGCTACTTTCAGAGGGTTGACAGTGCAGTAAATGAAGTCAAAATCAAGGAGGTACTCTGATAGATGAAGATGTAACGGAGAAGATTCTAATGACCTTACCGAAGAGTTACAGTGACAAGATCTCAGCTATTGAGGAAGTTTATGATCCGAAGAAATTCACCAGAGAGCAACTATTTGACACTTTAACTGCATTTGAGATGATGAAATTTGGAAAAGAAAAGGAGAAATCTAAAACAACCTTCAAAGCCACAAAAATAGAAGAGGATTTTAGAAGAGTTTGAAGCAAACTTCACAAGGAAACTGAAGAAAGGTACCGACAAGTACAAAGGTATGTTACCTCTTAAATGCTTTAGATGTGGAAAGATTGGTCATTTAGCAACTAAGTGTTCGGAAAGAGGATCAAGACAAAAGTTTAAAAAGATCAATAAGAAGGCCTACTATGTTAATGAGAATGCTAGAATTTCAGATGATGAATCAAATCGTGAAGATTGCTTGTTTTTGGTGGAAAGGATGAACATAGATTTGATATCTCTAATATTTGTCTGAAATTTAATGATAGCACTGAAGCTACATTGTTTGTTAAAAGAAATAGAGATGAATGGCTAATTGATAGTGGATGTTCGAATCACATGACCGGTGATAAAAACAAGTTTGTAAAGCTTGAGAAATATGATGGAGGTTTTGTTAGATTTGGAGATGATAAAACAACATAGATTGTTGGAATTGGTTCTATTACATTTGATGGAAAGCATAACACTAACAATGTTTACTATGTGAAGGGTTTATATCATAATCTTGTGTGTTGGACAGATGTGCGAAAATGACTTTAATGTGGTGTTTCAGGATGATGGTTGTGAGATTTGGAAAAGATCTAGAACTGTTATTGCAACTGGAGAAAGAACAAGTGGAAATATGTATCTGTGATCCTAAATGTTTATCCTATTCTAAATATGCAAAACAACTATTATGCAACAAGGAAAAACACAAGGGACACCTCAAAGATTAGCTCGAGGAATTGATAACACAAAGAAATAAGATAAAAGAAGATATCAAATGATTATAAATTCTTTGTGCTGTTGAAATCCCTTGGTTGGCCCTTGATTTTTGAATGCTTGTGTGCTCCTTGGATGGCTATGGAGATGGCTAAATGCAAGTTGAACAATATGATAAATGCAAATGCTAGAGACTAAGTGGCTTGACTAAATGGCTAAGGTAATGCTTGCAAATTGAGTAAGCAATTTGGTAGCATAAGGGTGCAAATGGCTAAGTGTTGTAAAATGCATTAGAAAGGGAGGGCGGGTATTTATAAAAATAATTTGAATTCTCTAGAGAATTCAACGGTTGAAATTAAGCCACCAAAGCCAAGATGAAGGGCTATGGTGAGTTAAGGACTCACAAGCCCTCACATCTTGACATGTGGAGGGTGAAGTGGCCTAAGATGGATGATGTGTAAGTGAGGTGGAATAAGGACAAGTGATGTGGAGGAAGGACAAGTACCTTGGGGGATGAGAAGATTCTAAAAGAACTCTTGTTCCAAGGAGGATGAGTAATCTATTGACCTGCTAATTTTGGATTCCTGTAAAAATCTCCACGGAACAGAAAGAATGGGTAAATAACGGACTACGCCAGTAATCTAGTGGATAAGAGAGGGTTTTCAAAAAGGTGGGAATTTGCCACATGTGAGTGATGTGACATGTCAAATATTCTAGAAGTTGCATGGGGATAAGGTAAGCCTTGGAAGGATAAAATGTGAATTAATTCACATTGGGGAAAAGAGAAACCTAGGGTGAATAAATGTGAATTAAAAATTCACATGGGAAAAAAGGTCAATACTAACTATGGAATATGTAAGAGGTTGACCAAAAAAGTATGCTAAATGTGGCAAGATGATTAGATTATGGTTGTGCAAATACATGATTATGAAAAATTAATGAGAGATTAGAAACAAGTGGCAAATGTAGGAGGATGTGACATTAATCTTGATTAAGGTGTGCACATCATAATCATGAATTAATTAAATTAATCCATATTAGAAGAGGGTTATGGAGGATGTGATAAGGAGAGAGAAAAATGAGGAATTAAAAAAATTGATTTAAAAAGACTTAATGACTAAATTAAATAAAATTGACATGTTTATTTAATTTAGAGAGGAAAGGGGGCCCAGTAAAGTATTTAATTATTTGATTAAATGCTTTAGGATCCTTAGGCAAAAAATGAAATATTAATTAAATCAATTGTTTAATTAATATTAACGAAATAAACGAATAAAGTGGACAAATTTGACCGTGTGGAAGTGGTCAAATTTAGATGTTTATATTTTGCCCCTCTTCGAAATATTGTTAGAATAATAGTGTTTCGAAGAAAAGAAAATGTAGATGACTCTATAGAGGAAGCGACCAAAAAATGATGCCCCAACATGGGGAGAGATGCGTGAGCTACCCAAACGGAGGGGAATGAATGAGGATGCCCCAATCTTGCGAGGGAATGACTGTGACCGAGGAAATGGAGAGAGTGGTAGGGTATGCCCCCTCGAGAGGGCGACTGGGGAAGAAAGGGGGCCCCAGACAATTTTTCGATAGGAGAAAACAGAGGACTCAGTTGGAAAGAGCTCAAAAAATTGAGCAAGTGTTCCTTTTGAACTGAGTCAAATGGACGTACGATTTGCAAATGGCGGCCCCGGGAAGTTAGGGAATTAGTTGGAGGATAAAAAGGTTAAATAAAAGGTAAAAATACCCTTTATTTTAAAAAGGATAAAAAAGGGGGAAAAAGATTAAAAGGTAATTTTAGAAATTACTTCACCTCATTTGCACTATAGTAGTTGAGAGAAGAGGAAAGGAGAGGAAGAAGATGAGGGGTGACGATGTCAAGGGATAACGACACAAAGATCATTCACCGTGCGGATGAGGTGCGGAGATTCTTCAGCCATTATGCAGTTTCCTCGCCAGGTTAGCAACAAAACCCTTCTTGTGTATTTTAAGCATTTTTAATACGTTTTGAAGTTTTTATGGAAATTTTAAAAGATGGGTTTGTTAACGGGACAGAGTAGGAAAATGGGTAGGAGTTAAAATTTGATTTTTTTTTTTGGTTGGGTAGAGAAGAGGACAAATTTTAGGGGGTGTTGGGGGGGCTGGCATTGTCCCAGGAGGGGTGAGTTTGCCCCATTGCGGGGTGACGCTGCTCTGGATTGGGATGGGTCCGCCCCATGGTGGGGCGCGTCCGTCCCAACTTAGGATAGTTCTGGCCCGCAACAGGGCGCATCTGCCTCGGCTTGGGGTCCATCCGCCTCGAAGCGGGACAGGTCCGCCCCACGAGCGGGGGGTGCATCTGCCTCAGCACAGGGAATGTACTCCCCGACGTAGGACAGGTCTGCCCGATAGGCGGGGGCGCATCCGCCTCGACCCAGGGTGTGTCCGCCCCGACACGGGACGGGTCCTCCCCACACGAGGAAGACGCCGCCGCCTTGACATGGGGTGGATATGCCCCGACTCAGGGCGAGTTTGCCCCACAAGAGGGGGCGAGCCCACCCGGACTTGGGCAAGTCCACCCCGACTAGGGCGAAGCGGGGAGGGAGGAGGAAGAATAAACAAAGAGAGGGAAACAAGCAATGTCTCAGGGCTGGGAATAAAGTGAACTGATAGTCAGGTGAATATGGATGCAGAGTTTTGACTGATTACACACATGAGCGTTATTCAGATGTATTGGCGGCGACTACTGCAGTTATGACCGGAGTAGACCACGCAACACTGGAGCATACATGATTATTACATATGTTACACTATCCGACGATGAGAGCTCATCGAGCGATGCTGACAGCACTTATAGAGAGATGGAGTTCTGCGATGCTGACCTTCCATCTACCTACAAGGGAGATGACAATGACCCTCGAGGATATATGGTGCATCCTGAGGCTGCCCATAGTAGGGCAGTTAGTGAGCGAGTTGGTGTCTAGAGGGGCGGAGTTAGATTACACTGTCTCGGTGCTATTTGGTCGAGACGATCTGCCCATTCAGAAGGGGCAGTTGGACTTGGATAGATGTCTGGCACTGGGGGTGCCACCCTTGCTACTGTATATGTGCGGATTGATTAGAGGGATATTGTTGTTGGACCAGAGTAGGCGGTTCTGTAGTCTACGGTTCATGGAGGTAGTTCGACATAGTGTCGAGTGGCGAGAGGAACAATTCTCGTGGGGCTCGTGTTTATTAGCACATTTATAAAGAGATATGCATGTGATCTGCTATTGAGGGTCACTGAGTGTGACACACATGACCCTATTACAGGTTTGGGCATGGGAGCATATTATGGTTACGAGCCCGCTGGTGGTGAGGAGAGGAGAGGAGGATGATAAAGAGCCTGTTGCTTGGGGGTATAGGGAGGCTAGGGGCTGGGTGTTGCATTACAAGATACAGGGAGAGATGGATGGATGGAGGAGAGTGTTTGATGGCTTGCAGGAGGTGGACATAGTATGGCGGCCATATATGGTTCGTCAATTTAGGGGATGGAGGGATGATGAGGAGAGACATCAGGGCTTTTTTATGACCAGATGCGTCCTGATTGGGAGTCAGCCTCACATAGTGTAGGCTCATTGGCCAAACAAAGTGGCGAGGAAGTTTGGGCTGAGACAAGATATTCTAGCAACTCCCACCATGTTTCGTCGACTTACTTGAGAGTGGGCATGGGGAGGCCTTATTTCGCCTAGGGTTGCTAGAGACGTGTGGGCAACAGTATATCAGGTGCCCTACCCAAGGAGGGGTGTTGGGGTTGAGGATGCAGGAGTGACATTGTGGTATGCCCGGTGGTTCCGCAACCACCAGTGGGATAGGATTACACCTATGGTGCCTATTGTGGGAGCCTTAGGGTTTGAATCGGAGGATGAGCGCTGGTTGGCTGGGGAGGGCGAAGAGAGGCAGAAGCAGAGGGGACAGGAGGCAGGCGGGGTCAGGGGGCAGCAGGAGGATGTGGGGGGTGCTAGACAGCAGGGCGGAGGAGAGGATGAGGCTGACACTGTAGGACGACCGGAGGGGAGGAGGAGGAGGAGACAATGGAGGAGGGCTAGAGTGATGATGGATGTGGGGGAGGGGATGGATGTAGCAGGGCCAAGTGGTGGGAGAGGTCTAGAGACAGATGCGACACGAGAGGAGGATGGGAGTGAGCCAGAGGTGGAGATGGTGCATGAGGTGGAGGTAGGAGCTATTCAGCATATAGGCATAGGTAGCAGAGTACGACAGAGGAGAGTTCAGGTTAGGGCTGAGTAGGAGGAGGTGAAGGCCAAAGGACAGCAGGATGGAGCACAGGGGGAGACAAAGGCCATAAGACAGTCGAGGAGTAGACGACAGAGGAGGGTTCAGATGAAGATCGGGGCAGAGCAGGAGCCCCATGTGCTAGAGATAGGGACGAGTGAGGAGGTAGAGGAGCTTGAGGGAGAGGCGAGAGTTGTGGGACAACCAAGGAAGCAGATGAGGGTGGGGAGGAGAGGGCAACCGAGGAGGAATCGAGTGACGAGTAGGTACAAGATGAGGCAAAGATTGATGCAATGGATGTGGAGGTTCATGTGGTGGAGCCGTTAGCAGTAGTACCAGCTGAACCAATTGAGGATCCTATTGTTTTATTGAGGGGGGCCCAGGCGAGGCTACGTATGACAGAGCAACGGCTGAGGATTGCAGAGGCCGAGATGCACAGAGTGGAGGCAGCAAGACAGAGGGAGTACAGGGTGAGTTGTCTAGGGTGACTTGGGATTGGGACAAGTTACAGGCCGCGATGACTATTGCAGAGGCTAGGGGACAACCAGAGCCTAGGGAGGCAGCAAAGCAAGTCTCAGTAGAGTGTCAACAACAGGTTGAGAGAGAGATGGAGATGTTGAGGGTATAAATGGTAGGATTGTTGGGGGAGAGGACAGAGCTCCAGGACAGGGTGGCTACTACAGAGACAACTTTAGGGGAGGCACGGGTGAGGGCGAAGGCAGTAGAGGCCCGGTTAGAGACTGTGCAGAGGGAGAGGGATACTGATGTATAGGCCCTCCAGGAGGAGAGAGATGGTCCACAGAGACAGGTGCATATCTTACAGGAGGAGAGGGATGTGGCAGTGGTTCGAGCAGAGATTGCTGAGAGAGATGCAACACAGAGTCAGTCACAGGTAGTGCAGGGTGGTGGGGATGAGGTAGGGTTAGAGGTGGAGAGGTTACAGGCTCAAATTTAGGCTATGCGGGATGAGAGAGATAGGACCACAGAGTAGATGACACGATTGACAACAGAGAGAGATCAGCTGAGGTTGGCTCAGGATGCATGGATACAGGATAGGGGACCTATCACCAGAGATCGAGATAGGTACAAACATGAGCGAAATGCTACCAGATATCAGGCGGCAGAGAGTGCAGAGCACATGAGAGGCAAACTTTTGGATGATCGTCTATCAACATGCAATTCTAGATCTAACACATCACACATTTCATTATGTGCGACAGACTCCTCAGATGCCTACGCCATCCCAGTCACTAGGGACACAAACTTGAGGATTCAGTGAGTCATAGGGGACACTCCCTCACAAAGGACCAGTGCTTGATTCTCCACAAAGGTCGGATGTGGGCAACTTGTTTGGTAGGTGACAGGACATTAGATTTTGACAGGTGCAGGGTGGATGGATAGTACAGAGGAGTAGTCTTTATTTTGTGATTTGATGTATACGATGGACATGTATTTGATGAACATTATTATGGACCATGTGATGGACTTTATTTGGTTTTGATATTTATATGATACACGATTGCCCTTATTGATACTATGTTTTAATTCTATTTATGCATGTGTATGTGTATGATCTTATGATATGTGATTATGATGTAATTATGATATATGTGGATATTTATATGGATGTTACTAACGTGTGTAATGCAGGATGTGATGCATGTTTTATAATTTTATCTACGATGGATATGGTCCTAATGTGATGCACGATTTATGGTTTTATACATGATGAGTATGCATGATGTATGATTTTATGTATAATGAATATGGACTTATGTGATGCATGATTTATGGATCTAACAAATTGTGATGCAGGGGGCGACGTATTTAACATGTTAATAATGTATGTGTATAAAAATGAACCAATCATGATTTAATATAATATGCTAATGTAAATGCAATGAACCTATAATGCAACATGAACATAAGTATCAATAAGGACTCGTGTATGTCTGTATGATGGGCGTATGATGAGAGATTGCACCTGTCAAAAACTATATATATCCTGAGAAGAATGGGAGAAAGGGAATATTTGCACAACCAAAATCATAGGTTAATGGTTAGAAATGTATGTAACAAAATGATTATGAGATGCAATTCTAATTTTAATTATCCATCTTCGAAACACTGATTTTTGCTATAGCATAAGACACCAGCTACCAGGGTATATGAAACCGAGGCAAGTTAGCATCTAATGCATAAAACAAACACAACAAACAAGGCTATCCCAACACCCCAAAGTGACAAACTTTGGTCGGGCCAGGCATTGGGATAATCACAAGCACAAAGGGATGTCCCCCACATAACACAGGATCCCAGGGATCCTGGTGGGTACTACGTGGGAACAACCCAACAGACAACAACAATAAAAGATCAAGATATGCCCCTATGTTGATTAATCAAAACACACCATAATATGATAGATTGTGGTGACCTTGACTAGTTGTAATAGGGAGCTCAAACAATAAACAAAAGACAAAAGCATTAAAAGATCACAATCAACTTCAATCGTCCTTTTCCATAGGATCACAAGGATGGATGGGGTTGATGAGGTCTGTTAGGAAGGATGCATCCTGTTGAGACCGATGATGGATATTAAACTAAGATGACCTAGGTGACGTAGGATTTTTGTCATTAACTAGATCTTTTGACACTAGAGGATCCTGTTTGTGAAGAACCAGCTGGATAAGGGCACTCTTGACAACATGACACAAGAGACCAGACAAAGACCGACACACCCTACAGACCTAGGGGCTCGGGGGCTGATCATAGATGAGCCTTGCCTACGTGAAAGCGTAGAGCCCTCGTAGTTCAAGAAAAGACAATGGATAAAAGCAGAAAGAGGACCAATGGAGACCGATGATGAAAGACACGACCAACAAACGTCTCGGGGGAGGATCAAATGATGAACTTTTCCTACATGAAAGCGCAGGGGCAACGCAGTTTGGAAAGAGACAAACGACAACTGACCGTGGGAAAAAAAGCGAAAAGGAGACGATGCAAATAGATGATGGATGACCATCATGGGATGGTCAAAATTCCTCGGGGGTAGATCAAATGATCAGCCTTGCCTACGCGAAAGTGCAGGGGCAACGTAGTTCGACTAAAGGACAAACGATAAAAGCGAAAAAGGGACCAATGGACAAAATACCCCGGGGGCATATCTAGAGATCAACCTTGCCTATGTGAAAGCTTAGGGGCAATATAGTTCGACAAAGGACGAAAAGACCGACGTGACAGGATGAGGCCTAGGTGGAGACTGACACGATGGATGATCCTAGATGATGACACAACTGATTGACGAACAGTGAAATGACACAAGCTTAGATTAGGATAAAAAAGCTTAGGATGATGGATAGCCAATGTGAATCTCTAATGCTCAACCAAAATATATACCAAGCGGCCAAGGATGGGATGGGAGAGGATGTTAGGATAGGATGGATGAAGTCATAAAGTAACTAGAACGCAAGGTAGATAATGATTAAGCCCGTTAAAAATGGCGCCTGTGATAAGGTTTTCACCACCCGTACTTACCCAAGGCACCACTACCAAGGGTGGTTTTCACCATAGGACGATTTTATTTTTTTTACTATTTTTGGATTTTTTCTGATTTTTTTTATTTTTTTATTTTTTTGATCTTATGCAAATAGGGTCACCGAGCAGACTTAGGTATAAAACATTTTCAGATGCATGATGTTAATAGGCTCATCTAGGGGCTCTACTTCAAGGGTGGCAAGGCTGTCTGTCCCGGATCCATACTTTGCGGTGATGATATAGGGACCCAACCAATTTGCTTCGAACTTGTCTTTCTTATCTCGATCCTACTAGGTGCGCTAGTTCTCTTTGAGGACAAGGTCACCAACATTGAATTTACGAGGGTGAACCTTCTTGTTGTAGCTGCGCTTGAGACGGTTTTGATAAGCTGGAAGGTGATCATAGGCTTTGATCCGTCTTTCATCAAGTAATTCTAGTTGGGCAAGCCTTGCAACGCGAGTGTCTTCCTCATTGATAAGGTTCTTCAAAGAAATTCTCAGCGATGGGATCTCGACTTCGATTGGCAAGATGGCTTCGACACCATATATGAGGGAATATGGGGTGGCGTCGGTAGGAATACGAATGGAAGTGTGATACGCCCAAAGGGCGGGATGAATGTGGAGGTGCCAATCTTGACCAGTGTTATTGACGACCTTTTTGAGGATTCAAATCAAAGTTTTCTTGGTAGCTTCTGCCTGACCATTACCTTGGGGGTAATAAGGCGTTGACCAATGATGTTGAATATGAAAGGTGTCACAAAGGTGTTTCATGGCCTGGTTTTTGAAAGGCTTTCCATTATCTGAGGGGATGGTGGATGGGATACCATATCTATAGAGAATATGGTAGAGGATGAATTTTCAAATCTCAGTACAAGTTATTTGTGAGAGTGGCATTGCTTCCACCCACTTGGTGAAGTATTCAGTGGCGGTAATAATGAAGGCATGGCTGTCAGAGGATGGCGGGTATATCTTGCCGATCAAGTCAAAACCCCATTGAGAGAAGGGCCATGGTGCAAGAAGAGGCTGAAGGTCCTGTGTTGGAGAGTGAATCAGATCTGCATGTTGCTGACATGGGAGTCATTTCTTCACAAACTCATAGGCGTCATGTTCCAGCGTAGGCCAATAATATCCAGCTCGAAGAATCCTTTTAGCCAAGGCCATACCATTTGAATGGGCCCCAGAAACACCACTGTGTACTTCCGTTAGTGCAATATGGGCTTCGGTCTCGTCTAGACACCTGAGGAGGGTTCCATCATACCCACGACGATAAAGCGTGTCACCAACAATGATGTATTGGGATGAACGTTGGATAATGGATTTGTGTTGGTTTCGTGTAAGGTCTGGGGGTAGAATGTTATCATGCAGATAAGCATAGATGTTTTGGTACCAAGGGGAAGCGGGACCCATGATGTCACACACCATTTCGGTCTGAGGGATGTCATATGCTGGGATTAAGAGTTGTTCAATGAGGAACTCACATTTTGTTTGATCCTTAGGCATGTCGATCAAGGAGCCAATAGTAGCCATGGCATCAACTGCTTTGTTTTGTACCCTGGGAATTTGATCAAATTGTATGGAGGTGAAATACTTCTTGAAGTTGTCCACCATGCGTTTGTAGGGTAGCAACTTGTCATCCTTTGTCAGGAACTCATCATTAACTCGCTTAATGACCAACAAGGAATCACCAAATACTTTTAGATGAGTTATGTGCCACTTTTTGGCAATTCTGAGGCCTGTGAGGAGGGCTTCATACTCAGCTATATTGTTAGTGCATGGGAATGCCAATCTGAATGACTTCGGGATGTAATTGCCTTGAGGGGTAACAAACAAAATTCCTAACCCCGATCCATTATGAGTGTATGATCCATCGAAGTACAATATCCAGGTGGGTGCTTCTGCTACTTTAAAGACTTCATCTGGAAATTCAGTGTCCAAAGGGTAAGCATCTACTAAGGGTGCATCGTCCAACTAATCAGCTATAACTTGTCCCTTTATGGCTTTTCGATCCACATATTCTAAGGAAAATTCACTTAGGAGCATGACCCACTTAGCCATGTGACCAGTTAAGGTGGTTCTGGATAACAAATATTTCAGTGGATCAATTTTCACTATTAGTTTGATAGGATGGCTGAGCATATAATGTCTGAATTTTTGCGTATTGAAGACCACTACGAGGTAGGATTTCTCCATTGGTGAATAATTTAATTCATAATCGACCAGTGTACGACTAATGTAATAGATTGCTCGTTCTTTTGCGGACTCGTCATGCTATGCCAATAATGCCCCCAATGCTACTGAAGTGGCAGAGATGTATAGCAGGAGGGGTTTTCCTAGAATAGGTGGCATCAGGATTGGCGAGTGGGCCAAGTACTCTTTGATTTTATCAAAACTCAACTGATACTGTTGATTCCATTTGAAGGTGGTGTTTTTCTTCAGAAGGTGGGTGAACGACTGGCACTTATCTGCAAGTTGGGCTATAAACCGATGGATAGATTGTAGCTTTCCCTAAAGGTTTCATAACTGTTTCATGTTTCAAGGTGGAGGAATATCCATGATAGCTTTTACTTTGGCGGGATCAACCTCGATGCCCCTTCGGGAGACTATGAAGCCCAACAATTTCCCTGACATGACGCCAAACACATTTTTTCGGATTCAGTCTTAGTTTGTACTGTTCTAACCACTCGAAGATCCTTTTCAAAATGGCAAGGTGCTCTGCTCTGGTTTTGGACTTTCCCAACAAGTTGATAATGCGGATGAGGTCATGGAAGATAGCAGTCATTGCTCGTTGATATGTTGCCCCCGCATTCTTAAGACCAAAGGGCATAACATTGTAGCAAAAGGTACCCCAAGGTGTTGTAAAAGCGGTCTTGTGCTGATCTTTGGGTGCAATTTGAATTTGATTGTAGCTAGAGAAGTCGTCCATGAGGGACAACATCTCGTGTCTTGCAGTGAGGTCGAACAACATGTTGATATTGGGCAATGGGAAGTTATCCTTTGGATAGGATTTATTGAGATCACAGAAGTCTGTGCAAATCCTAATATCTCTGTTAGGTTTAGTGACATGCACTATGTTGGAAATCCAATCAGAATAATCAATGGGTCTGATAAAACCAACATCCAGTAATTTTTCCAACTCTTTCTTGACTAACAGTGCTACCTGCGGATGCATTTTTCTAAGTTTTTGCTTGATAGGCTTGGCATCTGGGTGAATGTCCAGATGATGAACTACTAAAGCAGGATCCAAACCCGACATGTCTGAGTACGACCAAGAAAATTTGATGATTCCGTCTTTGAGCATCTGAACAATGACAAAAAATTCTTGTTCTAATAATGATTTGGCTACGTAGGTGATCTTCGGGGTTTCTGCAGTACCCAAATTAACTTCTTGAGTTTCTTCGATCAAGATGGATGATCGTGTAGATAATTGAGTTCCCACAAGGGGAAGATGAACGTCTCCATCCTCCAGTGCCTCATTGAGGTTTTCACTATTGGATGCGTCCTTTATTTTTATTTTTTCCAAGTGAAGAAGCACCTCGGGGAGGTTTTCACTAAATGACCATTTCTGATTTTTCTTGTTTTTACTTTTGCGACTAGAGCGTTTATCTTCCCCCAATCATATAAGGTTGACATATGTGTCCAAAGAGACATTGTGGTGCACCGATAGGTTGCCATAGGCTATTAGAAGGTTTGTCTAGGAGAACTAAGCAAACTATTTTAGTTCATCTGTATCTAAGCCTTAGTGGCATTTTTGTTGGGTTTTGATCAGATGAAGGTCATGTAGACCATAGAATAGGTGTCATAAGGTTCTAGCTCAAAATGAGGTTTTGGACTTTTAGGATTCTTGCAAAATGTTTGAAAATGTTGCTCAATTGGAGCTACAAGCGGCCAAGGAGAGCCCAAGGGTAGGGGATAACTGATTTGGTAACCTATTTATGGGATGCCTCGGCATTGGAGTAAGGTTGGAAGCATTTGATATTGTTTGAAGTTTTTTTGAATTCAAGAGAAAAACAATTGTGATTGAGTGTGAATTTTCTGGTTTTTGCATTGAAGTGATGTTTTAATGGATTGATCATGGCACTATAATTTGTGTATGATGTAGAGTAGTTGTTCTTCGAGCATTGTGTGGCATTAGATAGTTTCCTTATTCAGTTTCAAGCATTGTTTGTAATTAGTTTTGGTTTTCATACTGTTGTTGGTCTGAACCAGGCAGTTTGTGAGTATGGAGTGTTAGTTCACTTTCCCACCGTACAAATTGTACAACCCTTTGGAATCAGTGACTAGACTTCATGGATGTACATATAGTAGGGTTTAGGGCCTTTGAAAGCACAGGAGTCACTGTGGAAGTCTTGCCCTAGGCGAGCCAGGCAAGTGTCCGACTAGGGAAGACCTTAGTGCAGAGCACTTGATTTGCAGGAGTGTTAATTTCCTGACAAATTACCTTTTGGAGAAGGCAGGCATGAGTCTTGCCAAGACATGGTAAGGAGAAAGAAACTCCAACAATCCATCTGGTGAGGGAAGGACTTAACAGTTTGCAGAGAAGCCAGGAAAGGGCTTAAAAGGCCTAGTTTTGCTCATTTTCAGGTTAGGGCTTTGTACGACCAGTTGTGACCCAAGACCCCAAAAATCCTTGAGAGGTGGGCATATGAACCAGGAATCCTAGGAAAAGTTTGGGGTGTTCTTTGGAAAGACTTGGGAAAAACCTTGATTTCTCGAAGAAGGAGACCTAATAGGACTAGTAGCCTTCTAGGCCTAATAGCAGGGTTTGGTGAAAGCGACCTGCAGATGGAGCTAGGTGGACCCCTAATACACTTAGTAGGATGGATTGATGACTGTAGAAGCACCTCCACACCCCTGCAAAACTAAATTCAAGAATTTGGAGGATCAATAGCCTTTAGGGTGGATTAAGGGCTAAGGCAAGTGATTCAAGATTGCACCAAGTGTTGACTTGGTAGGAGGATCTATGTTGATAGTTGGGTTGGCAAGGGGAAACCAGGGGACCCTAAGAAGGAAGAGGTCCTATAGGTTGCAAGTGGTGGAGTGAGACACCCTAGAGATCTTCCATGCAAAACCTAGAGCGTGAATCAGTGATTGATTCATCCAACCTCCCTATCACATTGACAGGTGTCCTATCACATAGGTCACAGTCACTAAGTTCGGGATGGCGTAGGGAAAGGCTAATGGTAAAGACAGATAAGCAATCAAACATGGATGAAAGGTCTGTGTGATCCACATCATTGTACACATGTATGATTGACTCTTCCTCAGGTATGTCTTCGAAGGCACCATTGTCCACACTAACAATGTTAGAAGTATTGGATGATGTTGTAGGGCCTTTCTGCTTTTTGTCATATCCTAAGCCTAAATTCTGCGGAAGCTTCGGTACATCAATAGGTTGTAGCCGCCCTTGTTCTTCTTTACCTAGACCCCCACCTTGATAATTATGCTTCTTTGTGAATTTAGCAGACTAGGGGTATGCTTCCTGAAAATATTCCTTAAGGGGCCAATTCAGTTGGGGCTCTTCACGATATATCCACTGACTGATATCATCTTCTGGTGCATCTGTCCTTAAACCAAGGGACTGGAAAGTGCTAGTAGGGATGTTTTTGGCACTGAAGTTAATGGTCTTGTCTTCTTCCTTTAGTACAGACTGCAAAGGTTGACCATACGTGTGTGGTGATGGTGGCATGGTTGCCACATTCAAAGCTGTATGCATTTCATATTCACCACAACCTTTGTCGATGATCTAGACTTTAGTGATGGTGGGATCAATGGTGGAAGATGGAGTGGCTGGTGTGGCAGATGATGGATTAGAGGATGACGATTGAGGTGCCCCTATTTCAACTCCAGGACAATAATGCAAATGGGGAAATGAAGTTTCCAAGGCACGACAATACTCAAATGGTTGTGAGTCAGCGTAAATGGTGACCTCCTGTCCATTAACTGGGAATTTTAGGCATTGATGTTATGTGGAGGGGACGACTTGCATGGCGTGGAGCCATGGGCGACCAAGGAGGAGGTTGTATGGTAAGTCTAGATCAAGGACATGACATGTAGTGTACTAAGTCATGGGTCCAACCTGGATGGGAAGACTGATAATTCCTTCAAAATCTCTTTTCGCATTGTCATAAGAGTTGATAGTAATGATTTGATTACTCAGATCTGCTTGAGTGTACCTTAATTGATTTATGAACTTTAAAGTGCATAGATTAAGGGAAGAGCCATTATATACTAGGAGCCTTTCTACTTTATGACGGGCAACCAAGACTTTGATGTGTAGGGGACAGTTATGGTTGGCATCAATGTTAGGCATGTCATTTTGGTCGAAGTGTAACTGTTTGGATAGAGCCAGATGTCCCACTAAAGCTTGGAATTGCATGGGATCAATATTGTTAGGTACTTGGGTTTTCTGTAAAGCTCAGTTCACGATCTCTTGATGCACAAGAGAAGATTTAAGCAGGTCCAAAATTGAGATGTGAGCAGGATTCTTTCCTAAGTGATCAAGAATGTTATACTGAGAATTCATAGGATTTTGTTGGGTAGATGTAGAGGCTGCGGGAACGGTAATGCGGGTTCGTCGGGTAGCAACAACACATTGGGGATTTTTAGCTTTGACATGTATCATGGATACGCGAGGTTCCACCTACTCAATGTAATGGACATTGCCATCATAATTGAGGGGCACATTCTTATAACTTATGTTATTTGTAAACTTGTTTTGGGGATTGTTATTGGACGTGCTTGTGCCTTGATTATGGTTAGGGAAGGTGTTTTGGTAAATCTGTAGTTGAGCATTAGATGATGAAGCCTGATTGGCATCCACATGAATATCTCCTCGATCTATAAGATCTTGGATATATGTTTTCAGACTCTGACACTTGTTTAGTGTATGCCCTTTGATCTTGTGAAACTCACAGTATTCAATTTGTTTAAACCAAACTGGTTTAGGCTTAGATTCATCGTGTGGCTTGGTTACAGGATATGTGATTGGATAATTTTCCTGTAGGAGTCTGTTGAAGATGGTACTTAAAGACTCACCTAATTGAGTGAACTAACGTTTGTTGTTCCCTTGACTGTTCTGGTTTGACTGTTGAGGGGGGCGAGGTGCCCCCTATGGTACTGATATGATGTTTTGGGCAGATGGTTGGTTAGAGGAAGGTTGTTGCCTCTGAGAGGTATTAGCTACTTGCACATGTTTAGTGTCGGTGACACCATCATTCACAACATTCTTGTTTTTGTTCTAGTAGCGTGACTTATCTCTGAATGACCATTCTTTGTCATGATTGTGTATCTTAACATGCCCTTTGGCAATAAGGGCCCGTTCAAGGATTGGTCCTTTCTCCACTATCTCGGCAAAGGTGGTGACACAATATAGCTTGAAGTTATGGGCCATGCCGGGATGTGAGTTCTCAACAAAGAGAGTGACCATGTCCTCTTTGAGAGGGGTTTTCATTTGGCTTGCCAACACACGCCACCTTTGGAGGTAGCTGGTAAAGGTTTCGCCTTCACGTTGCTTCTCCTTTAGTAGATCCAAGGTATCAATATTCTTCTCTAGATTGAAAGAGAAGTAGGAAACAAATTTCTCTAAAAGATCCGCAAAGGATTTGATGGATCCCCGCTCTAGACCCATGAACCAATCTAGGGCATACCCTGTTAGGCTTTGCGGGAAGAGACACAAGAGGTAGTTGTCATTATGCATAACTTCCTAACACTGGGAGTAAAACTCTTGCAGGTGGGCTCTAGGATCCTTGTTTCCCTTGTATCTGTTGAATTTTGGTATCTCGAAGTGTTTTGGGAAGGGAATCAATGAGATGGAAGGGTCGAATGGATAGGGACATATATCTTCAAATTTGAAGGATTGCTTATTAGTCTCGGCTTGGAGATCTTTCAAAGCAGCTTTTATCTCTAACAAATCCTCGTTGATCGGTGGTGTAGGAGTCGAGGCAGATGGGTTGGATGGATATGGGTGGTAGGATGACGAAGGATCCTCTTGAGATATTGTTTGAAGGTTGATGTATGGATTTTGATAGTAAGAGGATGATGCCCCTTACTAGTGTTTCAGGGGTGTTTGTTGGTATGAGGGCTGATGTTGCGAGGTAGAGTATGGATTTGTCTGATAAGGATGTGCAATATAATGTTGAGGAGCATGAATGGAGTGTTGCGGGTTGGTCTGTTGGTATTGAGGATATTGCTACGACTGTTGGGAGGCCACATAGGGTGGTTGTTGTTGTAATTGTTGTTGGTTATGAGAGAAATAGTGTTGGGGAGGTTGCTGATGTGATATCGACGATTATGTGGGCTGAGATGGGATATTGTGTTGTGCTTCAACTTGCGAACGTAAAATAAATGTGAGCAATGGGTATATGGTTTGGACAAGAGGTCGAGATGGATTTCCTTGCGATTGGTGTGGTGGTTGTTGTGATGAAATCAAAGGATTATGCAGTGGTTGTTGATGAGGTGGCTGAGACGATGTAGAGGTGTTCTACAAAGGAGGTTGTTAGGTGCCAACAGGAACATTCGGTTGGGATGTGCCTTGCAGAGGCAATTGATATGGTATGTTAGATTGAGGAGGCTGTTGGGATGTGAACGGAGGCAGTGGTAGATTTGTGGCCCCAGGAGGTGGAGGCAAGGTAGTGAAAGGGTTGCCCCCAGCGTTGACTGGAAGTTGATTCGAAAGGGGTGGTGCAGTCAACATTAATGGTGGACGATGCAAAACACTTTGCGACATGCTGTAGGCGAAAGGGTTATTGGGATCAAATACTTGAGGAGCCCCCATGATTGAGATTGGGGCGTGCAGAGGATTGTTAATGTGGGAAATGACAGCGTTTCCGAATTTAGGTTGATGCCAACCCTCCACTAGAGGAACATTGGGGATGTATAAATCACCTGGTGTGTTTTGTGAACTTTGGGGTATGTTAGGTGTGGAATTGCCATATTTGGATAGGTTGACACCTGATGGTGGTTTGACACCTTTTTCAATTAGGTGGGCCAAGATTTCTTCCCCATGTTTTTCGAGCAGGCGATCTGTCATTTGCACATTGGTGGGGTTACTAAAATGTTCCTCAAGTGTGAGTTCGGGTTGATTAACCATGTTCTCGTCTTCGGGTGGTGATGTGGTTTGGACGTCAGTGTTGGACTGCGACGATGTACCGTTATGGGGATCTCGAGGGAGATTCGTACCATTATTGGGATCTTGTGAGACGTTTGCCACATTGTTGGGATCTTAAGGCATATTCGGTTGGGAACTTTGGGCTTCTTGTTCTGCCATTTGTTTCTTGATTTGTGATCTAGTTTGAACGTCATGCAAAAGAACTATGGGCAGATTATGATGAGACTAGATTTTATGCAAGAATGTCCTAGGTGGAAAGTTGCTTTTGGATTGGATAAAGATTGATTGATTGGGTGATGGGATTGGATAGGATTAATTGGATGATTGGGTCAAGATTGAAATTGGATGATTGGATTTTGATTAGATGATTAGGTAGGATTGATCCAATAGTTGGATGATTGGATGAGATTGTTTAGATAGATTGGATTAGATCATTTGGATCAATTGGATAAGTTTGATTTGGATTAGATGATGAATTAGGATTGGTCGATGGAAGGGATTCTAAACCCAATTTTAGAAATCACCCTAGGTGACTTAAGGCGTTGGTTGATTGCATTAAAGGACAAATTTGCGGCACTGAAACCACCTCAAGATGGAAATGGATTGATTTGGGCCGATGATGTTGACTTTCAACATCGAATCTGCCTCAAGAAAGAGAAAATTGATTGGGTTGAAGATAATGATTGATATGTAGGATAACGATCGGATTCAACCGCCTTAGACAATTTGGGTAATAACTTCTAAAACAAGGTTTAAGAGATTTGAATTGAAAGATAATGAAGGATGCAAACTAAAGATGTTCTAAAGGCTCCTATATGATGGGGGTGATGTCTAAGTGATCTTTTGGAAAGTGTAAATGTTTAGATCATAGCAAATGACAAGGTTTTAAGTTCCCAATTGGTTTTTGTTTAAATCAAGTTTAACAAATGGTGAAATGGTGGAACAGGTTCCCTAAATGATGAAATGAGTAATCGAAACGGGAAATGGAAATTTGGAAAGGATGAGTGGACATTCAGAACAGGTGGATGTAATAATAGAACAGGTGAACAGATACTTGGAATGGTTAAACAGAGGTTCATAATGGTTAAATGAAGGTTCAAAATGGATAAACGGAGTTTCAGAATGGCTAAACAGAGTTTTAGAAAGGTCAACAAAAGTTTGAAATGATTAAACAGAAGTTTGGAATGGCTAAACGGAGTTTCAGAATGGTGAAACAAAAGTTTCAAATGATTAAATGAAAGTTTGGGATGGCTAAACAGAGGTTTGGAATGGTCAAACAGAAGTTTGCGATGGCTAAACGAAGGTTTGGAATGGTCAAACAGAAGTTTGAAATGATTAAACGGAAGTTTGGGATGGCTAAACGGAGGTTTGGAATGATTAAACGGAGGTTCGGAGGCTAAACAAGGTGAAATTGACTGTTTTGGGGGGCAAATCTGCCCCTCTGTAGTAAACTAGAGGGAAAATCTGCCCCACTATAGAGTAGGTCAGGGCAGATCCGTCCCACTACAGGGGAGGTTAGGGAAGGTCCGCCCCACTATGGGAAACAGGGACTTGGTTTGGATGGAAATGACTACGGCAAGGACTTAAAATGACAACAATGAGGCTGACTTGTCAAAAAGTTTACTGGTTCCTCACAAGAAGACACTTCAAACAAGCACAATCCTATGATTAGAGTTAAGGGTATGGCCAACAAAGGTCTTAATCTAGGATACACAAAGCTTCTAGGGAGTGCTTGATATACTCTTGATACGTGAGGCACAACCGTGAACACCAACCCGTCACAAGCGTGAGTCGGGAATCCCAACGAGATACTGAAAGGCTTGGACCAACTCTTCACGTCTATCTAGGTATCACCTTAGCTTCAACGCTCTGCCAGACACGTGACTGGATTGAGGTACAACTTTCGCTCTCCTCCCTTTCTATACTTCGCTGGTACGCGTGGTTGTTATCGTCCTTTGGGGTGATGAAATCCCCAAGCAGGTCCCACTAAAAGAAGGCACTAATCGTTTCCAACTACTCCCCAGGCTCACACGAAGTGCAAGGGGAAAGCGAAAACAAACTAATGCCCCCTTGGGTGACACAGAAAATAGACTTATAGATAGAGCAAACAGTGAACTTTTACTTCCCCCTAGTTAACTATGTTCCTAGATTAATGAAAACAACAAGGAAAGCTTTTAAAATCTAAACACACGGATGACCCTGCAAGCAAGTGTTAGTTGTTTTAACCACTGTTCTTCGTGAATTACGAAAATATGCTACAAAATGTTAGGAAAAAATCCAACTATACCCATAAACAAATAAGGGTAGGGGGTTAGAACTTGAAAACAACAAAAAACTGGGACAAAAATGAAACTAAAATGACTATTTTTAACTTCTAGAATGTCCTATTTGGGGCATATATGCCCCTCTGTAGTAAACTGGAGGGCGTATCCACCCTTCTGCAGTAAACTAGAGGGTGTATCTGCACTTCTGCAGCAAATTGGAGGGTATATCTACACTTATGCAGTAAACTGGAGGGCGTATCCACCCTTCTCCAATCAAATGTCAAAAATAGTGTTCAAATTAGGGAAAATCTGCCCCTCTAAAGTTAAATGTCAGAAACAGTGTTCAAAATTAGGGAAAATCTGCCCCTCTGCAGTCAAATGTTAGAAACAGTGTTCAAAATCAGGGAAAATCCGCCCCACTGCAGTCAAATGTCAAAAATAGTATTCAAACTAAGGCGTATCTGCCCTTCTGTAGTAAACTTTTAGAAAACATAATGTAAGTTAGGGTGTATCTGCCCCTCTATAGTAAACTGTTAGAAAACAAAATGTAAACTAGGGTGTATCTGCCCCTCTGCAGTAAACTGTTAGAAAAAAGAATGTAAACTAGGGCGTATCTTCCCCTCTACAGTAAACTGTTAGAAAACAGAATGTAAACTAGGGCGTATCCGCCCCTCTACAATAAATTGGAGGGCGTATCTGCACTTCTGCAGTAAACTAGAAGGTGTATCTATACTTCTATGACCTATACCTGCAAACAATCTTAACAACAACAAACGTGAAATGAAGGAACCCGTTTGTGGGTCCCATCGGGCGTGCCAGAAATGTGATCCTAAATGTTTATCCTATTCTAAATATGCAAAACAACTATTATGCAATAAGGAAAAACACAAGGGACACCTCAAAGATTAGCCTAAGGAATTGATAACACAAATAAATAAGAAAAGATAGCAAATGATTATAGCTTCTTTGTGCTATTGAAAACCCTTGGTTGGCCCTTGATTTTCAAATGCTTGTGTGCTCCTTGGATGGCTATGGAGATGGCTAAATGCAAGTTGAACAATATGATAAATGCAAATGCTAGAGACTAAGTGGCTTCACTAAATGGCTAAGATAATGCTTGCAAATTGAGTAAGCAATTTGGTAGCATAAGGGTGCAAATGGCTAAGTGTTGTAAAATGCATTAGAAAGGGGGGGTATTTATAAAAGAATTTGAATTCTCTAGAGAATTCAACGGTTGAGATTAAGCCACCAAGGCCAAGATGAAGGGCTATGGTGAGTTGAGGACTCACAAGCCCTCACATCTTGACATGTGGAGGGTGAAGTGGCCTAGGATGGATGATGTGTAAGTGAGGTGGAGAAAGGACAAGTACTTTGCAAGTACCTTGGGGAATGAGAAGATTTCTTGAAAAAGGAACTTCTTGTTCCCAAGTGAGGATGAAAATGACACTTGAGGAATTTTAGAATTCCTAAAAAATCTCCATGGGAAATGAGAAAGTACTTGGAGAAATAAATGTGAATTAAAAATTCACATGCTTGGGAGAATCTAGTGAATAAGAGAGGGTTTCCAAAAAGGTGGGAATTTGCCACATGTGAGTGATGTGACATGTCAAATGTTCTAGAAGTTGCATGGGGATAAGGTAAGCCTTGAAAAGGTAAAATGTGAATTAAAAATTCACATGGGGAAAAGAGAAACCTAGGGTGAATAAATGTGAATTAAAAATTCACATGGGAAAAAGGGTCAATACTAACTATGGAATATGTAAGAGGTTGACCAAAAAGGTATGCTAAATGTGGCGGGATGATTAGATTATGGTTGTGCAAATACATGATTAAGAAAATTAATGAGGGATTATAAGCAAGTGGCAAATGTTGGAGGATGTGACATTAATCTTGATTAAGGTGTGCACATCCTAATCATGAATTAATTAAATTAATCTAGATTAGAAGAGGGTTATGGAGGATGTGACAAGGAGAGAGAAAAAGGAGGAATTAAAAAATTGATTTAAAAAAACTTAATAACTAAATTAAATAAAATTGACATGTTTATTTAATTTAGAGAGGAAAAGGGGGGAGGGTAAAGTATTTAATTATTTGATTAAATACTTTAGGATCCTTAGGTAGAAAATGAAATATTAATTAAATCAATTGTTTAATTAATATTAACGAAATAAACAAATAAAGTGGACAAATTTGACCATGTGGAAGTGGTCAAATTTAGATGTCTACAGTATCAACTGGAAGGAGCTACAAAGAGATGCATATACTCCCAGTCCAATGACAGTTAGCTCTGGCACCAGAGGATGTGTCACATCAAATTTGAAAATTTGGTAAGGATAAGTTCAACAAGAGCAGTCAGAGATTTGCCAAGGTTGATCAAACCAGACAACACTATCTACAAAGGATGTCATGAAGGAAAGCAAACCAGAGAAACATTTCGAAGAAAAGAAGAATCATCTACCAGTTTATTGAACCTTGTACACACTAACCTATGTGGTCCAACCAAAACAAGAAGCTTACAAGGTGAGATATTTCATGCTTTTAATAGATGATTATTCTAGACTAACCTGGGTTGCATTTTTAAGAGAAAAATCAGAAGCTTTAGAAAAATTCAAGATTTTCAAGGCAAGAGTTGAGAATGAAGTTGACAGAAGAATCAAGTGTTTAAGATCTGATAGAGGAGGAGAGTTTACTTCTGATGAATTCAACAAATTCTGTGAAAAACATGGCATTAAAAGACAACTATCTACCCCTAGAACACCTCAGTAGAATGGTGTAGTGGAAAGAATGAACCAGACAGTTCAGGAAGCAGCCAAAACAATGATCATGGAAGGAAAATTACCACAAGTCTACTGGAGAGAAGTGAGACACACAACAGTATACACTCTTAACAGAGTATTGTTCCGGAGGAAATATGGAAAGACATCATATGAGTTATGGCATGGAAGAGTTCCCACGGTAAAGTACTTCAAAAATTTTGGAAGCAAATGCTGCATCCGAAGAGATGAGGACAATCTTGGAAAATTCAACAACAGAGCTAATGAAGGCATATTTTTGGGTTACTCTACAAGAAGCAAAGCATACCGGTGTTACAACAAGAGACTGAATAAGATTGTTGAAAGTGCAAATGTGAAAGTAGATGAAGATGTTCAAAGAAATCCTAAAATGCACATTGAATATGAATCAGATGACTTGGATGACAAAGGAGAAAAATATAAGAAAGAAGAAGAAGAAGAAACAAAGGAGGCTCTGACAACTACAACTAAAAATCCAAGGTATGTAGAGAAAAACCACTCAAAAAACCAAATCATTGGAGATAAGAATAAGGGAATTACCACAAGAAGTAAAGTTGCTCAAGAGCAAGTATTATTGTGTCTACTATCGAAAATTGAGCCAAAAACTGTGGAAGAAGCATGTAATGATCAGAATTGGGTGAAGGCAATGAAGGAAGAGCTTGATCAGATAGAGAAAAATCAAACTTGGGAACTTATGCCTAGATTGGCAGACAAAAAATTAATTGGAACAAAGTGGGTATTCTGGAACACGCTAGATGAAAACAAAAAGGTAATGAGAAACAAGGAAAGATTGGTTTGCAAAGGTTACACTCAGATCGAAGGTATTGACTTTGATGAGACCTATGCCCCCATTGCTTGGATGGAAGCGATCCAGATATTTTTGGCTTTTGTAACTTTTAAGGATTTCAAAGTCTATCAAATGGATGTAAAATCTACATTCTTGAATGGAGAACAGAAGGAAGAAGTTTACATTGAGCAACCAGAAGGATTCAAGTCCGGAATTAACCCGGATGATGTTTGTAGGTTGAAAAAAGATTTATACAGTTTGAAGCGGGCACCTAGAGCATAGTATGGCAGATTAGACGAGTACTTGATTGGACAAGGACTTCAAAAGGGATTTGCTGACAATAATTTCTACTACAGAACTCACTCAGGTCAAATGTTGATTGTTGTGGTGTATGTTGATGACATAATTTTTGGAGGAAATGATGATATGTGAAGAAAATTTGCAGATGAAATGCAGAAGGAATTCAAGATGTCTATGATAGGTGAGTTGAATTTCTTCCTTGGACTACAAGTAAACTAGAACAACAAAGGAATCTTCATATCTCAGTACAAGTATACCAAAGAGTTGTTGAAGAAGTTTGGGCTAGAGAATTCTAAACCGGTTTGTACACCTATTGTTACCGGATGCAAGTTGACAAAAGAAGATGATTCACCTAAAGTTGATGCAAGTATGTATAGGTCACTGATTGGAGGATTGTTATATTTGACTACTACCAAACCGGAAATTATGTATGTTGTTTGTTTAACAACTAGATTTCAACAAGAACCAAAGGAATCACATGTTCTTGCAGTAAAAAGGATCTTTAGATACTTGAAGGGTACATAAGACATGGGATTATGGTATCCAAAGGACTTAGATTTCACGTTGACAACCTATATTGATGTTGATTGGGCCAGATGTGTTGATAACAGGCGGAGCACAAGTGGTGGAGCTTATTTCCTTGGCCCTCGGTTAGTTGCTTGGTCAAGTAAGAAACAAGATTATGTATCTTTATCTACTGTTGAAGCTGAATACATCGCAACATCCTCATGTTGCACTCAGATACTGTGGATGAAACAAACGTTGAAGGATTTTGGTATATCATTTGATGAACCGATCTCAATTATGTGTGATAATACCAACGCAATAAACATTTCCAAGAATCTGGTATAACACTTCAAAACAAAGCATATATCCATAAGATATCATTTCCTGAGAGAGAAGGTGTTGGACAATGAAGTAAAACTTGAATATGTATCTACAAAAGAGCAGATTGTAGATATTTTCACAAAAACATTGAGCAAAGATACTTTTGAGTATCTCCGACAGAAGTTAGGGGTTCTGCCCCCTCCTAGTCTACAATAACATGCACTGGGGTGTGCATTGGTCTAGGGTATTAAATGCTCGTTTTTATCTAGATCAATGTTTGGTGGCTTCCTCATAGGGGGAGCGAAGTAAGTTTTTTAGGGGGAGTTTTTCCCTTTGTCTTTGATGTCAAAGGGGGAGAAGAAAAGATGGTCCTTGATGCTGACATTAAGTTGTTTGGTTTTTTATTGATGAATGTTGTCATCAATGACAAAGGGGGAGATTTTTGGAATGTGTTGAGATGATGTTGATTGCTTGTTGTCATTAATGGTTGTCATTGATGTCAACATATCTTGGTTGTTTGACCGAAGTTCTATTTTGGTGCCTTGGTGATTCGGATTGGCCTGGTTCCGGATGTCGTGCTGTAAAGATCTATTTTGGGTTGTATCTGTCCTGGTCCCATTCCTCTTGTAACATAATAAGATACGTTATTTTGGGTCCGGACCAATCTGGCAGTTGCTTAACGTGCTTTGACACATGGTTTGCATTGTAACGTGTATATCTTACTCTTTGGTTCTGAATATCATGTAGTTGTGTTGATTTGAGTGAGGAGGCTATGTTTGGTCCACGTTTCATTCCTCTCCACCGTGGGAATGTTTTTCTGGTGACCTATTTCAAATTGTGCTTGGATGACTTAGGAATTATGAAATTATGTTTGACTGACTTGAGAGATTATGAAGGCTTGGAATGGTATAAGTATAAGATGTTTTTGTTCAATGTAAGCAAATGTGATGAATGTGAATCTGAATATCCAGACATTGTGAAGTGTGTGAAAGGTATGATCAGAGGCAACAGACAGTGAGATTCTATCCGATGTTGGTGACAATTCTTTCAGTGGTGGATTTCCTTTCATCATCCTTCTATTGGAAGTGAGCCATTTTCTGTAGGCAGTGAGCCTTTCTCTTTTGGCAGTGAACCCTGTTTGTATCTTTGGCTATAATAGCCAAGCAATGAGCCCAACCAACAATGAGCCACCCTGCAGTGAGCAACTTGGCAATGAGAAACTTGGCAATGAGCCTTTGTAAAAATCACCTTAGTTAGTGTCACCGTAACCGGTGCTTTATAATTGAGAATTATTTTTCTCTGTGGTTTTTCCCTTCTTGGGTTTCCACATAAATTCTGGTGTTCATTGTGCATGGTGTTGTTTTGTGCTTTCATGTTCATTAATATCTGATTGATTTAAGTTTTGATCCAAATTAATTAAAGTCAAGAAAATTGTTTTATAATAACTGATTCACCCCCCCTCTCAGTTATCTGGACTGTTCAATAGTTGGTGCCATAACATTGTCTTCTCTATAGGAAACTTCATTTCCATGCAATGAGCACCCTTAGGTACCCAAAATGCACGACCATCGGATGTAGCTACAACACACTTCTTTTCTACATGATTTGATGGTGAGGATGAAGAATCCAAAGGTCTCTTCTTTGGTACATCAGAAGAACTATTACATTGAAACGAACATGCATCTAGCTGGTACAAAGTTCCCATATGAACACCCTTAGCCAACACCATAGATCCTCTTGTCATCTTGCATCCTTCACTAGAGAAAATAACTTGCACTCCCGAATCATTTAGTTTACTTACAGAAAGTAGGTTTCGTGCCAAACTCGGGATATGAAAGACACCATCAATCCCCTTCACTCTACCATCAAGGAATCTAATCTTGACTCTTCCATGGCCAACAATTTCAAGATAAGAGTCATCACCTAGGTACACCTTTCCACCATTGTATTCTTGACACTTCAAGAACCAATCTTTGTGAGAGGTCATGTGGAAAGATGCACTCAAATCTATCAACCATACATCATCTAATGCATGGGTTGTCAAGGCTACAATAAAAGCTTCTCCATCATCTTGGGATGATTTCTCATATTCAGAATCAAAGAAAGACTTATTCTTCTTCTCCTCCTTCTTACAATCTTTTCGAATGTGGTTGACATCGCCACAATTCCAGCATCTTGCCTTGGACTTCTTGCCAGGAGACTTAGATCTCCCTACAGACTTTGACTTAGACTTTTTCTCTTTCTTCTTGCCTTTCTCCTTTGTTCTACCATGAACAACAAGGGCCTCCTTAGCCATCTCGAAATATTTTATCCACATATCTTCAGATAACAATGAAGCAACCACCTCATCCATCTTGAAGGTGGTTGATGTGCTTCCAATAACCATCACTAGGCGATCCCATGCATCTAGCAACAAACACAAGAGCATGCAACGGTCTTGATCATCAATCTTGTCTCCAATAGAACCCAGTTAAGCAACCGACATATTGAAAGCATTTAGATGATCCGCAACGGATCCTCCATCTTCTATCTTCAAAGAGTACATCTTCTTTCTCAGGAACAACTTGTTTACCAAGGACTTGGCCTGATAAACATCTCCTAGTTTCTTCCATAAAGAAGCAACAACCTTTTCCTTATGAACATTCAGGAGAACGAAATCAACCAAATAGAGTTTGATCAACCCTTGGCTTTCCAATCCAAGAGATCCCAATCTTCTTGTTTCATGGTTGTAGGTTTGGTTTCTGAAACTATAACCCATAGGTCACGATCTACAAGCATGTCTTCCATCTTCATCTTCCAAAGCTCAAAGTTTCCTCCATTAAACTTTTCCATCTCGATCCTTCCAGATGTGTTTTCCATCTCTTCCTACAACAAAGGTCACAAAACACCCTTCTGCAAGACACCCACTAAATCAAAGATCAATACAAAAAACCCTTCTAACCCAACAAAGGAAACAAAGTTGTCCAAGCTCTGATACCAACTGAAAGGAAGCCATGATCGCAAAAGCAACTTCCTACACTAATCTAAGTAGGAGTGAATAGAAAAAAATTCATTTTAACACCTTTAAATAGTTGCATTAATGAGAAACGCATAGGAATAGTGAAATAGAACAATTGGATGTAAGTTTAGATCTAAGAGAATTTCAACAGCATAACGGTATGAGAAACACAACATAATGGAAGAAAGATAGATAGAATAGAAGGGACAACAATATACATGGGGAAAACCCTTTCGAGTAAAAAACCCCACCCTTCAAAAGCACAGTACCAATGTATTACTTCAAAAGAGAGTTACAATACACCCCAAGCACAATGCTTCTTAACAAATGTTTCACACCAAACATCTGTTTAGGAGTCAAACCGTCTACACTTCAATACCTACAAACAAACTATGCATTCTACAATGCAAGGCATCCTATTTATAGGAGATACAAGCTTTGAGAAGCTTCTAGAAGAGTTTAGGCATCCAAACCCATGTGGAAATAATAACTCATGCCATAAGCATGATTTGGACACTTGTACAACATTCTTTTACATTTCTTACAATTGTCATAACATGCCAAACCTCTCTCGAAGCTTGGGTGCCTAAGTCATGCTTATAGTGGGTTATGACAAAACCTTACCAATGTCATATAACATGTGTCCTAAAATTTTGTCACACTTACAACACATTCAACATTCAAAGAATAAGTCAAACATGACTATCACACTTATTCTTTCACACTTTTGTCATATCCCACTTAAGGTACCACACTTTCTCGATACAAAATATACCTTATGATGAATCATAGAATATGACACCACTTGTCCTAGGTCCATGATTCCTAGATGGGACGCCTACCTCCACATGTGATGAATATGTGTCATACAATCACCTCTAACGGGGATGCCACCCAACCAGTGGGTCCCACTTAATGACATGATTTTGTAGGAAATTAATTAAAAAAAATAATTCAATAATTCAATGTTAGAACTCTAAGGTTAAAACACCTTATTCCCAACACAATGACCTTGTTTATATAGACAAGGTGTGGTGAAGTACCAAATACAAAACATTAAATGCCCTATGTCATTATTAAATGGCATGGATCATTACTAAATGACCTAGGACCCTAGTATTAAATAAAAGGTAAAAAGATAAAATCTTATCTAAACAACTTAAAGCTTCTAGAAATATGCCTAAGACCTAAGTGGACTTAACATGTAAATAGGACCCCACTGACAACTAGTTAGGAAAATTGCCTATTTACATTAACACCCCCTCTTAAGTGCAACTTAGGGAGAAGCAATTATTATGCAAATGATGCAAAGATGCAAAGATGGGTCTCGAATATGAGGCTGTGTTAGGTACCCATGTACAAATGCAATATCTCACAAACAGAGAAAAAGAAAAAAACTTGGGAAAAAACCCCTCTCCAAAGAGAGAAAATATGCAATCAAGTGATGAAAGATGGAGGACTTCATGATACCCCTCCCCACCCCCAGGGAAAGAAAGAGACTACATAGCCCCCCTCCCCCCTCCCCAATAATGAAGTAGCTCCAAAACCACTAAAGAATGTCTAAAGACAAAAGAGAATCCAATGCCTACAAACATGTCTCCCCTTGGGAAGAAAGAAATAAAAAAAAAACCCTCTCCAAAATAGAGAAAAGATGCAACCAAGTGATGAAATATGGAGGACTTCACGATACCCTCCAAGTGAAACATCCATCACAAATATACATTACAAATGCCCCCCATAAGAGGGAAAGAAAGATACTACATAGCGCCCCCATAATGAATTAGCTCTGATACCATGTAGGAGTTGAAAATTGGCTCTATGTCGAATACCACCTGCAAAAACAATTGAGAAAGGGCACTAACATCATTCTCATAAACAAAGGAAAAGCAATAAGTGGAGATTTAGATTTAGATAACAAAATTTCATGTTATGTGCAAAGAGTTGCAAAGCGAAAGAGGAAGAGAAGCTCACAAAGCTATTTCACATCAAGATGCACAAGGACAAGACAACAGGCCAAGACAACAGGCTCTCTTTTTTATACTTGTTCTCAAGCCAATTTTATTTCTCATAAATTGTGATTGAGTTAAGGCTGCAAATTATGGACTATCCTCAACCTTGTCCTCTTGGTTGGCTCAAAGATGGAGTAAAATTATGGTGGAGAAATAGTGCAAAGTTAAGTGTTTCATTTTTTTTGAACACAACGATGAAGTCCTAGTAGATGTGGCACCATTATATGTATCTAGAGTGATCTTTGTTGGCTCATACTTGCACATAAGGGATGGAATTTTATGAGACCTAACCATTATAGGATGGTCTTAAAGGGGACACCATACAAATTGAATGTCATGGAAAAGAAAGCTAAGACCATTATGGTGAGTGCTTCACAAGCATGAAGTTTGATCAATGATAGTGGCAAGTTTGCATTGCTATTGTTGGGAGTCAAAGGAGAACAATGAGGAGCTAAGATAAAAGGATCACATGAGTTGCATATTTATTAAGAACAATTAGGAGTGGATGATTTAGTGATAAAGTTCTATAATTTGTTTGTGGAACCTAGAGGGTTGCCCCCAAAGAGAGTAATTGATCATGAACTCTAGTTGTTACCAAAATGCTCATTGCCAAGCCTTGGGCTACATTAATAGTGTTATTGAAACTCATGAGGTTAATAAGCAACAAATGAAACTCTTGGAGCAAGGAGTAAGTGATAATTACACATCTCCTTGTCAGACTCCCAACATTGAGTACTGAAGAAGGATGGTAGTGCATGTGCATTGACTATAAGGATTTAAACATGATAGCTATAAAAAAGTCACATGTTTCCCCATATAGATGATTTGTTAGATCTATTACAACGTGCAAATTTGGACCTAAATCTAGGTTTCATCAAGTGAGATTCAAAGAAAATATGTGAAAATGACTTCCAAGACATGTCAATATCTCTGAGTGGTTGCTTCTTTTTTGCGGTTTTTGCAAGACTCTAGCTTTCTTTATGCACCTTATGAATGAGGTATTAAGGCCATTGATTATTTCTTGTGTTATTGTTTAGTTGAACGATATTGGTTTTTAGTAGGTACTATTGGAGCATTATTTTTTTTTGCATTTGGTTTATTGCTATATTTCTTTATATGCACCAAGATAGGATATGCTCACTTTGTTGTGTCAATTAGTTATGTGCCCATGTCTCATGCACTTGATTGCCACTTATGTAGTTAGTGAGTTAATCAATTATGTGCCCATGTCTTGTGCACCTAATTGTCACTTATCTGGTTATAGTTGAGTTATACTCCTTATATCGCTAGTTAGCTCCACCTACTAGGAACATCTAGCTTTAGAGAGCTCCATCTATTATGGGTGTTAAGCCTTAGTTACCACCTATTATGCATTGTCTTGATTTATATAATCATGTGCCTATATTTATTATTGCACTTCCTTTAATTCCTTGATTAGAATACAATTTTTTCTATCATATTGGTTTTTTGTGTTATTGTGCTTTCCTTAAGCATTATTATCATTATGTCAATATTCTTACACATGGTATAAGAGCAGGATAGTGTTTAAGGATAGTCTTTAAAAAATTCTAGTAAAGGAAATATTGTATTTCTTAAGCATTGAGTATGCTCTTCTCTCGCATCACTAGATGATCTAGATAATAAAAAGGGAAAAAATACTAAATTATGGGGGGTTTTTGTTGTATATCTTCTTATAGATATATTTTGGACCCTCATGAACCAACTTTGAGGTTGTAATTGAGTCCAAAGCATTCAAAAAAATCAATTGAGCCTTTATTATGTTCCAATTGGATAATGGAGGCTAGATCTACATAGATTTTTACTTGGAAGGTGATTGCAAGATTCAATAGATATTTGAATTTTTGGAGCACTTTGGAGAAAAATCAACCTCACCATCATGTTTAAAAGACCCAAAATCCCCAAGATCTATATAAAGTTTGCCCAATTTGGACAAAGTTGTAGAAAGATGCATTTTTTTGCACATGTAGTGATATAACTTGCCTAAACAAGTTTAATGTAGTCTTTTATTATTATTATTATATATATAATTCCAAAAAATAAAAAACAAATAAAATCTATAACATTTTTTTTTTAAATTAAAGCATTGTGGGTAGGGGTATGTAGGGTAACCCATACCCGAACCTTTGCAACAATAAAGGTGGCAAACCTAGGGGTGTGCTCGACCACCGTCTAGGAAAAACCCCATCAAAAACTCTTTTTGATGACAGTAATTGTAGTTGTACTACTCCCTACACTATCAAGCTACCCAAAGTGGCCACCACCAACTCCTAAGCACAACGCGTGCTCAACCAAACCACCTCCACCAAAGTTAGTCACTCATTTGGTAGGAATCTCCAAATTTGGCGGACCTCCAAAGTTAGTAGACTCTAATTCATCTAGAAAATCACTAGATTTAGCAAAGGAACTATTTTAGTCGAGGGACTTCTAAATTTGACAGAACCCCAAACATGTTAGCAATTCTACCAAAGTTGGAGGTAACATATTAGCATCAATAGGTGCATTTGAAATTTTGGCCTCCCTCACCATTAGGCTTTTAAAATTTGTAGTTCAACTTCAAAAGCCCATATCTTGAACATATGGATTCCTTTTTCAACGCAATATTTTTTGAAACAAGGTAAAATGTTGCGTACTTTTGCATGAAATCCGTTTTTGCTCAAGTGTCCCTCATTTTTTAGAATATATTTATTTTGTTAGATTTTGTGTAGTCACAATTTTTGGAGCTTAGAAGCTTTGTAAATTTTAGAAATAGACTTGTATTTGAGTGTCATTTTTTTAATGTGATTTTTTTTCCAAACACTACACAATGGTGCAAGCAAATTGTTCTTTGTTGTAGTTTCATTGTACTTTTAACTTTCTAGTCCTTATTGGACAATATAAAAGTTGTAGAAAGAATAAACTAGTATTGTAAATATATTCACCTATAAAGTACTACTCATCTTTTGTTGAGGGGATCAAAAATTAAGCAATTCAAGGGGGTGTCTTGGTATGTTTGAGTGATTATCTTCTTTGCTTTGAGTTCTAGTGTGTGATCTACCTTTGCTTCATATGGGAATCTGAAGCTTCCATCATTAACTCCTTATAATTATGTAGCATGGAAACCAAATATATGGAATGTTTTCACGACTTTAGGATTACTTCTTATATAATAAAACAAATTAAAGAATGTAAAGAGAATGGTAAGCTGAATTGGTTACTTGAAACCACTAAAGTTCTTGAATGTTTGTGTACTTTTGTTTCCCTTGATCTTCTATTTCATCTCAATTTGTGTACAATACTTGTAGAGGCATGTGACAAACTTAAAACATTGTATGGTAAGCTATGACATCCAAGTCTATCAAATTGACAATGATTTTTTATGTCTAGATCTTGAGAGTTTTGACAACATTCAAGACTATGTAACCAAGGTCAATGACCTTAGAGAACACCTTAAAGATTGTGGTATTGAGAAAAAGAACATGGAGCTGATATTTCATGCACTAAACAAACTTGCTCCAAAATATATTACATGTATTTCTAGCTTTCAAACTCATAGGTTGACTATAAGAAAATCACACTATCTCTCATTCAAGTCTTTTTTTGAAATATTGATGAATGACCAAAAAAAACTACTCTCCATGGGTATCATAAAGCCATCTAAGTCTCAAGCTTTGGTGGCTAGTTAGTCATGGGGATAGAAAGTGTCAAGTGATTTTAATAAGAAACATAAGAGATCTAAGAACAAACCCCAAAGAGAACAAGGACAATCATCTTTTTCTTCACAAGTAGAATCCAATTCCTCTTCCAAGAAAGGGGATTTTTAGAAGGAAAAGCCAACATGTGCTTACTGCAAAAATATTGACCATAAGGAACAAAAGTGCCATGGGAAGAAAAATAATAAGTTGAAACATCTACATAAAAATAACAACATTAGTTTACCCTCCTATTGCACATCAATCTTCTACTCCTTCGAAATTTGGTAAAGGGAAAGCTACTACACTTGTTGCATTGGTAAAATCTTCCAAGCAATGGATTCTTGACTCTAGTGCTTCACACCACGTGGGTTCTGATAAAGGATAGTTTTCTTCATTGGAACCTTGCACCATGCCTCATATTCTCATTGATGATGATTCTTTTGTAGATGTAATTGGAAAAGGTGCACTTAATGCTTAACAATGGTACATTTGAAGATGTTCTCTATGTGCCCAACTTATCCACAACCTTCTCTCAATCTATCGATTAACTCATCTTGAAAATGGAAAGAAAGTTGAGTTCACTCTTATCTTTGTTGTCATGAGCAATCTTGAAGATAATGCTCCAATTATAGTGGGAAAATTCAATCATCATTCTTGACTTAATTTTTTTTCTCCCATTATGTGCTCAATGCCCCTTTAATTGCCTTTATCACCTATTTGAACTCTATAAGAAAACTATGACATGAGAAGTTTGGCCGTCTCAATTGTCACCATCTTCAATAGCTTAACACACAAGATATGGTCATAGGAATTTCATAGATCCATTTCTTACATGGTGTATATCAAGGTTGTTTCTTGGGCAAGCATCCCAAGGAAAAAATTGGCAAAGACGAGACCATTTCCATCCTTGTCATTTAGCAAGGTCTGTTGTTTTCTAACCTTTGTTGATTACTACTATAGATTCACATGGGCCATCTTTCTTCAAAAAGGTGAAGTCTTTGATAGATTTCAAGACTTCAAGGCTCATGTAGAAAAATAATTGGGAATTATGTCAAGATTCTTTGAACTAACAATGGTAGAGAATATGTGAACTAAGACTTGGAGAAATTTTGTGCCCATGAGGGTATTGATCTTCAACATTAGTTGCCTACACACCACAACAAAATAGTGTTGCAAAATGAAATAATTGGCCTTAGAAAGAGATGGCTAGTTGCATGATCCATTCTTGCTCACTTGCTCTTGAATATTGGGTTGAAGCTATCAACTATGTTGCTCACATTCAAATTATGGTTCCATAATTCCCTAGAGGGAATCACTCCTTGTGAATCTTGGTGTGGTAGGAAACCTGTAGTGCAACACTTCATAGTTTTTGACAACCCTATTTAGGCTTACATTCATTTAAAGAGGCACAAGGATTTGGAACCAAAAAGCTAACCTTGCACCTTTGGTGGATATCGTGATGGTGTTAAGGGATATTGACATATAGATCTAGATACGCATGAGCTCTTCATTGAGAGAAGTATGTACATTTAAGGAAAGTTCTTCCAACTTGTATCATCTTTGACCATACTCTTATGGTTTTCACCTAGGTTTTAATTCATGAAGTAAATAATTCAATGCCTTCAAAACAGGAAGGTAATTTTTGTATTTTCTAATAATAGATTTTGCATTTTGCATATAAATAAATTCATATAATGTTTCATAATTGAAATAATGTTCAACTAAAATTCATGTAAATGAAACACATCCTTTCAAATACATTTTACAAATAGGATTCATTATCAAATAAATTTTTTCATAATTTACAATAAGAACAAGGCCATAATATCCTTAGCTGGATTACTCTTCTATTTCACAAGCCTCGGCATGCCATCTGCAAGAGGGGGAGCATCACCCAATCGCTTTACCTCTAACCACAGACTGGCGATCCCCTGCACACCTTCCTAACTGGAAATGGCCCTACCCTTTGACAAAGAGCATAGTATAGGAGCCTCTAGTATTTCCATCTGAGTATCTAGTGTTGTGTCCTACATAACATGCACGACCATACAACTATAGATACCTTCCAACTATGCATGACGCTACCGGCAAGTTATGCAACCCTGGAGCACAGTGAACCGACAAGTGCAAGCAAAGACTTTTGCACTTACTTTGGCCAAAGTTTTGACATATATAATCATCCACTTTCTAAGGAAGTGGTGTCGTAAGTTCACCCACCTCTAACTCGACTTGGAAATCTTACCGACCTATGGTTAACTCAACTATTGGTTTGACCCAAAGGTTAACTATCTCAAATAGATTCTCTTTCAATAGTGATGACTTCACTAGTGTCGATTATTCAACTAAATAAGTTTAACACATATAACTTGAATACCCATGTTACTTTCTCACAACATTCTGGGTCTAGGAAATTGCCTCTTATTCAATTCCTTTCTTACTAAGTCGGTAAACAACTTGATTGGTTATACTTTTCTGACTAGATCTTTCCAGTGACATTCATGTAACATCCCAGAGCTTGGAAAGTGTCTTTTTACTCAAGTCCTTAGCTTTTAACCATGGGAGTAACTACTCTCCTATTTTATGCATAATTAGTTAATACTAATGACGCAATGCCATCGACTAGGCACACTTGGTCTTAATCTAAAAGTACTAACAATATGTCGGTATGTATTTAATAATCTATTATTAAACTTAAATTGAAGAATACTTCTTATTAAATTTTTAGATGTCCATCGTTTACTCTTATTGTTCTTGTTCCTAAATAACTCCATACTGAATACGGTTAACCTTGAAATGAACATAAATAGACAATTGTCCAATTGTCTTCTTAAATAATGGTTCAGACTCTTCATTGTTATACCAAGTATGGTTCCGTTCTTCTAGAATGTCATCATCGATCTTGTTATTTATGATATTAAATATCATTCAATTTGATTCAATATAAAACTTTATATTCATAGTAATGTCCTTTCATAATTTAGTATATTAATCTGTTTAATTTTGATAACTCAACTGAGAACCACCATCTGACTAATCTCCAGACTCTTTGAAAATTCCTCCCAAGTTATCCTTTGTATAGTTATCTAAAATACCTATGTTTGCAGGTATATACTTATTCATATATTTATCCTTTCACATGACAAATATATACTCACATATAAATGCATGGTAAGCTTATTTCCATATTTTGAGAATATTTTGCTTTTGTGGAATATTTGGGCTCCTACACCTTAAAATCTCCTAGCATCATGGCCTTTGATTTATAACAAGAACATAGTGTCCTCTACTCATGTTACTTGATTTCAAATCAACATATAGTAATAATGACTCTTGGTCTAGTAAGTAATACTTATAACTTTCAAACGATAATAAAGACTTTTGTCTTTCTATTATGTTAAGACCTTATCACTTAGAATGCAATATAAACTTGTTTTGATAAAATATATATAAGACACCATCTTATTGGAATAAACATCATATTCATGTATTTATCTATTCTTCACTTTTTGAGTTTAATAAGCTAGTCGTTTGGTAAAACACAACTTAGAGTCTTAATCTATCTCTTAAGCTATCTTGAATAATTTAACTCAATATCACGTAAAAATAGCACGATTTTAACAATGTTTTTAAAGGTGAGATCATTCAGTCTAATCCACTTTCTAACTATCTCTTATACTTTCTTGTAAATAATCTATATTTTCATGTTGGAACATGCATTCATAAATGTTTGCAAACAACCATAGAATAACATATAATGCAGGCATATTCATATTCAGAAATATAGAAGAAAAACTCTTTCGGATTCGAGAGGAAAAGAATAAGAAAAATTAAAACATGCTTGGAATATGATTAACCAAGCTTTTCAACTGTTGTCTCTTGCTACAAATTCTACAACTTAAACTCAGAGCTCCTATGCTCTCCATGCTCAGCACTACCCTTTGCACTATTTTCTTGATTCTATTACTAAGTTTCTATAAATAATGAGCAATCTAAATCAAGTACAGTTGAACCAATCTCTTTAAATGGCATACTGTTATGTAGATTGCAAATGCTCTTCACTCTATGCTAATTCTCTCTTCTAATCTCACGTAATGCAACTCTCTCCAAAATTTACCAACTAAAGAGAAACCTCTAAAAAGAACATGTGTCTATTTATGCTGAATGAATTCCTAAAATAGCCATTCGTTGCCTCTTTTGGAGGCTTGACAGCTCTTTTTAATGCCACAATTTGCACACACTACAAGGCGTGAGGAAAATCCCTTTAAGATAGTCGACTATGCAGCCATAGAATTTCCACGACTAGCAATTGACTTAGTCTTATGCAATCCAAAATTCTCTACATAAAAATGTAGTTATAAGATAATTCAATTTCAGTTTGAAATAGTCTTCAAAAACAAATCAAATTCTTCCTCATATTGCCACAACATACTTGGCATGCTACAAGTTTGTTTAGCAATTGTTGAAAACTCTAGAAAATTTCTATAAATGGCAAGATATGCAACACTTTTCCATGCCAATAACTTCATTTCCTTTATGCCCAAGTCGTGAGCTTCTTATTAATAGGAGCACATGTTTTGAAGTTTCCACATCACCACCTTTATCATGGCTTTTAAAGTAACTTAAAAAGTGCAATATTCAGCCACTACATGGCTTTAATAATAAATTACTAACTGCACATGGTGGAACCTAAGCTGGGCGAGCACAATATTCATAAATATATCTTCCATAAAGCCTTGTATATGAATGGAATAACAACTATTCAATACTTGAACTAACCTAACAATGTTCCAAATAACCTAAATGAGTGAGTGTGTGTGTCTACTCAGATAGCAATACCAACCTTTCCAAATACCAAATCCTCTCCTAGGTGATACTCTCCCTCCCCCTTTGGAGGGTTCAAACTTTCCTGCATTCAACTTAGAGCAACATATTCGTAGTTAGCTGATAACATACAAAGCATAATCATAGTATAGATTAAACATCATATAAGCATTTAAAATTAGTTTCATCACATTGCATATACATACATTTCATCCAACCGTCAAATACCATAATGACATAATCATGCATTATAACCGTATTTGAACATAAAGGTTAAATTACTTGGGTAAACTAACAATGGGGTGTGGCACAACTTATCCTCCAACACTTCTTCCTTCATGGTGGATTCCAATGATAATGACATGGATGACTTTCCTCCTAACTCCTAGACTTGGAAGATTTATTTTTCACCTCCCTCTTTCCCAAGTTCATATTCAAAAGCTGGGGACTCTCCTCTTCCATCCTTGTCATCCTCTATACCTTGTTGGGTTTGACATACATTGGAACACACAAACACTCTTGTTGGGGATTCTTCAAATAATTAGAGGACTCAGTAATAGTATAGGGATATTTCACATGCCTACATTGTTTTAACTCTTTGGAACTCATTGATGGTGTTTTCTGCATAGCAACAACTCGGACAAGATACAAGTATCCTATCTCTCTTGAAAGGTAAATCTCTATCAACAAGCCTCAAGAGATAACCCCAAGGTCTCTAATGTCAGGTCTTGACAATGCATAAACAATTCATTGATAATGTGAAAATGCAGGTAATCACAAAGGGACCTTACTACAAGCAAATACTAAATCTCAAAGCTTATGAAGTTTTGAATTATGGTGATACTTTTTAATCCTAAATCTAACCCAAATGAAAAAATAAATATCAAAAGAGATAAGAGTTTTAGAGATATTTCTAATTTAATACTAGTCCTAAGATTAAAAATGCAAATGATAAAATACTCGAAGTGGACCAATCCCTCAAAAACTAATTCCCGGTTAACCCAGATGAATCTGCAATCTTATAGAAATAGTGCAATCTTCTAAGGTATAATATATTTTCAGATTATGAACATTTATTGAAAACTACCCTATTGCAATTGAAATGAACAAACATCCACAATTGAACTAAGTACATTGAATTTAAGTCCAGGCTAACTTTGCAAAGCATCTAACAATCAGCTAGCTGCAAAAAGTATGGACTAGAGATTGTTGCAAACACTTTAAGCATCAAACCATAAACACCATTAAGTCCTCTAACATTAAACCTAGCATATATCAAATAAACTTCATAAATTTCAATATATAGAATCACAAGAACCACGCCAGATAAAATTTAACACAAGAGAGGCACCAAATGACAATGTATTTGCTTGCATTAAACTACCCATGGTAGCAACAATTCCAGTCTTCTATTACAACACTTGCTTGAAAATGATACTAACTCCTAATTCTAACTCTTGCTAAACTGCTTAATTCGCTCCAATATAAAACTATCTAGCCCTTACAAATGAGGTAGAATGCCATATTTATAGAAACCCCCCAAGATATGTCGGACCAATTAGGGTTTATAATAATAAACGACCACAAAACAAGTCGGCTAGGAGGAATTCAAAATAAAACAAAGTGGGCATTAAATACATGCACTCCATCCAGGTTGGCCTGGGGTCTCCAACATAGTTCGGTCCAATGCATGCGGAGGAAGAACAAAAATAATGGGGAAGCACAAATTTCGATGAAGTATTGCATTAACTACTTCCCCCTTTATCCTTAGCGCGCTCCATCTTATCATGCACCATCAAAAATATCCTGTCCAAGTCGGCTATAGGTGGCATAGGTAAAACCTTAATTCTCCTTTCAATGGACTTAATATCTTCTCTTGACTGTTTTACAATTTTATCCCAATCCACTCTCATGGTTTGATATTTATCCATTACTGCAATGTATGTGGTTGCATCATCCAATTGATGTTCAGTGACCGGGTCTTCACTAACTGGAGAATACACATCCCGCCACCATTTTCTCAACTGCTCCAAGCTCAGATGTTTTGGCACAAACCTTTTTCTTCCTGTCATAACCTCAAAGAAAGAAATGCATTTGTTGTAGATCTCAATCAAGTTGTCCTCAATTTGTTTCCTCTGCTTATACACCTTTAAAACCTTTTTCCTTATTTGCAAAACTTCAAACCATTCCCAAGGTTCTACAGCTCTGGACGAAGGAAGAATTCCATCACTTACCAATTTTTCCATAGTATATTCCATGATGGTTTTGGTCTTTTGCAACAAGAGATCCACATCCTCCCTATCCTGAGTTAGCACATTCCTTAACCAATCCATTCATCTCATAACATCTCCTCTAGTTGCAAGGATGTACTTGATAGCATCATCTCCCTTAGTTTGCACTCCCTGTAACCAGTCGGTTGTAGCATGTGTAGTGGTTTTTATTCTCTCCAACTCAGTTATTGTTTCTTGTGGCATGAAACTTGCAGCAGATGATGAGGAGCTAATAGATTGCAAGGGTTTCATCAAATCTTGCAGATATCTCTTGAGTTTATCATTTTCCTTCTTCAACTCTTGCTTTGTCTACACTTCCTTCCTCAATCTAACCAAGATTACATCACTAGATCCTTCATATTCTTCAATCTCTTGTTCCATCGAAGTAGGCCCTAAATTGATAGTTTGTACACTGTAGTCACTACCAGTCACATCATCCCTATTCTTATCAGGAGCAAGAGTAGCAATGTGAACCACCCTATTATTTGCTTCATCTCTCTCAATCTTGGAGATAACTCTGGCTTTCTTCTTTGCTTTACCCTTTCCTATATTTGCCGATAATTCATCCCAATTGGGAGGAGTATCATCTACAACAATTTGTTTACTCTTTAATTCCTTTTCCATCCAACCTGGAACAATAGAATCAAATTGTACATTACTTTTTCCAACTTCATCTTATTGATCCTTAGGTATACCTTCATTCAAATCTTGTTTCTCAGGAATCTCCTCAACTTTACCTTCTTTTTCTTTATCATGCTTTTCTTCTTCATGTACCCATGAAGGATTCCTAACTGGCATTTCCTCTCTCTGAGGAGGTTTGTCTTCTTCACTTCTTATAGGTGAATCCTCATAAGTCACCAGAGGAGACTGTAACACCTTCTCTATTTCTGCCTCAGCACTGTAGAGCTCACCTTCTTGAAATTTTTCTTCTTCTGGATCTTGGTGACTCTCTGCCTCTTTAAATTCACCTGGTTTACTTGGTACATTATGAGTCTCATGGGAAGGAGGAATATTATCACGTTGTTGTGCAGCAAGGGTAACTAAAGGAGCATCCTTCCTTGGCACACTATCATTGGGAGAAGGAGTTCTTGATCTTCTTATGTATACTTGTGTCCTTTCTCCCGAACTCTCCACATTTATTATCGGTGGTGAACTTCATCCCCTGCCTTAGAGGTTCCCTTTTCCTTCTGTGACAATCTCACTATTCTTCTTCTCTTTGGCATAGAAGCACTAGTCTCTTTGTCTTCCTTTTCAACTTCATCCTTTGCTAACTTCTTTGTCCTCTAAATGTGTTTCTTTTTCTTTGCAATAGGATTTATTTTCTTTTTTGTCTCTTGTACATCCTCCGCCTGAACATCTTTAAGCTTTATCTTGAAAGGAGAACTCACCTTGCCCTTAACCTTAGGATCCTACTCAGCTGACTCCTTAGAAGTGGAATGAGATTCCAAGTCTCCCATTAGATCATAGGTGCATTGAACACCTTCTCTTTTCAGCTCCCACATCTTATGGTTGAGCCACAACTTAGTATACTTGATCACTAGAGTCATGATCTGTTCTAATTTTGTTTTCTCTTCCTCCAACCAATCTATTTCTCCAACTGGTTTATCCTTCACAACTTCATAGTCATGGCCTTGAATCAAATCTCCATCATCCTCAACCTGGTATGGAATGGCCTTCACATTATATAGTCGAACTAAGTTCATTAGTAACCTAGAAAACTTCTTCCTTCTAATTTCAAATTCATCACTGCAATTGGCCAGATAATCCTCTATATCATCCTTAGGACTATATTCCCTACTGGCCTTCTTTTGTGCCTCACCAGTCCTATCAAATCTAGATCTCTTGGAATGGAAAGATAAGCCTAGGGTACTCATTTCTTCTTCAAAAGCATAGGCTGAATTAATGGAGGGTTACCTATCCTCAAAGGAAAATCACCACCAAATGTAGTTTTATGTTTATCCTTCTTTACAATTGCATCGAAATCACCTATCTGCCTTGTGACCTCCAGAAGTATAATGTGATATGTGGGATACCTAGGAAGTCTGTATGGATCCCTCTGACAACCATCTATCCTTATGTAAGAAAAGGTGGGAAACTGTATAAACCAAGCCCATACCTTTTGATCAACTCCTTAGCATTGTCAAATATTCTAACATGCTCTGCGCCTTGCAATAGCCTAGTGATGTACATGGTAAATGCATCATTCACCCTCCTATAGCTTGAGTTACCTAGGTGTAGCTGTGGATAAACCTCATAGATTACATCCTTCCTAGAAAACACCCCTTGTACTTAGTCCTTTGTATGGATGGAACCTTGCAAGCATGTAAACCAAGTAGGAGGTCATTGTGAAGGTCTTCGTCTGCAGGACATTACACATCTGTTCATAAATCATGGAACTTATAATGCCTGCCAATTTTCAAACACTCCTACACTCTTCAATCCTACCACCCTACTGAGAAGGGTGATAACATCATAGTATTACTTCTTAAATTTAGCTCTGAATAGTTGCTTGGGTAGCTTGGAAAAGTGGGACTTAGGTTTCTCTAGCCAAGAATTGATGACCTGTTGGGACTTGATGGTATCTTCATCATAGTACTTCTTTGCCACATCCATATCAAAACCCACCACATGAGACGTTTCGGGCATGTCAAAGGTCTGGGCTATAGACACAAGATTAAGATTCGCCACAATTCTTCTGTGAGGACCAATTATCCTTTGCGTACCCTTGTCATAGTCTCTAGCACATTCGAGCACCAACTCATAACACTGCATTGTAGGAGGGAATCTAGCTACATGTGCCAACCCTGATTCCAAATTCTTCTGGCCAACAAAGGGAGGTTTTGTACTGCCATCCTTGTCTTAAATTCTTCATAATCCCACAATCCAACATTTGTATCAGTGACCTTTGACGAGATGGAAGTCAACTTGCTTTTTGGGATTCTACTCTTTATGTCCATTTTTATTCTTTCTACCTCGAAAACAACATACCTTTCAACACTTGGATCCATTACTCTGCCCTTGGTCCTGCCAACAACTACTTGACTTGATTCAACCTGCATTCAACAAAGAGACCATAATAAAGATCACATGAAACTCAAGCTAATCGATCACAAATGATAGATTCATCTTGAATATAAGTCCCATGATGAGCAAAAATTTTGAAAACCTCATAAAAATTACTCATTTCAAAGTTCGGGCCTTTAGTCCTCTCGCAGAATTCAGGCCAAAGAGGAATTTTAGAAAATTCCTAGCCAAACGGATTTCAGCGAAATAAACACAAAAAGCTTCCAATAATTATTTAATCGACCACCATTAACTAAGAAACAACATGGCACATCTTTAAATAACTCAAATCGATCATATAATGTGTAATCACCAGCTAATAAACCATGCTATCTCTCAATTTTTCATTTTCAACAAAGTTTCAAAGAATTCCACTCAAGACAAAAATCCGCGAAAATAACAATAATCTATTAACTCCGAGAAAATGAAGGGATAAAGGAATTTTGAAAAATTCCCGAGGGAACAGAATTCTGCGAAGCCAATGTAATTTTCATCTTTAAAGCAAATTCTCGGGGAAACGGTAAAGCGATGGAAAAACCAGAGAAATCCCAAGGTGAAGGAAATCCGCGAGGTGTCTGAAAACCAAAAATCTTTGACTTCTTCAGGATTTCGCTCAGATCAATTAAATGATTAAGGAGTTGGGGATTCAACCCCAGATTCAACTCATTCAAAATGCAAGATGAACAATCCATGTTTCCAACCCATCCAAATTAGATCCAATCAAACTAAGGAATGATTTCAACAAGGGAAACCCTAGAAAATTGCCATGGTAATACAACTTGGATCCTAACTTGCCATGTTCACTTCCACTATTCCTCACATGAAATATCCCACAACCCAACTAAGAGAGGGCGACCATCAAATTTAATAATGGATAACAAGCTTCATTTCACCCCAGACGTGATTTTATCGAAGGTCAGAGATTTCTAGGTCAAACCTGAGCTCAACATGGGGAAGACACAAAATCGAATTAAGAATTGAATAAAGCAATGGCTAACTTCATTGAATCACAAGTATGCAGAAGGAAGGGAAATGCGAGCTATTGGGAAAAGCATTGAACTCATAAATAGAAACCCTAGCCCATTACCAGACTCTTACCACGTCAAAATCCTTACTCAAGACATACACACACGCAAACCCCGAATTAAATTAAATTCATTCATTAAAGGGAGGACAACATGTACATACCATGAAGTCAAAGAAATCAAAATAGTAGCAGCCCACAAAACCCTGAAGCAAAAGCAAGTGATCACGAGAAAGTTCCACTGGAACGACCGATTACAATCTCAAACGCATGAATTAGCAAGAGTAACTCAAAACCCAGCTCCTCAAATCTCAACAAGGCAAATGACATGAAATGCTCATCATAAATCGTAATTAAATCCAATAAAAGATGCACTACAAGATCGTACCGAAGCCATAAATGCGTCAAAAAGACAGTAGGCTCGGGAACCCGAAGGCACAACGAAATTTTAGAAAAATCTGGACCAGACGAAATTTCGCGAAGTCCCAAAATTTCCGAAAATAGTGCAAAACAGCCTTTGTCGGGTTTTCAAAGCGTTCGGAGAATTCTGCCTAGATGGAATTTTCCCGAAAATAGAGAAAAACCTGAGATGAGCTCCAGAACATAGGATTTCCAAGTACTTCCTCAAAAGGAGAGATTTGCATGAGTAAAATAATCATTAATGCACATGCCAAGATAACCAAATCCTCAAAATCAAAGGGCCAAGACACCAAGAATGAAAGAAAAAGAGGGTCCCTGCTTTTAGTGGGGCGTGTGTGCGAAAAACTGCACAACAAATGGCAACTCCTGTAGGGAAAATGCTCCAGAGCATTTCAATGACAAATTGGAATCAAGAACCCAGAATCTCTGGTTTCAATCCTTGCATTAGGTCATCAATTTGGAAAAGTTTCAAAACTCAGAGGCAAGCAAACCTTCTGTTTACTAGGGTCAAAGTGTGTGCATATGTATTCATTCCCATTTTCCTTGGTTGCAATAAGAACCAAATTTGGTCTAATTATGCTACATAAAGATTCTAACTCCAAAAGCATCCTGAATAGAGCCTCGCTGCTAGTCAGGTGTCCATAGCCCCGACGAGGTTATCGCTGTGATTCCCCCCAAGCATAGCTCTACTACCAGCCAGGCATCCATAGCCCCGGTAGAGATACTTGGATAATCTTGGTGAGTTGAGTTCATTCTTTTGATTTTCAATATATTTTCTCTTTTCTTTCTTTTGATATTTCTTTTATTTTCACTTTTTCATTTCAACCTATGAACAATGAAGTTCACACTCAGGGCTGAAAACCACAGTGGCGCTGAAGCAGAATATAATATTTTTCACTTAAGCAGATTTCATAAGGACCCCTTGCAACCTTGGAATTTTAAAAGATCTGTGTAAAAATGTAAGACCCGAATACATTCCAGATTTAACTCAATCCCTTGGCTTATCCACTCAAAACACTTAATACATATGACACCAAATAGAGGACTTTCACCAACTAACTCCGGAAAAAGATTGAAGTTTGTAAGAGAAATATTCAGAACAGTCCCAGATAATAATATGATTGCCATGCAAGTGCAACACACCCAAAAGAAAACAAGAAAACCCCCAAAGCAAGAGCGGAGCAAAAAAAAAACCAAACTGAAAGCAAACCCATACTAACCAAAACAAAAGCAAACCAAAAGCAAAGTAGAAAGGGAAACCTACTCTAACTATGTACAGGGAAAGAGTTGTAAACAACTCAAGATTGGAAGTAATGCTTCAAGTACTGCCCATTGACAGGCAGTGGGATATCTTCCCCAGTGAGGGTTTTCAAGCGAAAAGAATTATCTCCCAGAATCTCTGAAATCTGATAAGGGTCAAGCCAAATTTTATCAAATTTTCCATGCTCCCCTTTTCGGTCATTTACTTTATCCCAGTGAAGAACCAAGTCAGAGATCCTAAATGATTTTACCTTGGCTCTCCTATCAAACCAACTTTTAACTACACCTTGATGCTTGGAAAAATTTTCTAAAGCTCCATCTCTTCTTTCTTCAAGGTGCAACAACTCTGCCAGGCAGGCCTCACACCTTTCCTCTTCATCATAATATTCATTTATGAACTGCAAAGTGGGGATCTTCAATTGAATAGGAAATACTAGTTCCAGGCCATACACAAGGTGGTAAGGAGAGGTCCCTAAGGAAGTCTTATGTCTTGTACGGTCTGCCCATAGAGAAAATCTAAGTTGGGTGTGCCAATCCTTGGGATTCTTCTCTAATAACTTACAGATGACCGTTAATAGGTTTTTATTGGAAGACTTAGCCAAACCATTACCTTGTGGATAATAATTGGATGAAAACTTTATTACGATTCCATGATCAAAGGCCCAATTAGAAAATTTCAATGAAACAAATGCAGGACCATTATCACAAACTAAAGATAAAGGACATCCACAATGATTTATAATACCTGATTCAATGAAATTGATTACCACTTCAGAAGTACATTATTTGCATGCAAGAGCCTTAGTCCATCATGTGAAATAATCAGTAACAGTGACAATATACATGTGGCCTGCAGAGGAAGGTGGATTGATTGGACCTATGAATTCCATTCCCCACTGTGCGAAAGGTTTTACCTCAAAGACTAGTTGGAGTGGAAGAGTTGCATACTTCTCCCTGGTTGCTACAGTTTGACACACATGACACGTCCTGACATGGTTATGTGTGTCCTTGAACAATGTGGGCCAATAATAACCAACTCTCAAAATCTGGTTTGCAGTGGATAATGCAGATCCATGGCCAGTACCATATCTATCATGAAATTATGCCATGAACCTATCAGCCTCTTGTTGCCCCAAACATCTTAAGTAGACACCTTCATGGTTCTTTTTGTATAAGATAGCTCCCTTCAGCATGAAACTGTCACTCTTCAAATGCAATGCCCTTCTCTGTACAGTATTAAGATGATCAAAACACCATTGATTCAAGAGATAGTGAATGATATCATCATACCAGTCCCCTGGAGAAACATCTTCAAGATTATAATGTTGGGTTGCAAGGTCAGGTCCCATTTCCGCCATTGTTCTCATAAGCCCTTGCCCTCTTACCAATTTCATGGGTTGAATCTCAATGTCATACTCCTGCAACATAGTAACCCACTTAGCTCGGCGCTCTCACAGCTCATTTTGCATCAACAACAGCTTGACTGCAGGGTCAGGAACTATTACAAAGACCTTGTTCCTAAGAATATAGTGCTTGAATTTCTTCACAGCTCTGACCAAAGCATAAGCTTGTTTCTCCACACTCGGGTACCTTAGTTCTGCATATTTCAATTATGCACTCATAAATGCTATGGGGTGCTCATTCCCTTGATCAGACTTTTGGGTCAACATGCCAGCACAAGAGTGATCAGAAGCAAATGAATATATGTAAAATGGCTTATCATAATCAAGACTCACTAAAACTAGAGCTTCAGCAATAGCCCTTTTAATTTCTGCAAATGCCTCTTTAGCTTCTGCATTCCATTCAACTTTAGCTTCCTGCTTCAACATCGCATTCAATGGCTTGACTATTTCTGCAAATCCTATGATAAACTTCCTTACAAAGTTAATTTTACCAAATAATGACTTCATCTCCTTCTTGCTAGCTGGTGGTTGGATCTTAAGTATGGCTTCCACTCGTTCAGGATCAATAGCAATGCCTTTCTCTGAAATAACATGTCCAACAATTTTCCCTCAGTGACTGCAAAGATGCACTTCTTTGGATTAAGAGATATGCCAAATTCTCTACACCGCTGAAACACTCTACATAAATCGGCTATTTGATCACCCCTCTTCTTAGAGAATACTGTCAGATCATCCATATAAATAATTATGCATTTATTGATTATATCCTTAAAAGCAATGTTCATATCTCTCTGGAACGTAGCTCCAACATTAATCAAACCGAAAGGAATCCTCCTATAAGCAAAAGTACCCCACTTTGTAGTGAAAGCAGTTTTATGCCTGTCTTCATACTGTACCATAACTTGATTTTATCCAGAGTAACCATCCAGGAAAGACATCATTTGAGACCCATTGACAACCTGAAGTACTTCATCCAATGAAGGTACTGGATAAGTATCCTTTTCTGATGCTTTATTAAGGTTCCTAAAATCCACACACAGTTTGATTTCACCATTCTTCTTTCTCACAGGAACCAGGTTTGCAACCCAAGTTGAATGTCTCACTGGGAATATGATTCTGGAAGACAGTAGCTTCTGCATTTCCTTTCGAATTACTGGCTCCAGTAAAGCATTAATTGGCCTTTGCCTCTACCTGAAGGGTCTTACTCCTGGCCTTAGAAGAATAGTGTGGGTGATAATTGATGTGTCATATGTCTTCAGGTCTTCATAACTCCAAGCTATCACATCTTGGTATGTATGTAATTCATCAGTAATTCCTTTTTTCTCCTCTAGAGTACACACTTTGCCAATGAATACATTCTTGATATCATCTTGAGTTCCCATGTTGTACATTTCACATTGTCCACTAATGGATTCCTTCTTAGCATCTTGTTCTTGATCTCTGATCTTATCTAGATAAAAAATCCTTTCCAACTACACCATTCCTCTGGGAATAGTATTAGTTTTCAAATTAATCACCCCTTCTAAATCCATCTTTGCTTCTTGGGGTTCAATTTCATCAATAATATAAGAAGCAAAGACATCTGAGCTTGTGATAAAATCAAAAATATGCTTATCACTTCAAATACCTGGAAATTGGTAACATTGTCAGGTACTGAAGGCACCGGGGTCAATTCCACTATAAATTTCTTCAATCCAGAAATAGACAAAGGCCGCAACGTACTAGCTGCCTAAGCAAAGGAATATGTTGTTTGGTTCTTATTACGTGGTATCAACTGAATGTTGCAGGCATCAAATCCTTCAATAAGGTCCCATACTCTATGCCTATAATTGGTCATCCTTCTGTCATGACACGAGTACTGCCTCCTGACTTGCTTAACCACTAACTCAAAATCCCCAAAAAATTGCAAAATATTGACTTTTTTCTTTAATGCCATGAGCAACCCATGAATCAAAGCCTCATATTTTGCTAGATTATTAGTACAATGAAATTGAAGTCTATGAACAAAAAAGAAAGTTTTACCTCTTGGACCGATTAACTCAAATCTTGCCCCAACTCCTTGATTCGATTTAGACCCGTCAAATGTTAAAGTCCAACAACCAGCAACTGCAGACTTCTTTGTTGCATCTCTTGCACTATTGCTGCTGGAGGGTTCTTCAGAAAGCATCACTTTCTTCCCTTTAGGATCCTCTTGAATATTCTAAATATTATTTTTGACTGTTGGAATAGGGTTGATACATTTCTTCACTTGTTCTACTGCAGCCTGGCACAAACAACGGTGCAGTTCAGAGAGGGAGGCATTGTGAACTCTACACCAATTTGGAAAGAGTAATTCTCCAAAATTCATTCCTCTACCCAACTAAATCTGATCTTCAATACACTTTTGATTGAATTCTTGGAAACTATCCAACAAGCTGAGTTGATTATCTTCAAGAACATCATCACTTATTGGTTCCACCAAGGCTCCAGTACCACTAGATTCAATTGTGAGATCCATAGGTGTAGCATGTAGCATAAGGATTTATTCCACATCAAATTCCTCAAAAGGGGTCACTAGTACATAATTACCCATGCTCACCTCTGATATCAGAATCTCATTCGAAGTATTTTGATATTCTGTGATCATATATTTCATCCTGGGCTCTCTCTCAATCCTGATCTGATTTGGCACCCCCTTCCAGGGAAGCCACATATGAGAGTGATCGGTTGATACATATCCATTTAGAGCCCTGGTGAAGTTTCTTCCCAAAATCATACCATAGGAATCGGGTATATCTGCCACCTGTATATTAATAACTTGTTGAATTCTAGGGTCAGAGGCAACCTGCATATGAGTCATGTTCAATTCCCCTACAACATTAACCCCAGTTCTATCCAGTTGAGTAACTTTCTTTTGGGAGTTAGCAGGAGTAATACCTAAGGCTCTACAGAAACCAAAAGGCATCACATTGGTAGAAGCACCTAAATCCAATAAACAATTGTGCAAGTTCTTACCAAATATACGGACCGAAATAAAAAATGGGGGAGTGTTTGTTTTCCCTTGAAACAAATTCAAGGGAGTATCCACCTGAGCAACTTGAGTTTTATCTTTCTCTTTCCCTTTATCTCCAGGTGGTATATGAATCTGATTGTGAATTTGATCTTGGATTTTTACTACTTGGGAACTGGGTGCTTTATTGACACTCTCACTGACTGATTTATCTTGTGATACTGAACTTACATTGTAAGTTCCTAGAACTGCATTTCTAATAGTTGGGACTATCAATAATTCAAATGTAGATAGACTTACCTTTAGCTTCTTGAGTTCTTCTGCAACATATGTGGCCAGTTGTTCTGCACTCAAATCAGCAAGAGCCTCTTTTGGGTATTCCACCACTTTGTCTTTGCTTGTCTCAATAGTTTTCCCTTTCGACAGTTCCACGGGTCCTTGATCCTTAGATAGGTACTGTCTAGACACATGAGGATATGTTGGATTATTGCTAGCATTGGGATCTGGGGGTGTAGTGAAGTTATTTGGAGGAATAGAAGTGGTGAAGGGGCCTCCAACCTGCGGACGCCTATGTGGCAGGTCCCTCAAATCATATTTTTAAATAGGCCGCTGGAATGTCTGTACCTCTTCCATATAAGCTTCTTCTTCATCCATGGGGCCAATGTCATTCACTAAATTTTCATCGAACAACTGTGTAATCTCATCTCCATTACACACTTGATCCGCCTCTTCTTTAAGCTCGCCTGATTCTTCTTCAGGCACATTCTCCTTGCTTTGTGGAAAAGGAGCATGATTTAGTACCAACACTAATGAATCATAGGGAGTAGATGGCACCATTTCTTGACTATTTGCATTATTCTCCACCTCATACTGAAAGATTGAAGCTGTTGTCTGGAACTCCAGACAATCTAACTCAGAATGTTGACTTGTTTTATGGATTCTACACCATCCTGATAAAGCAGCCTTAGCTAAATATACACCACTAGGAGGCTTTTCTTGATTGACTGGCTAATCCAATGGGGTGGGGACACCTCCATTGTTAGGCCTTGTATTCCAAGTTATGTTTTGTCTAGGTGGCTATCTCCTGTCAAACCCTTGTCCACCAGCTTGCCCCCTATCAAAGTTCTAGCCTAAAAATTGTCCTTTATCATAATTTTTTCCTCTGTCATAATTATGTCCTCTTTGAGACTGCTGTCCTCTGTCAAAATTTTGTCCTTGTTGAGTTTCCCAATTTTCTCTGTTATGATTAGACTACATATTTCTTTGAGCAGCCTGGAACTGATTGTTCTGGTTTCTCAAATAAGTTACCTCCATGTTCAACTTCTTCACTTGTTCAGTCAGTTCATCCAATCTCCCCTTGTCAATATTTCTATATGGAGGCTGGTTTGCATTGTTTTGGGGATATCCTACTGCAGTACTGGCATTCAGTGACTGGTTCAATACTTCAGAATTTTGCAGATGTGTGGGAAAACTAGCCTAAGGCTGTGGGTGAAGAGGTTGATTTACATTTTGATGAGGGTAGCTGATTGCGGGTGGGACTTGACTCACAGGAGGTCTTGGGTGAGGAACCAAAGGTAGCTGAGGTATCAGATTAATGATAGGAGTGTGATTGGCAAGAGCCTGATTGAAAGCTGGGACCTACCCGGGGTGAGCAGTGGGTCCAAGTGACAGTAAAAGCCCAAATAAGTGTTGTCTTAAAGTAGTGCTAACCTTCACAGCCTCTGTGTATGCATCAAGTAGGGTAGTAGGAGGGTTGTTTCTCCACTTCATGAAGGTGGTTGTCAGACTGTCAATACCCTCATAATAGACTTCTAAAGCAATGGCCTCATCAACAGCATAAGGGGCCTGTAATCGGGTATAGGCGAGATGAAACCTATTGTTAAAGGACCCTATGGGCTCATTGACTTCTCTCTTAACATTGGTGAACTGAAGATAAAGCTCGTTGGGACTAATGGGAATCCTAAACTTTTGCAAGAATGCAATCTCCAATTCAGTCCAATTTTGAATAGACCTAGTAGGCAAATCATTATACCAGTAGAATGCATCTTCTCCTAAGGAATAAGGAAAGAGCCTACACTCTACATCCTCATGATTGATTCCTCTATCTTTAAGGAAAGTCTGAAAGATCTTGATGAGTTCCTCAGCAGTTCTATTGGGGTCATTAACATGGAACTTGGAGCAAAAGTGTTCTGGGTTCTTGGGCATAACATTATAATTATTGAAGGTCAAGGGAGATGGATTGTTGGCAAGGAAAGCAATTGGTGGAGGTGGAGGTGGTAATGGCTAATTTATGGCTTGTTGGGGCTATGGAATAGGAATGGCTTCTAAATCAAATGAGGATGGACTTGATGAAGATGAAGATGATGGGGATGATGCAAGTGGCTGGGTGGATGAAGATTCTCTCCTTCTTCTGGTCCTTCTAGACCTATTAGGATCTTGCAATTCCTGAAATTCCTCTTCCTGTGGAGTAGATCTGGTTCTTCTTCTGAATCTTTCAGGAGAAATGGCAGATAGAAATCGATCCAGCTTGCTTATTCAGGCCCTCCTAGCACCAATCTATTCATGGTGTTTTATGCACAACAACTCAGACAAGATACAAGTATCATATCTCTCTTGAAAGGTAAATCTCTATCAGCAAGCCTCAAGAGATAACCCCAAGGTCTCTAATGTCAGGTCTTGACAATGCACAAACAACTCAGTCATAATGTGAAAATGCAGGTAATCACAAAGGGACCTTACTACAAGCAAATACTGAATCTCAAAGCTTATCAAGTTTTACAATACGGTGATACTTTTTAATCCTAAATCTAACCCAAATGACAAAAGAAATAGCAAAAGAGATAAGAGTTTTAGAGGGATTTATAATTTAATACTAGTCCTAAGATTAACAATGCAAATGATAAAATACTGGAAGTGGACCAATCCCTCAGAAACTGATTCCTGCTTAACCCAGATGAATCTGCAATCTTACAGAAATAGTGCAATCTTCTAAGGTATAAAATATTTTCAGATTATGAACATTTATTGAAAACTACCCTATTGCAATCGAAATGAACAAACATCCACAATTGAACTCAGCACATTGAATTTAAGTCCAGGCTAACTTTGCAAAGCAACTAACAATCAGCTAGCTGCAAAAAGTATGGACTAGAGATTGTTGCAAACACTTCAAGCATCAAACCATAAACACCAGTAAGTCCTATAACATTAAACCTAGCATATATCAAATAAACTTAATCAATTTAAAAATATAGAATCACAGGAACCACGCCAGATAAAATTCAACACAAGAAAGGCACCAAATCACAATGTCTTTGCCTGCATTAAATTACCCAAGGTAGCAAAAATTCCAGTCTTTTGTTACAGCACTTGCTTGAAAATGATACTAACTCCTAATTCTAACTCTTGCTATACTGCTTAATTCACTCCAATATAAAACTACCTAGCCCTTACAAATGAGGCAGAATGTCATATTTATAGAAACCCCCTAAGATATGTTGGCCCAATTAGGGTTTATAATAATAAACGGCCACAAAACAAGTCGACCAAGAGGAATTCAAAATAAAACAAAGTGGGCATTAAATACATGCACTCCATCCAGGTCAGCCTGGGGTCTCCAACATAGTTCGGTCCAATGCATGCGGAGGAAGAAGAGAAATAATGGGGAAGCACAAATTTCAATAAAGTATTGCATTAACTACTTCCCCCTTTATCCTTAGCGTGCTCCATCTTATCATGCACCATCAAAAATATCCTATCCAATTCAGCTATAGGTGGCATAGATAAAACCTTAATTCTCCTTTCAATGAACTTAATATCTTCTCCTTACTGTTTTACAATTTTATCCCAATCCACTCTCATGGCTTCATATTTATCCATTACTGCAATGTATGTGGCTGCATCATCCAACTAATGTTCAGTGACTGGGTCTTCATTGACTGGAGAATACACATCCCGCCACCATTTTCTCAACTGCTCCAAGCTCAGATGTTTTGGCACAAACCTTTTTCTTCCTGTCATAACCTCAAAGAAAGAAATGCATTTGTTGTAAATCTCAGTCAAGGTGTCCTCAATTTGTTTCCTCTGCTTATACACCTTCTTTAAAACCTTTTTCCTTATTTGCAAAACTTCAAACCATTCCCAAGGTTCTACAACTATGGATGAAGGAAGAATTCCATCACTTACCAATTTGTCCTTAGTATATTCCATGATGGTTTTGGTCTTTTGCAACAGGAGATCCACATCCTCCCTATCCTGAGCTAGCACATTCCTTAACCAATCCATTGATCTCATAGCATCTCCTCCAATTAAAAGGATGTCCTTGATAGCATCATCTCCCTTAGTTTGCACTCCCTGTAACCAGCCGGTTGTAGCATGTGTAGTGGTTTTCATTCTCTCCAACTCAGTTATTGTTTCTTGTGGCAGGAAACTTGCAGCAGATGATGAGGAGCAAATAGATTGCAAGGGTTTCATCAAATCTTGCAGATATCTCTTGAGTTTATCATTTTCCTTCTTCAACTCTTGCTTGGTCTACACTTCCTTGCTCAATCTACCCAAGATTACAGCACTAGAGCCTTCATATTCTTCAATCTCTCGTTCCATCGAAGTAGGCCCTAAATTGATAGTCTGCACACTATAGTCACTACCAGTCACATCATTCCTATTCTTATCAAGAGAAAGAGTAGCAATGTGAACCACCCTGTTATTTGCTTCATCTCTCTCAATCTTGGAGATAACTTTGGCTTTCTTCTTTGCTTTACCCTTTCCTATATTTTCCAATAATTCATCCCAATTGGGAGGAGTATCATCGACAACAATTTGTTTACTCTTTAATTCCTTGTCCATCCAACCTGGAACAATAGAATCAGATTGTGCATTACTTTGTCTAACTTCATCCTATTGATCCTTGGGTATACCTTCATTCAAATCTTGTTTCTCAGGAATCTCCTCAACTTTACCTTCTTTTTCTTTATCATGCTTTTCTTCTTCATGTACCAATGAAGGAGTCCTAACTAGCATTTCCTCTCTCTGAGGAGGTATGTCTTCTTCACTTCTTATAGGTGAATCCTCATAAGTCACCAGAGGAGACTGTAACACCTTCTTTATTTTTTCCTCAGCACTGTAGAGCTCACCTTCTTGAAATTTTTCTTCTTCTAGATCTTGGTGACTCTCTGCCTCTTTAAATTCACCTGGTTTACTTGGTGCATTGTGAGTCTCATGGGAAGGAGGAATATTATCACGTTGTTCTGCAACAAGGGTAACTAAAGGAGCATCCTTCCTTGGCACACTATCCTTGGGAGGAGTTCTTGATCTTCTTCTGTATACTTGTGTCCTTTCTCCTGAACTCTCCACGTTTATTACTATTGGGTCAACTTCATCCCCTGCCTTAGAGGTTTCCTTCTCCTTCTATGACAATCTCACTATTCTTCTTCTCTTTGGCATAGAAGCACTAGTCTCTTTGTCTTCCTTTTCAACGTCATCCTTTGCTGACTTCTTTGTCCTTGAATTGTGTTTCCTTTTCTTTGCAATAGGCTTTCTTTACTTTTTTGTCTCTTGTACTTCCTCCACCTGAACATCTTTAAGCTTTATCTTGAAAGGAGAACTCACTTTTCCCTTACCCTTAGGATCCTACTTAGTTGACTCCTCAGAAGTGGAATGAGACTCCAAGTCTCCCATTGGATCATAGGTGCATTGCACACCTTCACTTTCCAGCTCCCACGTCTTATTCTTGAGCCACAACTTAGTATACTTGATCACTGGAGTCATGATCTATTCTAATTTTGTTTTCTCTTCCTCCAGCCAATCTATTTCTCCAACTAGTTTATCCTTCATAGCTTCATAGTCATGGCCTTGAATCAAATCTTTATCATCCTCAACCTGGTTTGGAATGGCCTTCACATTATATAGCCGGACTAAGTTCACCGGTAGCCTAGAAAACTTCTTCCTTCTAATTTCAAATTTATCACTACAATTGGCCGAATAATCCTCTATATCATCATTATGACTATATTCCCTGTTGGCCTTCTTTTGTGCCTCACCAGTCCTATCAAATCTAGATCTCTTGGAATGGAAAGATAAACCTAGGGTACTCATTTCTTCTTCAGAAGAATAGGCCGAATTAATAGAGGGGCATGCCTCACTACTGCCCATCCTCAAAGGAAAATCACCACCAAATCTAGTTTTATATTTATCCTTCTTTACAATTGCATCGAAATCACATATCTTCCTTGTGACCTCTAGAAGTATAATGTGATATGTGGGATACCTAGGAAGTCTGTATGGAGCCCTCTAAAAACCATCTATCCTTATGTAAGAAAAGGTGGGAAACTATATAAACTAAGCCCCATACCTTTTGATCAACTCCTTAGCATTGTCAAATATTCTAACATGCTTTGCGCCTTGCAATAGCCTGGTGATGTACACGGTAAATGCATCATTCACCCTCCTATAGCTTGAGTTACCCAGTTGTACTTGTGGATAAACCTCATAGATTACATCCTACCCAAATGCACCCCTTATACTTAGTCCTTTGAATGGATGGAACCTTGCAAGCGCATAAACCAAGTAGGAGGTCATTGTGAAGGTCTTCGTTTGGAGGACATTACACATCTGTTCATGAATCATGGAACTTATAATTCATGCCCAATGGTAGTCAACATTCTACACCATCCTTACAATGACATGGAACATCCAATTTTAAAACACTCCTGCACTCTTCAATCCTACCACCCTACTGAGAAGGGTGATAACATCATAGTATTCCTTAAATTTAGCTCTGAATAGCTACTTGGGTAGCTTAGAAAAGTGGGACTTAGGTTTCTCTAGCCAAGAATTGATGACTTGTTGGGACTCGATGGTATCTTCATCATAGTACTTCTTTGCCACATCCATATCAAAACCCACCACATAAGACCTGTTGGGCATGTCAAAGGTCTGGGCTATAGACACAAGATTAAGATTCGCCACAATTCTTCCTTGAGGACCAACTATCCTTTGCGTACCCTTGTCATAGTGTCTAGCACATTCGAGCACCAACTCATAACACTGCACTATAGGAGGGAATCTAGCTACATGTGCCAACCCTGATTCCAATATTCTTCTAGCCAACAAAGGGAGGTTTTGTGCTGCCATCTGTCTTAAACTCTTCATAATCCCACAATCCAACATTTGTATCAGTGACCTCTGACCAGATGGAAGTCAGCTTGCTTTCTGGGATTCTGCTCTTTATGTCCATTTTTATTCTTTCTGCCTCAGAAACAACAGACCCTTCAGCACTTGGATCCATTACTCTGCCCTTGGTCCTACCAACAACCACTTGACTTGATTCAGCCTGCATTCAACAAAGAGACCATAATAAAGATCACATGAAACCCAAGCTAATCGATCACAAATGATAGATTCATCCTCAATATAAGTCCCATGATGGGAAAATTTTCCAAAACCTCATAAAAATTACTCATTTCAAAGTTCGGGCCTTTAGTCCTCTCGTGGAATTCAGGCCAGAGAGGAATTTTGGAAAATTCCCAGCTAGATAGATTTCAGCAAAATAAACACAAAAAGCTTCCAATAATCATTTAATCGACCACCATTAACTAAGAAACAACATGACACATCTTTAAATAACTCAAATTGATCATATAATGCGTAATCACCAGCTAATAAACCATGTTATCTCTCAGTTTTTCATTTTCAACAAAGTTTCAGAGAATTCCACTCAGGACGGAAATCCACGAAAATAACAATAATCTACGAACTCCAGGAAAATGAAGGGACAAAGGAATTTTGGAAAATTCCCGAGGGAACAGAATTCCGCAAAGCCAACATAATTTTCATCTTTAAAGCAAATTCTCGGGGAAACGGTAAAGTGATGGAAAAACTGGAGAAATCCCAAGGTGAAGGAAATCCGCGAGGTGCCCGAAAACCTGAAATCTTTGACTTCGTCAAGATTTCCCTCAAATCAATTAAACGATTAAGGAGTTGAGGATTTAGCCCCAAATTCAACTCATTCAAAATGCAAGATGAACAATCCATGTTTCCAACCCATCCAAATGAGATCCAATCAAACTAAGGAATGATTTCAACAAGGGAAACCCTAGAAAATTGCCATGGTAATACAGCTTGGATCCTAACTTTCCATGTTCACTTCCACTATTCCTCACACGAAATCTCCCATGACCCAACTAAGAGAGGGCGACTATCAAATTTAATAATGGATAACAAGCTTCATTTCACCCCAGACGTGATTTTATCGAAGGTCGGAGATTTCTAGGTCAAACCCGAGCTCAACATGGGGAAGACACAAAATTGAATTAAGAATCAAATAAAGCAATGGCTAACTTCATTGAATCATAGGTATACACAAGGAAGGGCAATGCGAGCCGCTGGGAAAAGCATTGAACTCAGAACCAGAAACCCTGGCCCATTATTAGACTCTTACCACGTCAAAATCCTGACTCAAGGCATACACACACGCAAACCTTGAAGTAAATTCAATTCATTCATTAAAGGAAGGACAACATGTACATACCATGAAGTCAAAGAAATTGAAATACAAGCAGCCAACAAAACCTTGAAGCTCAAGCAAAAGCAAGTGATCACTAGAAAGTTCCACTACAACGACCGATTACAATCTCAAACGCATGAATTAGCAAGAGTAACTCAAAACCCAGCTCCTCAAATCTCCACAAGGAAAATGACTCGAAATGCTCATCACAAATCGTAATTAAATCCAATAAAAGGCGCACTGCAAGGTCGTACTGAAGCCATAAATGCACCGAAAAGACAGCAGGCTCGGGAACTCGAAGGCACAACGGAATTTCGGAAAAATCCGGACCAGACATAATTCCGCGAAGTCCCAAAATTTCCGAATATAGTGCAAAACATCCTTCGTCGGGTTTTCAAAGCATTCGGAGAATTCCGCCCAGATGGAATTTTCCCGAAAACAGAGAAAAACCCGAGATGAGCTCCAGAACACAGGATTTCCAAGTACTTCCTCAAAAGGAGAGATTTACATGAGTAGAATAATCATTAATGCACATGCCAAGACAACCAATTCCTCAAAATCAAAGGGCCAAGACACCAAGAACGAAAGTAAAAGAGGGTCCTTGCTTTTAGTGGGGCGTGTGTGCGAAAAACTGCACAACAGAACTTGAGTGGGATTCTTTTGTGGAAGAAGAATACAAATCTTTGCTCCAAAACAACATATGAAAACTTCTTCCACTTCCTAAGGGAAGAAAATTGGTTTAGTGTAAGGGGATCTTGAGGAGCACAAAAATGTATTGAGAGGGGGGGGATGTGAATCAGTATATTAACAAATTTTACCCTCTCAACTTTTATCAACTTTAAACTCTAACACAATATCAACCATGCAAGAATATAACAATATGAACAAGTTGACACCAAGATCTTACGTGGAAATCCTAACAGGAGAAAACCATGGTACAAATAATGTACTTTATGAATTATATAAGTTTTACAATGAATGTAGGCACCAACCTACTTGAGTAACCAACTTTAACAATTTAGTAGGCACCAACCCACAAGGAGCACCAACTCCTATCTCTGATTTAATAGGCACCAACCTACAAGGAGCACCAACTCCTAAAGTTCGTAGGCACCAAACCCCACTTTCCAAGCACCAACTTAGCAAAAATAATAACTTAAAGAACAATGTTCCACCTTCAATGTTGCTTCTTCAACAGATGATGGACATTTTTGCTCAAATATATTTCTTTCAAATCTGATCCGAATCACACTATGTTCTTCCTTTCAAATCTGATCCAACATATGCACAACTTCTTTTCTCAAATCTTATTACAATTATGCTTACTCTCTTTCTTCAAATCTGATCCAAACTATGTACCACTTCTTCGCACAAAACTGGTCATAATCATAGCATCAACTTCTCATAACTTTATGCCTTGAGATCTGCCCAAATTTGTCCTCAATCTCTCCATAGACTCCTATATTTCTGCTCAAACTCTTCCTTTATCTCTGCTAGATCTTCTTCTTTTATATCAGCATACTCTTCTCACAAGCCTGCCACAAACTCTTCTCTTAAATTTGTATTTATACTTCTTTTATATCTGCATGTATATCTTTCAGATATTACTTTTATTCTTCATAAAGATCTGCTCAAGCCTTTGTCATAAATTTGCTCATGAATTCTTTGTATTTGATTCACAAGTTCTGTCATATATCTGCACAATCTTCTCTTCTATCTATTTTGACTTTTCACAAATCCATCTTAAAATCTGAGTGTCTTTCATACTCCTGGATCTGCTGGTGTATTTATGATATCACTTGTTCAACCCTTCACACACTCCCACATCTCCAAAATTCTCTCAATACTTATACCTTTGATTTTGTTGAGGAGACATCACTTTTCATTCATGAATGGACACAACAATAGTCATCGCTTCTCTTTAGGTTACTAAATCACATCTCTTGGTCTCATTTAAATCACACCATATGATTAATACTTATTAAAGTCTCTTTCAAATCACATTTTTTTCCTTATGTTGATTGTATCTCATATTTCTTTATGATCGCACCTCTTCCTTTAAATTAAATCACACCTCATCTTATGTTAATCTCATATCCTTTACTTAGTCGCACAATTTCATAATGATCTTATGAATAAGAATTATTAAATAGGAGCGCTGCCATAGTAAGATCGTTCCTTAATCCTCAGTGCTATGCGACCTTGCAGCTTGACTAAGATCAACTCTTTGCTTAATGAACTCAAGACTCCACTTCAAATCAAATCTTAACTACTGCCTCTAATAACTTTTATGAATTCTTCTTCAGTAATGGGCTTCAAAGTTACCAGATAAGAATGAGTAAGGTCTACTCCAATGACTGTTCCAAATCTGCAATAATATCCTTTAGAACCTGCTCATAGACTTCACTGTGATCTGCTTGTAATTTGTTTTCAAAAATGTTATCTTCAGTCATGCTTATGTTATCTTCAGTTATGCTTATGTTATCTTCAGTCATACTTAATGTCCTCGTTCTATCTTGACATCAATGGCAATATGAACCTTCTACCTTCTCAACTTGACATCAATGACAATATTTTCAATAGATCTATCAAACTAAATTTGTAGCAAATGGTACTATAGAAAAGTTCAAGGCATGGCTCTTGGCTAAAAGTTTCTACAAGTTCTTGGTATTGATTATTTATGAACTTTTTGCTCCTATTACTAAAATGAATTCTATTCACCAAACTATTTCCATTGTTGTAACTCATGGTTGGGTTGTACATTGGATGGATGTGAAGAGTGCATTTCTTCACAAAGATATTCATGAGGATATTTACATGGAGAAACCATAGGAATTCATTTAGGATTCACCATTGTTTTGCAAGTTAAGAAAGTCTCTCTATGACTTTGAGTAGGCCCCTATGGCTTGGTATTCCAAGATGGACTCCTTTCTTCTCTCAGTTGGATTCTTTTGATGCCACTCACAGATCTAAATGTCTACATTTTACAACAAGAGGACTACCTTCTGTATTTGGTTCTCTATGTTGATTTGATTTTCACAGGGGAGCACCTCATCCATCATTGCCAATTTTTTAAATTATTTTGCACAAAAAATTCCATGATCGACTTGGGTTTATTGCATTATTTTCTCGGGATTGATATCACACAATCCTCTTTTGAGATCACACTTTCTTAAAGTATTAGTGTGAACATGGTATATTACATATTTATTTTCATATTAGGCCATATTCATACTTACATACTTAGAATATTTACTTTTTGTGTTTCATATCATATGATAAGACCCTTGTGATGATCTTAGTATATCCTAGGGTTTCATCCATTTATTTATAACATGAATTTATTCATTGTATATTGTACTAATTTCATTTTTCATCTAATGAATTTTAGTTTCATAGCATTCCATTGTTTCTCTTGTGTGGAAGGTTATTTTGCTACAACTGATCCTTGGGCTACTTTGAGGTTGATCAACAACTCTTACATGGTAGTAAAGTTCTAGATATATAATTTCCTTCATTATTTTTGGAGATTTTTGCAAAGATTTTTCAAATAGTGTATCCTAGTGCAAAAAGGACCTTGAAGTTGAGCTTAGAAAACCCAAAAAAGTATATATCCATATAAGGCACAATAGGGTTGGAGTTAAAAAAATTGGGATCTTTTTTGGGGGGATTCAAAAAATTGTACAACCATATGAATATGTAAATGTTATTCAACCATACAGACATTGTATAGTACCAACCACCATTGTTACAAAATTGAAATCTAGTAGAGAATATTCGTATATACTTCACTTGCATCATCTTGGTACAATTTTTTCACAATAGACAATATTCCTCTATACTTTGCCTACATCATCTTGGTAAAAAAAATTGATTTTAAATAAAAAGGTATTTAGTACTATTGTCAATGCAAGGCTGGCATCATCATTAATTTGGCCTGAGTGAGTTCGCCCTTGGTCATGTGAGTGACTAAACCTAGGCTCCACCTTGCTTTTTTAAGCCCTAAAAGAGCAATTTTATGGAAAAGGACATAACTTAGGCATACAATATCATATTTTCACAAATACTAAGTGTTCGAAAGCTAGTTCTGAGCACTACCTAGCCATCCATTTAGTTTTCCTTAATTTTTTCTCAAGTACATCATATTTAATTTTTAAGCTAGTCTTTCTATTTTGACTCATACTTTGGATATCTTGCAAAATATGAGACTCTTTTTATCTTGCGAGGGTTCCAATTTTACATGTTTGCATTTATAATATGTATATGAGAAGTATATCATTGTAAAATCATGGATTTTTTGTTCCCCCTTATGTAATCACCTTGAGCAAAGGGAATGATAAGTCTTGGCAAGATGTCATAGTAAAACATCTTAAGTGGCTTCATCTCTTGGCACATCTATAATGTCTCTTTTTCCTCCTAAAGTTGTTCAAGTATTAGCAATAGATTCAATAGATTAAATGTTAGAGTTAAGATAATTTACAAGATATCATGTTCTAAATGATGTGTAAACTACAATATGTAATAATTAGACAAGAATTCTAAAGTAAATAATTAACATAGTAAATTGAATAACACATCCATACAACTCACTCAGGTTAACATCAAAATCATAATATTCCAATATCTTTTAATATTAATATGCATCAATAACTTGATGATAAACACATTTATAACATTTATAAGTAGTAATAATTAAATTAATTAAATATTTAAAATAATTGCTGCAAATAAAATTTATCACAATCTGTAATTCCCAGAGAGGTTGCTATCCGAGACTCAGAAGAATGGTTACAAGTTCAGGCTCTCCACGACAAGGAAGCACCCCCAGAGGAACAGGTTCTTACACAAAACCCAACTTACCTTCATGACATAAATAACACAACCCTAGCCAGGGCACTCCCGAGTGTACGCTTTACCCTGAGTTGGACACACCCCTGTGTGCCCCTTCTCCAAATGTCTTAATGTCAACCAATAACCCTAACCTTCACTCATTTGTGCCCTCTCAATTTCTCTTTTCCTTTTTCTCTTCTCTCCTTGAATGTTCTCCTCCTTTTTCGAGTCTCATACAAATGTTTTATATAAGCCTTAAGGGGTGGTTTCCAAACCATCACACCCTTTCACAAAGGTTGCCTTTAATAATTATTTAAATAAAATTATTCTTCCCCTTTTTTAAAGAGTGTTTATACATATTATTTATTAATATATCTTTTAACCAAAAAACCGTAATATCCTTTTTTTTTCTTTCTCCTTTTTAATTCTAAAGGGTTATTTCATAACTTTTATTATCTTGGGGAAAAAACCACATAACATTTATCCCCTTGTAAATTAGCTATTGTCCTCAATAACATGAGATGTGTCTACATCGCAACTCAAAAAAATACATAATCAATAATTGAAGAAGCTGAAATTAAATATCTTTATTCTTCATATTGTTTCTATATATATTTTTAACTTCATCTACATCCTTTTCTTCTTTTAATTCATAGATTTCTCTCTTTTTTTCAATTTAAATTAACAAGTACTTTCAAGAGAGTCATTTTTTTCAATCAAAATTATGACAGAACTATACATACATACATATTAGGAATTTACAATCAAAGAAACTAATGCTATTCTATATGTTTAATCACATATTTTCAACTTTATCAAATTTCTCTAATGTAACCCATTTTCTTTAATATAAATGTTTCAATCACTTACATGTAACTTCAACATTAGATTTACAAAATTATTATCATGTGTTGACATAACATTTACCTAGTGAATGACATGCATATCCCATACTATGTAGTCATTCATCATTGAAACTATATTTAATTTATATTCTCAAAATATATTCTAAGATGATAATCATGCATTTCAGACTACATGAGTATCCTCTTTTCCTATATGTCAAATATAATTGAATGGAAAACAAGTAAAAAGTTTCCCTAAAAAGAGTTCATATCTTTCAACATATGTACAAAGTTATTGGGTTGATCAAGTCCAATAACAAGGTACAATATAATAAAACATGGTAATCTTTCTAAGTATCTTAACATGAATAGAGCAATAGTACATTATTAACATGCATAAAGCACTTCGTAAAGAAACATTAGAACTAATCCTTTATTTGATTTAACTAGAGTGCACCTACCTAGAATGAAAACTATATTAGCTAGAATGCTTTTGGTATCTATAGCTAACCCATCCCTTATTATTTCTCAATCCTATTGATACATCAAGGCCCGTGTTCCATGAGATGAGACTCACTCAAAAATTTCTTTCTTTATATCTTTCTTCATGTAAGGGGTTCACCACTAGAAATTTCTACAATAGTGATCCCAAGAGACCATATAGAATTTTTTTGTTGGGCTTCCCATTTTCATCCAAAAATGTAGTCCAATTTTGAAATTTTGACTATGACATCATTATCTACCAAAATATGATTAGGCTTGAGATCTCTTTAAATGAATTCTAACTTATGAAGATAAGTCAAGGCCTTCACTACGTCTTTTAATATTGTTGCAATTATATATTCTCAAATGGACATCATCAAATGAGAATGTTAATATATTTGGTCAATCTAACCCACATATATTGCATAACTATACATAACTATTTTTGCAACATGAAAGAGCGGAGTATTTTTCTTTTAAATTTAGAGGTAGTTTCTCCCCTTGTAAAAATTGGACATGTCCCCATGTCTAAGACTAAGAGAAACATTTTAGCTCCTTATCTTGTAATATATTGTATTATTTTAACCAACGTATTTTAATAGTTTAATATTTCACCAATTTTAAAAAATGATTCGGAACCTGTGGTTATGACTCACCACACTTCTACTATACCATTCTAAGACCTGTGGGAACTATAGGCCCACGATGTTACTTATGTCAGACATATGTAACAAATATATGCATTAAAAATAGTTATTCTTATCATATAAAAATGTGGATAGTAGCCAAAGTGACTTAGTATGGACTTCAAGCACTAAATTTGGAATTACACACAAATGATTAAGTAGGATAAGGTATAATTAAGATACTACTTGATAACTAGATTTATAGGTGCATGACTTTCAATTCTATCCATATGAAGACTTGCTTGTCATTGAGCATTATGTAGGAATATTTTACATTCCTATGATAACAATGTGTATACATGTGTTCATATAATGAAAAAAAGGGTAGAACATCATAGACCTATTAAAAGGAAGCACTTAGATTAACCACCCAATACACCATTTATATAATCAATTTATGTGTGTAACTATCATATATCTTATGAAGAAGTTTTCTAAAGGGGGAAATCATTAAAGACAACTATTTCATATCTTGTGTGTTGAATATGACCCATGATATTAATATTATAAAATTTACAATCTTTAATACTAAGTTGGATATTGAATTCGTTGTTTAATTAATTTTGTGCTATTCAATATTTTTAAGTTCACTCAACAATATGATATTCTAAAATGAATTTATGCGGCTTTTTAGAACTATTAATGCTGGTTGGAAAATAATTGTGAGAATTCCGAGCTTTGGAACTAAGATGAAAAGAAAACATAGAACTTTCTCAGATCCTCTAGGCTCTATTATTGTAAAGTTTGGGGCAGAAACGTATTTCAACTTACTTGAAACAAAATTTAGTATTTTGAAAACAAGTAAACTGAGTATTAATAACTTAAAAACAACATACTTTGCCATATTAGTCGACAGGGTAACTCTAGTCTTCACTTTGCACTATGAATTCAAATTTATGAGCCAATTTAACAGCTGGATATATCTGCATACATATCAGAGCACCACTAGGCAGGAGCTTTTACAATCAATTCAAAAAAATTGATACCATAATTGCACCAAATATGTGTTTCTTGATAATGGCAACGAGGATCTTTTGAAACCTATTAGATTTCAAAGATGCACAGAAAGCAACGAACTGCCAACCATATTACTCCAATTCTATATTCGACCATGTTAAGAGTACTCACAGTCAAAGACATTTATCAATTATTCAACGAAGTTTTTTCCAACAAGCCATATTTCTTCTAGGGATTCTATCAGATCAATGAGACAAAATAAACCTTTCCTCAACTCTTAATAAAGACTAAATAAAAAGGGACACGACTCTTCATATAACTAGTTAAGCCTCAAATTCTTCTATATGGAATGATGGTCTCTTCCTAAAGTAGGAAAGTAACAAAGCGATTCATTGTACTACTAATGTCCTTGATATTATTTTTTTTCAATTTATGGTGATGTGAATGTATTGTATATGAACAAATGTAAGATGCTTCATGGCTTTGATGAATTACCTCTAACTATAATGTCCACATATTAGTCAATACTCAAGAGTTGTTAGTTCATTGAGTTTCTACCTATATAAACTAAGCATATGAGTTTGAAATCATTTTATTTTCTAAGGATTATATGTTTCTATCAAATAATTTATGATTTATAATATAATTTCTCTTGTATGTAAATGATGTTATTGTTAAAATGAGATGATTGGAGCAAAACAACGTTCTTATAAGATATGATATCTACTATTTTAGGCTCTGATACCAAATGTAATGTCTTTTTTTTGGTTGGTGTGAATAGGGTTGTTTTCTAACTAGTTATTAGTGAGGACCTATTCACATTATTATAAGTTTACTTAGGAGTTAAGTTTCCAAGTTGTCATTTCTAGAAATTAGTTATAATGGGGCCATGTCTCATTATTTACTTTTAGTTATCTATGCATTTAATAATTCTCTCATGCATGTAATATTTGCATTGAGAATTTAATGCGTATGTCCTAGGTTGTTATGACTTAGTTGTCTCATGTGATAGGATTAAGACACTTGTCATGATCTTGTCTAATCCTATCTCACTCCTTGCCCATATAAGCAAGGCTTCATATGTGCATTGCATCAAGCAATCTTGGAAGCTCTTAATGTATTCTGTTATATTGACATTGCATAATCTCTCGGAGTCCTAGAGTGCATTCTTTATGCTTTTCCAGTTTATGTAGCTTTGATTTTCTCTTAAAAAGTTCATTGGGTTATTCAATCTATTTCAAATTTCTAACATGGTATCAGGGCTTTTGTTTTGAGAAATATATGTTCATAGATTCCTGATTGAAAGATTCAGTTTCTTGTAAAAATCTTGTAAATTCACGTATGCTCTTTTCTTGCATTTTAAACGATTTGGAGAATTAGAAAGGATTTGCAAAGATCTAATAACCTCTTCATATTGCATAAGTGTTTTGTAAGATCCGGGTGATTACAACATTTTTGGTTATATTGGCAGTTTTTTTACTGTTTCAACACATCCAAAAGGACAAAAAAGTCAGATTTGGCTTTTGTTTCATCCAAATTGAAGATCATTTGACATAGTTGCAAACGAGGGTTTGAAGAAAACCATTTTTCATTGGAGTCATTTTCTTTTTTGCTTCAGAATTTTGGCTTCCATTCATTTGTGAGAAAAACAATTTCTGGGTTTTGTAACTAGGGTCAAAATCTCATTTGGGTATCTTTTAGATTTTGCATATCTTAAGTATATCTGAAGAAAATTGTTGTCCAGAAAGTGTCATGCGTCATTTTTCTACAGGCTGAAGGTTAAATAAAATTCAATTTCTTATCTTCTGCTTGCTGGATCAAAAAAAAATTGGGTTTTGTTCTTCACATCAAAATATTTTTGGGTTTTTGTTATTGTCTACTCACAATGAATAGATTTTTCAGAAATCAAATTAGAAGTAACCTTTTTTGCTAGAAAAACTTGTTTCCTGTAGGTTAAATTTAGCCAGTTTTTCAAAAATTTATAACTTTTGCTTTAGACCTTGGATTTCAGCAAATAAGTTATCGTCAGAAAGCTAAAAATGAACACTTTCCATCTATAGTGGTATTGAGAAGATTTTTTTCCATTTTGTACCAGATATTTTAGGTTGAAGCTTTGTTGCCAATTTCTTCAATGGACCAGAACTTTCACCTTGATGCTCTGTTTTTTGGAAACAAGTAGGTGTTGGAAAGGTCTTGAAGAGCACTACACATCCATAAGGCTAATTTTTTCATATTTTGTCTCAAGTTTATTTTGTATCAAAATTTGTAATTTTGGCTATTTTGAGCATATTGATCATTGTATCTTGGAAAAGGCTTTGTAACGTACTGAATCATAAAGTGCCAACCTTATAATATTTGGGGGGTGATCTTTGATACTAGTGAAAAGGGTGGGAGTGTAATGGTGTTCTTTTTTTATGTTTCTTTGTAATCATTTGAGTATTGTATCATGGGTTTTTCTACTCATCCTTCTATGATAATTTTGGATAAGGCTAATTATGAGTCTTAGAAAAAAGGCATTCTAACCCATCTTAGATGGCTAAAATTTGTTCCTTACTTTTATGGGCTCATGTCTGAACTAGACACACCTGAAAGGAAATCAGTATGTGATAATAGAATTGATCATGCAATAGGAATAATTGGTTGTCATGTTGATTATGACACTATGTTGTCTATAGTAGGCATTGAATGTCCCTGCATAGTTTGGACCAAGATTTGGAAGATGTTTGGAGACCCTCATGTTTCTCCATTCCCAGATGATCCTGCTACGAATTGACTCATCCACTTGATGATGCAGATAATATACCCTTTGATGATGATACTTTAGAGGATCTTAAGTATTATGCATGTCTTGAATGTTCAAATGACATAGAAACTTCTCTCGCTTCTCATCCTCATGTTAAGATTGCATCAACATCACCTGTTGCAGATTCAGATTCCAAAGATGCTTCGTTGAGAGCCTCCAATGATACATTGCAGCAGGATCATTTATGTCCTTTAGATTCAGTTCATTAGGACTAATTTCTACCAAACATCTCTTATTTGTTTGTAGATTCCTCATTTTGGATCTAGATGAAACTATTGAGGACATACGACTTCTCTTTGAGGGCCACTCTTTTTTCCTTGCATCTATTGTTGCTCCTTCAAAATTTAGAGTTGCTTCTTCGAAAGATTCCAATGACTTCTTGTAGCAGGATATCTATACTCTTCCTACTTCAGCTTTGGATGATCTCTTGATAGGTATTTCAGACTTGTTTTTAGAGACACATATTGAAAATTTGGGAGACATTATTGAGTTTATTCATCTTCTCTTTGATGAAGATGATTCTTCTTCAGTTGTTGTGAGGGAAAACTTTGACCCTCTTGATCATTCCTTACAATTTGACATGAGTATGGATACTTTGGAGAAGACATTTTCAGAGGAGATACTTGAGTCTTTGTCTTATGCTCTACATCTGTCTCTAGGAGATTCTGATTTTTCATCTTCAACGGTATGGCCTAGTACTCTTGATTTGGTTGTGATAGCTTTCAGCATCGACACGGGGATACTTGAGCTGGCTTCAAAGACTTCACACATCTTGCACTTTCTTCCTACATATTCCTTTCAAGACTTGGGAGATAGCTTGCATACACCTTTGGTTATGTTTCTTCCTAAGGGGAGGAACGTTGTTCGACGATCGTGGACCATAATCTCCATACAATTTTGAACATCTACCATTGGATATCCTTGGGGGGGCTACTTAGTCCTTTATTTTCATCTCTTTTGAGGTGGAGTTTTGTCCCACTAGGTTTTCTCCTTTTCTCTATTTGTGAGAGCTTTCATTTGCATTTGTACATGGGTACCTAACATGGCCTCGTAGTTGGGACCCATCTTTGTGTCATTTGCATTTGTACATGGGTACCTAACATGACCTCATAGTTGGGACCCATCTTTGTGTCATTTGCATAATAATCTACTCCCTAAGTTGCACTTATGGGGGGGGTGTTGCTGTGAATGGGGTTATTTCCTAACTAGTTATTGGTGAGGACCTATTCACATTATTATAAGTTTACTTAGGAGTTAAGTTTCCTAGTTGTCCTTTCTAGAAGTTAGTTATAATGGGGCCATGTCTCATTATTTACTTGTAGTTATCTAGGCATTTAATAATTCTCTCATGCATTTAATATTTGCATTGAGAATTTAATGTGTGTGTTCTAGGTTGTTATGACTTAGTTGTCTCATGTGATAGGATTGAGACACTTGTCATGATCTTTTCTAATCCTATCTCACTCCTTACTTATATAAGCAAGGATTCATATGTACATTGCATCAAACAATCTTGAAAGCTCTTCATGCATTCTGTCATATTGACATTGCATAATCTCTCAAAGTTCTAGTGTGCATTCTTTATGCTTTTCCAGTTTATGTAGCGTTGATTTTCTCTTAAGAAGTTCCTTGAGTTATTCAATCTATTTCAAATTTCTAACATTTTCCTCCTAAATTTTTTAAGTATTAGTAGTGGATTCGATAGATTAAATGTTAAAGTTAAGATAATTTACAAGATTTCATGTTGTAAATGATGTGTAAACTACAATATATAATAATTAGACAAGGATTCTAAAGTAAATAATTAACATAGTAAATTGAATAACACATCCATATAATTCACTCAGGTTAACATTAGAATCATAATATTCCAATATCTTTCAATATTAATATGCATCAATAACTTGATGATAAACACATTTATAAGCAGTAATAATTTAAATTAATTAAACATTTAAAACAATGATTGCAAATAAACTTGATAACACATGTTTGTAATTATTGAAGAGGCTGCTATCTAGCACTCAGAGGAATGGTTATGGGTCCAAGCTCTCCACTATAAGGAAGCACCCCCGAAGGAACCAATTCTTATACAGAACCCAACCTGTGTTCACGACATAAATATCACAGCCTTGGCCAAGACACTCTCAGGTGTATGTTGTACCCCGAGTTGGACACACTCTTGTGTGCCCCTTCTCCAAATGCCTCAATGCCAGCCAATGACCCTAACCTTCACTCCTTTGTTCCCTCTCAATTTCTCTTTTCCTTTTTCTCTTCTCCTTGAATGTTCTCCCCCTTTTCCAAGTCTCACACAAATACTTTATATAAGTCTTAAGGGGTGGTTTCCAAACCATCACACCCTTTCACAAAGGTTGCCTTTAATGATTATTTAAATAAATAATTATTCTTCCCCTTTTTTAAAGTGTGTTTATACATATTCTTTATTAATATCTCTTTTAACCAAAAGATCATAATATCCTTTATTTTACTCTCTCACTTTTAATTCTAAAGGGTTATTTCATAACTTTTCTTCTCTTGGGGAAAAAGCCACATACAACATCTCTATGGACTTGTCCCTAAACCAAGTATACCTAATAGAAAGAAACCATGAGATATCAAGAATGATTATATCCTAGGGTTGATTAGTACTAGTGTTGATTTGGGCAATGTGTTTTTATCTCACATATTGAATGCCCATGAACTCTTTAGAATAGAATTTGGGAAATCTTTGAAGACCCACATCTCTCTCCATTCCCAAATGATCATGTTGGTGTTTCCAATTGATCGCCCAATTTTCTCTAAGGGTTAGCCAAATCCTATACTCAAAAACCCTAAATCAGTGGCCAACAAACATGAGACAAATTTTACAATTGTTATCCTCTACACTTTAGGCTCTGTAAAACCAAGGTGTGTTTTGTGATGAGCCCTGCTGGCTCTCAACTCAAAACCCCTTATTTTCTTAAGTCTTTAAGTGTTACTTAGTTTTTTAGAGAAAATTTAATAGACAGAAGAGAAGGGACGCAACATATTTAAGCTTGTAAACTAAAATACAAAGCAATTTCTCATAGAATGGAAATGCAGAAGTTGTTATTATATTGAAACAATGAGATCATGAATAACAAACATACCAGAAGGTCTCTAGTTATTTTATTTAAAACAGTGGCTAGCTCGCCAGCCAAGAATGCTGAGAAACTGACAAATAAGGACGCCAATCCTCTAGATCTGACTTCTCCCACTCCAAAACGAGGTACAATGTCCTAGTAGGGGTAGACGCCAAGGTAGAAGCACAGAAAAGAGCAAAGAAGAAGGCATTTCACTAACTTCCTTCACACGCCCTTTCCAGAAATGCACAAAAGCCAAGGTAAAAGTACGGCCCAAGTCAACTACTGAAGAATCAAAGATGAAAGCTGAAGAGTTGTTGGAGAGGACGCCTCAAGATGAAGAAACCCTCTTCTGAATTGATAACCAAATAATAAATCTCTGATTAAAGCCTGTAGAACCTCTGAATGAAATTCTCAACTGTACTGATTCAGCTGATCTTTCACAACCTCAAAAGCACTCAACACTGAAGAGTTATCATTCCTCAATGGACAAATTGTTCAAACCCTGGTCACAGGAGAATGCATAGGAAATAGCACAAGGCAAAGTTGAAATTGTCAAAAGATGAGTTTCTATTGCCAGAAATGCCCTTTTATGCAAAGGCATGCATTCCAAGAAAGTACGCCACTTTTGGGATATTAAAATCTTTTAAAATAACATTTAATCCATTTCAATAGTTTATGAATTAAATACTTGGCGCACTTATTCATTTAAGTGATTTGAGATATTAAATCACTTTTAAAAGAATATTTAAGTGATTTAAAAATATAAAGTCAATTTGACTTTATAATTAAATATTAAATCAATTAATATTTAAATCACTTAAAACCCCATAACTCACTCAAAACACCATATAATCCTGTGCCGTCAGAAGCTGTCGACTCCTACACTGCCAACGCCTACTGTGAACCAGTCATTGGGCTCTAAAAACCAGAACGATCCAACTCTCCAGAAAGTACCACTGACCCTCTAACCAATCCAGCTAGCCCACAAGGGTCCAATAAAGGGCTAACACACTGTTCCCGAGAACGGTCTAGAGAGGGGACATCACAGTCCGCCCTCCCCAAATTTTCTTGTCCACAAGCAAACTCAAAGCCGGATGCTGAAGAATACTATCACTCTCCCAAGTAGCATCCTCTGCCGGTAGATCCCTCCACTTTACCAAGTATTCCCTGATAACCCGCCTCCGAAGATGACGCTCTCTGGAATCTAGAATGGCCTCAGGTATCAAAATCAATTTCCCCTCATCATCCAAGGGTGGCAAATCAATAGAAGGAATTATGTGTTGTCCCAACGCCTTTTTGAGGTGCGACACATGGAACACGTTGTGAACCTTACTGTCCACCGGAAGATCTAACTCATAAGCCACTTGACCGACACGTCTGACAACTCTGAAAGGTCCATAGTAATGCGGCTTAAGTTTCTCAGAGCCCTTCTTACGAAGGGTGGACTGCCTATAAGGCTGAAGCATCAGGTACACCAAATCATCGATCTCGAAAGACCACTCTACTCGTTTCTGATTAGCATATTGCTTCTGCTGATTTTGGGCTTTTTGTATATTCTCTCTAAGTGCCCTCATAATATCCTGGTTCTCCTGTAATAAATCACCAGCACTAGGAACTCTACTGTCACTCAGCAATAAGTCTAGAAAGCTCGGAGCATCATATCCATATAATGCTCGGTAAGGTGTCATCTAGATGCTCATGTGATGGGTGGTATTGTAGCAATACTCACAAAGGTATAACCACCTCACCCATGCCTCTTGCTGCCCTGAACTGTAATTTCGCAAGTACCCTTCCACCCATTTGTTGACTATCTCAGTCTGCCCATCTGTCTGGGGGTGGTAACTGGTACTCGGAGTGAGCTATGTCCCGCAAAGTTTGAATAACTCCTGCCAGAAGTTACTCATAAACCTGTTGTCCCTGTCGCTGACTATACTGCGAGGCAAACCGTGCAGCCTGAATACCTCACGGAAGAACAAATCTGCCACCTGGGTAGCCATGTGTGTAGTAGTGATTGCGAAGAAGTGTGCATATTTCGTCAATCGATCTACCACCACGAAAATACTGTCCTTCCCTTGAACTTTTGGCAAGCCCATGATGAAGTCCATGGACAAACAATCCCACTTCCTCTCTGGAATAGGAAGCGGCTGGAGTAAACCTGCAGGGTATGTATGCTCTTGCTTGTTCTACTGACAAACAAGACATTCCCTGACATACTGGAGAACATAAGACTTAAGACCCTTCCAAGAGAATCTCTCCTGTACCTGCCTATAGGTCTTAAAGTAACCGGGATGTCCTGCCATGGGTGAATCATGGAATGACCTCAATACTCTGTCCCTCATCTCAGAACCTGGGACCAATAAAATCCTCCCTTTGTAGATGATAAGGTCATCTACAAGTGAATACCTGTCATCCTGTACTGATCCATCTACTATACTAGAAGCCCATGGGTCCTTAGCATACTCTGCTACTATCAAATGTCTCTAGTCCTCTGAAACCAGTGTAATAGAGCTCAAGTGAGGACGGCGAGATAAAGCATCAGCAACCACATTCTGAGTGCCCTTGACATAGGAGATGTCAAAATCGTAGGACTAAAGCTTGCTGACCCATTTTTGTTGCCTTTCATTAAGATCTCGCTGCCCAAGAAAATGCTTTAGACTATTATGATCAGTTTTAACAGTGAATTTACTACCAATCAAGTACTGCCTGAATTTGGCCATGGCATGCATGATGGCCAACATTTCCTTATCATAGATAATGTAGCTCTGTTCAAGACCTCTTAGCTTCCTGCTCTCGAAAGCTATAGGGTGTCGATCCTGCATGATAACTGCACCAATACCCTCACCACTGGCATCGCAATGTAACTCAAAGGGTTTAGTGAAGTCTGGTAGAGCCAAAACTAGACACGTAGTCATAAGAAGTTTGAACTTCTCAAAGCACGCTTGTGCTAGTGGTGTCCACACAAAAGCACCTTTCTTAGTCAAATCAGTTAGTGGCGCAGCATGCCGTGAAAATCCACTAACAAACCAACGATAGAAGGCACACAATCCTACAAAACCCCTGAGCTATGTCAAAGTCTCAGGTGTAGGCCAATCGATGATGGCTCGAACTTTCTCTAGATCCATGATGACTCCTGCACCGCTGATGATGTGTCCCAGATATAAAAGCTCTGCCATGCCTAAAGCACACTTGGACTCCTTGGCGTACAAGGATTCCCTGTCAAGTATACTCAGTACCTCATCCAAGTGAACCATGTGTTCCTCTCATGATTTGCTATAAACCAGGATGTCATCGAAGAACACCAATACAAACTTCCTCAAGTGAGGATGGAAAACCCTGTTCATTGTAGATTGAAACGTGGCTGGAGCATTGGTTAAACCGAATGACATAACCAAGAAATCAAAGTGTCCACAGTGACATTTGAACGCAGTTTTCTCTATGTCCTCCTCTCGGACTCTGATCTGATGATAACCTGTTCTCAAATCAATCTTTGAGAAGTAGCAAGCTCCATGAAGCTCGTCTATCAACTCTTCTATCCGTGGAATAGGATACATGTTCTTAATAGTTTTCCTATTGAGCATTCTGTAGTCAATACACATCCTGAGTGTACCATCCTTTTTCTTCACCAAAACAACTGTGACTTACTCGGCCTAATGTGCCCCATAGCTAACAGCTCCTTAATAGTTTTCTCAATCTCATCTTTCAAACGCTTGGGGTGCTGGTAAGGAGTAATCATGATCGGTTTTGTGCCCTCATCCAGCTCTATAATATGCTCAATACCTCTATCAGGAGGTCTACCTGGTGGAATTGCACTGAATACCTTTGCATGTTTGATTCGAAGTTCCTGCACATCTGGATGGTAAGAAGAAGCTTGCTGCTCCAACTGTGAAGGCATTAGCTTGCACTCAGCAGCCCACTCTACCATATCATGATGAATCAAACGTTCCATTCTTCGAAGTGAAATCTCTCTAAGGTTGTTGTCCTTGATGGCTTTTAAAATATGATTTGTGACATCTATAGTGAATTTCATCTCCATGTCACACAAATTAAGCGTGAACTCTCCTATCGCATGAAGCCACTTCATGCCAAGAACTATATTCGTTCCTCCCATATTCACAACATAAGAATCTGCCTTAAACTCAAAATTGTTGAGCTTCAAAGGCAAGTCAGGTATCATCCTCTCGCAGTTGAGAGTGTATCCATCCGCAACCTTCACACGTATGCCTTCAAACTGCTGAGTTTGAATTCCCCGTTTCTCCACTAACTGTGAATCGATGAAGTTGTGGGTTGCACCTGTATCTAGAAGAGATATGACCCTTTGACCAGCTAGGATCCCACAGAGTCTGAAAGAACCCTCTCTCTGCATGCTGGACATATGAGCCTCCTTTAATTATGTTTCTACTACAATTTCTGCCTCTTTTTCTGATTCTTCTCCATCTGTATCATAGATTGGAGCTTGCTGATCAGAAAAATCAGTCAACGCTTCTCCCTCATAAAACCACTCCATGTGCTTGTTTTGCCCTTTAGGTTTGAGGGGGCAGTCATGATTAAAGTCATACGGACCTTTGCAGTAAAAACAAAGTTTTCTTCTTCGTAAATCATTCATTGTTTCTCGATCTAAAGGGGCTGCAAATTTCTTCTTTTGATCTGCATTATCAGCCTTCTTCGGATCTGATTTATTCTCTATGTAAGATGTAGTAGGTTTCAAGCCAAATGGCTTATGAGGTGTAGATAGCTCCATGCTGCGAGCTTTCCTCATAGCCTCCTATAAAGTAGGTGGATCAAATGCTTTTATCCAACCTTTCATGGGCTCGAAAAGACCCTCAATGAACAATATGATCAGACTTCTCTCTGAGATTCCTGTCACCATCACATATAGTCTTTGGAACTCTCTAATGTACGATTCCAAGCTACCTAACTATTTCAGTTGTGCCAAATCTCTGAAGAATAGCTCAGGATCATGTCTATCAAATCTCTCAATTAGTTTATCAGTAAACTCCTGGTACGAGGTAATCCTGTCATGGTGAAGAGTAGCCATACCATGAATCCACCAATCATGTGCCATGCCATCAAGGTGAAATGCTGCAAATCGAATGGCATCCTCCTCAGGCATAGGGTGTAGTGTCAAGAATGTGTCAAGCCTACTAACCCAGGCACTTGCTGTAACTCTACCACTGCCATCAAAGTTCGCCAAGGTAAGCTTATTGGTAGCCTGTCTAAGATCATTATGCTTGTATCTAGGCCGCCTGTCATTCCTGCTTCTGGTGTGTTCTCTCTTCTGGCTCATGAATCTGTCGAAGTTAAGGTGCTCCTTAACTCTCGGTGGCAAAGCATCCCACTCATCATGCATAGCCATAATGTTATCTGCAAAATTAATCTCGCCACCTTGTTCAACTTCGCCCACTTCCTCAACATCATCTCTGGTAAAAGTAGGACATGTAGCTCTCTCAAAGGTGCGTGCTGGAGCTATGACTCTCTGAGGCTCTCTGTGAATACTGCCATCACGATCTGGATCCAAACTATGAGCCCTATTAATTGTCAAATTTTGGACATTTGTGCTGAGTTGTTGAAGAATAGTTGCCACCTGTTCTTGGCCTGCAACCATACCTCTGAGCACGTCTTTACCTTTTCTGTCCTCATCATCCCAAGGATTCTTGTGAGAACTTTCTCCTGCCCTGTTCGCCATATTATCCAAATCTATTTCCTCCTCCTGTTCTTCAAACGGAAATGGTGGGAAAGGAATTTGATCACCTCTCTGATTTCTAGGACCCCCTCTGGAATAGAACTTTCCAAAACCCTCTTTGTGAGACTTTATAAATTTCTCTAACCCCACAAGTTGGCAGGATTAGATCTCTGATACCACTGTGATGAGCCCTGCTGGCTCTCAACTCAAAACCCCTTATTTTCTTAAGTCTTTAAGTGTTATTTAGTTTTTTAGAGAAAATTTAATAGACAGAAGAGAAGGGATGCAACATATTTAAGCTTGTAAACTGAAATACAGAGCAATTTCTCATAGAATGGAAATGCAGAAGTTGTTATTATATTGAAAAAATGAGATCATGAATAATAAACATACCAGAAGGTCTCCAGTTATTTTATTTAAAATAGTGGCTAGCTCGCCAGCCAAGAATGCTGAGAAACTGACAAATAAGGACGCCAATCCTCCAAATCTGACTTCTCCCACTCCAAAACGAGGTACAATGTCCTAGTAGGGGTAGACGCCAAGGTAGAAGCACAGAAAAGAGCAAAGAAGAAGGCGTTTCACTAACTTCCTTCACACGCCCTTTCTAGAAATGCACAAAACCCAAGGTAAAAGTACGGCCCAAGTCAACTACTGAAGAATCAAAGATGAAAGCTGAAGAGTTGCTGGAGAGGACGCCTCAAGATGAAGAAACCCTCTTTTGAATTGAAAACCAAATAATAAATCTTTGATTAAAGCCTGTAGAACCTCTGAATGAAATTCTCAACTGTACTGATTCGGCTGATCTTTCACAGCCTCAAAAGCACTCAACACTGAAGAGTTATCATTCCTCAATGGACAAATTGTTCAAACCCTGATCACAGGAGAATGCACAGGAAATAGCACAAGGCAAAGTTGAAATTGTCAAAAGATGAGTTTCTATTGCTAGAAATGCCCTTTTATGCAAAGGCATGCATTCCAAGAAAGTACGCCACTTTTGGGATATTAAAATCTTTTAAAATAACATTTAATCCATTTCAATAGTTTATGAATTAAATACTTGGCGCACTTATTCATTTAAGTGATTTGAGATATTAAATCACTTTTAAAAGAATATTTAAGTGATTTAAAAATATAAAGTCAATTTGAATTTATAATTAAATATTAAATCAATTAATATTTAAATCACTTAAAACCCCATAACTCACTCAAAACACCATATAATCCTGTGTCGTCAGAAGCTGTCGACTCCTGCACTGCCAACGCCTGCTGTGAACCAGTCACTGGGCTCTGAAAACCAGAACGATCCAACTCTCTAGAAAGTACCACTGACCCTCTAACCAATCCAGCTAGCCCACAAGGGTCCAATAAAGGGCTAACACACTATTCCCGAGAATGGTCTAGAGAGGGGACATCACATGTTTCCCTTTTTATAACATCCTTATTAGGTTACAACAATGTACTTAATGATGTTAAAATAGGTTAAAATATTTACACTGACAATTTGGAGGATGAACCTAATTGGCTAAATCTTCTTCAAATCGTTTATAGCTATGCTTTAATGGTGTGAAGTGACCATAAACAAAAAAAATAGAAGTAAAAGATAGTTTTCAAATTTTAGGTTGATTCTGCCTAGGTTTTGATTCTGTGAAATAATGTGATTGATGCCTAATCCATTATAGAGTCAAGAATGAAGCAATTCTCTTGATAACAAACCAAAAACTAATTCAATGGTATTTCACAATCTTATTTCCTTACAATATGACAACTAGCTAATGGACAATACTGTTAATCTTCTTTAAGATCCATATTCTAACCACAATATCTTCAATTATCCAACTAAAAGTAATTTTAAACTATTACTTGAATAGAATCCAACAATCAAGTGGATGGGGGTTCCTCCTTTGTTCTGGTTGTTACGATTGTTGAGGGCTTTGTCCCTATTTCTACAGCGCATGGGGATGTCCCTAATCCTGCTCCGGTTACTGGGGGGTTCTTCTGGCCAGGTGAAGTCCTTCTCCAAAGCTGCTAAAGGGGGTGCTAGGCCTCCTGCTCAATCTCATGTTTGCCCTCTGCCCTATGCTAGGGATTCCCCTATTGTGGTCTGTGGAACGGAAGTTTCTGAGAATGAGGAGTACTATTTGAAGCAGGGGGTGGTCTGTAGGTTTTAATGGCTATGGCACTCTCTTCCTGGCCTCCATAACTAGGTTTCTGTCTCCTGGAAGCCAGTGGTCTCTGGGCAGATTGAGCTTTATCCTAGTGCTAGGGGTTTCTTTTTCGCAGCCTTTTCCTCCCCCGCGGAGCAAGACTGTGTGTTGCATAAGGGTTGGATGTGGGGGATTCATTCTCTTTCCATCCGGCCTTGGTCTCGATCTTTCAATCCCCTTACGGAGCCGTTGAACACCAAACCAGTTTTGGTTCGTCTTCCAAATCTCCCTCTCCATTTTTGGGAGGATTCCTGCTATGAAGCTATTGGCAACTCCATTGGACGCTTTTTAATGTTGGACTCTACGACTCAGGAGATTGGGCATACCATGGTAGCCCGTATATTAGTTGATTTGGACATCTCCAAACCTGTACATGGTGATATTGTCTTATTGGTAGAGGAAAGACCTTGGAAGCAACTCTTAGACTATGAGGGTCTCCCCTTTCGGTGCAGGAGATGCTTCTATGTGGGTAATTTGGCCTCTAGCTTCCCACAAGCCCACCACAAGGGTGTTGCAACTTGGTGGAAGGATGCTCTCTCAAACCACCTCATGGTGGGTTCTCCTCCTTTGGAAGTTTCTTCAGAGGATGATGACCCTATTGTTTCTTCTCGAGAACCTATGTTTGCTCCTATTCCGGCTAACCTTTATGTGGAGCCACTATTGGCTCGATCTGCTGACACTGTTCTGTTTGAGCCTACTCGAACTTCGTTGATTGTTGTTGATGGTCCTTCGTTGATTGTTGTTAATGGTCTTACGTTCAATCATGTTTCCTCACCTACACTATTGTCTCCCCTACTGTGTGGTGGCTCTCTGCCCTTGGTGGCTCTGGTTGATCCGCTTCTCTCACCTCGATCGGTGGACTTGGATTTCGAGTCTTCCTAGTCTGTTGTGTTGAGAAAGAAGGGACTCCCTCCATCTGTGGCTTCCTCACGGCCTAGGGTTAAGGGAGTCAAATTGGTCCCCTCGGATTCTAGGGTTGTCTAATTCTTTGTCTGTGTTCCAACAGCTATCTATCAACTATTTTTGTGTGTGGTATGTCCTCTTTTCCTAGTTCATTTCTGGTTGAACTAGCTTCTTTTTTTGGCCCTTTGGGCTTTTTGTGTAAAGGGTACAATACCCTATAAATTTTTCTTGTCTAATAAAAAACAATCAAACATCGATTACAACAAATGTGCAACAAGAACCTTGATGATCTTTGATTGTTAATATTCAAAAGATATTATTTTACAATATGGAGACATTAATGATATGACTAGTATTCATATACACAACAAAATTGAGTTGTTTGTTGCTATTACAAAGAAAATTTATAACATCCCCTTCTAAAATTTTAATAGACCTAACTATACAAGACTAAATCTACACACAGATTTTATCAAATCCTAGAATAAGGCTCAAAACTCCCTTTTATAGAAGTGAGGGATCAACAAGCAAAAAGCCTTATTCCACCGCTTATCACACAAAAGACAAAAATTGAGCAGTGACACCTTTACAAAAGATAAAATACATTTATACATGAGAAAGGAACCGTTGCAATAGTTATTGAAGATATTTTAGGAGCATTTATGTTTATGAATGGATTTGATTTCATCAAAATTGCTTCCTGAAGTCAATAGGGTACATCTGGTATTCTTTCTCTGACATATTGATTTTGCATTTATGTTGATTGGTGATGATCGATTGAAAAGAAACCCAAATTTTTGCACTACTCTTCTCTGTATTTTCATCATGCTTTGATGGCATGTCACTTTTGAGTGGGAGAAATTGGTTAACTCTAACTATGTGATCCATTTGATCATCACTTGTTAATACATGTACCATGTCAAAGAAACCAACCATGTTATATTCAAGCTTAGAGAGCATGTCCATGCTTAGGTTCAACTAATCTGTATTAAATTCACTATCCTTATTTAATTTTGCATAGATAGGAGAGAGGATTTTAGTAAAATTATCTCTCCATTCCTTGTAGTATTTTATCCCTCCTTCTTTATCTAGTATAAGGGCATTTGAAACTCTTCAAAACCTTCAAAAATATCAAGCTCTCTCCCTATGACTGCTTGAAACTTATTATGATGGAAAATAATATCATCCAAAGCATCTGATTTAGATAAAATATCAAATATCAAGTCAGGATCAAAATCAGAGTGCACTAAAACAATCCTTAGTAGTGCAACTCCTGGAGCCCAACTAACTTGGAAACATTTAAACCTAACTCCTATCTGAGCATGGTTAGTGAATGTATCCTTCAAAACTTTATATTTGCTCCATACCTTGTCAACATGGCTAAAAATGTTAGATAATTTATGGCCTAGCATGTTCTCAATTAGGTCTGAGATTTTCTTCACCCCTCCTTTGGATACCCTTGTTTCCTTCATGCTCTGCTTGAGCTTCTCTCTCAAATTTTTAACCTCAAGGGTCAAAGTCTCTTTTTATTGTGATCTCTTCTCTTCAATGACTGCTTGTGGATGAGGCAATAATTGTGTAACCATATTCAATTGTTCTTGTAGCTTTAAGTTTATGACATTGGCTTTATCCAATTCTCCTTGCAAATTTTTCACTATTGCTTCAGTAAATAAGGTTGTGTTAACGGTGAGGGATGTTGCTTGAATGACACTTGAATCTCCTAATCTCTTGAATATTAAGTTTCTAGTGAGTTCACTTCTTGGGACTTGCTGGTCTCTAGGAAAATTGACCATATTTCCAAGGTTTCATGCCTTGGGTTAAATCCAAACCCAAAATATAGAGCATCAACTTGATCTTCTGATTGCAAAACAGGGTCATTTCCTCCTTGTCTCCAAATAGTGTCAAATGCTATTCCAAATGATATATCCCACCTTGGAAAGAGTAGACATCCAACATTCCTTACTATCTCTCTGCCCCTTTGAGGTGCCATGAACTCCATTTTGTATTTACCTTTATCCAAAACTTTGCAATAATATCTTTCTTCTTCTCTTCCGTGAATTTTTGATCTTCCATCTTTTGTTGTAGCTCTTCTCCTTTAGTTTTAAGGAAAAATTCCTTAAACTTCTTAGTGATAAAAAAATTAGTCATCTTACATAAATTCTGAGCAAGTTTGATCCCTTATATCATCCAATATTTTCCCTCCAGTTTCAAAATTGATAAGCAATTTGTCATCTGAGGATCTTTCTACCAAAATTCTTGAGAGTGGATTGACAATTTGTCTCATCTCTGGTTCCTCAAGTAGATCCTCCTCAACTATGGAGTAATCCACAAAGGGATGCATCTCAAGATCTATTTTTTGCAATGGAGTGGTATGTTGTGGGCTTTGTGGAACATTCCCTTAAGAAGTAAAAGGGCCAAGAGAAATTGTTGAGGGTACAGGCATATTTGCGAGAAAAATGTTGGCATTGTGCAACATTGTCATGATCCTAATGATAGGATCTTTAATCTATGAATATGATCCCTTTAAGGATGGATCTACTTGCTTTCTCTTTGCCTCATAAATTTGGATCTTTACCCATAATGTTCTTCTCTATGTGGATTCTTATTTTGTGGAACAATTCTTGATCAAATATTCAACATTGTCAAGATCATGCAAGAACACTGCTAATTTGAAACTAGTTCTATGATCATTGATGAAATTCTCTGGGTCACACCTTCTGACCTTATCCACTCCCATTCGATATGGGAGTAGCTTGTTCAACAACTCCAATCCTTCCCTTGTTGTGACCTGGAAGTCTGAAAATATAATGGTGGAAGGGAGGATAGCATGGTTTCTATAATTCATAAAATGAGTCTTGTTAGACTCATTCAATTGCCATATGACCTCCAAAAAGGCAATTCTATTTGGGGCAGTCCTAGGAAGCACATGTGGTGCAACTGTGGATCCATATACTCTAATTATAGTTGTATCTAAATAAAATAACCAATCACCCCAGTTGTGTTTGATCCCTACCTTTAGGAGAAGATCCTTAGGTCTTTAAAATATCCTCACTTCCTTTGACAATCTCCAGTCCACAAGTTGCCCAAAATTTTTGAGAACCTCTCTAACAAAACATTCTTCAAATACTAGATAATTGGACTTATCAAATCCTTATCCCATATGTAGGTCCACTCGTACACTGGAAATAGTATTTTTCGTTCATCTAAAGGCCTAATTTACATGCAATTAGACCAAATCTTTTAGCCACTAAACAAAATGATATGACACAACAAAGAGTACCATTTGAAGTGGACCACACTAGTATCTACCTTAATAGAGCTTAAAGCTCTGTGAATCTCATCTACAATATAGCATGCATAGTCATAAGGCTTATTTACATCCTTGCTCTGGATATCAACAACCAACACCATTAAATTCATTGGCATTTGAGGTCTGTAATCTATGCCCAAAACTTGGCAAAGGGAAAAATATGTCTATGAAGTAGTCTTCAAAAATATCATAGCCAAATGGCTCTAACTCTCCACTAGCAAATCTTCTCAATTCTTTGTTCGACCCTTTAGGTTTGAATCTTGACAACCATTTCACTATGTAGCTATCCCTATGCCTCCAATATTCTCTAATTAGGGCTCCCAAGTCTATTGGCAACTGAGCAGTAGGGATTAAAATGAATACTCTGTATATGTAAGCTTTGTTCAAATTCATCAATAATTTCCCATCGATTGTAAATAATGCCCTTTTCTCAAGGTCATAAGCTTGTGCAATCCATCTGATCACGTCCACATTTATGAAGACATTCAGCACCACCAATCTCCCAAGCCTAGTTTCCAGTTGTTACAAATGGGCCTATCAGTTAGACACTTCCTAAAAACATGTTTGAATAAGGCATACCCTTGAATTGGGATAATAGAATCCATGCGATTCTCATTCTTATCTAGAATTTTGTCAACTAGAATTCCTGAACTTTGCACCATTCTCAAATTTTATAGCTTAGGGGAAGCTTTCTTTAATTTTTTTACAATTTCCACCCTTTGAGAGCCCTAGTTCACTTTTTGAATCTAATAAACCAAAAATCTATGCATGTTTATATCAAACTGTACAGAGATACTTTGAATTCACTTACTAGTTTTTTGCTTGCTAAAAGCCCTAGAAATGTCGTGAAAACCTTCGTTCACTCATAAATCTGCAATATTTTTTCTCTACAACCTTAACTTTATGTCTTGAATGATGCAAATAGATGTAATTAAGCCAATACCCTCAAGAATTTGGTAGATATAGATCAAATCCTCCATTAATGTCTTCGCATGCTTGAATGTGCGACCAATAGTAGTCACATTTTTTAATGTGGACCATCATTCTGATGGAAATCAACAGTGATCGCGGAGATTTGAAATCCTTTATGTAAAGGAAAACCTTTCTTTCTTTAGCAAAATGGTGAGATATGTGTCATCATTTCAGGGACTCGTAGGAACAAAAGGAATACCTTATATGCTTCCTCAACAATGCTTTCCTCTGTGAAATACTAAGAATAGACAAGACAATACATGATGAACAATTTTGGGAGTTTGGGGGAATAGAGACTCAACTCAACATTACTTTGTGAAGGTTTAATTTAGCATGAAAAATAAATTTATTACACAAAACAAAAGCATTTCTCTCATTCACGAAGAAAACTTTTTTTTAGAATAAAGGGCCTCATGATGCATATAGCTAGAGTGACTTAAAAGGTCTAAAAGGAATGTGTAGTAACCGGAACAACATATATCACTAAGAAATGGGGTTGGTAACACATGATTAAAAGGGAATCACTAGACAACTTAAGTTATCGAGAACTAGAAAAGAAGGTTACCAATTAAGGAGAACACGAAATAAGAAAGCCTCTGATTTGATTGACTTAAGACCCATACACATCAACAACAATGAGAAGCATAAAGTTATTTCCCAGAGTAGTAGGAAAATAGTAACATGAAAATTGCTTACAAATTGAAGATACTACATGAAATGACACCACGTGTTTTGTGGGACAACAAAGCGTAAATACTTAAACAATATTTTTAAAAATGCATATAGGTAACAAGCTCAACTGGTTTTCTAGTAAATGGGACCAATAAACAAATGAGTTAGAGGCCTTGGAGACATAAATTAAAGAACCAGGACACCAGCGCCAACAATCAATGAACAAATATAAGAAAAGTGCAAAGGCTCGACTAGGACCTATGGTTTCAATGAGGGTTTAGGGTTTTCCAAAGCCCTAATGAATTTTTAAATAAAACCTTACAAAACATAGGAATTTTAGGAATTTCAAAGGATCAAAATAGGTCAAAGGCTAAAATTTGAACAAGCACCACCAAGTCATGTTATGGATATTCTTCTACCTTTTTATTATTGTGATAATATACCATATGATGATGATATAAAAGAGAAAATTGATTATTTGGTAGGTCTTGATAGTTGTGATGACATTGAGACTTATCTTAATGCTCCTTCTTCTCCTACATATACATCCATTAATTATTTGACTTCTATGAATCCTAATCCAAATTCAAAGACTTCATATTTTTTATTTGAGTCACTATCTTCAAATTGAGGTTTTTTTCTTAGCATTAGAAAATTTATCTCTAAGTGTTCATATTAGTCATCTTTTGTGGACATTTCATCATGGGATGGTCAATATAGTTGGATGACATACTTTGAGATCACATCTCCATCTTTTGTTTCTTTAAACCATTCTTTACAATAGATACATCATAGTCTTCCAAATTTGGTACATGATGATCTCAACAAATATTAAACATTTGTTTTGTGAGTCCCATCTTATAGATCTAACAAAGACACTTGAGGAAATCCATATCCTCTTCAATGATAGTCTTATCATAGCTATTGTCACACCATATTAACTTTTTGAACCTTGTTCCTCATTCATTTACACGTGGCCCTAGTTTTTCACCTTCTTTATTTATTAGGCTTTACCTAATTTGATTGTGGCATACTTTCATCCACACAAGGAAACACTTGACCAAATTTCAGATATGTCAACAACATCTTAAAACATCTTGAATCTATACTTGCTATTGTTTCTTCCCAAGGGGAAGAAGGTTGTTCAATGTTCTTGGATCTTCATCATCATCCTTTTTTGATCATCTACCATAATTTTAGAAGATTATGCATTGTGAGGGGGTTACATAGTCGATCTCTATCTCTCCTATATGGATATCATTGATTGTACATTTGTGATAGTAGTCCTTGGGGGGTTGTGTTGAGTCCTTTCATTCTTTCCCTAGAAATTATTTATTTGCATCTCTTTTGGAGAGAGCTTTTTTTCTATGGGTTTTTTCTTTATTTAATTTCTAAGAGATTTATTTATTTATATATTGTTACCTAACATGACCTTGTAACCAAAACCCATCCATGCATTCTTACATCTTTACACTTTTCCATACTCTTTAAGTTGTACTTAAGGGGGGTTGTTGCTATGAACATGATAGATTACCTATCTAATTTCATATTAGGTACTATACACTTAAAAACTTAAGCTTACTTAGGTCATTTACTTTTGTGTCTTATATCATAGTATCAAGACACTTTTCATGATCTTAGTACACCCTAAGGTTTCATTCTTGCTTTTATAACATGAATTCATTCATTATCTATTGTACCAGTTTTATTTTACATCTAATGAATTCTTTAGCTTCATAGCATTTATATTACTTCTATCCTGTGTTGAAGGTTGTTTTGGTTGCATGTGATCATTTGGTTATTGTGGGGTTGATCAACAATTTTAACATATAACTCAATTCTATATAGTTGATTATAAGCTCACTCCAACTCCTTTTCTATCTAAATTTAAGCTTGAGGTTGTGTTCCACTACATTGGTTGATTCTACCTTGTATCATCAATTTGTTGGTAGCCTCATCTGTTGTGTTTTGGAGACAAATCAGACTCGAACATAAAATATTCAAATTATTTTTATTAAATAATTTGTTGCACTATTAAAAATTTTTTGCACATGTATTTAAAATAACAGTTACAAACAATTGTGAAATACTTGAAATGATCAGTTATAATATTTAATGAAGACAACTGCATTTAGTTATTGTAACTGCCCAAGAAAACATGTTATTGGGTGCATGAGACAAAACCAATGGCCGCACTTCATTTGTAATTAATGGGACATGCATGGGAACATATTCCAACACTCGGATCAGAGTTTTGTGGGAAATAGGTCACGAAAAACATTAACAAAAATTTATAGTTTTTGTGGCTGAAAAATGCAGGAAGTGTTGTAGGTACCCACAACAAAGGCTGTGTAAAAACAACAGTTGAAAAACATGATGAAAAACGTTGCTACAAGTTGTAGATGTTGTTGCATGTCTTTGTAAAGGTTTTTGCTGGAATTTTAATATGTATTGGACCCTCTGTTGGTGGACGTAGCCTGGTTTTGGGTGAACCACGTTAAATCTTTGTGTTGTCTTCTTGTTGTTCTTTTTTTGGGGTTTTATAAATCTGTTGTGTTTTCACATTTTTTCTGCATTTAATTGATAAGTTATTACCTGCAATCTCTAACGAGTGGTATCAGAGTAGGTTGTGTTTAGTTATCCTCTACAGGTTGGTCTCACGGTTGAGTGGGAGTCTCACAATTGAGTGGGATTTATGGCAGATGAGGGTAAGTTGAAGGTAGGAAAATTTAATGGGCCTAAAATATCAGTTACAAAAGATGCAAAAGGAGGACTATCTCTATCAAAAGAATTTATGGTGACCATTAGAAGGGAAATCCAAGAAACTATTAGCAATGTCTGATGAGGATTGAAATATTTTGGACATAAAAGCACTTGGCACTATTCATTTATGCTTGGCACTTAATATTTCAACAGCAAAGACAACAACAGATTTGATGCAAACCCTGGAAAAGTTATATGAAAATCCTTTCACTTTGAATAAGGTACTTCTTGTGAAGCGTTTATTTAATATGAAAATGGTAGAAGGTGGGTCAATTGTTGATCATTTAAATGAGTTTAATACGATTACCAGTCAATTAACTTCTGTAAATGTAAACTTTAATGAAGAAGTTAGGGCTCTTTTGATTATGTGTTCTTTTCTTGAAAGATGGAATATCTTGGTAATGACGGTTAGTAATTCTATTTTTGGTTCAAATACACTGAAATTTGATGATGTTGGTGTGATTTTGAGTGAGAAAATTCGTAGGAAAAGCTCAGGTGGTCTGTCCACATCAGGCAATGTTTTGAATGCAGAAAGCAGGGGAAAAACAAAGGAGAGGGGAAAGAATTCTGGAGGTCATGGGAAGTCACGAGAAAAATCAAAGGACAAGAGGTCCCAATCTAGAGAGAAGATGGATTGCTAGTATAGTGGTAAGTCGGGTCATTTAAAGAAAGATTGCTAGTCTCAGAAAAATAAAGTAGACAAAAAGGAAGGTAGTAAAGAGGCAAATGTGGTAAGTAATAAATCTAATGAGGATGCTTTGATTCTTTCCCTTTATAATGTTGATGATTCTTGGGTGTTAGATTCAGGGGCTTCATTTCATGCTACGCCCCATAGAAGTTATTTTCTTGATTATGTCCAAGGGGATTTTGGACTAGTTTATTTGGGAGATAACAAACCTTGTCAGATTGTTGGAAAGGGAAGAATTAAGATTAAGTTGCAGAATTGGAATCATAGGCTAGTACATGAGGTAAGGCACATTCCAAGGTTAAGTAGAAATTTAATTTTAGCAGGGAAACTAGATGATGAAGATTGTATTGTTACATTTAGTGATAAAAATTGGAAGGTTACAAAAGGTGCCTTAGTGGTAGCAAAAGGTGTGAAAGTAGGCATCTTATATCTTTGTATAGGTCATATTGTTCCTTCTACTTTAGTTATTGAAGAGAAAATTCAATGTTCAGGAATAGTTACTGTAGGTCAACAGGTAGAAAATTGGACACTTGCTATGGGTTCTGAATCAACATTGTGGCATAATAGATTTGGGCACATGAGTGAAAAACGTATGAAAGTGTTTCATTCAAAGAAAGTTTTACTAGGTCTAAAATGTGTTAATATGGATTTATGTGAAAGTTGTGTGTATGGAAAATATAAGAGAGTTAGTTATCTCAAGGATGGGAAGCAAAAGAAAGATGAGAAATTAAAAATTGGAAAGGCTTTTGAGAATGAGACAAGTAAAAGATTAAAATGTCTCAGATCTAACAACGGTGGTGAGTATTGCAGCAAAGATTTTGAAGATTATTATTCCTCTAATGGTATTTGTATGTAGAAAATAGTTCCAAGGACTCCACAAGAAAATGGAGTGGTTGAGCATATGAATAGAACAATAATGGAGTGTGCACTGACTATGAGATTGCATGTTGGGTTGCCTTTAAACATGTGGGCAGAGGCTATAAACACTATTGTTTATTAAATTAATAGAGGTTCATCTAATCCTTTGGGTTGTGGTATTCCAGAGGAAGCATGGATGGGTAAGAAGGTAGTTATTCTTTTCTCAGAACCTTCAGTTGTGAAGCATTTGCATATATAGATTTTGAAAATAGAACCAAACTAGAAGCTAAGTCAAAGAAATATAAATTTGTTGGATATGGCATTGATGGATTTGGTTATAGCCTTTGGGATTTTGAAAATCAAGAAATTGTGAAAAGCAGGGATGTCATATTCAATGAGAAGGTGTTGTACAAAGATCAGTTGCAACAACATGAGAAGAAAGAAAATGATTATGTAGTGCTGGATGATATTCCAAATAGTGATGTTCCAGTGGTTCCTCATGCTCCGCAACAACAACAATAGCAAATAGATGATCTTCAAGGATAAGTAGACCTCCGAAAAAAAAATCTCCCTCTTTGTATTTTATTTTATTAATTGATGTAGGTGAGCCAAAATGTTATGATGAAGCTATGCAAGTGGATTCCAAGGTTCATTGGGAGCATGAAATGGAAGAAGAAATGGACTCCTTGCCGAAAAATCAGACTTGTGAATTATGCAAGTTGTCTGCAGGTAAAAAAAAATTTACGTAACAAATGGGTTTATAGAATGAAAGAGGAAGATGGAGGTAAGAAAAGATTTAAAGCTAGGTTACTTGTAAGGGATTTGCATAGAAAAATGGCATTGATTTTGATGAAATCTTTTCTTCGGTTGTTAAAATGACTTCCATTCGTACTGTTTTAAGTATTGTGGCTACTGAAGATTTGCATTTGGAACAACTAGATGTTAAAATTGTTTTTCTCCATGGTGATTTGGAGGAAGAAATATATATGGAACAACTACAAGGATTTGAGGTCAAAGGTAAGGAGAAATTAGTGTACAGATTGAAGAAAAATTTATATGGCTTGAAGCAAGCACCTCGACAATGGTATATTAAATTTGATAGTTTTATAGCTGACCAAGACTACAGCTAGTGTAATTCATACAATTGTGTTTATTTTAAGAGGTTAGATGATGATAGCTACATTATTTTATATTTATATGTTGATGATATGCTTGTAGTGGGATCTAACATGGATCACATAAGGGATTTAAAACAATAGTTAGCAAATTCATTTGCTATGAAGGATTTGAGGGCAGAAAAACAAATCTTTGGTATGAAGATTACTAGAGATAGAAAAAATATAAAAAAAAAATTTATCTCAGGTTGATTATATTGATAAGGTGTTGCAGAGATTTCATCACTAGTTCCAAAACAACAATAAACTACTAAAAACTTCCTATAAATGACTACAGTTGGTCATGTGACCACTAGTAGTTTATTGCCAGTCATATATAACGCGACCAGATTGATGACTAAACCATTTTTAGTCATTTATTGGTGGTTTTGATTGATCGATTTGGTAGTACATTTAGTCAATTTAATCATTCATTGTTGTGATCTGGTCACTTATTTAGTCACTTTTTTCCACTGATATATTTAGTCATTGATTGTTGTAATCTGGTCACTTATTTAGTCATTTTTTATTCACTGATATATTTAATTTGTCACTTATTTAGTGGTTGATTTAGTCATTTATTTTTGTAATCTGGTCACTTATTAGTTGTTTATTTAGTCATTGATTGTTGTAATTTGGTAGTATATTTAGTCATTTTTATTCACTAATTTTACTGGTCATATATCTAGTCATATTTATTCACTATTCACTGATTTATGTAAATCGGTAGTATATTTAGTCAATTTAATTATTAATTGATGTCAATTAGTAGTATATTTAGTCATTTTAATTGACTGATGTTTGAGGATTTAAGCATAAAACAAAAAAATACACATCAATCATCAACTGCACACAATAAGACAACCATTGAAAAGGCAAAATTGGTGAACTTTATTAATAAAAAAAAGGTTTTCTAGTTACAACTTACAAATAGAGTATTACAATTGATATTTTCAATCACAAGACTAAAAATCTACATTACAATATTGCAGAGAAATGACTGCAAGAAAGAAGCTTCTCCAAAAGACTTATGCAATGATGGAAACACATGCTTGAAGCCCTTCAATGTGAGCACATGCCCCTTTCATCTCTTAAAACTTCTACATGGGAAATCTTCCTGGAGCAAGTTGTAACATGTAGAATCCAAGGAGAGTGTTGATCGTGTCCCATATATGAAGCTCTCTCCTTCAACGCAGTTAACAATAACCTAGCTAGAATATTTCCTCCTTTATATGCAACGTGCCATCTAATATGAGCAACATGGTGTTGCATTTTTCACCATGAATGAAGTTGTGCCTCAATACAACCAACAAAATTAATATTAGTCTCAATTCAGAAAGAATAAAAGTGCATTGTCTATTGCAAGTTTACAAAATAAATTACAAACATAGCAGAAAGATAAATCTATTAAAAAAATATAGCCTTGTCAACAAATGCCTTAAACAGAGTGTTCAACATAGGCCTGAAATATGCATATTGAACCCTTGATTTCAGAACCTTGTTCAAAGTTTAAGAAAGGTGATGTACTTAGATTATAGAATGAATTTGACATTATAGAATGAAGGCTGGGTAAGTGCACCAAGATGGTTCCCAAAAAGGGGGCTTAAGTGGCCACTTTTTTTCTAAAATCAGGAAATGCTGACCTTGGATGTGAAATTGAGGATAGTTACACTCAAAATTTTGAGATGGAACAAAAACAAGGATCAAAGTGCTCTAAGTCTACTTTCTAAGCTACTAATTTATTTTGAAAATGGTTGAGATTAAGGGGTTCAAAAGAGGTATGTACACAAATTGGTGTTGTTTTTGTCAGAAAAACATAACATAGTAACTCTTGTACGACCTAAGCACGGTGAACTTTTTTGTAGTATTTTTAAAATCACTACAGTAAGAAATTAGCTAATAGTATCTAGTTGATGCACAATTTTTCTGATAATTTTTTAATGAATATTTAATTTTTTACTATTTTTCTAAGTGGGCACTTCCTGAAAAGCAGAATTTTGGCCGTGCTCCACCTACAAATTTTGGAAAATAATTGATTTTTTTTTCTTTTCTTTTTTAAATTTGTAGAATGGAGTCTAGTTTCTAAAAATGTAATTTATTTGAAATTTTGATGAACGGTTAATTTATAACAAAAAAAACTGTCGGTATTGGCATGGTGTGATGGTTTATTGGTGGCATTGTTGTTCCTGCCACCAAGGTTCAAACCCCGTTGGGGTGGTATTGTTGAATGGTTGTATCTGGTTCATAGCTCCGGTCAAAAGCGTTTACCCCTTGAATAAAAATGAAAAAATATAACAAAAAAAATACCAAACTCTTCTTTTTGGAAAAAAAATAGACATACAAACAAAAGAAATTATGGATGAAAGGCTTAACATTATCAAAAAGTGAAAAAAATTACATCGTTGGATAGCTAAGAGAGAACCTAACATTACCCATGTTTTCGCTTTTGTCGATATTGAACTAGATGCAATCTTGATGGTGAGCACAAACCCGATTATGTGAAAAATTGTAGAATTTGCAAAAATACGTCTCTGGCCTTGTTGGGAATGCCCTCCAAGCCTTTGGGTTGGTATTCCAAGGCAAATATTTTCACTTTTTTCTTTGTTTTTAATGTGAAATAATGCGAGCACGTTATAACACGAACGCGTTATAACACGAGTGCATTTTTTAAAACTTTTTTTAAAAGTGGCCAGAAAATTGGTACCCAACTTCATGCACCCGCCCGACTATCAACACTAACCAAACTGGAACAACATTATGAACAGAAATTTCATGGAAACTAATCCCAAGAATGCCATCAGACTTAATTAGACAACAAAAATGTCAACCCTGGTTCATGTGTTATCTAAGTAAAGACCTACACCATGGAAGAATCCATTTATACATAAATTCCAAATTAAGTTGATGAGAAAAGATCTTTGATATCCAACCCGGAAGCCTTAACATCCAAAAATTACTAACCTAATGTTTCACAACAAGTTTCCCAACTGTGACATCATCTTTACTTAAGAAACCAAATATTGATCCACTGCCATATTGAATCTCACAGGATTCTCCTTCACAAACAAAAAATGATATATATTATTTTTTTACCAACTTCCTTAATATCCCCATGTAAGCAGACTAAACTAAGTGAGGTTGAGGGTTTGAAGTAGAGTACCATCTTCTTGGTATGTGCTTGACTTTGATGACTTGTATCTTGAATGAAAATAGCAAGCTAGTTGCACTGTAAAATCATTGTCACAAAAATAACCACAAAATCCTCTTTAATTAAAATAATCTTTCTAGATATTTCAGTTAATTTCTAAAAGAGCTAATTTCACTATCCAAACAACCATCAATCCATTTACTGTATGTAATTTCCCAGAATTCAGAATTTGAATGTAATGAAACTAACCATTATTACCAAAGATTTGACACCAAAATGTAGTACAAAATGAATTGTTTGACATAATGCCTCAAACAGATGTCATCCCATGGAATGAAATGATATGATTGCAAAATGTGCACAAAATGGATTTTGCAAGGAAGCTCTCAAAATCTTTGAATTAATGAAGTACTCTAGAACACCGACATTGTAAGCTTTGCTTGTGTTCTAGATGCATGCATTCATGTAGGTTTAGTGGATGAGGGATGCACATACTTCACACATCAGTAACCCTTATTGCATTACATATATAGTTGACCATTAGGTGTGCATGGTTGACCTTCGTGCATGTGTTGGCTATCTTGAGGACACCCTAAACATTATTACTGAGATTCCAGTTAAACCTTTGGTTCATGTGGATCGTATATGAATATAGGTTGAGTATTCTAGCAACATTGCTTTTTTAGTTGGATCCTAAAAATGTTGCAGCTTATGTTCTTCTCTAAAACATCTGTGCAAAAGTGAGCAGGTGTGGTGAGGTTCAAATAGTAAGGAGATTGATGAAAGATAGAGGAATTAAAAAGATACGTGCATGTAGTTGGATTGAAGGGCGTAAATGGATACATGTTTTTTGTGTAGGAGACAAATCACATCCACAAACATGGGAGATCTATGCAAAATTGGAGAAATTGGCTTGGCAAATGAACACAGCAGGATATTTCCAGATTCAGTACTTTTACTCAATGTTGTGGAATGGAAGAAAAAAGAATCATTTATCTACCACCATAGTGAAAAGTTAGCAATTGCATTTGGTTTGTTAAACATGGCCCCTGGTACAATTATTAGAGTTGTTAAGAACCTTCGAGTATGTTCTGATTTTCACACTACATCTAAATTCATCTCCAAGATTGTTGCAAGAGAAATTATTCTAAGAGATGTGAACCATTTCCATCATTTTAAATAGGGACAATGTTCTTGTGGAGAGTATTGGTGATGCTAAATAAAACAATCTAAAAAATAGGCTTACACTATAATAATGTGCACTACATCAGATATCCAGTAATAATGAAGGGACATCCATCAAAACATAACAACAGGGATTGTTTTTGTCATATGTTGTAGTTACAAGTGCCCTGCTAGACATACATGAAAATGTGGAAGCAATATACACAAGGAAAGCAAACTATTTCAAAAAAATGCCTCAAAGAAATGTGATATTTATTTTTATAGTTTAACCATGATACCGCACCATTTTGACATGATCCTTGCGGTGATGCGGGATGTTACCACTACATCGCACCGTTATTGCTCGACCTTTGCGGTAATGCGGGATGTTATTGCTACACCGCACCGTGCCTTCTTGGCTCTTGTGCGGATGCGGGATAAGTATTTTGAGTTACCGCCATACCGCACATTTATTGCTTGGCCTTCACAGTAATGCACGATGTTACCGCTACACTGCACCGTGCCTTCTTGGCTCTTGTGGTATGGTAGTATTATGAAACTTGTCACAACAGTCTTATGAAACTTGTCAATATTTATGGGAACCTTTTAAATTACATTCAGATCTATAAGGAAACTATCCTATAGGGATGACAGTCCCAAGAAACATGGCAATGGTTCCACCAATAAATAGTTAACTAGAAACCATGAATTTTCAATGCATAATGGAGAATATACAGAGAGTTAAGTCAGTGATAAAAACATCCTTGGAGAATTGTCATCAAAAGTATGACAATCTAAGAGTTCGTAGTAGAAAATCATATACCCTCAAAGATCTAACAGTCATAATAGACCTAGTGATACTTTCAGAGTCATAAGAATAAATTCATAAGAGAATATATGCAAGAGCATGAAAAGACACTAAGATGGAAGGGTAATTGGTAGAGTTGAAGAATCAGACCTGTAGTGAGAAGGTAGGGAGAACAAAGTAATTTACAGTCAAGAGCATCATGGCAGTTTCTCAGGTGACTATATTTGGGCAAGGAGAGAACTTAGTGACAACATTACCATCAAAACAGTAAGGATACTCAAAACCCTACCAAACCCTAGGGCGTTTTTCATCACCTTGTAGATATCTCAAACATGCATGAAAATATTTCACAGAGACTAAAATCATCTCTATTTTTTATGATCACAAAAAGTAACAAAAATTTAGATTTACAAGTGATGGAAAGTACATGGAAAGTATACTATGCTAAATTTATTTTTTTTTAAAAGCTTAACCATTAACTATCCAATAGAATCTAACAAAATACAAGTATACAATGAAATACTATGATTAACAAAATGATAATTTTAATGGTTATCTTAAGGTAGACAAAAAAAAATTGTGCAAGTGAAAAATACTACTCTTAGATTATTCTGAACAAATAACATTTTCATTTACATCATTTTCAAGCAGCGGTTTTTTAGATCCGTCCAGCTGTACAAAAATCAAATCAAATATGCAACGATCTCAAAGATCTGAAGGTTTAAAAATCTGATATTTTAAGATCTATTCTTGGGTGTATCCTACAAACTTCATCATAGAAGGATAGGTCATCGCCTCATTTAGACCTGGATGTGGAACTACCTTTGTTGTTTCCATAGAATCCAAAATAGACCTAACAAATGCTGGAAGAAATAACCTTGTAAACACGCAAAAGGAAAAGCTAAATCAGTAGTAATTTAGCTATTCAAATAGCTTAAATAATTTTAAGTTATAAAACTGATAAATAGGCTTTAGCAATTCAAAAAAAATCCACTTCTAAAATTTTAAATATCTTTATTGTATCTATTTACTGTTGTTAGAGAGTTGCAAACTGTGAATTGTCCTCTATCCTATAGGACTGAGAAAGGAAGAACACTTTCAAACAGTGATTGAACCATAACAAACAGTCCAAAAACAATGAAAGTTGTTGTCAAATGGTGACAAAGATTTGTCCTCTAAGTCATTTGCACATGGTGATTGAGAACATAGTGAGTATGAAGTAAAAGAGAACTGGATCATAGCACTGCAAAATGGTCATGAGTTATGCAATGAACTTAACTATTCTTTTGATCACAAAACATGGTGAGTAAGAAGTAAAAGAGTACTGGATCATAGCACTACAAAATGGTCATGAGTTATGAAATGAACTTCACCATTCTTTTGATTACAAAGGAGATCAAGATAATAACCAACATACTGATGTGCACAGAGAATGTTCATGGAGTGCAAACTTCCTTACAAAACAATTACCACAGCAGAGTTTGAAGTGAATTACACTTGCTATTTTATGCTGATATGGATATGTTCTAATCTGTAGTTAATTGTTGTAGCATAACAGATAGGCTAAATAGTTGTTCATATACCATAGTTTCAAATTCTAAATTGCTATACCTTATTCTAGGAGCAAATCACAAGGGGATTTTATACATAAGACACCATTGTTTCAAATTCAAAATTGTCGGCTCTTTCACAATTGTTTGCTTCATTTATTTGACCTAAGACAACCTTTTGTATAGAATATTCTCTCAAAATCACAGTAAAATCCTTTATTCTTGGATTATTGTTCAAAATCTTTCCCATCATAACAATGAACAAAGGCATCAGTCATTAACCTGAACTTTGCAAGAGTTTCATCAAATTCTACTTTTCCACTCTCTTTTCCATTCTGAATTTTATTCCCAATTTCATCCATGAATAACTTCCTCAGCCTATAGATCCTATTGTTAGCCATAACTTTACCAAGTGTCGAAGATAGCTTTGAGTTTTTACCCAAGCAGCAATTGACAAAATTCGGCCTTACCAGATGCTCCTAGAATAAGGTATAGCAATTTAGAATTTGAAATTATGGTATATGAAAAACTATTTAGCCTATCTTTTATGATACAACAATTAACTACAGGCTAGAACATATCCATTTCAGCATAAAATACTAAGTGAAATTCACCTCAAACTTTGTTGTACCTGAGTATGGAAGTACCTAAGCTTCTGGTGTTTCTAGACGGAACCTATAGCAGAAAAGTGTAGTCTCCAACTAAAGGAACCATCTTCGGAGCTCTTCCCTAAAATGAGGGTTGAAAACATTAGAAGAAAAGCAATACCATAATTCTAAAGTAACAATTTGTATCAAGCCAAATGTCAGAAAGTATAATTAAAAAGACAAATCCTTACAATTGGACCTCAAATTGGACCAAGAAAATTTATGATTTTATCTTTAGAATGTAGGAACTTTCTTTGTCAGAGCTTCACAACCTCAAATTGGATCTCAAATTGGACTGATAAAATTTATGATTTTATCTTTAAAATGTAGGAACTTCCTCTATCGAAGCTTCACTACCTCAAATCGGGTTTGAAATTGATCCAACAAATTTATGATTTTATCTTTACAATGTACAAACTTTCTCTATCAGAAATTAAAGATCTCATGTTGGATCTCCAATTGGACCAAAAAAATTATGATTTTATCTTTAGAATAAAGGAACTTCCTCTCTCGGATATTCAAAAATTCCTACAGTTAGGTTCTACTTCCAACCGAAAGCACTCGGAAGTGTTTCACACCAGCTCAAGGTACTCTCCAACCTGGTTATGACACCGATAGCAATCCAATTTTTCCTGAACCCTCCATACCCAAATGTTGCATCACAATCTATTCTTCCTGCACATAATAATGCCACATATTAACCCCTTCTAAATAAAACTAAAAATTATCATAAAACCATAATTAATAAATCATTTTAGCTTCAGAAAGAATCCAATGTCATTTACTATCAAAACAAAAGTTGTATAAATCACAAAAAATCCATGAAGCAATCCATCCAAAGAGAAAATAAGCAATGTAAGGATTTGAGCAATATAAGTCCAAAGGGTTATGCTGTAACAGTAATGGAATCACCATAAGAGCACAACCGAGGAACAAATCCTTGTGACTATAATTATGTGATCCATAACTCTATTGGTCATGTGGCACAATTGTGTTATAACAAATACAAGATGCATTCATGTGTGACCCAAGTTTAATGTGGTTGTGTTGTGATAGAAATGGAGGCACTCATATGAGCACAATTCATGTACAAATCATTATCATCACAATTAGGTTTCAATCATCATTGGGTGCATTCAGGTTGTCTCAAGTTTAACCGGTTACGATGTAATGATAGCATGATCCAAGAGCGATTACCTCTTGCTGCAATAGAGAGCCTATAACTCTGGTTGATATGCAGAGTGGTTATGTTATATCAATTATGTAGTGCATTCAAGCACAACCCATGTTTAATGGGATATTCTAGAGAGTGGTCAATATTTTCTAAACCTTATGAATGTTACTTAAAAGTGTACAGCTTAAACTACAAACCAAGTTTGTTACATACTTGAATACAATCTTGGGTTATCACAAACTATAATAATGTGATATGCTAATAACCATTATGGAAAGTATTAAAGAAAGACACATGCTATATAGGATGCATTTCCTTGATCAGGTTTGCATACCTTAATGATCAAACACAAGCTTCCCACACACTCTAGGATACAATCCAAGATCATACCACAACCTTGTCAAGACAGCTAATTTTTTGACCCAAGATTTAAGGTTTTTTTTTAATACCAACATAAGCATTGGTAAGAGCATGACTAGGGTACAAACCCTAGGATTTCGTAGAAACATAAACAATAACTCTAGAAAATTAGTGAGGTTGCAATACCAAAAAGATTGAGACATTGTAGCCAATAACAAAATCTTGCAATCTAAAGATTGTAGCCAACAACAAGCACACTATTTAGCTCGGTGACATTTGTAAATGCAATCTATGGTAAGAAGAATGACATTCACTTGAGATGTGATAGTCAAAAAGAGGCTGAGCAGTGACAAGATAATAAAGCTCAAACCTTGCATAGTAAAGTGGAGATTTTTAACAGTGAGTTTCCTTACCCCCTTGTTGACCTTAAGGGTTTTTCAAATGCTTTTGGCAGTGTTAGACAAGGCAAATGCAATCGAGGAATGACTGTCCAAATGAAGTAACAGTGGTAATCACAGGTTCAATGTTTCTTCTTAGCCATTGTATAATGGAGGTAGTGGATTGCATGTTTGAGCAGTGTTTTGAGACTCATCAAAGATGGGAGAATAGTGAATAATACCTTGTGGACTGTGAAGTAGTGACAATAATATTGAAGGATCTTAAGACCCACAATACCATGAAAAAATGAGTCCCTTGTAGTAAGTAGGCAGTCTATAGGGCATAGTTTGATTTTATAGAAGGATGCTCATGAAAGGAATCTTCAAGTGACAATGAGTGAGTTGTTTGAGATTGTATCCGAGGTGCAATATCTAGTCTTAAAGGAAGTTAGCAAAGTAGTAAATGTGCAAGAAAATCAAATCGTACATACAAACAATTCACAATGTTATCTTGCATAATGCCTTGAGTTTGAAGACAAAAATCTCATTGTATCTTGATGAAAGTAGTGACCTTAATGGTCAATCACTGGCAACCATGATTTTAAAACATGCTATTGTGCTTATGGAGGTAGCATTTTAAGCAAGTGAGTGGTGGTTTGGAACAATGGCAGGTATGAAGGACTTGCTTTATATGCATACTATGTAGTCTAGCTTAAGACAACGTTCTTAGAAGAGATTGAAGGTGGATTATGGAACTCAAGGGTTACCATGATAAGGATTAAAGCAAAGACTAAGATCTATTTAAAAGCCACGGTCATGAAGATATTAAAGATGTCACATACAAAAATCCTAGCAGCTGGAGTAATGAATACAGTGACAAAGAGGACAGTGTGCTGGGGCAGATTTAGGAGATCTCCACATTATCTAATTACAGGAAAAATACATCATTTATTTATTTTTTTAAAATTAAAATAAATAATTCTAAACCCTATATAGGATACATTGATACTTCAAAAACATCTAATTTATTTTTTAAAATTAAAAGAAATCATTATAAACTCTATATAGGATACATTGATACTTCAAAAGCATATGAAGGAATTTGAGATTATGCAAATCTATGTCAATTAAATATGTGGATTACAAATAGTAGCGGGAACAATGTAACCTTTGTTGAGTAGAGCAGGAATGAGATAAGCAACAATGAATCCTATGCCTCTTGTCACACACATCTCCTTACCATTTTATGTCATTCTTTACTGAAACACTTCTCCATTTTGGTGGGCTATGCCTAAAAATAATGTTTCGACGAAGGTTTTAGAGTATGTTTATTAAAATGAAAACTCCATTATGGCAGGCTATGCCTAAAAATAAGATTTCGACGAAAGTTTTAGGGTATGTTTATTAAAGTTTTAGAGTATTTTGGCAGGCTATATTCTTGATTCCTTAAATGATTTATTCAAATGGATTGTGAGTAAATAAATGACTAACTATTTAGTCATTTTTATTTGTGTGACTAAATAATTTTTAGTCAATGACCAAATTAGTCATTTATTTACTTATTTATAGTTGAGTTGCAAAAAATCAGTAGAATTTAGTCATTTTTAGTTGTTGTGACTAAAACTTTTAGTCACCTAGTCATTTATTTGCCAAATTCTACTAGTGCATATGGAGAATGCAAAAGCTTTCAGCACACCTTTTCCTAGTCATGTTAAACTAACTAAGGATATGTGTCCAAAGACACAAGAGGAAGCAAAATGTCCAAGGTACCATATGCTTTAGTTGTAGGCAGTTTAATGTACACCATGGTATGCACGAGACCGTATATTGCACATGTCATAGGAGTTGTTAGCAGGTATATGAGTAATCCCAAAATGGAGCATTGGAATGCAGTAAAATGGATTCTCAGGTATTTGAGAGGTACATCTATTAAATGTTTACATTTTGGGGGCTCTAATACTAATTTAAGAGGCTATGTTGACTCAGATTCGGCAAGGGACATTGATACCAAGTGGAGTACCACAGGTTATGTTTTTACAATTGGTGGGACAGTCGTAAGTTAAATTTCTTGGTTGTAAAAGATGGTTGTTTTATCCACCATGAAGGAAAATTATGTAGCTACAACAAAGGCAATCAAAGAGATGATATGGCTGCAACTTTTAATGGAAGAGCTGGGAAAATAGCAAGTTGAAAGTTACTTGTTTATGAATAGTTAGAGTGTTATACATCTTGTAAAGAATTATGCCTTGCACTCAAAAATAAAACACATATAGCTAAGATATCATTTTATTCAGTCGGTGTTGGAGGATGGAAAAGGAAGGCTAGAGAAGATTCATATGAATGACAATCCATTGGATATCTTTACGAAGGAAGTGCAATGGAAAAGTTGAGCTCCTCTTCAGCTTCAGTTGGCCTTCAAGGTTGAATTTAACTAAAATAGAACAACAGGGTCCAAGGTGCTTATTTCCCATGGGAGTTGTAGGGGCAGTGGTGTTATGATCAGTCTCCAAGTGCTAGATGGTATGGAGTGGAGTCTGATCTGTCTCCAAGTGGGAGATTGTTGTGTTATGGAGACAAATCAAACTCAGACACAAAATCTTCATATTATTTGTATTAAATAATTTGTTGCACTATTAAATATTTTTCCGTACTTGTATTTAAAATAACAATTACAAACAATTATGAAATATTGGAAATGATCAGTTATAATATTTAATGAAGACATTTGCATTTAGTTATTGTAACCGCCTAAAGAAAACGCGTTATTGGGTGCATGAGACAAAACCAATGGCCACGCTTCATTTGTAATTAATGGGACATATGTGGGAACATATTCCAACACTCGGATCAGAGTTTTGTGTGCAGTAGGTCGTGAAAAATGTTAGCAAAAATTTATAGTTTTTGTGGCTAAAAAATGCAGGAAGTGTTGCAGGTACCCGCAACAAAGGTTGTGTAAAAACAACAGTTGAAAAATGTGATGAAAAACATTGTTGTAAGTTGCAGATGTTGTTGCACGTATTTGTAAAGGTTTTTGCTAGAATTTTAATATATATTGGACCCTTTGTTGGTGGACATAGTCCAGTTTTGGGTGAACCACGTTAAATCTTTGTGTTGTCTTCTTACTGTTCTTTTTTCTAGGTTTTATAAATTTGTTGTGTTTTCACATTTTTTTTGCATTTAATTGATAAGTTATTGCCTACAATCTCTAACATCATCTACCTAACTCAGACTTAATTCAATATTTTCTATGTAGTTGGAATGGTTTCATGCTTCATGCAAAATCCTCAAGGGCTTCATTAGGTATTTGCCAAAAATTTATTATGTTGGACATAAAAGGCCTTTAAAGATACGGGATTTACTATATAACCAATACATATTTAGAATTTGATTGGATTAATGATATTGATGGTTGTAAGTCTACATTAGGCTAAAACTTTTACTTTGGTTCTGATCCAATTTTTTAGTAAAGAAAAAACCAACATGATAGTGCTCTTTCTTTGTAATATCCTAGGGTTTACATATTTTGTTTTTTACAATCAAATCTAATTAGGTATAACTCACAATTAGATCTGTAGATCTAAAATTGGGATAAAAACTAAACACCAATGATTGACAAAAAATAATGACTATTTAGTTTAATTCCAATTTCATGCAAGGGAACACCACCAAAATCTACTTCTTAATTGCAATAAAAATGAAGATAAATTATCTATAAGTATCCATAGGTTTGAGCCATTAAGAATAATAAATCACTTACTATTGGTAATGAAATTTTGTGATCAAAATAAACAAGATCTTTTCGATGATCTGATTTAGAACAACAACCTAGTCGCTTAGGAAAGACATCATTCACCTGTTACAATCCCCCAAGATTGAGGCATGGAACCCTCATTCAACCACCTTCATATTTTGTTGACCTCCAAGAATTATGAACATTTGTCCACTGAGGGCCCGCTTGATTTAGCCCACAATATACTATGACTTGGACACGCCCCCTTACCCTATGCTCTTTTCTCTGGAAACTTGGTTGAATGGAGTGCGCCTAAGTCTTCACAGTAGTTCCCTCCACAATGGCCTAGTTTTGTTCTTAACCATCACTCAAAATTTGTCCACAATTGCCTAGACCTATGCAAGAATGCATAAAAATAAGGAAATTGCAAAATGGAAGTGAAAATGGAATAAGGAGGGGTTAGGGTTCTGTCTAACCACCTTGCACCAATCCAGGTTTTCATCCTAATAGTGTCACCATTTGTGAACATATTCCAAATCCTGAATGCCCCTCTCAGTGCCCAACAAGGTCATAAATATATGCTTCCATATGAGGCACATAACCCAGCAAGGCACCAAAATTTGAATTTTAAAATATTATTTATTTATTTTAAAGATATACATTATTTAAATAAATTTAGTAGAGCGGTGTTTTAAAACACCCTATTTAGGTTGGCTCAGGCTGACCTAATTTAATAGGTTCATGATAGTCCCCTCTTCCTGAATTGGATTTTCCCTCAAACCATTTCAAACTCAAATGCTTTAAAATATCCATTCCTTCCCATTCTACAACTTCAAGTGGAAGAATTTTTCATTTCACCATTTATTCAAAATGACCTTGTCAATCTCTTTTTCCTTATATCAATGATGGCTTCGAGATCCAAAACTAGTTTCCCTTAATCGTCAAGTGGAATCAACTCTAATGAGGGAGTGACCTACTATCCCAAGGCCCTTCTTCAAGCATGACACATGAAAAACGGTGTGGATCCTTTTGTTCATTGGAAATTCCAGCTCATAAGCAACCTCACCAATCCTCCTTATGATTATATAAGGGCCATAGAATCATGGTTTCATATTTTCTTCCCCACTTCCCTTGAGTGAGGATTTTTTATAGGGTTGCAACCTCAAAAATACCATGTCCTCCACCTCAAAAACCATCTCAATTCGATGGTGATCAACATATAGCTTTTTCTGATTTTAGGCTTGTTGTAATTTTTCCTTGAGTGTTTTCATAACATCCAAACTTTGTTGAATCAAATATTTAGCCCCTAGTACTCTACTATCTGAAAGAATAAAATTCATCAAAGAAATGGCATCATAACCATAAAGTTCTTTAAATGGGGCCATACCTATTGAAATGTGATATGTTGAATTGTGGCAATACTCCCCAAGGTACAACCATTTGATCCATGTTATTTTTTGTCCTGTAACATAGTTCCTCAAGTAACCTTCTATCCATTTATTCATAATTTATGTTTTCCCATCATTTTGTGTATGGTAGCTAGTGCTTGGGGTCAATTCTATGCCTGTCAATTGAAAATGATTTTTCCAAAACAAACTGATAAATATGTTATCCCTATCACTTTAATGTTCCTTGGCAACCCATGAAGTTTAAAAATATCCCTAAACAAAAAAATAAACAACTTGTGGAGCCTTATACTCCAAATAAATGACATGAAAATGAACATATTTAGTGATCCTATCAACCACCACATAGAGACAATCCTTATCTTGCACCCTTGGAAGGCCTGTCATAAAATCCATGGAGATATTCTCTCATTTTTTATTTGGAATGGGTAGGGGTTGCAACAACCCAATTGGAAAAATATGCTTCTTCTCTTTTTTTGACACACCATACATTCCCTAACATGATTCAACACATCATTTTTTATCCCTTTCCATGAAAAAAAACTCTTTACTTTCTTGTATGTCTTGTAGTATCCTAGGTGACCAACAAGTGTTGTGTCATGACATGCCTTTAAGATTCTTCCTCTCACCTTCGATCCTTGTTCAAGATACATCCTATCCTTGTATACGATGAGCTCATCCACCACTTTGTACCTATCATCTTGCAACTTCCCATCCAAAATGTCAATGGAAAATATGTTCTTGGCTTACTCAATAATTATAGAAGCTTTCCAATCAGCAGATATGAAAATCATAGAGCAAAAATAAGGTTTCCTAGATAGTGCATTGACCACCACATTATTCTTTCCCTTAACATACTCAGTGTCAAAATATTAGCCTTGTAACTTACCCTTTTTTGCTATCTATCATTCAAATCCTTTTGATTGAGGAATAATCTTAAGCTGTTATAATTCATTTTCACCGCAAACTTCTTAGAAACCAAGTATTACCTTAATTTAGCCAATGCATGCATGATTTCTAATATATCCTTGTCATAAATAGATAAGCTCCTTTCTATCTCCTTGAGCTTCCTACTCTTTAATTCTATGGGGTGTCTATTTTGCATCAAAATTGCTCCAATCCCCTCTCCTAAAGCATCATGTTTCAAAATGAAAGGAAGTGAGAAATCTGGAATAACCAAAATTGGACATGAACTTATTACCTCCTTGAGCTTGTCAAAATTTCTCTATGCTGAAGGGCTCCAAGAGAAATACCCTTTCTTCATCAAGATCGTCAATGGGGTTACAAGTTGTAAGAAAACTTTTACAAACCTCTGATAGTATCTGCATAATCCCACAAATCCCCTCAAATGTGTCAAATTTCTTGGTCTAGGTCAATCTTGTATTGCCTTGATCTTTTCCTTGTCCACACTAACCCCTTGGGCACTAATCTTGAACCCCAACTATGATATTTCAATCAAATCAAACTCACATTTGGATGCATTGGTGTAGAATGAATGCTTCTCAAGTATGCCAAGTATTTCATATATATGCCTCAAGTGATCCTCCCATGTTTTACTAAATCAAGATATCATCGAAGAAGACCAACACAAATTTCCTTAGTTGAAAAATAAATACTTGATTCATGCATGATTGAAAGGCGGCAGGTACATTGGTCAACCCAAATGACATGACCAAGAACTCGTAGTGCTTATAGTGAAATTTAAAATTTGTCTTGTGCACATCCTCATCCTGAACCCTTATCTAATGATTCCCCTGATCGTAAGTCAATTTTGGAGAAGTACCTTGCACCATGAAGCTCATCAATCCTGGGTATGGGGTAGCAAATTTTTATTATCTTTTCATTGAGGGCTCTATAATCGATACACATTCTCATAGTACCATCTTTCTTGTTGACGAACACAATTGAAGAGACAAATGGGATGAAGCTTGGTTAGATGTGTCTCATGTCAAATAGCTCCTTAATTGCCTTCTCAATCTCCTCATTGTACCTCCTAGCATGACTAGATTTGCTCTCCCCTTCAACTCAACCGTATGCTAGAAACATTTATTTGGTGGTAATCCTAAAGGAATTTCACTAAACACTTCACATCACTTGTCTAGGATGGGTTGGATTTGTATGTGCTAAGACCTCCCATCCTTGGGTGGACTTTTATTGGTAATCAAGCACTCTGTTGTTGGAAGATGAAATACTCTGAGAGGGGGGGGTGAATCAGAGTATTATAAAAATTTCAATTGACTTACAACTTGAACTAAGACCTTGAAACAATTTTGTGTAACCTTTTAATTGCAGAGTGAACATGGACAGGTCAACAAACTTTAACAACAGAATGACTGATCACAAAGACTTTACTTAACCATGTCAAAGCATAATTGTAATTGTTCATATTATACTGCTTGAACAATTCTTTTTCAATGCTTTATTTTCACATAACTTTATGCATAAGTTTGAACACTTTTATGACAGATTTAAACATTTATACAAGTATCAGAGCATTTGCACTAACATGTGACTGAAATGAGAAACATAAACATTTAAGCACATGAACTGAAAAATAGAATGCACAAATTTCATCACATAACACAATATTTTCCTGAGTGGAAAAACCCTCTTGGGGTATAAAAAACCACTCATAAATTGATCTTTTATTCATTCAAAAAGCACCAACTCTGTTACAATGGTGGAGCACCAACTCAACACCAAAAATTCTGAAGCACCAACTTCAATAGGAGCACCAACTCCAACATTACAAGATTATAGGAGCACCAAATCCTTTACAAATTTAGGAACACCCATTCCAAGGAGCACCAACCCCTTTTAACACATCATAGTTATAACATCCTATCAGAACCCTAGAAGTGCAGATTTTGCAACTCTAGAATTACAATAGAAGACTATGATAGATTTTCAATAAGCCCATTGAAGAATTTTGTATATCAACATCTTCTCAAATAATAAAAAGATTTTCAATATAGAACAACTTTCTATTTTTCTTAAAGAGTACTCATAAAATTTCTCCTTCTCTTCACCGATACATTCACAAAAATACCAAAGACCCTTCTTTACATAATCTATGCATATTCTCTTTTCAATCTCTTCAACCAAGCAATGGCAGAAAGCCATGCTTTAAATAAACAATGAAACTTGTGTAAATCATCAAAACTCTCGAGCTCAAACTTGAGTAACCAAAATGGAAAACACAGTTATCTGTAACTGCTTTTTGTTGCAAACTGAAAAAACTGTTTTTCAATCTTCATTTCGAAATGACAAAGATATTGTCAAGATTTTACCTCATTTTATGTCGACCAAATGTCAAATAGAAATATCATACAATTCACCAAGAATACCTTCATTTCCAGTTGCAATACAAACAACTACCTTGCAACTTCTTCCTTCATTCTAGCTAGCTCGAACAAAAGTTCACCAAAGTCTCAATACTAGCTCTGCAATTTTTGGATGGCGGCTAGGGTTTCTCAACTATCTTCTTCAAAAATCTTTACACTTCCCTTTGTCAAAAAAAACAATAATTTGGAGTCTGAACAAAACACAATGAATATTTTTTTTAAGTCTGAGATACCTATAATGTTGTCGCTGCCAAGTCAACCCCTCAACCATAATAAAAAACCAACCTTATGATGAGTTGTCAAATGCACATCACCAAAAGAAACTACCACATTTTATGTCACTGCCAAAGTGATCATATGCTTGTCGCGGGGTGACGGTCAAAGTAACTTAAAAACACATAATGTAAATTGACAGATGATGCAAACCGACAGACATATGATTTCACATGAAAACTGATAGCCATTTAAATGGCTTATATTTTAATCACCAAAGGCCGATGTATGTAACATTTAAACTTTAACCATTTTCGGCTACAATGTATAAGTCCTTGAAGCTCGATAAATGTGACTTCAACATTTAAACCAAAACCGGTAGTATGAAACATTATCAAAGGCCGAAACCTTTAGCCCTTCATCATATGCCAATTATCTTATTGTAATCAAAGGTGGTCACCAACTTATGTGACAAATAAATAATTTGAATAAACCATGCATTTTTCTCACAGGGTGATCAATGTAAACCATTAAATAACAAATCTGAAAATAATAACACTTGAACCAATTCAAGAAGAATATGTAATTTGTGTCATCATTCAAACTGAACCAGTTTCCCTATAGAATGATCATCATAAACCATGAAACAAGTGTGCTTTTGATGTAATGAAATTTATATTAGGGATTTCTCAAAATGCTCATCATGTGGAATGAATTCTGAGCTTGCCAAGAACCAAAAAACAAATATGCCAAAAATAATTCACCATATACCTGAACTTTGAATGATCCTGAAAGGATGATATATTCCTGAAATTTGAATGATCTTGAAAGGATGATATATTCCTGCTTATGAGAACAACAAGGTAGATATCAGTATCAAAACCAATAACCATATAACCACTGAAGTATCAAATTAACTGAAATCTAAAAAACTGACCCAAGCCACAAATCAAAGCCAATCATTGTAACTGATAAGCAACACAATGATGTACAATGATTCCAAAGCCATGAATGACCACCAATGATGATGTATCATGTAATACCCAAGCCAATCAATATGTACCAAAAGCTGAAAGTTGAAACCATGGACATCAACTGTCTATGAAGAAATCACATTACCAAAGCTTGTTTTGATATCAAGGACAAACAATCACAATAAACAATTGAAATCCAACATCTACTACCCAAGCCACTTCACCCCTACAAAAAGATCTCTCCATTCTCTTAGTTGAAACCACCATGGGACCTGTTGCCACATGAAATCGCACAAGGCTAAGTATTCCAATGACACAATGGAAATTAATTCAAGGTGTAGGACCTCGTAGAATGAGGTCAAATCTCCAAATAAGATCGAATTCCTCTCTAAACCAACTGAATAAATACTGGTCCAACCCAACATACGAAATCCTATTACTAATCCTATTTTATCAACTCATAGAGGAAAATCGAGAGAAGGAATGTTGGGAATTAAAAAGAAGGTGATACACCAAGAATAGAAATGTTTCTTCCCGCTCAAAATAGTATGGTGCACCAATGAAAAAAACCAAAAGGAATCACATAGTTTTCTACTCTATCAACTTCCAGAGGCACATATGGAGGTTAGGGTCTAACAAGATACTAGGAGGAAAGGAAATGTTCACAACCAGCATCTGCAAACGTAGTTAACACATCATGCAAGCACTAAACTAATAAAAATATACTCAAACATGAAGGTAAGATAGATATACACAACATATCAGGGGAGAGAAGAGGTAAAAATAACTACTTTCATTAATACAAAGGCATGAGCCTATTGAACATATGTTGTGATTGATGTCAAAGGTGCTCACTAATGTCAAAGGAGTGATGTCAATAGATTGGTGAGAATTCAAGAGATCGATGAGAATTAAATTTTAATTAATTCTGTCATGTTTGAGCTTTTAAAATTATGAGGAATTTTTTATCATGTCATGAAGAAGAGTGTGAAATATCATGCTTGTATCTATTCATATTGTTGCAAGTAGTCTGGATGTGTTTGGGGAAGTATTTTGTGGATTATTACTCATGCATTGTATTACACTATAATAGTATATTGCTTTGTAGTCTACTGTAGTTGAATGCCATGCCTTGCGACTTGAACCTAAAGTAAAGCTACTCATGATGTATCAAATTCCAAAGTTTTAGAGGTGGATCCCTAGCACACAAAAAGTTGGATATAGCAGAGTATTATTTGTGTTAACTGGCTAACTATGAACAACATCTGAGTGTTTGCACCAGAGAAGGGAAGTGTGTGTCAACTAGAGGAAGCATGTGAAGATCAAATGGGAATAGGTTAAGATCCTCGAAGGAAGTGCACATTATGTATTATTGGTGGCAACAAATTTGATTTAGGATCGACCCGCTACATGTTTTATATCAATTTGAATTTAGGTCCACCTTAGCCAACCTGGCCAACTACATATGGTGTTAAGGGATTCCTAACTGACATGAAATGATATTAATATAATGTGATATATATAATGACTAGTCATCATAGTTTAGGTTTTTTAGTTTTATATACTATTCGAGTGATGTAATGGGAGTTGCATCCAAATCATTGTGTGCCATTATCAGAAGATCATATGCTATGTAGGAGAGTATCTGAAGGAAGATCAGATCAAGCACAAGCTATGTAATCAATATTGAAGATTTGCATATCATTTCTTTGTAATCTGGTAGGATGGTGTCTTATCTATTGAGTTGGTGCTCAGATCTTTGTATTGGGGATTAGTGTCTCTAGCAGGTGGGTGCCTACAAATATAGTAGGGGCTTGGTTCCTCTGGTAGGTTGGTGCCTACTTCATGATTGTATGTTATTCATTATTTTTCTATGAGGTTGGATTTGGACAATAGCTCCAAGCAGCTCTTCTCACTGTGGTTTTTCCCATTCTAGGTTTCCACGTATATCTAGGGTTCATTGTATGACTATGTGCATTTGTGTTGGTTGATTAATACTAGTTGTTTTAATGATTTAAGATTCATGCTTGTAGAAGTGATTACTAGTAACACATGTTGAATTAAAGAGTTTTAAATAGATTTGATATACTAATTCACCCTCCCTCTCATTATATTGTGTTCCCTTCAATTGGTATCAAAGCTAAGTTCCTTTGTTAAAGCTTAACAGCTTGAGGTAGATTTAAGATGGCACACTTAGTGGCTCAAGAAGGATTTTTTGCAAACAAGGCACCACTTTTTGATGGAACCAATTATGATTTTTGGAAAGTAAGGATGGAATCATATTTGATGGCCATAGATTTGAGGTTTCACAATCTATTGTGGATAGATATGAGATCCTTGAAAGCCCTCCAAGAGATCAGGCTAGAAAAAAGGCACCACTTTTTGATGGAACCAATTATGATTTTTGGAAAGTAAGGATGGAATCATATTTGATGGCCATAGATTTGAGGTTTCACAATCTATTATGGATAGATATGAGATCCTTGAAAGCCCTCCAAGAGATCAGGCTAGAAAAAAGGCTTCTGAAAATAATGCCAAAGCAATAAATGATATTTTATGCAGTTTATCTAACTCTGAGTTTGTGACAATCATGCATTGTAAGACAGTGAAGGAAGTATGGAGTAAGTTACACAAAATTTATGAAGGTGATGACAAGGTCAAACAAGCGAAGCTTCAAACACATCGAAGTCAATTTAAAAGTTTAAAAAATGAAGGAAGAAGAAAGCATTACCAAATTCCTACTATGGGTTGATGAAATTGCTAACTCTATCAAATGTCTTGGTGAAGAACTGAAAGAAGGTATGATTGTGAAAAAGGTACCTCAAATCCTTGCTCCAAAAATTTGATGCAAAATTTTCTTCTATTGAAGAAGATAAGGATTTGAATACTCTAACTATGGATGAGTTACATGGAATTATAACTGCCTATGAAATGAGAATTGAGAATGAAAAATCTATAAGGAAAGAGGTTACATTCAAAGTATCCAAGAAGCAAGATGATCCAGATTCAAAAGATGGATCAGATTCGGAGGAATCAAACTTTGTCATAAAGTTACAGAGAAGTTCCAAAAAGAATAAAGGTAAGTTTTATTTCAAATTTTTTAATTGCAGTGAAGTAGGACATTTCATGGCTAAATGTCTATACAAATATTCTAGAAACAATGAGAAGAAATCATTTTCAAAAGGGAAAAGGGTTCAAAAGAGTTTCTCTATCAATGAGGAAGGTTACTCATCTAATCATAATGACCAAGCCACTTCCAGGAATGAAGGAGAAAAGGCTCTTTTCATGGCTATGGAAACCTCTGAAAAAGATGCAGAAATGAAGTCCATAAATGATGATGATGAAGTAGACCTTGTGGAATAATTGCTTTGTGTTGGAAAGGAAATTAAAGGGCTAAAGAAAATAATTGTGGAAGAAGTGAAATTCAAAGATAGTTTATCTCAGAATCTTGAGAAGACGAAGAAAATGGTCAATAATCTGAAGATTCAAGTGGAAGAAGCAAAGATGATAGAAGAAGTTTTGACAAAAAGGTTGTTGACAAGGGACAAGGATTGTGAAAATCTTGAAGCTGACATTGTGTCTCTAAGAAAATATCTTGAAAAAGTAAATCATTAGAAAATTGGGAAGAGCACAAAGAATTTGGATCAAATAATAGAAATTCAAAGATCACTGCATATAAAAACCAGTCTTGGTTTTGCTAATATAAAGAAGAGTAAGGTGACTGAGCAACCCATGAAGTCAATTGTTGAGAGTCCAGAAGAGAATGGCTCCAGAAGTTCAAAGTCTAAGCAAGTTGCAACATTCAATGAAAGCAAGGTGTTGACTAACAGTTCCATCCCAATGTACAGACAAAAATGAAGATCGGGAAGACAAGATTCAAGAGGACAAGGATGCAATACCAGGTTCAATCATTCTTTTTCTGGTTACTTTTAATTGCAATCCTTTTGGTCATAAGGTTGTGAATTGTAGAAAGGTTTCGACAAGAAGAAATGTTTTTTTAAGCATAAATGGATTTGCACCTTTGTATAATTTCAATATTATCTGTCACAAATGCAACAATTTTGGACATATTGCTAGAAACTATAGAAGGAATTTTATGATTCCTCCTTTATTAGACACAAAAGAAACAAGATAGAATGTCAGAACAGTAAAATAGATGAGGTTTGGAAGAAGAAACCAGATGAGAAAATATCAAAGAAATCCATGGTGGATCAGATTGCATTACATGCTCAAAAGGAGAAGAATCTATGGATCATTGATAATAGGTTTTCAATCGACATGGCCAGAGACAAGAGTAACTTCATGCACTTCAAGAAGTTTGATGGAGGATCTGTAACTCTTGGAAACAATTAAGTTGCTAAGATTACCGATAAGGGTATTTTGAGTCTTGATGGTGGAAAGAAAAAACCTCGTGATGTTCTATATGTAGAAGGTTTGAAGCACAATATTTTGAGTGTAATTCAAATGTGTGATAAATTCTATAAGCTCTAATTTAGTGTTAAAGGTTGTGAAATCAAAAAAATTGGTACCAATGAGTTAGTTGTGGAAGGAAGCAGGACTGGCAGTGATGTATATCATCTCAGTGAGGTAAATGGACAAATTTTCTTTGCAATACAAAGAGAAGAAATTTGGCTCTGGCACAAAAGGTTGGGACACATAAATGTTGATGATCTTGTAAGGATCGGTTCAAATGGAATGGTAAGAGACATGCCAAAGATCAAGAAGCCTCCTTCTACAAGTTGCAAACCATGCCATGAGGGAAAACCAACAAGGACCAAATTTCCTACTAAGGAATATTCTACAACAAAGCTATTGGACTTGATTCACACCGATCTATGTGTACCAATGATAAAAAATCATTCAAGGTGACAGATATTTTATGATGCTTATTTATGATTATTTTAGAATGACTTGGATTACTTTTCTGAAAGAAAAATTAGAAGCCTTTGAGAAGTTCAAATCATTTAAAGCAATGGTTGAAAATGAAACTAAAAGAACAATCAAGTTTTTGAGATTAGACAAAGGTGGATAGTTCACTTTTGACAAGTATGGTGAATTCTATGAGATGTATGGGATCCAGAGATAATTTTATGCACCTAGAACTCTGCATCAGAATGAAGTTGTTGAGAGGAAGAACCAAATTGTATAGGAGATGACCAAAAAAATGTTAAGTCAAGAAAATTTGTTAATTATGTATTGGAGAGAAGCATTTCATACCACGGTCTACATTTTGAACAGGGCTCAAATTAGACCAAAAACTGCTAAAACACTGTATGAACTTTGGAAAGGAAGACCAGCTTTAGTTAGACATCTCAAAATATTTGGAAGCAAATGCTACATAAAAAGGGATGAAGAACATTTGGGTAAGTTTGATTCTATATCTGATGAAGGTATTTTTCTTGGTTATTCTATGAAAAGTAGGGCATATAGATGCTATAATTTAAGAGACTGAAAAGGATTGTTGAAAGTGTCAATGTAAGTATTGATGAATCAATACAGTCTACTAATATTCCGGATGAAGAAGATAATTAAGATCTAAGCCGCAGTATGTTATAATATTGAACCAAAACCAAAACGTACAACCATTGCAATGTGTCAAGAGAAGCCCATTATCACTTGAAATTTTGGAAACACCTATGTCACAAAACATAGAGATACCCTACTTTGAGAAGTACAATGGTAAAGGATACCCTAGCAATCATATATCGACATATACTACCTTGTGTAGTGACTTCATTTTTGAAGATAAGCTTCTAGCTAAACTCTTTCCTAGGTCATTGAAAGACATGGCTTTGGAATGGTTTTTCTCATTTCTGAATAACTCAATTCACTCATTTAATGATCTTGTCGATGCATTTCTCCAATATTTCCAAGTAAACATTGGTCCTAAAATTACACTAACTAATTTAGTGTGATGCAAAAAAAAAAAAAAAAATGAAAAGATAACAAACTTTATAGGGTGTTATCAATTTCTTTACTCAAAAATCATTCTCTCTTCCTGATGCGGATGTTCAAAGAGTATTCATTGAAAACTTGCAACTAGGCATCAGGGATAAAATCTTGTTGATGAAATATCCATCCTTTACACACTTGTGTATGGCCCTTTGGGATTATCAGAATTTGATTAGTCAATATGAAGAGACATCTTCACTGAATCCTACTAAGAAATCTGAATCTATACTTCAAAACAACTATCAACCATTCAAGAAGAAAAAAAATAACTTCATCATGATAAGTACACCTCAAACAACCAACCACATTGAACCACAAGTTCCAACTATAAGTTCAAATCCATACCAATTTAGATTGGGAGAGACAATTTACCTAACTATCCGATTCCCTCCATTTGATCATGTTGCAACTTTTGAACAAGAACTTAATCCAATTACCGCCAATTAGACCCATGGACACAACCAAACCTGTATATCCAAACTTTAACCCAAAATCCTTTTGTCAATATCATCACACACATGGGCATGATACATAGTGATACATACGTCTTGAACATCAAATTCAAGACCTCATTGAATCTAATCACATCCCATTGACCAGTGTTAATGATCAAGGAAATAAGTTTGTTGCCCCACCTAACCAAAACTTGCAAATTCTTACCAATCCAATGCCAAATGATTCATCCAACTTTGTGCAAGCTTGTGATGTTAAGAATGATGCTATGAATGTTGATAAAGTTGATGACATGAATAATGATAAGAATGATGATAATAGTGATGATGAGAATTCTCTACAAGATATGGTCACTCTCATAGATGTTCAACCTCGTAAGGACCAAACCACTTTGTTTCCCAACATTTCTTTCATCCATATTGACGCATTCATACATGCGCTTGATGGTCCTCTCTATATCATTGGACATATCAATGACAAACCTACACAAGGAATACTCATTGGTGTGTAGAGAATGTAATCATTGAGGAGTTCTTGTATGTGCACAAGCTTTATCAAGATTCTTATGATCAATCGAAAGCATGGATAAAAACTAATGAGGGTTTTTCTCGCCCTATGATAGGTTTAATCACTCTTCCTCTTAAAGTTGGATCAAAACAATTAGATGTGTCATTCTCCATCATCCCAGCATTGGATCAATTTTGTGTGAAGCTAGGCTATCCATGGCTATACTCTATGAGCGTTGTCTCGTCGATTATTCACAAGTGCATAAAGTTCCCATTGGAAAACCAATTTTTACAATGCATCATAGTGGGTTTAATCCTTTGTCCTCCCGTGGAAACTTTTCATTAGATTTATTTTGGCCTGAACCTATGGAACTTATTAAATCTCGTGAATATTTCTTTTTCAAGTCATACCAAAATTTTAAGGCAAAGCACATAACAGAGTTATCCCTTACCAATATTCCTGAGAATGATAAGACTATGGTTGTCCCTCCTACCCCACCAGTCTTGGATGAACCCATGCCCAAAGAAAAGGCCCTTCCAAGTAATAAACGTAAATATGTTGCACTTACTCCACCCATATCATACAAAAGACCAAGAAACAATTGCATAATTCCCTTTGTGCCTCTGAAGGTAAAGGAAGAATATAGACCTAAGGAGACAGTGGTTTCCCAACCCCCAGTGGTCCCTTCAGTTCCTCCCCTAAGGGAATAAAATATACCAATGGTCGAGAAACCCACCCTTACACCTTCACAAATTGAAAATCATACAAGAAGAAACAAAATGCTAAAGAGCATAGACAGGTGTCATGCTATTGCTCGTCAATTGGAAGAAAAGAATAAAACAACAGCTCATGACCAAATACAAATTCAAACAAATCATGATGACTTTCCACCTTCACCAAAACATGAAAATAAACCATACATGTCTCAACCAAAAAAAAAAATGAAACAAGAACATACAAGGGTACTACCACAATAATGGGTTACACTTTCAGGACATCCTGATTTTTGTTGAAATCACATATTTTTAAAAAATATAATGATTTAAGCCTTGAAAGGTTCCATTTAAAGGATTTTAATTGAAGAGGGTTTGATCAAACCCCCTTAGATCAAACCCCCTTGGATAGAACCCCGCTAGTTTTAAACCATGCCTATAATGGAGTCTCCTCTACACCTATCAAAATGTTGATAAAAAACCATTTTTGATTTACCTTTTTGGGGATCAAATGAATTCATTTAAAATTTATGTTTTGTAATTATGTATTCCTTATTATAAGCTTCCCAAAAAGTATAATTTTAAATATATTTAATTTTATTATTATATTTATATTTTCTTTCTTGTGAATGTATATTTTTCACCGAAAATCAAGCTCTATGTTCTACACATGTGGAAAAATAGTAGATTACCAAAACAAATTCTCAAAAATATCCATGCTCTTGGTATTGATGTCCTTGATCCAACAAAAAAAATTAATTTTGATACATACAATAAAATTTGTGTTATACAATAAACCTATCTAAATTGTAATTGGTTTGACTTCAAAACTTAATTAAGAAAAAAAAATCAATAAAACACTATGAAACTAAATGAAGGAGCTAGATATCATAGTTACAAATCTAAATTTGAAAAAAATAGAATTTTATCTTTCATAGAAAAAAGTTGTGTCATACAGTAAACATCACTCTTTAAAAATGTTGTTTACTGTTAAAAACTAGTTATTGAAGGAGATGGAAAAAGAAATGCAATTTGATTCCAAGTTTTTTTAAAAATATATATATTTAGAATCTACAAACAAAATGTCACAAATCACTAGTTTGCATCATCTTCAAATTTCTCATGGTTTAGCAGCTATAGGTGTCCAAAAGTGAAGATTTAGTTTAAAAAGTTCAATTCAATATCAAGTTTGGCCAAAGAGTGTAACCCACTATTGTGGGATCACCCACAACTAACATTGTCATAAAATCTCCCATTGTGACTAACTTGGATGATGAAGATGAAATTGCTAAAATTGATGAACAAGTGCATAATGAGCTAAATTTGTTGTTTTCAAAGTCTATTAATTTAGATGGGAGAAACCATGATGATCCTCCTGATGAGAGTGACCTACCACGCATTGAACCTAGAGATACTCCTAGTACGACAATTGTTGTAGTCCTTTTGGCCAGTTTTCTTCCTTTTGTATATGATGAGCAAGATTGGGATGCAAATGACCTACTTTAGGTTGGCTCGCATGTGCGATACTCCTATTATATTTGTTTTTGTGTTCTTTGTGTTTACTTGCACATGATGTGATCTCCTATGTTGTGTTGCTTGGTGTGTCTTTGTGTTTGTGATTTTTCTTTGGATGACCCTTGTTGCTTTGTTGGCACAAGGATACAAAGGAAACAAATCTATTGTAGCATTCTTCTATTTGTATCTACATTCTTCTATATGTCGTGAACTTTGTTATTGTCTTGTTTTTTCCTTTTGGAAACGATGCAAGGCATTGAAACATGTAGGTATCTTCCATGTTGACCCAAAAGTTTGTTTGTTCTCTCTCTCTATGTGTCATTCCTACATTATGTCTATTGTTCCACAAGTATTTGGTGAGTGATGTCAGTTTTGAGCTCTATTATATCATTGTAAAAAAGACATATACTAACCCCAGATTCATGGATCCCTTATGTGTTCATCCTTTGTGTTGATTGTTGTATTGCATTTGGGGGCAACCCCTTATCATGGCGTAGATTTATTTGGAAACATATCATTGGCATAAGGCTTTCCAAATAAGCTCTCATGACCTTTTATCGCATGGCGTTTATCATTTTTCTACCTTAAAGTAATTTCTCACAGTATGGTTTTTAGGGGCATACATTGGCATTTGTTGGCTTCACTTTGTTCACACACGTTGGACTTAGTGGTGTGTTGAAATTGGCATTTTTTACTTCACTTTGTTCACACATGTTGGACTTAGTGATGTGTTGACATAGCATCTTGATAATTTTTGTAGCACCTTATTAGAATTATCAGGGATAATTATTGGTATGGTTGTCAATGGGTACACACCTAGTGGATATCGGACTTTACTAGACCTTGTGTGTTTCTCATTTTTCTACCTTGTCTTGGAGGCTCACCTAGAGAATATTGGACTTCACTAGCCTGTGTTGCCTTCGATTTGTGATTCACCTAGCAAATATCAAACTTTGCTAGTTTATGAGTCATGAACGCCTTTAGAGTCGATCCTAGCATAATGCAACTTGCTAGTCCACACCCTCCTTTTGCATTTTGTTGACATTGTGTATGTGTATGTTGTCTTGTTGCATTTCATACATGTGTGTGTTCCTTTGTGCTTATGTTTGTTTGCCATAGGATCTTGGATCCTGGAGGCTTGCACGCTCCCCCTAGATCCTTTTTCATCCTATTTCTTCAACATTTGGACAATCGAACTCCTCTTGACACATATTTTTCTACTTTAGTGTGAGTCTGAGCGTAAGTTCATACTTTCGCTAAAGTGGGTGCTAAATGTAGCATCGTAAATTGTCACCCTTGAGAATTTCACATTATGTTTTGCTCCCCCTTAAATTATTGGACCTGATTGAACCCCTAATTTCTTAAATTATGCATTCTATGGCCTATTTTTAAAAATTAATGATAAATTGCAAGCGGAAAACAAATGCATTCATCTAATACTTTGCCCCCAACACCTTAATTTTTGAAAAATAGGGTTGGGACAGAGACGCCCTATGGCGGATTTGTCCCCCTATTTTACCTGGCCCCAAATTCAAATATGTCGATGTCGACACTTTATCATTTGCAATTCAAGTTTCCAAAGTCAACTATCAGGATTTAATTTGTGGAAATTAGAACAATTGCATATAAATACCTAGTTATTGCATCATTTGAAAGACATCTAGCACTAACAAGAAAGAGGTAAAAATTAAGAGTAAGTAAAGAACATTCAAGGGAATATTTGTGAACATTATTGCAGCAATTCAAGATCCAAACATCATGGCAAATCCTATGTGAGTTTATGCATGTTCATGTCATCATTGTTTGTGAAGGCTCACCCTTTTGTAGGTCTCCAAGAAATTCAAGCAATTCAAGAAATATCCAAGACCTTGAAGTGATGTGCATGACTTTAGTCCTTCAAGGAAGCCATTGAAGGGTGGTGAGTTGCAGTACTTTGTTGATTCATCATTCTTTCCCATCATTTATCTTTTCTATCATTGGCATTGCCATTGTGGAAGTGGAAACACTAATAGGGGGTTTGACTAAGGCAAGCCCCTAAAAGATTGAAGAAAGTTTGAAGATCAATTATTCATTGTTGCAATCAAAGCTCTACACCTTAACAAGCCACAAAAACTCACTTATAGAAATATCTGATAGTGATCCGACAAAATTGTAGGTGGAATTGGGAAGCTCTGACCTAACATCAGAGGACTGTGAAAACAAAACTGAAATATCTCTACAAGGACACAAACGCCCTTGGGTGGCTTTGTCCTCCTATTATGGTTGACTCCAAATCTACAAGAACATTTATTTGCATTCCAATGATTCTGTGGAAAAAGGGAAAATTGACCCTAGGTTCTTAACATTAAACTTAGGGTTTACCTTTTCCTACATTTTAGGGTATATGTAGGAAGATGGGAGACCAAAAATTTGTCACACCACTTTTTGGCCCCATCTAAGTCATAACATGAAAAAATTATAAAGTGCTTGTGATATGGCTTGGTAGTGATTGAGTTTAGGCTTGGTCACTACCAAGCTATAACACAAGTGCATTTTAATACGCTCACATTGTGCTTTACATAAAAAAACAAACATCAAGAGGCCAAGAGAGAGAGGGAGGGAGAGATAGTTAGAGAGAGGGAGAGTGGAGATAGAGAGAAGTAGAGAGGGAAGGAGGGAGGGTGAGGTATATATGGAGAGAGGTGAGAGAGAGATGGGAGATAGAGAGAAGTAGAGAGGGAGGGATGGAAGGAAGGAGAGGAAAGGGGGGAGAGAGAGAGGGAGGGAGGGAGAGGTAGGTAGAGAGAGGAGTAGGGAGGGAGGGACGAAGAATGGAGATAGAGAGAAGTAGAGAGGGAAGGAGGGAGGGAGAGAGAGGGGTGTAGAGAGAGAGGTGAGATAGAGAGTAGATATGGAAGGAGGGAGAGAGGGAGAGAGGTCTAAAGAGGGACAAAGAGAGAGAGAAAGCTGAAGAGAAAGGGAGGGAGGTGAAGGAGAGATTTTTTCTACTTCACAAAAATGTGAGCATGTCATAGAAATGTGAGCATGTTATAGCACGAGCACATTACAATGTGCTCACATTATTGTCTACTTTGGGAATTTCCAACCCTTAGGGTTGGATTTTCCTTGAGAATCCAACCCAAAGGGTTGGACTAATATGTCAATTTCCATTGACGTATTTTTGTAATTTCTCAAAAAATGATATAATCTTGAGCGTGCTCTCCATCAGGTTTGCACATCTTTTAATGTTAAGTTAAAAAATACCACAATAACATTAAGCTCTCTCTTAGCTTTCTAATCATGTAATTTTTTTCACATTTCAAATATGTTAAAGTTTTGATCTTTAATCTCTTTTGTTAGTATCTCCATTTTTTGTCAAAAACCTACATATGGTATTTTTGGATTCATTTTTTAGTTGTGCATCCAAATTTGAAATAAATTACATTTTTAGAAACTAGACTCTATTCTATACATAATATAAAAAAATTATTTTTGATTACTTTTGTATGACCTTAAAACGAGTGATTGCAAAACTGAAAAATAAGCATATGAATAAACAAGAATTACAATCAAACATCACAACAATAAAGAAAATAAGGTAAATTGATTCTAAAAGGAATGCAAATATGCAAGCATTGAAACACACAATTTTACCCTAACATAGCTCCATTGCTCTCCTTTATTTCACCTTGGGAGAAATGGTATCAATAGTCTTTGCTCTCAGATTTGTATTTAGCATAATAGGATAAAAGCACCTACAAAATATGAATATAGTTTTCCTGTGTGATCTGAGATGAAAAATGAAAGAGGGGATGGTTGCATTTATAGATATTTGATAACACCGATCAACGGTCAAAATCAAAAGAAAGACTAAGAAGATCAATAGTTGAGAATTGATGAGGAATTGAGGGTCAATTAAGTGGTTGCATGATTTAGTTAAGAGGATTGATTGGAGTGTTAACTGAGACTAACAGTTAGTGAACTAAATTGATTGCTTAGAGAACTCGAAGTGAGTGGGATTGAAGTGGATTTGATTGATTAGCAAACTGAGAGCAAGTCTCAGTCAACAAGTGAGGTGGAATTTGCATGAGTATTTAATAATTAAATAAATTTAATTATTATTTACATGTGCAAGGTTAAATTTAATAAATAAAATAAATGATTTTACTTATTTAGAAAGAAGATAATGTTGAGAGATAAAATGAATTAATTAAATAATTAAAACAATTATTTAATTTAGGAAGTGGAAATTAATTAATTAAACAATTAAAACCTGTGTTGTGATTGATGAAGACTTTGGGCCTTTCCAAACTTCTCACGATTTCAAGATTATCAAAGAACATGTAGTCAAAAAGGATTCAAATGTTTACCTATAGATAGCTTCACCTGAAGAAAGGGAAGATTCTAAGAATATGGAATCTCCGAGGTCAATAATAGTCACAAATTTATTGATGATACCCTAAATCAACATTCAGATGGCATAGGTATAGGTATCTCGAGTCATGGTGACAACATTGATTTGGATGAAGAGAATCCTAAGAAGATACCAAAGTGGTCAAAAAGCACCATAGAATATTTTTGGGTAAGTGAAATGAACAAGGGACGATCATTGAGAGGCAAGAGCAAAAGGAGCATGATCAACTTATCTCTATTGGCCAATATTCGAGGAGTTTATGAGCCACATATATTTGAGGCAAAAGGAAAACTTGAATGGAAAAGGCCATGGCAATTGAACATGAGTCTTGTGAAAATAAAGACTTGGGATCTCTTGGATCTTCCACTAGGGAAGAAACCCAATGGCTACAAATAGGTGCACAAGGTCAAGTACAAGATAAATGATATACAAAACAAGTACAAAGCTTGATTGGTTGCAAAAGTGTTCTCATAGAGAGAGGGCATTAAATACAAGAAGACTTTTATTCTTACAAGAAAGATAAGCACCATTTGTTTAGTCCTAGCCATGACAACTTGGTTTGACTAGAGAATCCATCAAATAGACATGAAGAGTACCTTCCTTAATGGAGATTTGGAGGAAGAAGTGTACATGTATCAACCATAAGGTTTTAAGGTTATAGGGAAGGAGCATCTCATTTGCCAATTGAAAAAAAGTTGTATGGCCTGAAACAAGCACTTAGGGCATGATACATCAAAATTGATAGGTATATAGTTGAAAAAGGATTGCAACAAAGCCTTTCAAATTCTAATCTATACATCAAAAGCATAGGTAATGATGTCATTCTACTAGTCATATTTGTAAATGGTATCGTTATTAGAGGTGGTGAGGCATGTGCAATTGAAAAGATCAAATTTAATGAGTAAAGCTTTTGACATGACTAATCTAAGCCTCTACATTATTGCCTAGGTATAGAAATTTGACATATAGATGGCAACATTTTTATTTCACAATCCAAGTATGTCAAGAATTCGCTTGACAAACTACAAAATCTCATCCATGCCTATGAAGAAAGGGCTAAAATGTTGAGCCAAAACTAGCTCTAAGACAATTAATGAATCAGCCTATAGACAACTAATGGGGAGCCTAACATATCATACAACCACTAAATTTGAGTTATGTTGTGAGTTTTATTTTTGGATTCATGACATCACCAAAAGTATAACATTAGATTGCAACAAAGAGGGTGTTAAGATATGTAAAAGGTGCACTTGACTTTGACATTTTGTATAGCAAAAGCAAAAAATCTAGGTTGTGTAGATTTACAAATTCAAATTGAGCAAGTTTTATGGATGATAGAAAATCCACTTCTGGACATGTTTTCAGCCTTGGCACATGTGCAATCGCATGAACCAGTAAAACTCAACATGTAGTAGCTCTTTCCTTGACTAAAGCATAATATCTAGTAAAAGTAGTATGTGAGGGAGTTTGGCTCAAAAGTATGCTTTCAAACATGAAGATGACTCAAACTAAACCTTCACCCATGTTCTGTGATAGTCAAGGGATGCTCAAACTTGTTAAGAATCCAATCTTCCATGAATACACTAAATATGTGGAACTACATTGTCACTTAATAAAACAACTTGTACAAGATGGATCTATTGTGTTGTAGTATTGTCAAAAGAAAGCCTTGACAGCCAAACTATAGACATTCTTACCAAGTCTTTGGGTACTAACAAGTTTGTAAAATATTGGAGAGATAACCCATCTCTTAATATTCTGGGTCGTGGGAAGGTCAAGCTTGTGTTTAGTGATAGAAGGTCAAAAAATATTTTTGGTGTATTTCATATGCTTAGTTTAGTGAGGAACCAAATCTCTATAAGTAAATTGAATGATTTGGATGTGTATGTTTCATTTAGTAAGAAAGGATGTAAGATAGTTAAAGGATCCGCATTGTTGGTAAAGGGAGCTCATTTTGAAACCTTGTTTAGACTTTATGCTAGCACATTTATTGAATGTAACAATTATAAGGTCCTAATTTCATAGCATCAAAATCTTTTTTGCAAAGAAGACAATGTTGTGGCTTGAGTGGCTTGAGCACATTGGTGAGAAATTCCAACTTTGAGATCTAAGGAAATAGTTGAGGGGACTTCTAAGTTTTTTTTTGTATTTTTATTTTTGTGAACATTGTATTTATTGTTAAAGTAATTATTATTTAATAATGGTCAATTAGCTTTTAGTCATAGGCTTTAATAAAGTCATTTTAACTCTAAGATAGACTTTAAGATATTATTTATGTTTTAGTAGTTTATTCTTTTTAATTCCACATTCACAAAGTTGCTTGTCGCACTTCATTGTAAATTAAATAAGAAAACTCTCGCTTCTTATTTTATTAATGAATGTCTTGGTTATCTTTATCAATAGCAAAACCATATTAACGTTTACTTTGTGTCGACCGGATTTGATGGGATTTGACCTTTGGTTCATAGTGATGTATTTGGACCTCTTAATGTTCTTTCTTTAGGAAAACAAAGGTGTCCATGTATCTTTTGCAAATATTGTTTTTTCAAATACATGGGTGTTGTTTCTCAAGCATCAATCTAAATTCTTTTGCAAGTTCAAAGAATTTAAGGATCTTGTCGAAAACTAGTATGAAAGAAGATCAAGACTTTAAGAACAAATAATGGTGGAAAATATGTTCAGTAGAGTTTGAATTTTTTGCAAGGACAATGACAAAACAAGATAGAAGTCAATTCCATACATCTTTCAACAAACATGATGTTGATGGAAAAGGTTGGAAGTATGCTCAATTGTATTAAGAGTAAAAGTTCAAAACAAAAGCAAATAGTATTATGTTGTCTTATCAACAGATCTCTTACATCAACACTTATTGATAAGACCCCTAAAGAGGTATAAATGGGCAATAAGCCCTCACTTCGACATCTCAAAGTGTTCAATTGTGAGGCATGTGCATACACCTAGGGAGAAGAGATCTAAGTTGAATTTCAAAGTAGAGAAGTGTGTCTTCATCAACTATAGTAAAGATGCAAAGTGATATAGTATTTTGAACCTTGAGACAACAAAGACAATTTATAGTTAGAATGTTATTTTTAGAGAGGTTATATCTTCTTTTGTTGAGAAACTTAAAGAAGAGGTGAAAAAGAAGGTTCAATCATTACCAAAGATCATGTATATCACATTTAAGGTTGAACAAAGGTTCAAGAGGCAATTGTAGATGGAGTTGATGTAGATGAGAGTTCAAAAGAACCTCATACTCCATTAGTCAAAAGGTCCACTCAACAAAAGAGAGAAGTTAAAAGGTATAGCCTATTAGATTTTCATTGTACTTTTGTTTTATCTACTAATGATGATGAGCCTAGAACTATAAAGGAGGCAATTGAAACAAAGGAGAGTAAGTCCTAGAGGAAAGTCGTGAATGAGTAGATGGTTGTTTTATAGAACAATACTAAGAGTTTGTTCATTGCCAAAAAACCTTTGATTCAATTTGGTCTTCAAGAAGTTCAATTTTGATGGTAAAATTGAAAAATGTGAGACGAAATTGGTGTCGAAAGGTTATTTCCAAGTTGAGGAAATATATTTTGGTGAGATTTTCTCTCTAGTTACAAATTTAGCTTCTCGTAGATTTTTGTTATCTATAGCTACTATGTATGATCTTGAAATGACATTTTTGCATGGAGATTTGGAGGGAATTTATGACACAACCAAAGCACTATATGGTAAAAGGCAATGAAAAGCTAGTTTGTTAGTTGAAGACTCTTTACAACTTGAAGTAATCGCATAGTGATCATATTGTTGTGGGAACGCAGTTGTTCATGGAACAAAGTCTTAAGACAAAGGATAAGATGACATGAGTCGTGTTCCATATGCTAATGTTGTTGAAAGCCTTATGTATGCAATGGTTCACACAAGATCAAATATTTCCCAAGCAATGAAAGTCTTGAGTAAGTTTAGAGCTAATTTGAAAAGAAAACACTTGACTAGAATAAAAAAGGGTCTTCAAATATTTTCATGGCACTCCAATATATTCTATATACTACCAAGGAGGCCTAATTTGGGAAAAGCATTGGACATTTGGGGGTTTGTCGATGCGTACTAGGTTTGTAGTATTGATAATAGATTCATTAGTGGTTGTGTTGAATCTACTTGGTGATGTTAGTTGAATGAGTAAGAGACAAGTTGGTGTTGCTCTTTTCACTATTGAAGTTAAGTATATGGCAGCTACTCACTTGTAGAGAGGTATTGTGGCTTCAGAGATTGCATTCAAATGTTGGCTTGATATATGATGTAATGAGAATTAACTACAACAACCAAAGTGCAATCAATTTATAACCAAGAACCTTGTGTCTCATGCACAAACAAAACACATTGATGTGCACCATCATATTGTTTGAGATATAGTTTTGATTGAAAAGGTAGGCCCTTTAATGAATGTTGCAAATTCATTGACAAATGGTGTAGATTAGCTATGGGTATTTTTGTCCCTATCTATTAAATCAAGTTTGTTTATCATGCCCCCATATGCAATGTCTTCAAGTGAAATATTGTTAAGAATGTGTTGTACATTTTGCATGTTTTACACTCTGCCAACAATTTTTTGGACCTAGGGCATCACCTTGGCTAGGGAATTTAGGGGACCAATGACAGCCTTGCAAAAAAACTAGGTATTTTGTCAAGGCCATGAGTTGACCTATGATTTCATATCCATATTTTTTTAACACTATTTTGTGGTTTCTTATTGTTATATGACTACAAATAAATACACGTGCATTAGGGTTATTATGGGTGAAGAGCATCTTATCATGTAGTGAGTCCAAAGCAAGGTTAAACTGTCAAATTGACTCTGAAAGACCAAATAGAAGCTCTCTTGAATAACTTCTAAATAGCACTGGAACTTTGTGTTGTATTGTAATCTTGTTATTGAAATTAATATAGTGTGCTTTCGAGGCTAGGTTTTTCTTGAAAAGATTTTTCTAAAGTATATCTTCTATTATCTCTTTGGTTGTTATTCTACTTAAACTTGTCCATTCTTACTTGCATTGTCTCTCATAAAATTAGTGTGGATCTAGTCCAATTTACTTCCGCACTCTTTGAGATGTAACTTGACTTTGATGTTTTTCCTCTTTAATTGGACGAGCAGCTGCTAAAATTTTAAAACCTAGCTCACAAAAATTTTGGAAAGATGCTTGAAACTAGGTGAGTTTGACAAATTGATCATGATATGTGCTCCTTTGGTTTGTAAATGAATAGTTGACTCAAATGGAAGTTGCACCCGAAGCTCTTGAAATTGAAAGAATGATTTTGAGGAAAGTACTTATATGCTTTGATGTATCTTGTCTTCCCCTCCAACAACTCATAATCAACACTAACGTGTTTGAAATGAGAAAGATACTCTTCAACACTATCTAAACCATCCAATTAAGAGCGCAAAGGTTAATTTCTAAACAATTAATATGAAATAGGTTACTTTTCCAAATGAATCCTTGAACTTGTTACCGAGGACAAAGATTGCTTTGTTCACTGTTGTAAGTCTATTATACCACAAGAGTGATAAACCTTTGGCTTTGATCTTCAATTCTAACACATCCACTAGTGTGTTATGTTCAATGATATACATCCACAATCCTTGGCTTTTAACAAAAAGAGTCAATTTGGATCTTCCATGATGCATGTATTATGCCCTAAAGCTTGTCAATGTTGTAGGTGATCTAGTCCTTGGACTCCATGCTGATTATCTTGTTTGCTATATTGGGTAGAGAGTATTAAGAAGTATGCAAATGAATAACTTTTGACCAAATTTTGACTGGACAATTCCATAATGCGGTCAGCCTCAAATCCAAAAATCCAAAGGACATATACACCAAATGATTTTATTGAGATTTCTAGAAAATGTGAAGAGAAATCCAAAATTTGTTGCCTACAGAATGAATTTGTGGAAAACATCAAAATCTCAAAAACTTATAAAGCGTAATCATAGAAAACTGAAATTCAGATTTTTCACATTGGTTTGAAAGATTTTTGTGAATCTCGAAATTTTTAGTTTCCTTGGAAAACACTATTCAGACAACTTCAAATAAAGCCACGTTTGCTCTAAAGACCACGTGAAAATTCGTGAGTCTAAAGACCATGTGAAAATTCATGAGTATACGCCCTTCTGATCGAAGAGGCTAAGCTTTAACAAGACAACAATGAAAAATGAAACAAAATATATAACGGTGTGCCTGCAGGCAATGACACTCTGATAAATTGATACTTGTTGATAGAACAATGGGTTTGGGTATATATATACACATTATCTAAAGGAGGCTGACCTGGCACATATCCATAAGAAGCCGAGCTAAATAAGGCACTGAACCTAAAATACATAGAAGAAACATTAGGAGATCCTTGATAAGATTAGAAACTGCAACACCAAGTTCTAGATCACCTTAGGGACAATAGGTAGTCAAGCGCTGTACCTCTTATAAATTAATGCAATCGTCTAGGCAAAAATAAGTTAAATACACAATCCCCACTACTAGACGTTTGAGTAGATGAGCTGTTTAACCTGTTGAAATCAAGTCGAAAGGTGTACTCTAGGCAAAAATAAGTTAAATACACAATCCCCACTACTAGACGTTTGAGTAGATGAGCTGTTTAACCTGTTGAAATCAAGTCGAAAGGTGTACTAAGCTTTCTTAGACACTTTTTGATCAACTGATAATTAGTCTTCAGTAATGGGTAGAAGGCATTCACGAACCAAGGGATTCAGGCATAAGCATTTATACTTCTTATGAAAGTTTTCATAATTTACGTTTGGAAGGTCACTTACACATATTCAGATGATAACAAGATGGATTGATCTTGTAATCCATGTAGTTTCTGAGTTTCACATAGCCTTTATGAAAATTGTCGTATTGTGTGTAGTCGGTATTAAGTGGAGGGTTTTAATAGATAGTTCCATAGGCATATTGTCAGAGTCGTGTTTAGCAACCAATGCATTGATCTGGGCAAACCATGGAATTTCTGCTGCTAATGGTGATTAAACTGAAAAGGAAACAAAAATAGAAAAAATGTGAATTTACTGGGAAAGACCACAGTAGTTTTCAATTTTACGTAAATTCTACACTTAATTATAAGATCACACTGGCATTCACTAACAAGAAAATTACTAGAAAAGACGGTAAAGTGAAGCTAACATTCTTATTGAAAAGTTCGAAACATAGATGTTCTGGCATGGTAGTGATGAAAGAATGTCATTGGGAAGTCCCATCAAAACATTATAGAACATCCATAACTCATGTAGACAATATCTACCAAATCCTTCTCCATATGCCATCATAAATGTAATGATTAGAGCTTAAAAGTTTCAGTGAAGATAATATTAAGATTTGAATTGGAGAGAACTTCATTGCCATTGAAAGTCAATCACAGAATCCACACCCTACAGGGACAAGCCAGAGTGAAGTAAGACAAACCCAAGTGCAAGCCAAAGACTAGGTTACAGTAATTTTTAGGAATTACATGTTCAAGAAGAAAAACACAAGGTCTTACAATATAGTTTTGCTGACTTTCACAATACATAAGAAAACATAGTAAAGCCAAGAATGAATTGCCTTTAGTCTACTTTCGAGGTAGATGGAACATTCCAGCCCTCTCTTGCATCATCTACTACACAACAGTGATCAAGGAACTGTAACTTCCAGGTTGACACTGTTCATACTTTTTGGTGCAAAGCCTGAGGTATAGAGCATCTTTACAGACAGACAGATGCACACCAAAGAACTCGTCATATAACATCTCCAGGCTAACACAAGAACGCTTGCTGATTAACATAAAGAAAACACAAACTACAACTCTTACGTGTACATATACCAGAGTTTTGACCTGTACAGCACTTTATCTTTGTAAAACGTGTAATCTAGATTGGCCGGTTCATACTGGAATGCAAGTTTCAGGCTATAAACAAGAAGGTCAACTTTAAGTACAAGGAAGAACTGTAAAGCGAGACCTAACAGAAAACAGTTCCCACACTGAAAGTGCCTTCACTGAATTGCCACTGCGGTATGGTGGCCTCCGTTGGAAACCATACTCCCAACCTGTCCACTTTCAGAGCTGCTAACTGAAAATAGATGAAATGCAGATGAATGAAGAGGTTGACTCTGACGATGATTTTGACACAGACCAGTCGACATTCCAGAAGATCCTATTCCTGAATGAGAAGTTCCATCAGTGCTTTCAAGCTGTGTGACATTACCTATTTTTTGAGTTTGTTCACCATAGGTGTTTCCTTCTGAACTGCTCTCCTTTCCTGTATTGGCCATGCCTGCCTCAACATCTTGCCCAATTAAACCCTGTAAACTCTTTTCCCCTGGCATTTCATCTTGAGCTTTATCATCCTTTTTGGTGTTCAAAAACCGACCACCACAACCCCTTGCTCGCTTTAAAGCATGCAAGTGTCGAGATTCATGCAAATATGGCTGCATAAAATTCTCATTAGCAAAACTAATCGGATAATTCAGAGATTAATGTAGCTCCTTAGCATTTTCCACAATAGAAATTCAATTCAGCAGGTGCTATTGCATTTAACTTTTCAAGAAAAAACGCCAGGAAAGGTATATAAATCTGATCCTGTTAATTCAAAATTTTAAATTGTAATTTGTGCATGCCTTAATTGAAGTGTGTTTTAGCACAATAAATAGGCATGTAACATGAAATCAAAATCATGATTTGTATATCAATGCTGTAAGATCACTTTCTTCCCACTATTGACATATTTTATTTCAGAGAGGGAAAAGGCAATTTTAATATTTATTTACCAAAAAAAACACGAATGAAACCAAAATAACATTATTGGCATGACTCTTTATGGTGACCATGCATAAATAGATAGAAAATGCTGAAATATGATACAAAAGAAATATAGTTTCCATGACTTCATAATCTATAGTCTACATTTTAGCTCTGGCTTGGCAAGAAAAATGATTATAATGCAGTATATAATATAACTCGGTAATCACCATAGATCTATTCACAAAATAATATCTTTATTTACAAGAAATTGATGCTTTATAAAATATGCTCTCTAGTCCCAATATTATACTGTTTCGCCCTTACCAAAATTAGCTTTCAACTACTGCAGCAAAGTATGGTAGATGTAGAAATTCAAACATGTGATAATCAAGTTGACCTGGGATTCTTAAAAGGAATGACTATTTGATCCTTTTGCAGCGGGAAACGAGAAAGGATGGATTCTGTTCCCAGCACACCATTTTATTTTTAACCATTATTTTCTATCTTCTCTCCTTTTTTATTATGAGGTGTGCTCTCCTATACCCAGCATGAAGCATCATAAATAGATAATATTCATGCAACTTTAAGAACAAAATGTCAACGAGATCACAAGCATCATTATGGAGATCATCTATACAGAAACAATCCAGTTTGCAATGAATTGCCTACATATGCAAGAGAGAATAAAGATAGATGCGATGGAGGGTACTGAGATTATAGAAACATTATTGAAATGAATATCCACTGCTTGCTACTAACAATCACAATAAGAATCACATGCAATTTGATAATTCAATTTATTTCTGACAAATATACCTGAAACTACATATACATTTCAAACTTGGGAAATGCATCATTAAATCCAAAACTTACTAGAATTAAAATATGTTTTTCCAAGTTGTATAATAGGCTAGGAAGGAGGAGTTCAGGGATATTCAAGTTACACAAAAATACAAGAATATTTTGTCAAAATGTCAACATGATCACAAGCAACATCGTATGAAGATAATATATGCACAAACAATCAAGTTGGCAATGAATTGTCCAAATGTGCAAGAGAGAATAAATATGGATGGGAAGGAGTATATTGAGATTATAAAAACTATATTGAAATATGCAACTGTAGAGTCAGAAATTGACTACTCTCCTATGTTGCAGAGTCACTTTGTTGTCCATTTTCATAGATCATTTCCATCATGGCGCTTCCCCTAGGGTTCTTCAAACACCCTGTTTTCTTTCTTCCCCTTGTTTTATAAATCAACTCATTAGACAAGTAATCAAAGGACCCAATAACCAATTCATAGTAAACCAACAAATAAAGAACTTTTGCTGTCTTGACTTTTCCCGCTCCCCCTCTCCCTTTCCCTTCTCAGATCATTGTGTGTGAGGCTCCTCCTCCACCACCTTCTGTCCTACAGGGTCTTCCTGATCCCCATGTTTCTTTTCCCACATTCTTTCCTCCTCTTCCATCTGCTTCCCATCCTGTTGTTGACATGAGGTTTTCACTATCACTCATTTTCATATAGTGAGGCACACCTATGACACCAAACAGTATTGTAAGAAGATTTCCATCCCTACTTCATTTCTAGCCCCTGATCCTATTCTCTCTTTTTCTCCTCACAGTCCTTCCAATAATCCCAAAGAAAATAGTCTTCCAAAGCAATTTCAATCAACACAAACCAAAATCTTTTTTTGGGACCTTATTTAAACGTCTTCCTCCTATCGAGACCTGATTCAACGAGCTATGCATAAAGTTCCTGAACCTAATGCAAAGCCCACTGAGGTGGCATCTATGTTAGTCTCTTCATCAGGAAAACATAGAGATTTATTTTCCCTCTTCTGAACTACCTTCTCTATCTATCATATGGGGAACCAACCCCTTCTCATCATGGTTGGTTAAAAAATATCAGTGTTAAAACATACATTGGTGGGTAATGAATCTCATCTTAACATCTATAGCGCTGAATTCTTAAACTGGATCTGTGTTGATACTTCTAATCTCCAAAAGTTTGATGTTTGTATTAAAAGCTTTGACAACATTGATAGGCATCCTTCCAGTACTATCATTCTTCCTATCTCTATTGGCCCCATCACTCTTCCCATGTTATTACATGTTATGCCTAGGAGTTTGTCTTATAATCTTCTCCTCTATAGACTTGGATACATGAGATGTGGGGTTGTTCCATTGATCATTGAAGTTCCTTCACAAAAGCAAATATTTCATCATGATGGCTGATGAGAATCCTTTCCACTATTGTCAAGCTGTTGAGTCTCACATTCCTCTGCATCCTCATGCTTCCCCATCTTCTCATGTTACTCCTTCAGCTATATCATCTACTATTTCTTCTTCTCCTACTACTACAATCTCTTCCCCTTCAGTAGAGCCTTCTCCATCTTCTGCCATTCATTCACAAGATTTGCCGAATTTCAGCCATGAAGTTCGAAATTCGGCGAACTTAAAACAAAACCTGAAAATTCATTCTAGTTCGTCAAAATATTTGTACAACACCGAGTGTAGATTTTTTCGTTGAAACATGTGGTCGAACGATTGACTTTCTTGCACTAGCAACCACCATTATTATCGGCCCCTCTATTTTCATCTTCGTTCTAGTATGAGGCGTTTAAAAATCACCCTGCAATCGAATCATCGGTTCCAAGTAGTCGCGACTCACCTCCTGGTCTTTATATGGTGGAGCAGCTGAACCGACTCCGTTTGGCTTACTTGCACGTCACTGAGCTGCGATTTACAACGCTGGGATCTTACTAGCGGAGGGTACGACAAATAGAAAGGCGAGAGCGCTGTGAATGGCAGGTATGCACACTTAGTTTCCTATGGAAGGCTGTTTATTTCTAACCCTAACCTGCCTTTGCGCTTCGACAACAACCTTACGATAGATCGACATTCTATAGCAATCAGGTCATATTGGCTATACGGATAATCCTCATTCTTCATCACTGTGTATGTCTAATCATTAATGCATTCTATGTTCAAGCGTTCGACATTCGTTACTTGATAAAAAGTCATACATATTTGTGTTTTACTCATGTTTAATATGGAATAATTCACGATTATTGCTTTGTCGGTGTAATTTAATTTTTATTATAATATAATTATTATTTAATATATTTATTATTTATATATTAATATTGTTTAAATTAAATTTTCAATTATAATAATATAATATTTTTAAATTTACTAATGTATTCAAAGTTAACATAATATAGTTTTATTTTTATTGGTTTATTATTTACCTTACTTTTGTGGATATATTATTTATATTTACAACAACAAAAAAAACAAATTTATATAAGGTGAATTTAATCCAAATTTTTTTCTTGCCAAACTTCATCCGAATTTCAATGTTGCCAAACTCGAATTCGAATTCGAACCTTGTGACTTAGGTTACAACTTCTTATGCTTCTAATGCATGTCCCGGTGACAATTGTGGATCCTTAGATTTCACCCCCTCTTTTGTTGATGAATATAAGATTAGTCTTTTCTATAAAGCGTGCAACTATGGGGATTCTACTAATTATAACAGTGAGGAGTCTCCTCCTTCCTTCATTGTATAGAACAGTAGTATGGCCTTGGATTTAAAATGTTAACAAAGCATGGCTGCACATGACAAGGTCTTGGCTGTTGCAGGCAAGGTTGTAAAGTTCCTATTAAACTACATTACCACTTTACTACTGCTGGTCTAGGATATAAACATCCTTGCAGTACCAAGGCTCCACTAGTCCTTCAATTGATGCCTCTACAGTTTCTTTCTCTCACAGGTTCCCTCTTCTACTTCTATATCTGGAACTCATATCAAACCCTTATATGTCTCCACCTTCTCTAGGCATCTTCTCTACTAAGGAGGCTTTGGCCAAATCTCTTGGGTCTACACCATTTCACCATGATTGTGGTTTCCTGTATCACTTGAATGCATATTTTGGGGAATCTGCAATACTTATTTCAGAGCCTGTTCTTACACATGAACTTTGTCGCATTCTTCCCACTCGTCCATTCATTGAGGATCACAGTACCCTTGCAGTGGGTGATACAGTGGATGTTCCTATGGACGTCACTAATTCAAAACGAGTTCTCAAAATTGACAAGTGCCTTTCTCCTTCTAAACTTCTTTTCTATTCCAAACTTCTCCGCAAAATTCTTTATTTCTTTTTGCTTGGACATATGTGGATATGCCTGGCATACATGAAGGCATTGTTCTTAATAGATTGTTCTCCATCCTGATGTGAAGCCTATTAAAGAAAAAATCAAAGAAATGCATCCTAAGGTTGATTTGATAGTCAGAGCGGAAACTAAAAAACTTTTGAAACTTGGCTTCATCCATCCCATTGATTACTCTGCATGGATCTCCTCTATTGTGGCTGGGGCAAAACCTGATGACCATATCTGCATATGCAGCAATTTCCAGGATCTTAACAAAGCATCTCCTCAACATGATTTCCCACTTCCTAACATTTGATATGATTGTAGACTTGATAGCTGGGCATGCTCTTCTTTCCTTTATGGATGGCTTTTCAAGTTATCAACCCTCAAAATCAGTATAAGACTGTCTTTATATAACTTAGGGTACCTTCTATTACACGGTCATGCCATTTGGTTTATAGAATGGTGGTGTTACCTACCAGCACACCATGACCCTCATCTTGTACAATCTTATGCATGAAATTCTGGAGGATTGTGTGGATCATAGTTTACATACTCTCCAATTACTCTCCGAGTAGCTGAGTAATCTCCAAAAAATTTGCATGCCGAGTAATTTCTGCTTTTACTCCCAGGCAATATGCAGATGGATTTTCTCCCATCAAATTTGGCATGTTTGTGTGTGTACAAATATGTTTGTGTGTGTATATGCATGCAAACTTGGCATCCTGTGCATGTTTATAGATATGTATGTGTGCACAGTGCAGTCATGAGTATACACATACATAAATATCCACACACATTTGCCGAGTATTTGTCGAGTATTTGCCAAGTTTTTCCCGAGTCAAAATTTTTGGGCTTGCCGAGTACTCTCCGATTCTGAGTATGTAAACTATGGTGTGGATGATCTGTCAAGTCTTCTCTCCACCAAATGTAATGTCCCTAGGGTTTCTTCCTCTGCCCTAACCCACTTCAAGAGATGCTTAAAGATTAAATCTCAAAAAGAGACAATTATGCAGTGAAGTAACAAGAGAAATCTCTTATCACTTCAGCTTTCATCACAACACAGTCCAAATATTTCACTCACAACACAGCAGATGCAAATTCTATGAATAATTGATTCAAAATCTGAGTTACAGAGAATTAAGATCTGGCACAAATTTGTGTGAGTTTACAGCTGCAATGAATAACAGTCATCTGAGTAGATCCACTAATAACCAGATGTGAAGAGTCAGGGGGTCTGGTAGTATTAATTCCCTTCAACTGAATCGTCCTCTAGGGTTTATAAAATCACACGATATCTGATAATAGATGACATCAATCACTTACAGCTGTGAGCAATCTGAGTAAATATCGCTTCAATGTGATAACCTGAGTGTGAGTTGCTTCCCTTCAAATAAGATCTTACCGCTTGGGTAGTGGCGACTGGGATTTCCAGGGTGCTATTGCCTTCAAGCCACTGAACTGTATGTAGCCATGCCCTAGGGTTTGCTTACTGCTGCAATCTACAGCCCAGGTTTCCAGATATGAATCTGAGGGCGTATGTTTATGCCTCAAGCCTGTTACAGGTGCCTAGATCGGTTGGGTCTTCTCCAGTAGTCCCCTTATGCGGATGGCTGTGGGCTTCAGGTATGGGGTGATCAACTTTAACAACTCTCTATGTAGGTCACTGCAGGTTCTTGGCTATGGCTGGTTGTCAACTTCACCTGTGTTTGATCTGCTGTAGGTTGTCACTCCTCAGTTACTGTCTCTTTTAGTCTCACTCCAAGCTCTATAGGTATGGCGATCGGAAGACCAGTGCCCAATAAAGTGACCTGTTTAATTCTGCTTACAACTTGATACCTGATCTCAGAGATAGTCCAATCTGCTGGTGGAAATCAGACCTGCGATGGACAGAAAATGAAGAATAAGGTGACCTTGAAGTCCAGATTTAAATGATATTAGCAGAGATGGGTGAAGGGTTTCGTCCTTGCCACACTATGTCTCTCCACAGAAGTTTTTCTCTCTGTTTGTGAGTGGAATACTTGCACAGTGCGCCAAAACAATTATCCAAAAGTGCCTTCAAAAGGCTAGCCAACAGATAATATATTGGACTTGGAAAATAGGTCCCCAGGGCCCATAATTGGGCGCCCAATTTCAAATTTAAAAATTATAACTTTATTTATTTAGTTACTTTTATATATTATTTTAGTATTTACTTTTCATATTTAAATGTTTATTTAAAATATATACATCTTTAAGGTGATGTTTAAAAACATCTTTTATTTGTGAACTGCTGGTAGCTGACCTAGTTTGGGAGGGGCATGACACCAAAATCATGTCTATAATCTTCGTATCATCTTTGAACCCTTTGACAACACAAGATGCATTTAAATCAAAGACATGTGTATTCAATGTGGATAGTGGTAAAGTTCTTAGTTATATTGTGTCTCGCCATGGCATTGAGGTCAATACCAAGAAGATCGATGTTATTATTAACATGCTGTCTCCTAGGCACATTTCTCAACTTCACAAACTCCAAGGCAAGATACAAGCAGTCTACAGCTTCATAGCTGTATTGGCTGACTGCACCCTCCCTTTCACTCACTTAAGAGAGACATCAAATTATCATGTATAAAGAGGATCAATGGGCCTTTGATTCTATCAAATATTATCCCTTCTTGCCAAACATGATGAGGATGGCAAGGAACACTTCGTATGTTACATTAGTTGCATCTTGCTCAATTATGAAATGCATCACACATCCATTGAAAAGTAATATTTGGCGGCTATATATGCTTCTCAAAAAAAATTCCACTACATGCTCCATTCTACAACATACATCATTCAACATGACCCTCTTAAACATGTATTTTCCAAAAAAACTCTTTTTGCACATGATGGTTGATGGGTCATGCTTCTTACCCAGTTTGATATAAAATTTGTCTCCTAAAAGGCAATTAATGGACAAGCTTTAGTGAACCACCTTGCAAATACTCCATCCTCTTCTCCTGTCACTAACGTTCTCCAAGATAAGCACATTCTCACTATAGATGTTGACAACCCTTGGGAAACATTCTTTGATAGTTCTCGATGCAAGACTAGGTCGAGAGTAGGTGTCATTCTTGACTCCCCCTTCCAGTGACCTTCCTCCTCTTTCATTATGCCTTAATTTATAGTGCACCAATAATATTTCCAAATACGAAGCTCCCGTGGTTGGATTGTGTGTTGTCTTTTCTCTTGGCATCACATTCATAATTAATGTACCTCTCAATTAGTTGTGTCAATTCATAGGTTCCTATCAAGCTAGGGAAGGTAAACTCTCTCTTTACCATGACCTTGCTTTAGCTCTTCTAGACTGCTTTTCCTCTTATCGCATCAATGCTCTCCCTTAAAAAGATAGTCATCCTAATGCCATGGCTAGTGCCTCTTTGATGCTCATTGCTAGTCATCCTAATGCCATGGCTAGTGCCTCTTTGATGCTCATTGCCAATTCCACAGATGCTTTTCAATTTCTTATTTGTTCTCATCTCTCTTGTCATCAATACAATAACAATTCCTCTCCCAACTTCATCTCCTGTCGTGTGATTGTTGCAAGCAAATGTTATGTTAAAATTTATGATTAGCTTGACAAAGGTACCTTCCCTCCAAATTCTACCAAGAACATTTGCATTCACATCCACGAGAATGTTGATCACTCTAGTGATTTATCACTATATTTCAAAGTTTTGCAATTTTGACTTTATTATGGTGAAGGATAGTTTATTTTCCAGGTTCTAAGGTACCGTAGGTGAAAATTTCCTTTAGGTGAAGTTTGGCTGCCTTACAAAACATTGATCTCAATCATCCAACAGCACACAAGTTGGGTTGATGTTTTAACTACTTTCGATCCAAGAGCTCTCACCAACTGTCCAATCTCAATAATTGACGATGGCGATAAATGCAAAGCCTTGTCTCAATGATCTACACTATTCTTTTCTCTCATCCAAGGATCTGTGGGAAGTCATGAGGAAAGGATAGCCCCATCAACACTAGCCTCCATTAGTTTCACTCAACAATGGGTCCCCTTCAATAATTGTATTAGTGTGTAGGGCACATGTTAACAAAGTTTTAAGCCATCAATCAACAATGTGGCATACCTATTGGCTCACAAGTGGCAGCAATGACATGAAGCAGTGTTTTGTAAATACTCCGCCAACAGTTGGATTTTCAAATCAATGGCTAGTGGAGCCAAACAGAGGCATAAGGAGAAAATAGTGTGAGTGCACGCATACCATCCAATCACCCTAATCAGCAGTCACAATAGAAGCTTGGGAAAGCAAGTCTTATTTTGGCCATTCCTATTTTCAAATAAAGGGCCCACATTTATCTGCAGTAAATAAGGAAATAGCTGTGTTTGGCACCATGGCAATTATGAAGGGAGAGTATGATAATGAATAGTAACAGCCTGCAGAATTCCAAGGAGCAAAAAGAAGATAATTCAATATGGATTCAGCTGCAAGGGAATTTTAAATTAAAACATCAATAAACATGCACCAGCATTAAAGATGTGGTTAGGCATGCAATTCTCACTCCACTATAGTCTTAATGGCGACAATGTAATGCATCAGGTGGAGAAAATAATGCTGATGGTGGACTTCCAGTCACTGCCCAAATTAGAGGAATGGAATCTGCATGATTAAGGCACTAATTGCCTTCTATTTTCAGCTTTCTGTTAGAATTTTATACACAAGAGCTTCTAGCTCATTGTTTAGGTTAGATCCAGTGTTGCAAGCTCATGCTCAATAGTAAGCCTTGTCTGTAAAAAAATCTCAGCATTTTCTCTATTTGTTAAATCTGAACTCGAACCATGATTCATGTGTCCTGGGCTTCTAGCCTTTTTCAGTATTTGTAGATGTGTATAAGTTGAAGTTTAATATATGAAGTTGCGACGATCTTATTCAGTCCTATTTGTATTATTTTATAAACAGATATTTACCTTCTGCATTATTGGTAATGTGCTCAATCTGTTGACTGTAGACTATCGATTCATGTGTTTCATTACACTTTGGCGATAGATAGATGAAAGATCATAATCTTGATGTATTACCCTTTGTTAGCTAGGATTTTATTTCAAGTATTTCTCTCTTTTCCATTTTCCTTGCAAGCAAATTAGTGACAGCTCGTTGAAAATCTTACAAGGAGCTGGCCTTTAAAACCCTGCAGGTTGTTTTGTCAATCAAGTCCCACCTTCATAGAGCTTCTCATTGTTGTACTCTCTACATGTCACAGATAAAAAACACATGTAGAATAGCAACAAATGCCTGCAATATCTGAGTAAAAACAGTTTTTGCCACACCCAATGAGACACTAATCACACCTTGATTGAGATTTTGGTGATGGTCTTGATCTTTTTGCTTGTCAAAGCATTATTTATTCACCTAGCAACTGCTTATATTCAAAAAGCCAGAAGTTTATCAGAGAAATCCCTACTCCTAGATTTGTTTCAAGAGCCCTTGCCTCCACTACATATTCCATTTATGTAGAATCCACCTCTGCCTCCAAAAAGAATCTTTCAGCCTCCTGTTGTAAATCCAATAATGATCATAGTTCATAATCCAACCCCAAAATAGCATTTTGCAGCTCCTCACCTATGTTACCGGAATCGGCCCTTTACCCTGCCGATTCCGGGTACGGGTACGTGCCAAAACGGATACGCCATGGAAACCCCGCGGAGTCGGCCAGGGTTCGGCTTTTTTCGCAAAAAAACGTATCCACGATTTTACAAAAAAAAATTTCGAATCCTGCCGTTTTTTTTCATGACGTGGCGTTTTCAGCTGATTCGGGCGCAGTTTCGACAAAGTTTATGCGATTTCGGAATGGTCAAAGCAAATAACCTAACTTTATTTCTTTTTTTTATCCGCTCACCGTTGCTTTTTGTCTAGTGATTTCGCGACTTTGAGGAGAAAGGGCACGCACCATTGACAGGTCCGACATTTTCTTCGTGAAAGGTTTTTTCGGGCTGCACGAAAATTGGAGTTTAATTTTATCTATTATAACTTTATAATAGTTTAGCCTTGTTAATTTTAATATTGTTTTATAATTTTATTAATTTATATTATAATATTAATAATATTATAATATTAATATTATAAATATTATAAATATTAATATTAATTTATATTAATATTATTAAATATTATAAATATTATAATATTTAATAATATTAATAAATATTATAATATTTAATAATATTTATTTTATAAAATATATATTGTATTGTTTTATTTTATTTATTTAGTATCAAGTTTAATAAATATTTATTATTTATTATTAAAAATTTAAACATTTTACATTTATAATTTTATTATATATAAATAATTAAATTTATTTTAGTATTTTAATTTAATTCAATTTTAAAGTTTAAACTTTAAATCTTAGAATAATAAATATAAATCTAATTATTATTTTATATATTTAATTTTAAATTTCTTATTAGTTATTTTTACTTTTTAGGCTGCAAATATGTCTGTATCTATGATTTTTATACATTTTATGTACGGACGTACCCAAACGTACCCACACCAAAAAAAAAAAATCGCCATACCCGCGTACCCGAATCCACGTACCCGTACCCGAATCGGTAACTTAGCTCCTCACTCATCTAATGAGCTCGATGAGGTGAAAATTTTGCTTGACATTATTTCTAATAAGGTCATAGAGCTATCATAATGCTCAAAAGTCCCCATATTAGAATAATCAAAGGCCTCCACTCCACTAGAATAATTACCAAAATAATCAGGTGTACAGGACACCCCAAAAAAATCAAGGATACTAGAGACCTACCTTCCAATCTAATAGATATCCAAACCATGCCCAAAATTAGTTGGTCGCTACTGATGTTCATCTTCAACAAGTTCCCAAAAATCCCTATTTGGGATTTGTTTCCATGCAAAATAACTATTTTGAGGGCCCAAATATGTGGTGTTCCCTATGCTCAATCACTCATACTCCTAGCACTTGCCCTAAAGGCAACCTCAACTAATCTCAGCAATGAAAATCAAGTTGTTGCAAATGCTTTGAGCGCTCAGATGCAGGGAGTTTCTATGGAAGCAAATCAAACTACCCCTAACCAAACCTTGGTGTCTCAGGGCTTCTATGTCCCTAATGAGCCACCTCAGCTTCTAGGAGACTACATGTGCAATCAGACTATTTCAGTAGGTCCAAGAAAAGAGCAATGGAGGAGCAAATCAAAGTGGATTAGGCAGGTCCTAGTGGACAAAAGGCATTAGCTATTCCCCAACATAATTTTCTAGTGATATCCATGCACAGACAAGTTATACTAGTTGCAAACAAACATAATATGCCTAATCGTTCAAAGCAACAGGAAACTGCTCCTAGACATCCCAAATCTGTATATCCTTCAGTTGAGAAGCCTAAAGCTCAGTGGATATTACATGCTACCCAAGTAGTACAGTTTGTAAGTTTGTTCAATACAGTGTATCAGTCGAAGATATCTACAACTAATGTGCCTCTTTGGGAAGTTTTGTTCATTCTTGAACAAATGGAGTTACTGGAAGAAGCTTTGAAGCGATAGAAAGCAATTGCAGACATAAAAATTAGGTTGCAGATGCAACCGGGATTGCTTAAAAACAGCCCAGTGTCCTTCAAATCACTTGAGTCAAGGTAAACAAAAATAAGCCCTAGCCATTTAACCTGACATTAATAAATAGAGATAAGTTGATACATAACTATATGATATACTTTGGGTCTAGTGCATCAATTACACCAAAGAAGATAGCAGATGTGCTTGAGCTAGTTATGAGCCCATTGATAAAGGAATAATCCAGTTGGATGGGAGCCTTGTTAAAATCTTTCAAGTTGTAAAGGATTTGCCTCTCTCCCTCTCTGTATGCTTGCCCCAATTTGACAATCACTCAAGATATTGCTGTGATTAAACTCCCTATTTCTTTTGGGTTGCCGTTGTGTTTGTCAAGGTATTTTACTGCCAAAATAGGAAGATACCTGCCCTTGGATTACACTCATGTTTTTAAGGACAAAGTATGGTACTATAAAAAAGATTCCTTCTAAGCCCCTAAATATTCATCATTTGGAGCATGAGCCTTTGGTCAAACCTAAGCCCTGTCAATCTTTTATCACTGAGGAAGACCATTCTGCTTCAAAGGCATCTGTGGATGAAATCGTCACAGCTATTTCAAATGAGCAATTCAACTAATGGGCAACTGAGAACTTAACCAGTGACTCTTATTACAGATTTGAAGGGATGGGTATGGGCACCTATGTTATTTATGAGATTGACCGATTCATTCTTGAGACTGTTAGGGTTCAGTAATCTGAAAGCTATTTTTTGCTCTTACAATTTTTCCTCTTTGAAGAATCAAAAGCTTCTAATTCTAATTGATTTTTCATATAGAAATGCTTACATGCAAATATTATTTAGGAGCAATATAAGAATGAAAGTGTTAAAAGAATCATATATTCATTTACCTATTCCCACTCATACAGGAAAAGCTATTTGTTTAAGTTATCCATGTTTAAAAGAAGCATGGATATATTTCCTTGCGTATGTAAGGAGGAGCTTTTCCTACCATTTTTTTCTATTTTGTCTTTAGCATTTTTTATTTCCCTGTTCCTAATTTTGGTGCCTCCTCATTTCCCTTCTTGTTTGTTGCTTCAATCCAGGTCTTTAGAAGGCTTTTTTCCCCCTTTGTCCATTTGGTTTTTTCTTTTGATAATGGTTTTGGTTTTTCCCATTTTATCTCTAGCAGCTGGCGATTCCTCTTTTTGTCCTTTGAATCTCCTTTTGGCTCAGATTTTTTGGCACTATTTTGGAGCCTTTTATTTACATTGGTAGTTCTGTCATTTTCCTACCTCCTTCATGGTTGTTTACATGTTTTTCCCTTGTGTTTTTTCTATGGCTCTGGTTTTCTACTGCATGTTTTTGGTCGTTTTTTTAATTATCTCAGGCATGACTTGCTGGTTTTGGCACTATTTCATTTGCTTAGCTCCACCTGCCTTCCTCCTTTGTCTAGCACATTTATCCTTTTCTATTTCTTCATCCTTCCTTTCTTTCTTCGGTGTCTTTATGATGGCTGCTCTCCATTGTCGAGTTCCCTACCTCAACTGCCCTCTCCTTAGTAACTAAATCTCAATACCACTCCTCTAACTTATCCTGCTTCCAATTCTGAGCAGCAGCATTTCATTCACATAGGTAATGCCAAGATGCTATCTCCAAGGAGTATATTGACCAGCCTTCTTTCAGTTATGTTTTGGCTGCAAATGATGGGCTCTTCTCCAAAGCACAAAGGAAAATGCAAGGCTAGTTTTCACAAATATTCTCCGAGAAAAACAATTTGGGTAGTTTAACGAATATTCTCCAAGCAAAAAAATTGACATTGATCATGGTCATGTTCATATCTCTGCTGCTACTTCATCTAGTGTCTAGATCCCTGTCCAAATCAAAAACCAGGATGGAAGCTTCTTCTAGTGTCCTAGCCATTCTTCAAGAAATAAATTCTAATTGGCTGAAATTCTTTCAAAAGTTTAGACACGAAAGAGCTCTTTGCCAAAACCTCAGCATCTCCATGTGCGACTTGCTGGATAACAACAAAAATCATCTCTTTCAAATTCAGCATGAGAAGAAAGGCGATTACTTGAAGATCATTCACACAAATGTGGGCCATATAGAGGATGTCCAAGAAATCTATGCATTCTAGTCAATGAGTTGAGAGGCTTGGAAAGACAAATCCATCACTGGATCTTTCATAGAGGCCAGCATGTCTGAAACAATGCTCAAGGTCCTGAGGTTAAATCTGACAATGAATTTGAAGAAAATATGTAACCTTACCTCTACTGGCTCTTTGGTGATCTTCTCTAGGTTTTATGATTCCACGACGCTAGTGTTTCCTTCCGCAGGCTTCCTTGAATAATTGCTCTTATTATCCTTTGATCTAATAACAAAATTTAATTTTATCAAAACAAAAAATCATGCCAAATCCAGATGAAATCCCAAATTTCTGATGAAATTTCAATTAAATCATAAACTTATTGCCAAAAAAAATCTGCCTTGGGATTTGTGCCGAAGTATGTTAAAAAAAACAACAATACAATTCTCGTCAGATCACAGAACCTGCCAAGTGCCAATAACTCCTGAGTTATCACAATGTTTTGAAGAATTTTGCTAATTTGGGAAAAGATTCGACTCAACTTCAAATAGATGTCACATTCTATGTAAATAGAGAGTAAAGCAAAACTAAAAAGGATTAATCAAGTCTGACAAAGCAAAATTTCTTGTGAACCACTACTGATGAAATATGGATCAATGTAGAAAGGACCAAACAAATGAAACCCAAAAAAACATATTACATTTGTTGCATTGCGGAAACACTCCTTACATAAATGTTTGATATAAATTAAAGATTGACAAACATATATAATATCTATTTTGTAAATAAATTAAACTAATTCACAAAATATTTTCATACCCGATACAATCATCAAGTCCTATCATTCCAAACATCCATAATTCACCATAAATAGCAGAACCGGCATGTTTGAATGTTTAAGTATATATCAATCAAAGGGCAATAACTGGTTTGGCTCTTCACCCACTTCATGACATTTGTATCAATCGCAATTGCTTTTGCTTAAGGCATGGTTCCAAGGAAAAATGGCACATTCCCACCATGGAAGGAGTGTGAAAAGTTCAACAGAAGGTTGAGGGCTACTTTATTTCCATGCCTCAACTAAATAAACACTCTAACATGCATTAAGATAGTTGGCTGTTCTTTGGAAACTGTGGACAGCTTTCAAACCTACACCAAGCTAACTATTAAAGCCAAATGGCCTCTACCTTCAGAGTGACATGAGCAAAAATCGGACAACAAATGCCCAAATCTGCACTTTTATTTCCCACACAATTTCCTTATTAATGTGTATTTATGGTGGACCTGTTTTTGCAGACTGCCACAGCTTTTATTTCTGTCATCTCTCAATAGATGGCCTTCCCTCAATGATCGCCATTTGACATGGCACAATTGGCAACAAGGAGAGGTTTGGTACACCATTTTAAGATCTATATTTATCTCTACACAGATCAGGAATGGAGATTTGCAGGCCCTTTTGAAAGGGATGCACATTTATGACTATTACAACTCTTATCTTTTTCTTACCTATTTAAATGTGCTTCTAAGACTGTTTTTAAATCATTCCACACTTTGCATCAAAGTAATAAGTATCTTCCAGCCTGGTCTTGACAGTTTGAAGAAAATAAGCTTGTGACGGTTGTTGCTACATGTATGGACCAAATGTCAATTCAAAAGAGGAACCTTTAGGCTTCAACTGTTTTCCCATTGTTGGAGGTTAAAATTGAGAGTTGTCTTCTGCTTAATGTCAACAAAGGCGATCATGTCAATCTCCCTAATGAGGTGGAGTAGTAACCAGTAACAAAAGGCAATCGTGGATGCTTGGCAGTGTGGCTATAATGCTTCAAAGGTGCACATGGCCCAGTTGATTGCGGAGGTGGCACAGAACCCTCTAGATTGAACCTGTTAATATGGTGGAATTTCAAATTGATGCCAGTCATTAAAATGGAAGAGATGCATTCATAGATGTAGGAGCTAACATCCATTAGAATTTTGGGAAAAAATATGGGGGTCTATTGGTCATTCTGCTGCTTACTTTCTGCATGACATCATTTGCCCAAACTAAAAATCCAATTGACTGTGGTGACATCATCTGTGCATGTGTGCTATATGTGATTACTCACATTGATGATGAATTACCAGTCAGTGGTTTATGGTTGCATGTGTTAGCTTCTGTCCTTCAGTTCAATGATGAGTTTTTAGTAACTGTTGATGTGGGGGCCACATTGCTTGCCTTTACATTTGACCTGACAAGATGCAAATGGGGATGTCATAGTTTTAGCAGGTTTTCCAATGGTGGGAATTATACTGGTTACGTGGAAAATAGTTATGATCTTGTTGGGGGCCCTATGCAGATTTGAACAAAAAAGCTATTATAGGCTGGCAGGTAATTTATACTGCTTTTGTAAAAAAAATCTTAATTTAAACTCAGATAAAAGAAATGAAAATATAAATAAATTTCACAACATGGATTTGTAATGTCTTTTCCTTTAAACTTGAAAACATATTCCATGAAAAAACATGTCTGATCAATGTCCAATGATTGACCAGAAAACAAATTGATCGATGTTGTCAAAAAGATGAATTGTAGAGAAAAAAAAGAAAAGGCCAAAAGCTCAAATACATTGTCAATTTTGTTGGCATTGTTAATAATATGATAGCACTGCACTATGGCCAGTTAAGAAAAATTCAACCCAATACTCAAGTTTATAGCCCCATTGAGTCATTGACAACAAGTTGTACAATTAATTCTAGGGGTAGAATGGAAAACCCTCCATGCTGAAGATGCTTTGAAAAAAATTATACCCTAGGAAAAGGTGAGTGTAAAGAAGCATTCTTATTGGTTTAAGGTCTCTTGGGGAATGAACGTGCTTCTTTGATTTCAGAAAATTTTCTACATCTTTTCCATCTTCAACTGAAACTCACCTCAAATTTGCCTAAGTTGTAATAAAAATTTTAATGCTCTGTGGGTGTTGTTCCTACAACTTGACCTAACTATTCTACCATGTACAAACTGCTTGAATGGGCACAATGGATCTTCAAGTACAGAATACTATGGCATGCCTGTAGATAGCTTTCACTATGATTGAACAAGTAATTTGATTTGCTTTTGCTGTCATGCATTATGTCACAAGGTTTGTGTTTGTATTAGTGTTCAGCAATAATAAAATTCAGCGAGGAAAAAATTCCCAAAAAACAAGTCGTGATTAAATTCACCTAATATAAATTTCATTTTTTTTAAAATGTAAATATTGAAAAATAACAACATTTAATATTTAAAACATTAACAAATTAGAATTAGAATTAATAGCAAGTAGTTGGACCTGGTATTAGACTTTAACAATTAAAATCTTAATTTAAATATTTCAAATTATCCATTACAACGCTTGTTTTAAGAGACAAATAATAATATTTAATATTTAAAAATTAAAACATTAATAAAATTTAAATGGGGGTTTCTTGCCAGTGGAATCTCATCTTTCGAGCTGGAAGGTGATTGATATCCTCTCACTAACAGCCAGAGCAGCTCCAAACAGCTCACACTTTTTCCACAACCTCTTTTATGGGGCTGAATGAGTAGCTTGCTGGTTCCACTGTGCTTGAGGTACAAGTAGGGAGCTTCCTTTACTTCAAGAACTATTTTGTTGGAAAGGCATCCAAATATGAACAGCAGGATTTGCTATCAACAAGCTATACTGAAGTTCTTTGCCCAATGGGTCTGCCTCCTGTCCCAGGAACAAGGCGCAAATCATCTCCTTGTAGTTGTGATTGATTCAGGATTACTCACCACCCAATCCTTTGATGCCCTTTATTTATTTCCATCACTAATTAAAAACACCCAAGCCTTGTTCCACACAAACTTTAGGGCATATTAGAACAAATCTTTAAGATTTTATTGGAATTTGCCAAATTTTGAACTTCATACATAAAATTCGGCAAACCCTGTGACATAGTATGCATGTACCTCTAGATGGAAGAGGACCTAAAACACTGATCATGTTTCTTTTATCAATGCTACTCATTTTTTCTGAGCCTCACAATCTAGACAATTTGAAATGAAACACATAAACAAGCTAAACAACTTTGTACATTAACATGAAAAGTGTTCAAATGCACAAATTCTATGCATATCAAAATTATCATTCCCGGTAATTATAAACTAGATATTATGTCTTCTAGTTTCTAGCAGTGATCTTGTATGTACATGATTTATGCATTTTCTGTTTACATAGCTTTTAAATTAACTATTCATTTTATTCTTATTGACAGATCATCAGGAGTGTTAGGCAATGTTTTGGAATAACTTTGCATGATGTAAACAAGTACATCGACAGTATTAGATTGTTTACCTTTCTGGATTTAATCAGTCTATTTTCAGATTCTGCTTTTGCCCGTATTTGACGGCGTCGCAAAATTCCATGATATTGCTTAGCATTTACATAAACAGGCTCTTCAATAGTATCCGATGGCAATGGAAGGCCACTTTGCTGTATTCCAACCATATATGGATGTATCTGTACAGTCAAACATTAGATGCTGCTTGTAAATTATATGTAAAGCAAAGAGCTCAATAATTTACAGAAATTCAAGATTGAATAAAGGAATTCTGGATACCATAGGTTGCGGACCATATGTGACCATGTTTCCAAAGAAAGGATATCCAGTTGGGGCTTGCCTCGGTGCTTCTACTCCCTTCAATATAATATCAACTTGTCAGATATTTGCAGAGTTAGACAACAAACTGGTTTTTCTTCTTAGCCTTCTGTACCTTTGTTAAAGCTGAATAAATTATTAACATCCATCCTAAGAAATCCAATGATTGCAAATAGACAGTTCTCTAAAACAACTGTCCATGTTCTACTCCATTGTATTATTTGTGAAGATATAACTCTCCCCTCTAAAGTGATCAATTAATCTGGTATTGATTGAAAACCAACTAAACCGAATGTGGAATTTAACTGTAAAAGTTGAATAATACCATAGACTGATCAAGTTGGGTATGGGGCATAATGAATTCTCCAGATGGTGATGGTATGCCAACTGGAGCCTGATGTTGCCGTTGTAGTTTCTGAGCATGTTCGAGTTGGTGTGGCTGGTGCTTCTGTTGTTTCTCAATTGCTTCACGGTCATCGATGGCTGCAAACCAAGAAAATCAATATCTATTGTGCAAACTTGTCAGTCTGCAATACTCAGGGAGGTACATACTCATTACATTCCAGCTATATACTTCCATGAACCTTGAGAAACAACAAATGGAAATATACATACAAAGCAAATACAATGAATAGGTTTCTACAGTTAAGCTAGTTGGACAAGTTCAAATGGTCAAGTTTTGAGTATGACAAAATGGCCATAAAATTGCATAAACCTTAGGGAAAAACAAAGGGAAATGTATTCAAGGTACACTATTTAGAAACAAGTAAAAATAGACAAAGTTAATCAACTGAACAAAATTCTCAAATGAATCAATTTACTGGCCACTTTGCTAATGTTGAAAGAGAACCGCATTTTGGATGGTAAGGAAACTCCTGCCGTGCCCTACCACGTACTTATATTGTTTTCATTGTGACAAAAGATGTGTGCTCTCAAGAAACAAAATGTGACATGAACCTTGAAGTGCATGCATAGTTAGTCTAGAAATTTAAGGTGCATGCTATCACGAAACAAAATGCAACATGAACCTTGAAATGAAAATCTATAAGACTACATCGCATATACCTATTTAGTCTAGCAGTTTTTACGTTATGCTAGAACACCCATTCCATTGTTTATCCTAAAAACATTTGATATCCTTGTGTACCAATGAGTCAACACCTATCCAAGAGGCCCATTGGAGACATACATACAAAAAAGAAATATGTCCTAGAACATCTCAAAACCTAAGTTAAAAAGATAGATTGTGGTACAAAATTAACCTTTTTTGGGGACAACCCTAGGATATGTGTTTATATATCATAGTTACCAGATTCAGACTAAACATAAAGTCAGCAAGCTGATTCTGGACTCGGACTTGGACTTGACACCCAAACAAAGTATAGACTCTGCTAATTTAACAAACCATGAAATATAGAAATTAAATGCTTTTCTATACACTCTTCTTTAAATAAACTTTAAAGATAATGTAAGGCCCAATTAGTTCTACGAACCCTGTTGCATTCTTTGTAGCCTTGTATACACTTTGATACTATTTTGGATTCATATGATGATACTTAGAAAGATGTTTATGTTAGTCGATTACTGATTTCCTATATGTTGCTTGGTAATGTTTAAATCTATCATGGTTGTATGGTTACTCTAGATAGTTGTAATGAATTATGAATGCAGTTAATTTGTTTAATTTAAACTTTTAAATAGCTTTAATGTTATAAAGTTGCAAACCCTAATTTATATGTTGATTGTTATATGTGAATTTTAATGATGTATATAGTTGTAGTTAAACAAATTATGAATGGCAATGTGATATTGTCATGTCCCCGTCCCTGATTGAGACCCATTCTCAATTTGGAGGGAAACAGTGTTTTTAAACACTCCATCTGCATTTAATAAATATTTTAAAACAATAATAATATTTAAAAATAATTTTAATAATATTTAAAATAATATTATAAATAATATTAAATAATAACATTTAAATTTATTAATATGGGGCCTGGCCGACACAATTGGTAAGGCATTCATTGAAGTGTATTTATATTGGTTTCAAATGTTGAGGAGAGCATCATGGAGGAAAGAGGAATCAAACTGAAGACTGATTAAGACGGAAACCTCGCGCAGTTGATCGCCAGGTGAGACAAAAACCTCACTGGTGATTACGATTTCTCCTTCCACCCCTGCATATACTATTCCTAACTTTGACTTTGCATTGACAGTGTGGAGTTCACATTTGGAGGACGCCTATAGCAGAGCGACCAGGCTATTAGATGGTGGCAGAGCCCTTGGCTCTCGCCACCCTAGGATCTCAACCATCGATTAGAGCTCAGACAGAAGCCATTAAGGAGGCGACAAGCTTTGCATCTATTCCAGCAGCCAGCAACTGGCATCCGCCACTTCGGGATCTCATTCAGGAGCACGCGCCTTGACGGAGGCGCCATCTTGGGCGCCAATAACTTCAGCTCCCCTCTTAATCGCTAAACCTGGGTGCGCAATTATCTATCCTACACACAACGGATATAGCAGAGGTGACATTTGGTAATGCCAGCCCGTCAGATCTGAGCGAGTTAACTCTTGAGGCGACTGGACAACTTCATTTTAAAGTAACAACATTTGGAGCAGGCATCACCCCCGATTTCAGCGAACTTGTCTTACCAAGGTGCCATCGAAGTCTGCTCTGTACAACCATTATGTAAACGCTGAGTTCGCAACTCTTGAATTATAATTAAACGCTGAGTTCGAACTCTTGAATTATAATGAAAATTCCTGCTACATTAAATTCAGTGATTGAATCGAATTAGAACAGTGAATTGTTTGTCATCTTGCAGCTACTGTACTTCCAGATTATGTATGAAATCCCTTACATTGTTATTTCTGCAATTCGTATTTTAAGGTGCACAGAAGCATTATTTGTCATCTGACCCTGTGATTGAAAATTGCTGATTAATATCAGATCTGAGTTTTGTATGCTGTCTATATCAAAGCGGATATTAGTTGTTTAGTGTTTGGCTTATTACAGATATCATTCATGGATGTTGGTATGAGATTTAAAAATAGGATATTTAAACATTTAGTTAAATGTGAATAGTAAATTCATATGGAAATTAAACAATTAATATTATGGATTATATGATATTTAAATGATGTGATTTCATCGCTATGGATTATAGGTTCAGTTTATATTTACGCTAATGGTTTGTTATTTTAGTGTATGTGAGTTAATTTATATATATGAACAAGTAAATGGTGTAACCTAACATTTGTTGGAAATTTTGATGTCAAATAGTCAACCATGGAGACACAAAAACAACCACCAGCGATGCTAACTGAGAGCAGCAATCCTAGCTACAAAAAATAGAAGCAGCTAAAAAGTGGCTATTACAAATACGAGCAGAAGAAAGTTAAAAATAAAAAAGATATAGATAGGAATTGTTTTTGTGTTTTAATGCAGAACACATTTAGAGTCTTAAGACATTGTTATAAGTAGGATGTTTATATCATTGTCAAGATAGCATACAACAGAGAGAAGATTCTGTGAGAGTAAGCTCAATATGATGCTAAACTGAAGTAGAAGATTGAATACTATAGTTGTTTTGATTTGATTTAATAAAAAGGAGAAAATTGATCCAAAAGTTTTGAATGGCTTCAAGATCTTGTTGATGAAACTTATTTTATGTTTTTGATTCCTTGAGGTTGTTATCTTAGCCCTATTCCACATGAAATTTCCTGACAATGGTATTAGAGGCACATTTATCAAAGTAGATATAATGCAAGTGTTTATCAATGCAAGTGAGATTTACACTGTAAAAGTTTAGATCTAAAGCTCCTTCACTAGACTCCAAGATCCAAATACTTTGAGAGAAAATATCAATTTTGTTTGGTTTGCTACAATGGCAGCTAGCAAAGGTACTATATCAATTCCACAATTTAAAGGTGAGAATTTTGATTATTAGAGAGATCAGTTGGAAAGTGTATTAATATGGAAAGTGATATGGGATATAGTAGCAAGTTGGTATGTTTTGATTAAGATAAACATGGATTTCAAAAGGGCCCAGACCCTTGTACAAACAGAAAAGATCCACAAAGGATCCACAATCAGCAAGACAGGCAAACAAGACAAGTCTCACAAGGAGTGAAACAGAGACCGGCTAGCTACAGTAGAACCAGCAGAATAACAAGATTGCAAGCAGCCACAAAACAACAGGCCAGAAGCCAGACAGTCAAGGTGGTTTGAAACCAAACTTCATCAGAGGCCTCAAAAAAGGGGCAAGACAATAATGGACCGCCCTTCCATTGATCAAAGAAGAAAACGTGGCGTAAGGACTTTCGAACACTAAATCAAGTTTTCTCTTAACCTTGTAAGAATCATCAGCCTTAGCAATGTGGTCTCTCTAAGAAGAATCACTCACCTTCCCAAAATAGTGAGGCTGAGGGCAATCATAAAGATTGTTCTCGAAGGAGGGGCTTCCGAACACAACTTGTTTCTTGCATAAGTGACCCAGAGCCTTACCCATGAGGTTGCTCCCAGAACATTCCTGCATCTTCTTAGACATGATATCATTGGAGTGCACCTTCAGACTTCTCATGACAATCTTGGTACAACCAGGAGAAATGCCCATCATTGTGGAAGTGGTTCAGCTGAGAGGGCTCAAAATTATTCAAGTAATATTGTAATATTAGTTTATAATGGTCAATTAAGTTGTTAGGATGGACTTTAGGAATGTTCTTTTATTCATTCAGTTAAGTTCTTTTCCTCTGTTTTTCTTAGTTTTCAATCTTATCCTTTATGAATAGATCTTTGTAATCTCTTATTTAAGGAGACTTTCGCTCCTTAATTTAATATTGAATATCTTGATCACCATTCTGTGTGTTTTTAATTATTTTATGATATCAGAGCTCAGGTTTGTGAAACCTCGGTATCGGTGAATGCGATTGCGTATTTGTGTTCATGGTACAAGATTCATCAAAAGGGCACATACAGATTTGTATGGTGCCATACAGATCAACCAAGGAAAAATCATGCATTTTTTCTTAAGGTTTTGGCAGATTTTTTTAAATTTGTGAGATTTTCTGGAATGAAAATTGCAAGAGCTTTTTTGTGCAAATTGCAGGTTCCTGTTTGCAGAAAAATCATGCCATCGTTTCAGTCAAAATCGTGGAATCTTCTTTCAATGAATCGTGCCTGTTTATTTTGTGACAAATCTAGTCAGGAATCGCGTCAATTGAAGAAATCGCATGTGAGGGTTTTTTGAGAAACATCACGCCTTTTGTTTGCAATTTTTCGATAGACTTTTTGCCTATTTTTGGACGCACATCTGGGTTCATTAGTTGTGATTGCAAGATTTCTTGGCGGCCAACGATTTTTAACAAATTTTTTGACGAATTTTGAACAATTTCTCATCAAAATCATGGGTTTTCTTGTCGTTTTAGGACCATGTGAAAGGGTTCTCTGAGCGGCTGACAAATTTTCATCATTTTTCAGCATCGGCTAGGGCATTTCTGGTGCCATTTCCTACAAACCACAACCTGTTTTTATAACCCACGCCCAGCAGAAGTATTTTTGGCCACAACTAGAAGGTGTTTTTTAACAACTTTTGGACAAAATCATGTTCTCCAAAAATTTTCCAGACTTTTTTGCAGTTCTTTTTGCCGATTTTTTTATAAAAATCATGGGGTTTACTATGCTGCTCGGGTTTTGCAATTTTTTTCAAAAATTCGTGTGGTTTTTTAATAGCAGCAAGTTTCTTTGTTTTCCGTGATTTCAAATTGCGGGAAGGATGGCTTCATTACCCAACATCATGTTGGAAGGCACTCAAAGGTTCACTGGCAAAAATTATAACACTTGGAAATAGAGGATGCTCACGATCTTCGAATATAGGTGCCTTGATCAGATCGTCCTCGATAGATGCACTCGTCCAACAATTGCGGGTAAAGACTAGGACAAGTTTGATGAGCGTGATCATGAAACCATTATGCTCATTAAATTATCTATCATAGATGAAATGCTTTTGGAGGTTCCTTCAGGCAAAACCTCTACTGAGATTTGGAAACACTTGCGAGATCTACACGAGATGTTAGATAAAGGCAAGGCCTTCTTCCTTAAAAATAGGTTGCTCTTGATCATGATGGACAAGATGTCTTTGCAAGATCATTTGATGAAGATCAAAGACATTCGCAATCAATTGGAAGCCACCAGTCGCAAGATAGAAGAAGAAGATATGATCGTCATAACCCTAAAAAGATTACCACAAACATGAAAATTTCATTGAGACACTCAATATCACTTCTACAACTGTTGACCTGAAGTTCAATGATTTGTGCAACAAACTCCTACAACAAGACAGATAGAAGAAGCAGTTAGGTAGCAGCAATGATTCATTGAGTGTGGAACAATCATTTGCAACCAAAGACAAGGGCAAAGGCAAGTGGCCTCAAAAGAAAGGTCAAGGAAATTTTGATGAGACTTCAAAGACTCTAAAGATTATCACATATCATTATTGTGGTAAACTTGGTCACATGAAGAAACACTATAGAAAGAGGTTGGTTGATCAAAAATCCAACTAGGGAGGGTCTCAACAAAAGCCTCATGTCGTAGAGCATTCTAGGCAAGAGTCAACCTTCTTTGCTTTCATGGCCAAACAACCAACAAATCAAGTCTTCTACGTAATATATTGATTTTGGAGCGTTTCAACATTTTACTCACGGGAAGGATTGGTTCATGGAGTGCACAGCTTGCTTATGGCCAAATTCGCCAAAACAATCAAATATTTCCTTAAAAAGAAAAAGCATACCTTGTTGTTTCTTTTCTTGTCAAGAATTACCTTAATCTTGATGTTTCTCTTCTTTGACTAAATGGTCAACATATGCTTCATTTTTAGAACTGACTTGCCAAAATTTTGTAGATAGGCTTGAAACTAGCCAAGAGTTTGACAAACTTGTTCAAAAGTGCGCTCATTCAATTTGTCAATGAAAAGACGACACAAATAAAAGTTGCACATGAAGCTCTCCAACTCAAAAGAAAGACTGTTGAGGAGAATATTTATATACTTAGAATCAAACTTGTTTTTCCCTCTAGTGGTTTGAATATTGATACAAATGCAATTGAAATGAGAAAGATACTCTAGTCCTCTTTGCAAGAATAACAAAAAGAAATCTATGAATGCATTTGTCAAAGCAAAGAAAGGTCAATTGATGAAAAGTTGTGAAAAATTGTGTCAAGATTTATAAGTATGTTCTCATGATAGAAAACTTCACAAGAGCAATGCAATCACATGATCAAGGATCTAATGTCAGCATTTGAAGTGAGAATCCCATGATTAGGAGACACGTGGCATAAAGGCGATAATGGCGCAACAAAGGCATTTCATATAGCAACATTAGATGAATTGTCAATGAAATAGATAAACATTGGGATCATCTTGGGACTAGGGTTAACTAGAAGAATAATCTTCCCAATCATTGTGGCTTTTAGGTTGTTGTAATTATAAGGTGTATCCCAACATGATATAATGTTTGTTTCTCTGTAGCAAGGAACAGGGACTACATTTACTACAATCCCATCATCAATCATGATTCATGGCCCTCTTATTGCCTATTGTAAACCCAAACTTGCAAATATAAGGAGGGGTCTCCTATTCTAGTTAGCTCGATCTCTAAGGAATTTGCCTTAGTTCAAAGAAAAACCCTAGATTGGGACCAAAACTTCTCTTACTAGCAAAAAGGTGAGAATTGTGCGATCAGCAATTGAGTGATGGCAAACAAACAATGTTGAAAAGAGCTACAAATACATGTTTAAGTGGCAATCATGGGTGGAATCGCACAACTAAGGAGAAACAAAGGTGAGGCATAGTTGCATGACTAGGCACTAAAGCATTAGCAAAATACAATATAATTGTGCGAGTGGGCATACTAGTTGCAGCAATAAGCATAAGATCACACGATTCAGGATTTTAAACAATATGAAGACATATAATTGTTCAATCAAGATGTTTGAAACATCAAAGACCACAAAATTGAGCAATTTGTAAATAGGCGTTGCCAAACATGATAAATTGTACCCTTTGCTTGTTTTAGACAGCCTCAGTAGAAAGAAATTATGCAACTAAGAACAAATTTAATGATATTCTTGACTAGGCAATTACTACCTAGGAAGAAAGGAAGTAGTATGTTGTATACGAATGTCATGTCCCCTTCTCAAGCATAAGTTTGCTAATAACCCTTAGCCTTATTTTTCACAATTTTTCCTATAGGCTAAAGGGATGGTGGCAAAAAAGAAATTAATTAAATAATTAAGTTGTTGAAAAGTAACTTTGTATTATAAATTAAAAGACAACTTATATTTAATTATTTAGGTCATTATAAGTGTTTGAATAAAGTGCCACTAGACCCAAGGTACAAAAAGGTCAGTGAAAAAGGAAACTTTATTATATTTTTTATAACTTAGAGGTTATAATTGTCAAAAAGAAAATAATATTGTATTATTTCCTCGAAAAAGTTATAAAAGCGAGGAATGTCTTCGAAAAGGGTTTGCTTGCTCATTTGAAAAAAATAATCCCATGAATGAGCATGTGTTTTTTCTTTCCCAAGGACGAAAAACCCTCCTAGCCTTTTGATGCAATTCTACACAAGGATTGTCAATGCTTCAACTAAAAGGATTTCCAATTTAATGTTCAATTTCCAATTTTGTTGTGAATGTCAATGATCTTACTATGAGGTGATATATTATCTTTGTTGCTTAATTTTTAGTGTTTTTGGTGAGCTATTACTTTCTTGCAAAGGTTGTAACCATAATCATGGGGTCATACCATATCTTCTATTATTGGTCAAACATCTTGGCTGGTCATACCTCTCAAGGAGTTTAATGATATTATCTCTGATCACATCTATTGTTGGGTGTTGGTTTGTATGATTTCAAACCTCTATTATGTGAGGCTGTATCTATCTAAGAGTGCAGTACAGATCCTATTTGTTATTGCAGACATTAAAAGAGGGATCGCACAAGTGTATTTTACCAATTATCAGCTAGTTGTACAATCCAGGATTGAGTGCAACACTTTAATAAGGTTCATTCTACAATTCCGTACCATTTTGATCTAGCTGCACCATGTTAGAATCTAGCTGCAGTTATCTCTGTCAATCCGTACTAGCAATATTAGTGCCTTTCTTGCTGTAACATCCTCCTAAAATCTAGCCATACTATCTCAGTTTTTATCACAACCAATATATTGGAATTTCTGGAAGGCGTACTACCTTTATGGGGTCTGTACAGTTTGTGGACAGCAGTTTGTTTAATTATTATGCATTTCCAGCCACCAACATTCTTTGAGTATCTTCCAAGTAAAATACATTTCCAAGTTATTGAGTATCAACTCTTTCTAAGGTATCACTTATTTTCAACAATGCTTTCAATCAAATTTCATGGTATACTAGAATAATGTTTTGCAATTATTTGGTTTTGCAAAGTAATCATTGAAGAACTATTTTTCTCTCATAAATCCAATATTGTGATCATGGACAGTTTACCGTTTAATCTTTGTTCTTCATTATAATAAATCCTAGTCAATTTATCTATTGGATCCATTTTATTTTCAATATATTATCCACCAACTTGGCATGTATTGGAATCAAATGATATAATCTGTCATTTTGGCATTGTCATAATTCCGCTTGTATTCAACCGGTTTCGCTTGATTGGAATTTGCATATCACTATCGACCATTTTGACATAGATTAATTCTACGAATTTGCTTCTATTGTAAATTGGTTGACTAGCTACCAATATCTTTCAGTTTATTTCCATCGTCCTCATTCCAATCTCTATATGCTCTCACATTGCCCACATCAAAAACTTGGTGATCAAAAAGAGCTAAGATTCGAGTGTTCACAAAAAATTCTTGTGGATTTGAGCTAACACCCAACAAGGGATACTACATTGAAGGAGTGCATTTGAACTCGAATTTTGTGATGCGCTTCATGAAAAAACATTAACCAATTATATCATTTATGACTTACATTGCAAATGAAGATAAACATTTGGAAGTATTTTGTTGATCATGAAAAATATATGATTTAGATCCTTCAAAGAATAAGTATATTCATAGGATTGTGCAATTTAGGATTACCTGTGCAAAAAGAGCTGCCAAACAACTTGTTCTAAAGGTCCATAATACTTAAGTATATTCGCAAGATTTGTACAAATTAGGATTACCTATGCAAAGAGTTGACAAACATCTTGTTCCAACAATCCATAATACTAAGGTGGATAGAAGTGGAGATTCTATACATGGCACCATATTCAGCTATATATGCAAGCAAGAAAGAGGTGAACACCTTTATGAAAAGGGAACAAATACAATCAATGTTGTAGATTAAGAATAATGTAGCCAACGTACTACAAATTCTCTTAGCTCAACAAGTATGTTTAAGCTTATCTAGAGACAAGAATCCTTTTGACATCTCATGGCACTTGTAAATATATAGATAGATCTATGTCAAAAGCATGGCCAATTGATATAATAGATTGTAATGGTAAGCTTATTTCAAACCCTAGGGAAAGGCTTTCTATTCTGCCAATAGGAATGGTTAGGGTTTGGTAAAGTAATCAGCAAAAGAATGGTTGGGGTTCCAATGTTCTCTAGACAGTCTAACACATTTCAAATCAAGGAAATGTTTTAGAATCACAGAGGATGCTCATATACAAATTATCTTATCAAGGAAGGCAGTCTTTAGGCATCTCATCAAGCATGCCATCCCCGAGATGGAGTGCTCGTGGGCTGGGAGGCGAATGAGTGCTCTTGGGCTTGATCAAGGAGGATGGAACGCCTCCAAGGTGGACAGAGGGATGGAGTGGACCTGAGATCCTACCATATTTGTGGGCCAAGAGGTGAATGAGTACTCCTGGGCTTGAGGGACTTCTCGAGTACACCACCCCCGAGATAGAACGCTTGTGGGCCAAGAGGCATATGAGTGCTCTTGGGCTTGAGGGTCTTCTCAAGTACACCACCCTGAGATGGATGGACAAGGATCCACCCATGCTCTCACAATACAAGGACAACCATCCTTCAAATTGCGGTTTACAAGTACTTCAAGTGAATTCCTAATATGATTGGCTATAGGAATATGCTTTGGAATAACCATTAATGATGTTAAGATATTTTGAATCCAAATGTTAATGATGCTATGAACTATAGATCTAACTATTATGATGATTTAGCTATGATGTATTGCTCTCAATATTATAATGTTTTGTGTTAATCTGAATATAACCATAAAGTTAATACTCGTTATTACTAATATCAATTTTTAGTGATTATTATTGTTTTGCAGGCCTAAATTTAGGAATATCCCAAAAGGGGACATTATAGGCATCACATTATTGAAAGACGTAAACAAGCATTACCAAGGTGCTTCATTAGCATTTATCGTATACAAGAAGCAAAGGCCTTTTTGTTCACAAGCGACAAAGAAATCAGGATTCTTGTGAATTGTGCACATAAGTACTTTCCCTTCTATTGTTTTCCAAAAGTACCAACAACAATATCACAACCACATTCCTTTATTGTTTTTGCAAAGAACATGCATTAAACATTATCACCATCAAACAAAGATACCATAAAACATTCATTGGGTTGTGATATAGTAGTAAGACATTGCACTTACCCCAACAATAAGCAATGTTTAAAACTTGCAAAGGTGCTCCTAGTGTTAAGGGGTTTTCATGTTAATGCCAATGACTATGGTAGAGGGGCTTGCTTTCAATTACAACCAACAAGCTTGTGAACTAAACCTACTTTAAGCTAGCCTCAAAAAAGAAAATGCAACTTTGCTATTCTTGGAACATAGATTGTTACATGATGATACTAATGAGAATATTTATGTTACGGTTTTTCGCAATTTTGATTCCTTGCCGAAAGGACCACAAGTGTAATGAGGCTTGCTTTTGTTTCTACAGGAAACCCTAATAATGGTGATCTTGTTGTCACTTTTTGCCTAGATACCTCAACCATTGGCGGCTCATCCTATTGCTCTTGTCACAACAAATTAGGTAAGGCTATAAGGTCTCAAGAATATGTGAATACTACCAAAGGAGTATTGTGTAGGAAGACTAGTTCTGCTACTTCATTGGATGCCATAGTCATTAGGGTGTCCATTCTTGCCAAGGAGGCTACGTTTGTATCATGTGCTACAAAACAACCCTGCTTATTGCCCAACTCCACAACACTACTTGTTGCCTAGCTCAACCAATACTAATGAGAATATCTGTCACAGTTTTGCACATTTTTTATTCCTTGCCAAAAGGACCACAAGTGCAATGAGGCTTGCTTTTGCTTCCAAAGGGGCTTGCTTTCAATTACAACCAATAGGCTTGTGGACTAAACCTGCTTTAAGCTAACCTCAATAAAAAATGTAGCTTTGATATTCTTGGAACATAGATTGTTTCATAGTGATACTAATGAGAATATCTATGTCACGATTTTTCAAAATTTTGATTCTTTGCCAAAAGGACCACAAGTGTAATGAGGCTTGCTTTTGTTTCTACAAGAAACCCTAATAATGGTGATCTTGTTGTCACCTTTTGCCCAAATGCCTCAACCATTGGTGGCTTGCATCCTATTGCTCTTGTCACACCTAAAAAATTAGGTATGGCTATAAGGTCTCGAGAATATGTGAATACCACCAAAGGAGTATTGTGTAGGGAGACCAGTTCTGCTACTTCATTGGATGCCATAGTCATTAGGGTGTCCACTCCTATCGAGGAGGCTACGTTTGTATCATGTCCTACAAAACGACCCTGCTTATTGCCCAACTCAACAAATATTAATGAGAATATCTATGTCACAGTTTTGCACATTTTTTATTCCTTGCCGAAAGGACCACAAGTGCAATATTGGTGGTTTGCATCCTATTGCTCTTGTCACATCTAACAAGTTGGGTTTGGCTGTAAAGTATCGAGAATATGCAAATACAGCCAAAGGAGTATTGTGTAGGGAGATTGGTTCTACTACTTCATTGGGTGCCACAGTCATTAGGTTGTCCACTCTTGCCAAGAAGGCTACATTTGTATCATGTCCCATAAAAGGACCTTTGCTTGTTGCCCAACTCCATGGATCCTCCATTTTTGGTTCTAGGTATCAATGTTATGAATAAAGAGGCAAAATATTCTAGTAAGGGTTTGATATGCAAGTTCAATAATCTAGGGCCCAATTTGCCTAATTTACATTCATGGATCTCCCTTTTGTGCAGCCCTTTCTAGAAATTTCCCCCTATGCACAAGATTATTTTGTTCTTTGTGATTCAATTAAGGACAAGGCCAATATTTTGGCTAAAGGTCTGTGGTTTTGGGCTAACTAAGCCTTGGTTTCCTGCATTTAACCCTCTCATCAAATCCTTCTCAATGTTACCTATGTGGGTTAGGCTGCCCTATTTTCCATTGCAGTTCTAGGTTTGTTCATGCCTACAAGATATTAGAAATACTCAAGGTACCTTCTTGGCTCTCAATTCAAAAACAAATGCTCTTACTGATCACGCATTTGCTCGACTTAAGAAGAGATCAATATCTCAAAAAGATTACCAGCAGAAATATCTTTCCATTACAAAAAGTACTATCGGGTAGGCCATAATATGGGTAGGTCCTTAAGCCAGCTTCCTAGTGGAAAGATGATTGCTTATCCCACTTTTCAGTTTATGGGATTTTGGCGAATGCTTACAAGGATCCTTCTTCCAATGCATTTGCCCCCTCACCCCACTTCTTCCATTACCTTCCAAGGATTTTCCTTCTCTAGTTGTTCAATGTCTTCCAAGGCATTCCAGCTCTTCTCCACTCTTTGCAGATGCGGTGCAGTCCTGTCTTGTTGTGTCAATACCTTGTTCTGGTTTGGTACAATCTATGTCTTCAACAGAGGAGGCACATCCTGCAGTTTCAACTTCTCCTCCTCTGTTTATCCCATTCTCAAAGGATTCTAATTTCCCCACAGCTTTGTTGATTCAATGTTGCAGCAACCAACCAAGGAGGCAGATTTGTCTCCACTTCAGTCCCCTGCATATGCAGGTGAGCTTGATTATGTTGATGGGCTCATCTCTCTAACAAGAAGACTGCATCAAGGAAGAAAAATATTAGTAAAATGGCTCACCGTTCTCACAATTAATGGGGTGTTGTTTAGCCTTTTCCTGTTATTGCTTCCTCTTTAGTTTAGGCTGTCTTTGATGTTTAGTGCAAAGTTTACTGGGCTGTTTAACAGCTTTGAGTCTCACTTTCTGCCTGTTAAACCCCTAGGGAGACTGTTTAAACTTTATGCAGGTTTTTTAATATTTGTTTCCTTAAGTTTTTTGCTCTTGGCTCTAGATTGGGGCACCTTAATAGATCCCCCCAATTTAATCCACAAAAAAAAAACCATATTGTTATATACTCAAAAATGTCAAAATCTTCAATTATTATATACTCAAAAATATCAAAATCTTGAAATCGAATTTCACAATTTAAGGTGTTGTGATGTAATGGTAACTCAAGGGGCACATAAGATAGAGCCTGACTCAATCACAAATCCCTCTCGCCATTTTATAAGGCAGACCCTAAGTCCTTTGAGCATGTGACTTGGTTGTGATTCAATAAGCATGGGGCGGATTCAAGCATAACCCAGGCTTTCAGATTTTAAAAATGAAATTCAAGCTTCATCACACCATGTTGAAGTTGGCCCCTGTAACCTGACCCAATATTTACAAGGTAATAAATTAATTAATTAATATTCAAAAATGAATTTGTAACTCAAGCACACGAGCACAAGGATTCCATCAAAAGTAGAAAATAACACTCCCATGCTTAAGTGTCCTCATAGCAATGCCATATGTCATCCAAACAAATAAATGCAAAGTCAGAAAGAAATATGTCACTGAAAAAAAAATCAATGTAGATCAAAAAGAAAACACTTTCCAGTGAGCCACCATGTGGAGGTAAAGAATTACAAAACAAACAAATCATTAAGAGAGTGATAACAAGGTTTCATGAAAAAAATGTTATGAAAGTCACCCAACAATGGATCATACATGTAAAAAGTTGAATTCTAAAGCAAATAAAACAGCTATCTGCATAAACAGAACTTTTCACAGCATGAGAATAAAACAGAGGAACAATGAAAAAGGTAAAAGTTGTCTCTTAGGTCATGGCCAACCCAAATGCCAATTTGGCATATGAGATCCCTTGTATAACCCCCCAAGATTTATTTCCATTTACCTTACATATTGTTCAAAATTTTGTATCCCTAAGAAGACCACAAAAGAAGTTCTTTCTATTTACCTTATATATTGTTTAGATTTTGTACCCCTTAAAAGACCACAAGAGGGCTTTTTTTGTTCCCATTTATGTTAGATATTGTTCAAATCGTGTACCCCCAGAAAGATCATAAAAGAATTTCTCTCCATATACTTTATATATTCTTCAACCCCTGGGAAATCCATGAGAATTTCTTTCCATTTACCCTATGTATTTCAAATTTGTACCCATAGGAAGCCCACAAAAGGATTTATTTTCATTTACCTTGTATAATTTGTACCCATAAGTTTTGACCTGGTGATGAAGCTCAAAAACAAAGCCAGATTTGCCAATCAACCCCATGAAAAGGAAGACATACAAAAATTTCTCATTTTACAATTAACTAATTAACACATTATCATTAAATCTACCAAAAATTTAGTTTTCTGCCTTCCTGAGAGTTTGAATCAATCAGATACTAACAGCAGGGTTCCATGGGAAGGGCTACTGCTCCTATTTCTATTTGTCAGTGGTCTCATGGAATTCACTTACTTAAAACTGCAAAGTTTAGAATCTATACCTGAAAATGCGGAAGGGATATATTTTAGAAAGAAGAATTTTAACTACTACTTGCAGTGGGGGTCTAAAACTTTGCAATTCCTGCATAGATATTTTAGCACTTCTTTTTGCCAAATGCCAGCATCCTGTTGATGGTTTTTTAAATATATTTTCTACCAACAGTTAAGTAGCAGTTTCCCTTGTCCAGTTCTCGGATAAACAGTAGAAACATGAAAATATTCTGTACTACAGGACCCTCTATCTGCATTTGGCTCCTAAATTTCCTCTCTGACACCTACTAAGAAAATTGCTCAAGCACCCTTCCACAGGACTAGAGAGCAGTCCCATGCTTGGACTACTGCTTCTATTTTTAGGTGAATGTGATCCCATGCTTATTTCTTTTAACAAATACTCTACAAGTAGGGTTCCATGGAAGAGGCAGCTGTTCCTATTTCGAATGTGTCGGTGGTCTCTTGGAATTCACGTATCTAAAACTGCAAAGTCTATAATCTATACCTGAAAATGTGGAGAGAATATCTTCTAGAAAGAAAAATTTTAAATATAAACTACTACTTCTGGTGGGGGGCTAGAACTTTGCAATGATATTTTAGCAGTTCTTTTGTCAAACGGTCGCACCAGTTGGTACTCTTTTTATATGTTTTCTGTAAACAGTTAAGTAACCGTTTTCCTCATGCAGTTCTCTAACAAACAGTTGCAGCACAACTATTCTGTTCTACAGGACCCTATTTCTGCATTTGGCTCCTAAATTTCCTTTCTGCGCCTACTCAAAATTTATCAAACATCCTTCCAAGGGACTAAAGCATGGACCCGTGCATAGGCTACTGCTTCTATTTTTAAGGAAAATGTGATCCCATGCATGTTTCTTTTAACATCCCCCAGTAAATAATTTTCTCCTAGAGCACACGAGCTGCTACTATTAGGTCAGACAATTCCAGCCATAGAAAAAGAGGGGCTTGAAATTATGTAGCCACTGCTTGTAACTTTTTTGTCATTTGGCTGAAAATTACATCTTCTCTGCAGATTTTTCTTTATATTTTCCATCTAGATTTTATCTCTAGATTTCCATATAAATTTCCTGTAACACGTTAAAAATAAGAGGCAATAAAAGAAATTTATGAGAAACCCCTTGAAAAATAAAAGAAAAGAACTTCCAAAATTTTAAACAACCGCCGCATAGAAAGACCACCCTTAAACCAAACAAAAAAATATATTTAAAATAAAATTAAGCACACACTAAGTAATTAATCTAACCGCCGCCGCTTTTTGGGTAGATGTACAGATGCATGTTAGTAACAGGACAGTAAAATTATTTATTTTATTTAAATTGAAAACGATAAACAATTACAGCAAAAACACAGAAATTGCCCTTACTTATATGCCGATTCTGCATTCTACAACCTTTTTACAAGTGCACACGTTTTTTTTCTTAAAAATTTCGCAATCCTCTCTTAAATCCTTTGTAACCCTCCGAATTACACAAAACAACCCTCACACGCAGCCATGCACGCTCAGAAAACCATATTACACCATTCCCTGCAAAACATTCCACGGAACATTAAAACAATACTATAAAAACTCAAAATTCAGATCAGAAGTTATAAACCCCAACAACACTGCTTTATATCACCCACCTGCAACAATATTCAACAATACTTTACCTCGGCCTCTGTAATTTCAAGCATCTCGCATTTAAACGTTCAAATAGTTAAATAATCTCAAAATGCTAAATACTTGCCGGAGAATGGCAACTTCATGTGATTACTAGCAAAACTCCGCTGAAAACAAAAGCACTGAGGGTTTGTGCTGCAAACTGCAAGCAATTTGACTAATTAATTACCATTTTTTCTGCTAAAAAAGCTCATTCTAAAGCCCTCCCGCCATTAATAACAAGCCAGGACAAAATCGCGAAAAAAACTTACTTACATTTACGTTCAACGCCAAGCTCCTGAAACCGCTGCTAAAAAATATTCATGGAAATGAGGGTATCGTGTAAAGTTTATGGAGCTCTAAATTTGTAGCTGTTTTTTTTATTAATTATATTTTAATTTTTTCGCTCGAGTTTCAATAGTCAGACCGGAAACATTTTTTTATTTTTGTCTCCTTTTTCTCGTTCCGTGTAGGTTTTCGTTAAAGTATTTACATAGATTTGATCTTGTTTCTGCGTGGCACTGAATCTAATTTAGAATATTCTTTTATTTAGTTTTGTAAAGTTGGGCTCTTATAATGGTTTGTGTCTCCTCAAAGGGTGAAATAGATATTTTTCCTTGGCGATTTATGTATGCCACCTACTATTAAAACAGCTGGACTCGGATGCCTGTCTAGACCCAGCAAACAATACGTTTTGTGAAAGGACTTTGAAGCGTCTTGACTGACTTGGATGAAGGACACCTGTCCTTAGACTATGGCCCATGGTAGTGGAGGTAGAAATGTGACACCTTTCACCATCTAGAGAAAAGGGCGGAATACAAACCCTAAACAAATGATGCATCTATTCCTTATTGTTTTGGATAGAGAAGGAATCTAAGTTTAAGTGGTCCTCTCGGAGATTGTCCTTTGTTAGGTGGAATATAAATATGTATTTTAAGGGAAAATAAAACTAGCTCTTCACAAATATCTTAAAGTGATAATTGAATGAATATAATTAATTATAAGAGCTCTGTAGCGATTAATCATTGTTATTATTACAAAATGTTCGAAATAAAAACAACACTAAGTGTTTGAAAATAAGTACTTATAATTATTAATTTTTAATTATATTATCAATGATGATTTTTTTATTAAAATGTGTGTATCTAATTATTAGTTAAGACTTAAATCCAACAATATTTTGCAGATCTTAACATAACAAATGTCTAGTTCTTGTCATTGGAATACATTTAAAAGTATAGTTGATAGTAACTATTAGAGGACTAGCAAATATTAATGTGTATAGTAATCACTTTAAGAACATAATCTTAGTTAAGATTATTGAATTAAAATTTACTCATGGTACATTTATTTATTTACATATTGGATTGTGAGTTAAAAAAATGTGTTGGAATACATAACAACTTAATATTACAAAATGTATTTGCTCATCTAAAGTAAATAAGGCATGCATTTGCCATTCATTAAAGATTTTATTTTAATGAAACATTGTTGTTTGTTCACTATTTAGTTATTGCATTCTCAAGAATAGTTATGTTTGTTATGCATTCTTTTTTTATTCAAGGGGTAAACACTTTTGACCTGGAGCTATGAACCGCTGAGGTCACAAACGGGGAACCTTATCCCCAATACAACCACTCAACAATACCACCCCAAAGGGGTTTGAACCTTGGTGGCAAGAACAACAACACCACCTTTAAACCATCATACCATGCCAATATTGACATTTGTTATGCAGTTTTGAAGTTGACATTTTAACATAGTTAAATTTAAAAAATTAAGAATAAGAGATTTTCTAGTTCATAGTTATAATTAGCATTCACCAAAATGATATCTTATATGGAATTTATCTATGAAGTATTATAAAATTGATTACTTTGGCTTTCTATAAGTAGTAAGCTATGTGATTTTGCATACAAAAGGTGTCAAGATTATTTGTTCACTCAATTTAAACAATAAGGGAGAGGAGCCGAACGTGGGTGTAGGACCTATCGTGGGTATAGTTTTGGACACCCTGGGGCCCAGTTTTGGACAGCCTGGGGCCAGTTTTGGACAATAAAAGTGTCAATAAATTTACAGTTAATATCCAACTGCAAATCACTTTAATTCAAAAAATGCACAAATTGACCAATCATGTAATACCACATCAACATACCAATATTACATGACTTAGTGACCCACTATCGGTCCATGACTTTTTTTTACTCTTTTTTTTGTGGTTTTTGAAAAATGGTCTAAAAACATTGATAAACGTGCCAAATTTTTGCCAAAAAAATGGGGGAATGTCAGCTTGACAGTCAAGAGATGTGCCAAAAAAAAATTGTCCAACTCGGACACTGATGACATGGACCCCTCACTCACAGTTATCCTACCCACCATCGACTCCTCTCCCTTACACCTTTTAAAAATAGTCATGTTTGCTATGCAATTCAACATTTAAGATACTAATATTAAAAAAAAAAGATTGAGATTTTTTTGATTAATAGTTGTGATCAACATTCGCCAAACATTTAAGATACTAATATTAAAAAAAAAGATTGAGATTTTTTTGATTAATAGTTGTGATCAGCATTCGCCAAAAGATCTTATGTAGAATTTATCTATAAAATATTATAAAATTTTATTATTTTGACTTTGTATGAATGATGAACTGAACTATATGATTTTTGCATACAAACATTTTGGATCCCATCCAACAACTCCATCTGATTTCGAATTACGAAGGAAAAATCGGCAAAATGCATTCAAGTCTAGAACCCAAGAAAAGCGGCATGAGGAAGGAAGCAATCCGAATGCAAAGGTGAAAGACAAAGCTCTCATCGACCATTAAAACCTCATTCTACAGTCAAACGTGAGAACTATTGAAGCGTCATCCATTCCACCCCTTATTCATGCCACTGAATCCGACAAGGTACCACAAAAATCCTTATTCTAGATAAACCGAAGGATGGCAAAAATGGCGATTTTATTTTTCCTAAGGGGATCCCCTCAAAACAAGAATTTTTCAAATAGGTTGGAAACAATGGAAATAAAAGGGTTGAGCATTGATCCATGTAGGGGTTGTGTAGGGATTATGTCTCTTCTATCTTTATAGACCCAAACTATGTCAAAAATGTGTTATATTATGGGTCATAGATCATCTATGAACAAATTTTATGCGTACAAGCATGGGATATTGACTTCCACCCATATGGCATTACCAAATCTAAGTATCCTATATGGGTTGAATTCCCTTTCCTTAACTTAGTCTTTTGACCCTTTCTTCAAGACCTAGCCTCTCAACTTAGCAAAGTGTTGTGGTGCAAATAGAACTCAAATAAATGGGCTAACATGTAGGTTTTAGCCTAGGTTTTGTATTGAGATGGACTTTACTCAAGCCTTACCAAACTCTATCAAGATGGTCAACGCGAGCTTTAAATTTGATCAAAATTTACTACTTTAACAAGCCAAATGCCTACTTTTATTGCCATTGAGAATGCCATCTAATTCAAGACTATCCTTTCCACAAACCTTGTACCTTAATTCATTCTACCTCTCACGCTAACACATATTTTTCCCCTATTGTTAACTCTACCATAAATACAAGTCAATTTCATCATTTTAATTCTAATAAGAACTAGCACTTTTATTGAGCAAATTGAGCATCCTAAAAGCAATCAAGAATAGTCAAGAGCAAAATTATCAAGATTATTGCAACATTTATTTCAGTCAAGCATCATGTCAATCATATATCATGGTTTTATGTAAGTTTGTGTATATTTTGTGTTCATTTTTTGTGAGTGCTAACACTTGCAAGACTTCAAATCAAGCAACAATTTCTCCTTGAAGGTGATGAGTACATGACTTCAATCCTTCAAGGAATGCAGATCTAAGTGGTGAGTTGCAAACAATTTTTAATTTATCACTTGTTTATCATTTAGCCTCTGCTCAATTGGGGGTAATCTCTCTTTTTACATCATTGTAGCCATTGTGGAGGTATAAATACCAAAATGGGGTTTGACTTAGGCAAGCCCCTATACGGCACAATCCTTCCCCCACTTTCATGTGTGCGGGTTCTTAGATCTTAAGCAAATTGGAGGAATATTCAAGAATAATTACTCATTCATACATTCAAGATCTACAAGTTGTCAAGTCAAGGAAAGTGGATTTTATCAGTAACAGATGAAGTTTTGACAATGACCCCGGTAGAGAAGGACTTGCAATTCTGGAGCAACAAGAATATGAAATCAGATCTTGAATAGAAGCGAGCTAGTTTAGGGCACCCCACACCCTTGTCTAGCTATTTCAACACCAAATTTATATGTCAGGTTCTTCTATGTCTACTTTGCTATTTTAGAATCTATTTTTGTATTTTTATTATATACTTCTCATACATCATTTCAGTTTATTGTATTTTCAATTGTAACCTAAGAACAACATTACATCATATAATTCAATCAACTAAAATTCAACTAATCACATCCACATCATACCCCCACAAGGATTAAAACCTTGATCCACCATTTTGGCTCTTCCATTGAGGTTTGTAGCCAAGTGGATTTTGAGATTAATTTTAATTCTTAATGTCTCTAATTGGAAGAAGTGTGATTTAGGACCTAGATCCATTTTTCCAATCAAACAAATATAAATGAGAAAGGATACTCAATAAAATATAAAACTATGTGAGAAACCAACCAAGGCACAACCACCCATCAAATTTGGCCTTCAATGTACCATTGGGTCGAGGGAGAATAAAAATTTAAAGAAATCCTACCATAACTACACACAGGGCTGGAGATAAGCCATGAGCTCAAATACCATATCACTAATGAGAAGACTACCAACCACCCATGAATATATTCTTGAAACCTATATTTTCAAATGTAACTCGAGAGAACCATGGAATGAAGCTAAATAGGTGACATGAATAGTGTTTGGGTGGTAGGTAAACCATTTTAAATTTGTGTAAATATACACCATCCATGTAGAAGTACAATAGATTGGATGGTAAATAACATGCAAATGGTAACCCTTACACATAAAGATGACGTGTTGAAAATTCCATGGGAAAATAAAAGTTTACTACACCATAAAAGCTGCCACTAATGTACCATAGTAGGAATACACTAACCCACTACAAAAAATATACACAATCAATGCAACACCTAAATCCACAACACAAGAGACCAAGGATCACGTCAATTACCATAACTTCATAAAAGCATGACCAATTGAGAAGAAACCATCATAGGAAAGGAATACATATCTATCAATATAATACTTCTATTACAAGGAGAACATGGTTTTTCATGTGAACAAGAGAAACCTCCACAATTTCACGAGACTAGATGTCAAGCCCGCCATAGATAAAGGAATCTACAATAAAGGAGAAAATATAGATAGATAGTTAGTGTACTTTTCCCTTGTGGTGAAAATAATAAGATTAGGAATGCATGAGGTATCAACTATGAGCAAAGACACATGATATGGAATCACCACAAGTCAACATAGAGCATTGTAACACAAAATTCATTATTAAAATATCACAAGAGTGAGAAAAGGAAATAGAGCAATTCACCAAACAACACTACAAGTGAAGAATAATGCCTTTTCAAAATATGAGGTTAGAAAATATAAAAAACATGATTTGATAGAGACATTTAGGCAAATATAATATGTTGTAGCAAAAACAAACATCAAGTTTAGTCATAAAATTAGATACAAGACAACATGTATGATGGATCCATATTTTAATCAATTTCAAATGTCCAATTGCATGCTTTAAATATGCCATTTGCATCATTCAGTAATCAATCTTGCACATCATAGTTTCTAGAGAATGTTGACTAACATTTTTGGTTTCAGAACTATTTTTGATGGTAGAGTTATTGTACAAGCATACTGCCAAATAATACTTACAATTTGTGTCGATTTATCAATTGCACTAATTATAATAGAAACTCCACAAATAATCAAAAATATTTTCATTATACATTTTCACATCTTGATTCTTGTAATAGATATATGCAAATTTTGGACCAAGTAGCATTGGTCATAAATAAACACCATTTATAGATGTAATATTAGATGCAATTGTTTGAGTGTTTCTATACATTCTATTTAATATGTCCAAAAAAAAATTTGATTAGTTTGACACATTAATGTTTGTAACTTATAGAATTTTATGTTGTCTTTCCAAAATATATATGGGATAAATTCCTTATTTATTATAGGCTCTTTGAAAATGAAAGTCTTATATGGGTTATGCTTAGTAAATGTAAGGAAGCTAAGGTAGTGGAACAACTTCCTACACTAATCTTGAGAGGAGGATAATGCAAAACTTTATAGATCTTTAACAGTTATGAAAACTTAAACATAAATAAACATAAATATCATGCATACCACAACAAAGTGATTTATGTGGGGAAAACCCTTTTGGGAGAAAAAAACCCACACTCCAAAAGCCGCCCAACATGTTATTCAAAAATCACAAAGATTACAATATACTTGCAAAGCAAACTTCTCACAAGAGCATCACCAACTAGAGATCCAGAGGCAACACGACCGCTATCAAACTCTCAGAATACATCACAATACATAGCCATAATACAAATGTTCTCATAAAATAGGGTTTGCTTCTAGGGAAATTCAAGCTAATAAAATATTGACCATTAGATCTAAGACCTAATGATGAACGGTCTAAATTTACAATAATAACCCCCCCACGCCCCATGTTGTTGATGTATCAGTAGTACCTTATGTAATTGCAAGGTTGAGACACATTTTCCCAACAATTACATCCATAATAAATCCAACATCACATCCATTCTATCCATAAGAAATCCACTATCCATCCATTTCACTTGCATCCATCTTCCCTATGCACCTTGATCTTGATCAAGACTAGGGGCATATACTTCAAAACACATTTTTGGAAAAAAATTGACATTGTCATTTTCCTTTCACCATGTACTATCCCATGTCATATCCTCACCTATATAATACTATCCAAACATTTTTGGGTCAAACATGATATCCTATTATGAGATAGTCCTTGGAAGTCAAATCTTTTATCCCAGATATATTTTTACAATGCCTATCCTTCACATATCCATTCCCATTATATTAGTGCATCCACTTATGGTATTCCCTATATTTCTAGAAACTGGGGGCAGGTGATTAATCTTGGTTTTGAAAAAATATCTTGATATATGTCTTCTAGCTCACTTGATGATATGAATCTCGAGCTCAGAAACTACCATCTCATGAATAAACCTCACCATCAAATTTTCTATCGTCAATATCAATCCAAACAACCCCTATTAATATCATCAAGCACCTACACTCGAGTGGGTTATCAAACTATTTGAACTTGATTTCATTCTTAGTCTGGCTGCAATTCTTGATCAATCAATCATCATCTTGGGATCTATCCTTCCCAATCCTCGTGTGGTTCCTAACTTGACAACAATATCCTTGCATTGTTGTGTATCCTCAACAATGTTATCACTATTAGTAATCACTCAATCAGATCAATCAATTTTAGCTTGGCAAGCGATAGGATCTCAAAAGGTCTTTGATATCCCTACATATTGATATATATTTATCGTCCATCATCATTCATCCATAACATCATCATCTATAAAATCCAAAAAATTCAAATATTGTAAAATACCAAAAACATTCAAATATTCCTTGAAAAATCCAAAACAGTTATAAAATGCCAAAAAGGTCAAAAACAACATTAACCATCTAGCATGTGCTAGTGTCAGTCCAAAAATTGAACTATGTAGCCTTCGTGTGTATCACGTAGGCAAGGCCATCATTGATGAGTCCCCGAGGCCTAGGTTTATCCCTTAGGGTCTATCATAATAAAATTTTCATCCATCACAATCCATCTTCTAAAATAAAACTACCCCTTGTCAAGAGCTGACATGTTGAACACAAATGGAACATATTACAAAAACTAAGCTTAACAATAACAGATGAACTATCAAACTAGTCTGCAACCTGGATGATCAATTGCCTACATATCTATCAACAAAATCTACCTATCTTTGTTAGATATCAGGTTTCTTATATTGGTTGTTACATCCTCGAAACCAGACCAGGTGTCTTATACGAGGTGTCTCATTCTTGAAACCAGACATGATCCTTACAATCCTATCAAAACACACTCATCTTTGGCAAGAAGATCTAAATGGTTGTTGAATCATTTGGTCTAGTTAGTCTTATCTTTTTATCTAATTTATCTTATGTCATGGTCCTACACTACTCAATGATATCCACAAGTGATTGGAGGAGCGATGATGGATCATTACATCTTTTCTGTTGATTTATGTTTGTGGTTTGTCTTGATAATATGACTGGGGCAACTAAGTTCCTTGTGTGTGATTGGGGTGTCATTTGGCATAATCAAAACATCCTATGCAAGTCAAAGGTTAGCTAATGCTTCCTTGCATTAGGATTAACATGCTCTATGGTTACTTCCTCACATATTCCAACAAGGTTCTATTGTTACTAGTATGAATCTAGGCACTCCTTGTTTGATGTGTCTAAATATTTGACAAATGGATACTAATGTTGCCAAGGTTTATCTCAACTTGGTGTACACATATCCACTTGTCCACATATCATAATCTTTAGGAAAACAGAAACAAAAGCCACCTTCACAGTTCATGCTTAGGTGTGCATATATTTGCTTGTCCCATAATACAACACTCTATGATGATAAAACATGCATTACTAAAAGCTCAAATAATATCAATCATTACATCAAGTTTGATTTGGGTGAACGATCCATCTAACTGTTCTTCACTTCTTACTAACCTTTTCTTCTAGCTAACATTTCTTCTACCAGTCCTTGCACCTACACACATCATATTGGCTTGTCGGTAAATTTGGCTTATTTTCTAAAATTTTCACCAAATTTCTCAAGGGGGCACCATGCTATCCCGTCATCACTAAGGCACATCCTAAACATGACTTTTTAAATTTTCTTTGACACAATGCTATAAAAACGCATTGTATCAAAGAGGGGGAAAATGTAGATACCTGAAATTGTCCTAGTCTGCGAATAACATTTTAGCACCAATTATCGTCATTTTCTAATGATTAAATAATGTTTCAATTATTTAATTATTATCACTAACGCATATTCCACTATTAATTAAATGACTTTATGCTATTTAATTAATTCACTTTATCATCATTCTTCTTAATTAATTAAATAAATCCTATTTATTTAGTTATGTCTTTAACTCCTATTTATCTTCCTAATTAATTAAATAAATTCAATTTATTTAATTACATCTTTAATTATCTTTATTCTTCTAAATTAATTAAATAAATTAAAATTATTTAATTATTCATCCATTATCCCTTCCAAAAGTAAACAATTATTATTTATTATCCACTTTCTCACTTTCTAAATTAAATAATTAAATAATTAAATTATTTAATTGTCCTTTAATCTCTTAACATTATCCATTCATTAGTGATAAATAAAATATTTAATTTATTTATCTAAATCCCACTTGCACATTCCTTTAATAATTAATTCATTTAAAATTATTAAATCTCATGCATATTCCTTATCTAGTTCTTATCTCCAAGATTAAATAATTTATTATTTAATTAATTCACACTTCTTAAATTAAGTAATTATTTCAATTATTTAATTTATTTCCTCAACATTATCTTCTTCTAAAAATAAATAAATTCATTTATTTTATTTATTTAATTAATGCAATCTTGCACTCACGCAAGTTTTCACTTCCTGAATTCAATAATTGTTTTTAATTATTTAATTTATTTCTCAAATGTTATCTTCCAAAATAAATAAAATCAATTGTTTTATTTATCTAATAAATTTAATCTTGCACATTCCTCTAATAATTAATTCATTTAATTAATTATTATCTCATCATATTCCATGGCTTGTGACCGCTCTCTTCGATCCTTTAGATAATCCGGTTACAAAAGCTGTTGATCCGAATTCGTCAATTTCGCTCCGGCAGTTGGCTGAGGGTTAGCGAGCAATCGAGATTCTGAATTCGATCAATCCCGAATCCAGTTCACTCCCACTCAATGTGAGTTAACGAGGAAATCAAATCCCTTAACTATTCAATCAATTCCTCATGCAAACAGTTAACTAGAATCCTGTAGCTAATTGTAGTTAGTTAACTCCCTAATCAATTCCTCTCATCAATCCTCAACCCTTGATCTTGATCTTCCACCTCTTAATCTAGATCATTCATTCAAATCAATCATTTCTACAAAGCAACCCTCATATCTCCTTGATGGCTAATCATGAACTTTGGAGTTTTGCATCATTGATCTCTTTCACACACTTTTGAGCATGAAGCAAAGAAGAGCATACCAAATCTAGGAGCAAAGGAAAGCAAAGCAAAGGAGGACAATGGAAGTAAGTCATGTCAACACGATGAAGGTAATATTAATGCTTTCTTAACTATGATTTCATTGTGTTTCCTACATTCTATTGATTGATTTCGAAGTGTATTCGGTTTTGAATTGCAATCTTTATGGTTTATTGTGTTAATTCATTACCTTTATTGTGTTTAATCTCATTTTTCCAAGTTACAAAGTGATTTCATTTGTTTTTATTATTTTCTTTCATAATTTGATCTCCATTTATAGGTCATATATTTGGCATGCTTGGTGGGACCCACGTCCCTATTTCTAATGTCCAATTGAGTTTGTTTTGAGGATTTAAAATTTGTAGGTTACAGTGATGCATTCGACACCAAAATGACGCTTTTGCTTTTATTTTGACATATTTGATGTGTAGATCAACATTTTTGATAGTATGACAACACCTTTGCAACCCATGGTGATGCTTTTGAAGACAACTCGACACATTTGAATATGTTTTTATAGGTCCCGAAAGTTAAAGTGACGCAATTGAAATCACAATGATGCTTTTGATTATGAGTCAATGCATCTAAGATTATAGCAATGCATTTGAAATATACAACAGTGCAATTGATGTATATTGACACAATTGATTTCCACAATGACATATTTGAGGTAAAGCAACACATCTACAGGTAAAGTGATGCATTTGATTTTTTTGCAACGATGCATTTTCTTTTTATAGTGGCACATTGATTTTGCTTATTAGATTATTTTTTTTACTCTAACGGTTGCTCGATTTTGGAACTAACACATTTGTGCAATTGTGCATTTCGTTGGCAGAAGATAAAAACCTATAAACTACAGACATATTTGATGCAGGATCTTGTATTTTGATTTTTAGAATAAATCACACTTCAATTTTTTAAGATAAATGAATTACTTTCCATGTCTGGTGGAATCTTGGGTATGTATTTTCTCCCCTCACGCCTAGTGCAAACTTGGGGATCATAATACCTTAGAATCCACATCTTTATTTGTTTACCCAAGGAAGTGATATATGCATATGGTCTCCCCTCACGCCCAGTGCAAACTTGGGGATCAAAAATAGTATCATTTTCTTTCTTTTTATTTTAGTAGGAGGCCTACTTGGGGACTTCATCACCCCAAGGGAGACCTAAACCATGATTTCAAGAAATTTATAGAAAGGGGGAAGAACAAAATTGGTGCCCCAAGGAGTGGTCAGCATCATTCGAGCCAAGCTATGAAATCCTCAGTCCACCAAGACTCATTAGGTGAAGAGATCAAAGGAGACCCCTCCAATATTGGGCACTACAAATGGGCTCACTATTCACTAATTCCACAAAGAACCTTTTCTTTAGAAGTCTTAAGACCAACAATTGTTATTGCTAGTGGGTGCAGTGTACAACATCATGCATGAAGTTACCCAACATGTATCTTCCTAGGGTGAGATAGAATTATTTTGAGGGTGTAAAATCCTTTAAGAAAAAGGTGATCCCTTGTACCATTAGATACCTATCTATCCCCCTTTGAGAGTGGATCCATGTATCTATGATCTTCTATAGTATTTTATTGATTAGGCCTCTACTAGCAATTCTTGGAGTGTATTTATCAAGTTGTAATTCTTGGAGTGTATTTATCATGAAGACCAGTGAATGCCAGTTATACCATACCTTTTGAGTCAATTTGATTCCATTCTCTATTGCTTATTTTCTCTTATCAAACGAGTCAAAAATCAATGAAAAACTAGTCAAACCATATCAATTTTTTTGTAACAGACTCAAGATAGTGCATTTGACTATCATTGTGATGCATCTTATATTACAATGATGCATTTGATTATCATTCAATGCCCCTAATTATCCTTTGACACCTTTGATATACACAGTGATGCTTCTGATTTGTAGAGCGTTGCATTTGATAAAATTCAATGCATCTAATTAAATAGGTTTTGTCAGTTTAAGGCTTAGGTTTCCACACAGTGACGTATTTAACTTTAGATTGACGCCTTTTATATTACAATGATGCCTTTGCTAATATAGTGACGCCTTTACAAAACATAGAGGTGCCCTTGATAAGAATAGTGATGCTCTTGATACTTGCTTTGACACATATGACCTTAGTTCGACACATCTAAAAAATATAATGATGCCTTTGAAACCTAGATCGACGCATTTGACTGTCAAACAAATTTTCTAGAATCCTAAAATTTCTAGAAATAAAAACCTGCACATCAAAAATAGACCTAAAATCTAAAAAAACATAGATAGACTAGAGACTTAAAAAAAATCCAAATCTTTAATCATATATCTATCACACTTTCATCCTTTCCATCACATTCACAAAAAAACTCAAAAAAATTAGGATCAAACCTATATCAAAAACATAGTCATTCCTCCATAACCAATAACCATTTATCTACCAAAATCGGTCCATAGTCTATCTAGATCTTACATCTATCCATCTCTAATTTGTCTTAATTTCTTTGAAGTTTTCCTTCTGAAGTAAAAAGACCAATTAGCTTATTAGTATTATACTTTACCATAGAAGTCCCTCTACTTCTAGGTTGATATATTTCACACCCCTATTTGTTAATTTGAACTCATTAGTCTAGTCCAAATTTAACACATCAAACTAAATCCAAAATCAACTAAGATCTAGACACACCTTGTACCTTTCTTGGTTTCATCATCCCACATATCAAAATCACCAAAATCTTAAAGTATCGAAACTTATCGTATTCTGGTAGAAACAAGGTCCCAAGCCAAGAGAAAAATGCAACACTAAGATCCCAACATGGTACCCACAAACATAGATCATTTCCAAGAAACACAAGTAAAATTCCCATTCATGTTTTGGCCAAGAGGTTTTGAAACACCACCACCACCAAGTCCTATAAATAGTCTTAGCATTGGTGGGGTAGAAAGAGATGTAACACCCAAGGAGTTAGTAGCAGCCCAACAGGATGCTAATGCTATGAAACTGGTAGTCTTCTTTTTTATGGCCAATCATGACCAATACTTCCTACTAATCACACAACAAGGATTTGAATTTCCTTTTAAATTTGGCATCACACTTATATAGGATATCACCACTAATACTCCCTCATAGAACTTAGGGGAAATGAGCTCCAACTACATCATACCACAAACCAATTTCTCCTTACCACCTTCCATAACACAACAAAAGAACTCCTTCATACAACCTAATAATAACCCTACCATCCAAACTACTAACAACACCTCCATGTATTCCCCACACTCACCTAATATCACACCTCAACAAATTGCAACCATTATCCCACAATTACTCATACCCACTAATTCCACACAAGTATCATTACCTCACATGCACAATCGAGCTCCCACATACACCATGAAAATAACCAATCCATTGTATAACACAACTTGCGTGCAAACACAAACACCATTCTACATCAAAAGACTATCAACAATATGTTATATCAAAAAAACATTCCATTTAATAACTCTAACATATCCACTCCAATGACCAATACCCTAACACATCCACATACATCCCATATCTCCCAACCATTTAAATCTAACATCTATACCTACATACCTAACAACCTTAACATCAATATCCACATGTTGTAATGTCCCCTCCTTGCCTCTGAGCAGTGGAGTTGTCCATTAGTGTATTCCAAAGTTCATGTAGGCTAAGTGGAGTTTGGTAAGGGATCTCAAAGCCAGTTTCTTTCTATGGAGGTTTTCAATGTTTCGAGCAAGTCTTTCTATTTTTAGCAAGGGACCAATTCCATCACTATTTATTGTTGGGAATAGGATGCTATTTAATTGCAATCCTAAACATATTTCATGTATCCCCTAAGTCCTTGGAAAGTGTTCCCAAACACTAGGATTAGAAAGAGATTAAATTTGAATGAAATGAACATGTAAATTGACATTTGTAATTATTCCTAAATGATAGGAACATGTGGGGATGCCAAAGAAGAGCTCCTACAAAATAGGAGCACATGGGGCACCCACATGGAAGGTGGAACCCACCTTGCTTAAGTTAATTGTTTGGAGAATAGATAACACTTCAGTAATGCATGTAAAGATCCTACAAGTTAGGGATTTATATTTACATGAGTGGAGTTCAGTTTAGTTATGGTTTAGTTATCTTCAGTTGTATGTAGTTAGTTTCAGTTGAATGCTAGTTGACTTCAATTGACTTGAGTTGCATGATTAATGACTTCAGTTGCATGACAGATAATAGGTGGACACATTCAATTAAGTGTGGATGATCAATCATGCATATTGTTTGCATGAATTGATGAAGAGATATGTTTATGTTAACAAAGATTGACTTGGACCCACCTTGGGTGCCCAAGTTGGCATCTTTGAGTTAACACCTTTTGCATGAGAAGATATTTACAAGGCTCAGTTAAGTGGGCCCATTCTTGGGCACCGACTTTGAGGAGAAGCTTGGAAGATATTTTCTTGACCAACGATCAGTTACAAGTTCAGTTTGGGGTGCCTAAATTGAGGAGACTTTGGTTTTGACTTCATGTTGCATGATGGAACTCTACTTGCACAAAATAGGTGTAGCTTTTTTAGAGGAGATTTGTGCTCTTGTAATTGAAAACTCTTTGGAGTTTACAATTCTCATTATTGTCTATTAATTGCAGCAAGTTGAAGAGAGTTTCATCAGAGTTTATTGCAGGTTGTGAAGAAGAATTGTTGAAGGAAAAAGAAGCATATCAAGCAAAGGATTGATATAGTGTTATTGTAATCTTATTCTAAGGTTAAATAATACAAGCACTATTGATTCTGGTGGTGAAGTTTTTTCCTGAAAGGGTTTCTCCATGCATATGTTGTGTCACTTCTATCTTCTTGTCTCATTCTTCTACAATCTTATGTCTCTTTCTATAATTGGTAAAATTGATCTAAACATATAATCACACACAAAGAATTTGTAACAAAGAACACTTAATTAGATCTACAATCTTATAGTTTTACAAGTTTTAAGCTACATAATTACCTCCATTTTCAACATTTGGTATCAGAGCTAATGGTTGGGTAGAGTTTGGGACACCTTTCTATTAAAAGTTTGAAGGTTTTTTGGCTGTAGTGGGAGCTTTTACTATTGTGTTATTGCATATTTGTAAAAGAAGTATGTTACAATGTATTTGGGCTGATAGCTATAAGACTTGGTATGACTTGCTCAATCCTTGAAAGGAAAGGCTTGGTAAGAGAGAGGTTCTCTTAGGTGGTAAGGGGGGGGGGGGGCAGTTGGGTTAAACTAGTTCTTGGGTTAGAGTTAGTGGATTAACCTTTAGTGGTCTTTAGCACATGGTTTTGTGCTAGTTGTATTGGTCCATGGTTTTGAATATCATGGTGTTGAGGCCATGAATGATCTTCATTTAGGAGATGGTTATCATGATGTCATGGATAGCTTGGTTACATGTTTCAGTGGGAGCTTTTGACAGTCATGGTTTGATGTTTATCTTGTTGCCATGTATAGCTCAGTATCACAATTTAGTGGGAGATTTGGTAGGATATGGTTATCTTCATGTGATTTGAAGAGGTTTTAACATCTTGTTTCATGGAGGACCCTTAGAGTCTTTGGTAAATGTGTTATTGTTCTTCCTTTGAAGAGGATGTAGTTCTCTTTGCTTTTGAGCATTAATCATTTGCTTGGAGCTTCATGATTATACAAGTTGCATTTGAAGTTGGCATGAATTGATTGGTGGGTGCTCATGGATACTAGAGAGACTTAGGTTAGGTTGGATATTTCTTATGTTAAGAGATATGTGTTGGAATGGTTACTTGTTATAAAAAAATTTCAATAGTAAAGACAAAGGAGCCTACACCTGGAAATGGATGTGAGTCCATCATAGACCTAATGAGAAGATTGTCTTTATTTGAAAGCCTACATTGCTTGGCGTTGTATGCACTTGAAAATCTTGTATCCCACCCTTGGTCTACTCGGCAGGTAAATTATCTAAGAGGTGTTGCCCACTTGATTATTAGATGCATTATTTATATGTATCTTGTCTTCTCTTATGCATTAGTCTTGAAAATTGAGTTTTGAGGGATTATTGAGAAGTAGATGCATGATTTTATGTATTTCCATTTTTCTCCTTGCAATCTTGAACTTGAGTTAGTTATGAGGATTTGGGTAGGAGAGGTGCGAGAGATAGTTAGTGGCTTTGGGAATATTCCCTTTTGTCGTTGGAATGTTTGGCTAAGTTTGATCTACTTTCTACGAGAGGTTTACATCTAAGTTCTGCCATGTTTCATTATAAGTTGAATGGTTAGATGTTGATATCCTTTCAATTTGGGAGTGTTGAAGGAGATATTACTTTACACGGTTTGGCACATATTAGTGCGGTATAAGAACATGGTTTGATTTGCAGGTTCTCTCTTTGTGGGAATATTTTCTTCTTCTTGAAGGTTCTTGTGTTATGAGAGAGGTATTTTGCATATCATTGTATGCTTCTTTAACACTATGATAGAGGATTTAGCCACATCCTCTATGTGAAGTGCTATAGGAGGACTTGTTAATGTTGTGATCTTGTTTTCAGATTTGACATTACCTATGCAATGGGAGTTCCATAAGGTATATGTGTTATGTATGAGAGGGGCAACTCTCTTGGATTGGTTACACTTTACTATAGTGAGCTACTTTAGAGGTTTTTTATCGCATGTTTATGTGTGTTATTACCTTGAAGTCTTATTTTGTAGGATGGTGGATATACAGGGCTTGTTTGCAGATTTGTGTTATGTTGATAGCATGAAGTTCTACCTATGATAGTTTGGTTACAAAGACTTGGGAAAGGTATTGATTGAGAAAGTTGACACTTTGATCAATGTTGTAGATAAGTTCTCTTGGTGTAGGAAGGCCATTGGCCTTGAGTTATGTACTTGATTTATAATAATGTTTCCTTGTTTAGAATAATTGAAATGTATAATGTCAAGTGGGAGAATGTTGGGAATAGGATGCCATTTAATTGCAATCCTAAACATATTTCATGTATCTCCTAAGTACTTGGAAAGTGTTACCCAACACTAGGATTAGAAATAGATTAAATTAGAATGAAATGAACATGTAAATTGACATTTGTAATTATTCCTAAATGATAGGAACATGTGGGGACGCCCAAGAAGAACTCCTAAAAAATAGGAGCACATGGGGCGCCCACATGGAAGGTGGAACCCACCTTGCTTAAGTTAACTGTTTGGAGAATAGATAACACTTCAGTAATACATGTAAAGATCCTACAAGTTAGGGATTGATATTTACATGAGTGGAGTTCAGTTCAGTTCAGTTCAGTTATGGTTTAATTATCTTTAATTGCATGTAGTTAGTTTCAGTTGAATGTTAGTTGACTTCAATTAACTTGAGTTGCATGACAGATAATAGGTGGACACATTTAGATAAGTGGGGATGATCAATTGAATGCATATTGTTTGCATGAAATGATGAAGAGATATGTTTTTGTTAACAAAGATTGACTTGGGCCCACCTTGGGCACCCAAGTTGGCATCTTTGAGTTAACACCTTTTGCATGAGAAGATATTTACAAGGCTCAATTAAGTGGGCCCATTCTTGGGTGCCAACTTTGAGGAAAATCTTGGAAGATATTTTCTTGACCAACGATCAGTTACGAGTTCAGTTTGGGGCACCTAAATTGAGGAGACTTTGGTTTTGACTTCATGTTACATGATTGAACTCTACTTGCACAAAATAGGCATAGGTTTTTCAGAGGAGCTTTGTGCTCTTGTAATTGACAACTCTTTGGAGTTTACAATGCTCGTTATTGTCTATTAATTACAACAAGTTGAAGAGAGTTTTATTAGAGTTTATTGCAAGTTGTGAAGAAAAATTGTTAAAGGCAAAAGAAGCATATCAAGCAAAGGATTGATACAATGTTATTTTAATCTTATTCTAAGGTTAAATAATACAAGCACTATTGATTCTGGTGGTGGTTCTGATATCATTCTAATCATTAGTAGTCTAAATGAATCTTCATTGTGTTAAATAATCGTTCACAAGTTTTAAGCTACATAACTACCTCCATTTTCAACATTTATAGTAAGTCACATTGCTAATTAGTTTTTATGCTAGTTGGTGTTTTAGAGTATTTACTATTTTTAACAGTTGCTAAAAATAGTAAGTCTATTTTTGGTAATTGGTCTTGTCCAAGGCTACTTCAATAGTGTCCTTTCCAGTTTGGGCATTGGGATTTGCTAAGGTTTGATTTATTCATTATTTATATTCCTCACTTAAGTCATTTTTATAAAGTTACTTTAACTTAAATGATGGGGTCAGAGGGTCATAAAAAAGCAGCTTGGTGCCTAGTGCAATGACTTAAGTTGTTTTTAAAGCAACAAAAGCAATTTAGTTTCCTGTTTAGTGGGACAGCCAAGGGAGACATAAGGGAAGTAAAATTATTTAATTAAAAATCTTATGAGGAGAAGGGCGTAACTTTTTGGAGGGAAAGCAATTTGAACTTGAGTTGCCCTAATTTCTCCTTGGCACTATATAACTTCATTTTGGGCCTCATTTTGCTATCTCTGAGTTGGCTACATAATAGGATGTTGTTGGATTTTCTCCAGAGGTCTACTGCTGCGTGTTGAGGATAAAAAACCTCTTCATTTGGAGCTAGTTTCAGTGGTGAGAGACTCACCCTAGTCGGGTTTGGTGTGATTCCATTCAGGAGTCACCTTGGGCTTCATAGATTTATGATTTCTTAGTGTTTTTGCAAGGAACAATGAAGATATTTGAGAATTTTTTAGGAGATGTTTTTGGTTTTTGGTGTGTTGAAGTGTGGTTTCTTTTGGGTTTAGATTGGCATTGATTTCAAGGTGGTTTTCAGAGGTTTTGAAGTTGTTTCTTGTGATTTCAAAACATTACTTGTTAGGGTCAAAATTTAGAAATAAGTTCATAACTTCATTTGGGCACGTGATATCGTTATGGGTATTGTTTCTTTGGAAACCCTACTCCTAGGTGCCTCAGTATATGTATTCTTTTGTATTTGTTTAAAGAAGACTGATTTTCTAGGGCAGATCACCCCTCCTAGGAGGTCACCCAACTTAGGGTGATTTTCAAAATCTAGGCTTGCTGATGTATAGGCCACTTTTTGCCCACAAGGGAGATTGAGAAACAGGTTTTGACGCTTGTCATGCAAGAAGTACATTAGCATTTTATTTAGTAATTGTTGGTGCAAACTTTGTATGCGTTAATGCTACTGATAGAGCTATTTTCCAAGTTTATTTCGTTGTTATCATATTTGTTTATGTATGTGTAAAAGATTAATTTGAAGATGTTATCAAATGAATAATGTAAGGAGTGATTTCTGTTATGAAAATGTAGATATATTTTTCATTTCTCTTCTTTATGCTATCAATTACATGTATGCATATGTAAACATGAAATACACATGAAAACCAAGCACAAACATCATCAAAAAACAAAGCAAATAGCAAACAGGGATATTGTTATTTCAAAAAAATCAGGGGTAGCCCTTACAATGGTATTAGAGCGCAATTCATCTTGCCAGCTAGTGGGTAACACAAATCTATGAGCATTAGTGATAGAGAAAGAAGGTATCATGAGAGATTAAGGAAAAAAGAAGAGGAGTTGTGGGAAAGTTGGCCTTCTATGGAAGAGGGACAAAGTTTTGAATCACATTCTATTGAATCATCAAGTTTCGAAAACATGGGTGAAAGGGGTGATGAAGCGAGAAGAGAAAATGTTGAACTGGAGCGGATGATGCTTCTCTTGGATGCAGTGGTTAGAGGACACCAGGAAACCAATCAACATGTAGCATAGTTGGTTGAGGGGCTGAATCGATTGGGAGTCAACAACGAAGGTAACTGAGACAATAATGGGCAAGGAAATGACATGGGTCAACATGGAGGAGCCAATCAACACAACAGGGCAGCCATGGATAGGCCTCTTATGCCCATATTTCTACCTAGAGTAGAGGCACAACCTAATTAGGAGTTGACCTTATTTGAGATGCATGACCAATTTAGAAAAGATTGGATAGATGCAAGGCCTGGTTTCCAGCATGACATATCACTACGAGAGTATATGGATCTCAAGATGAAGCACACACCCAACAGGGGAAATAGAGAGTAGAATAATGAGCTATATAGGAAGGTGAGGAAACTCAATCTTCCTTACTTTCATGGGTCAGGAAATATTTCAGCAAGATCTTGGGTCCAAAAGGTGGACACTTATTTCACTCTTAATCCCATGTCAGAGTTAGAGTCAATATAGTATGCTTTTATTCACTTGGATGGGGTTGCACATGAGTGGTGGCACCGTGGGATGATTACTATGGTACATGCTCAGATTACCTCCTATGCAAAGTTCATAGAGAGATCGATAGAGAGGTTTGACAAAAAGGACCCAGAACTTCATTTTAAGGAGTTGACACAGATGAAACAATGGGGCACAATGGATGCATATTTTTAGAGATGATCAATTTTGGTGACTAATATTTTTGAGAGGAGGCTTGTAGTGCTCTTCATTGATGGGTTATCTGATCCTCTCAAGGGTTGGATTAAGGATTTTAACCCACCTTCTCTTTAGGAAGCAATCAAGAAGGTAGAAGACATGGAAACTTCCACCTCTAAGAGTAAATTTTAGACCAAAGGATTTATGCATAAGAAGGATAAGGACAAAAAACCTATCATTAGGGAACCTGAACAACCTAAGAAACATGTTACTAGGATTGATAGGGAGACATTAAATGACCTAAGGAAGAGAGGTTTATGTTTCCATTGTAGGGAGCCTTGGCCTCAAGGACATAGGTGTACTGCAAAGGGGAAGGTGCACCAAATAGAGTACTTTTCTGCTGAGGAAAGTGTATTAGAAAAATCAGACCAGCAATCTGATTCAGAGGAAAGTGAAGAGGATAAGGCTCCAAAAGAGGTTGGAAAGGAAGAGGACAAAGATGGGAAGCTTTCTCAACAACATAGCTTTCAGAAGAATGAGTCTCTTCACATTAGAGGAGTGCTTAAGGGGCAACAAATGGTTGCATTGATTGACATAGGAGCCACACACAATTTCGTTGATGAGGGGCTAGTTGTTCGTAGAGGCCTTTAAACACAAGAGGTGAGTGGTTTTCAGGTGATGGTAGCAGATGGATTTACAATCAACTACACTAAAATGGTCCCATAGTTGAGCTTTTAGTTGGGGAACTATGAAGTCAAGGATCACTTCTACATGGTTAGTATTGGTGACACTGATTCAGTGATGAGGATATAGTGGCTTCATTCACTTGGTGAGACCACTCTTAATTTTCAAACCATGGAGCTAAAATTTAAATCAGAGGGGAGAGATGTGGTCTTGAGGGGCATGTCAAATGGAGGACTTCGTGTGGTATCTTTCAAACATATGGAGAAACTTTTTAGACATGATCAGGTTGAGTGGGAAACAGAGTGTGTGATTATGCCTACGATTATAGAAGAGGTTAAGAGGTCTTATCCACCTGATATACAGGGTTTGATTACCAAAAGAAGCAAAGTATTTAGTAGCTTACCTCCAAGTAGGCCTCATGATAGAGGCATTGAGCATGTGATAGAACTAGAGGAGGGAGCCAAACCTGTGATTACTACCCCCTACAGGCATCCTAAGAGACTTAAGGATGAGATTGAGAAAACTATTCAGGAGCTTTTTCAGATGGGGCACATAAGACAAAGCAAGAGTCCATTTGCTTCTTCAGTTATGTTGGTGAAGAAGAAGAATGGAACCATGCACATGTGAGTGTGGATTACAGAGAATTTAACAAGAAGACAATTAAGAATAGGTACCCCATCCCACACATTGATGAGCTACATGGAGCAATCTATTTCTCCAAAATAGACTTGAGATCAGGATATCATCATATTAGAGTCAAAGAGGAGGACGTGGAGAAGACTGCATTCATATGCCACTTTGGCCACTTTGAGTTTATGTTCATGCCTTTCGGTTTGACAAATGCACCAGCTACTTTCTAGTTATGCATGAATAAGGTGCTCAACAAATAGTTATGTAAGTTTGTGTTGATCTTCTTTTAATGGCATCCTTATTTTTAGTAGATTATGGGAAGAGCATTTGAAGCACTTGGATGAAGTGTTGGGTATTCTTGATAGTGAGTCTCTTTTTGCAAAGGATTCCAAGTGTGAGTTTGGGATGACTAAGTTGTTATATTTGGGGCATATTATTAACACTAATAGTGTTCGTGTTGATCCTAATAAAATCAAAGCAATACTTGATTGGCCTCCACCCACTAATCTAACTCAGCTTAAGGGATTTTTTGGCTTGTGTGGGTTCTATAGAAGGTTTGTTAAGGGATTTTCATAGGTTGTCCCACTTACTGATTTGACTAAGAAGGGGGCCTTCTCTTGGTCTGAATCAACACAAAAATCTTTTAATCAGTTTAAGAATTTGATGAGCTCATGTCCTATTTTGGCAATCCCTGACTTCTCTAAAAACTTTGAGCTTAAATGTGATGCTTCAGGAGAGGGTATTGGGGCTATCCTCATGCAAAATAAGCACCCAATTGGATATGAGAGCAAAAAATTGAGAGGAAGTGAGAAAAGGTATTCTATTTATGATAAAGAGATGTTAGCCATAATGCATGCTTTGGCTAAGTACAAGTAGTATCTTGTTGGAGGAAGATTTATTGTTAAAATTGATCACAATAGTTTTATGAGATATTTCCTAAATCAAAAATATTTAAGTGAAAGATGGTAGAAGTGGGTTAGAAAACTCCAACTATATGATTTTGACATTGAATATGTCAAAGGGAAAAAGAACGTGGTATCTAATGCACTGTCTAGGAGACCCCATTTGTGTGTTTTTTTTTAGATAGAAACATATTGGAAGGAGAGTATACAAGCTGATTATGCTAAAAATTCCCTTACCAACAACATTTTAGATGGGACTTTGCATGATGAAAAATATAGAGTAAGAGATGGTTTGATCTTCTACAAGGAGAGAATATTGTTGGTCCTTGAATCAAAGATGAAAGAGTAGATTTTTAAGACCTTTCATGACACTCCAATGGCTAGACATCCAGGGTTTTACAAGACTTACAGGAAGATCTGTGATAGATTCTCATGGAAGGGGATGAAGGAGGATATCACCAAGTATGTTCATGAGTGTCAAGTGTTCCAATAAAATAAAAATGAGCATACTTACCTTGTTGGTCTGCTACAACCTTTGCCCATTCCTACTCAGAAGTGGGAAAGTATTTCAATGGAATTCATCACAGGGCTTCCCAAGGTGTAAGGGAAGGGTTGTATCTATGTTGTTGTAGACTGTTTGAACAATTTTTCTCACTTTTTTGCAATATCAAAAGGTTATACAACACTATAGGTGGTAGATTTGTTCTTTAAGGAAGTGTTTAGACTTCATGGGGAACCAAAGAACATCATTGGTGACATGGACAACAAATTCATGAGCTTTTTTTGGCAGGAGTTGTTTAAGTTATGTGGTATTGAGTTGACGCCTAGCATGAGTTACCACCCCTAAACAGATGGTTAGACTAAGATATTCAACAAATGGGTGGAAGGATACCTATGAAACTATGTTTCAGGACAACAAAAAGTGTGGGTAAAATGGTTGCATTTGGGGGAGTTTTTCTATAACTCCACATTTCACATTTTTATTAGGATGTCACCTTTCATGGCTTTGTACATTTATGAAGCTCCTATCTTCATTGATTTACTATTTTGTGATTGTAGGGTGCCTAGAGATAAGGGATTCTCGTAGGAGAGCCAGGACATTATGAGGCCATTGAGAGAAAACATTCAACATGCACAAAATCAGCAGAAGTTGTACGTTGATCAACACCGTATAGAGCGAGAGTTTGAGATGGTAGACATGATTTATGTGAGATTGTAGCCATATAGATAATCCACTCTCAAGAAGAGTGGGGTAGAGAAGTTGAAGCCTCATTTATATGGTTTGTTTAGAGTCATTAGGAGAGTTGGGGAGGCGGCTTATGAACTCGAGCTACTAGAGGGGAGTAAGGTGCACAATGTTTTTCATGTGTCATGCCTCAAGAAGGTGCTTGAACATAATGTGTCTCCTTCAATAGTATTGCGCCCATTGGATGAGGAGGGAAAATTGGTACTTGTTCTAGAGGTAGTGATTGATTTCATATAGTGGATCGTCAGGAGAGTTATTACAAAGTACTTGGTGAAATGACGAGATTTATCAGTTGTGGATGCCACTTGGGAGAGTGAGCAGATTTTATAGCATCCTGCATTGTGATTGCTTGAGGAAAAGAAATCTTGGGGAGGGAGGACTCTAATGTCCCCTCCTTGTCTTTGAGCAGTGGAGTTGTCCATTAGCCTATTCCAGAGTTCCTATAGGCTAAGCGGAGTTTGGTAAGGGAACTGAAAGCTAGTTTCTTTATGTGGAGGTTTTTGTTGTTTTAGGCAGGTCTTTCTATTTTTAGCAAGGGGCCAATTCCATCACTTATTGTTTATAGTAAGTCACATTGCTAATAAATTTTATACTAGTTGGTGTTTCAAAGTATTTACTATTTTTAGTAGTTGCTAAAAATAGTAATTCTATTTCTGGTAATTGGTCCTGGCCAAGGCTACTTCAATAGTGTCCTTTCCAGTTTGGGCATTGGGATTTGCTAAGTTTGATTTATTCATTATTTATATTCCTCACTTAAGTCATTTTTATAAAGTTACTTTAACATAAGTGATGGGGTCATAGGGACATAAAAAAGTAGCTTGGCACCTAGTGCAATGACTTAAGTTGTTTTTAAAGCAACAAAAGCAATTTAGTTTCCTATTTAGTCGGATGCCCAAGAGAGACATAAGGGAAGTAAAATTATTTAATTAAAAAGCTTATGAGGAGAAGGGCATAGCTTTTTGGAGGGAAAGTAATTTTAACTTGAGTTTCCTTAATTTCTCCTTGGCATTATATAACTTCATTTTGGGCCTCATTTTGTTATCTCTGAGTTGGCTACATAACAGGATGTTGCTGGATTTTCTCCAGAGGTCTACTACTGCGTGTTGAGGATGAAAACCCTCTTCATTTGGAGCTGGTTTTAGCGGTGAGAGACCCACCCTAGTCGAGTTTGGTGTGATTCCATTCAAGAGTCACCTTAGGCTTCACAAATTTTTTATTTCTTAGTGTTTTTGCAAGGAACAAAGAAGATATTTGAGTATTTTTGAGGAGATGTACTAGTTTTTTGGTGTGTTGAAGTGTGGTTTCTTTTGGGTTTGGATTGGTGTTGATTCCAAGGTGGTTTTCAGAGGTTTTGAAGCTATTTCTTGTGATTTTAGAACATTACTTACTAGGGTTAGAATTTGGAAATAAGTTCATAACTTCATTTGGGCATGTGATATCATTTTGGGTATTATTTCTTTGGAAACCCTACTCCTAGGCACCTCAGTACTTGTATTCTTTTGTATTTGTTGAAAGAAGATTGATTTTCTAGGGCAGATCGCCCCTCCTAGGAGGCCACCCGGCTTAGGGTGATTTTCATAATCTAGGCCTGTCGATGTATAGGTCACTTTCTACCCACATGGGAGATTGAGAAACAGGTTTTGACGCTTGTCATGCAAGGAGTACGCTAGCATTTTATTTGGTAATTGTTGGTGCAAACTCTGTATGTGTTAATGTTGCTGATAGAGCTATTTTCCAAGTCTATTTTGTTGTTATCAAATTTGTTTATGTATGTGTAAAAGACTGATTCGAAGATGTTATCAAATGAATAATGTAAGGAGTGATTTATGTTATGAAAAAGTAGATATATTTTCCATTTCTCTTCTTTACATGCTATCAATTACATGTATGCATATGTAAACATGAAAACCAAACACAAACATCATCAAAAAATAGAGCAAACAACAAACAGGGATATTGTTATTTTCAAAAAAATCAAGGGCAGCCATTACACATGCTATCACCCCAAATCCCAATCAAAACATAAATCCATCTAACCAAAACATCTATTAGCATAACCCCTCTCAAAATATCATGACCTCTCAGCAACACATCGACCCACTAAACTACCTTCATCAATACTACGAAATAAAATCGTCTAACCAAAACATTCATCAACAATACCCAACTCAAAACATCATAAGCCCTTAATAACAATTTTCCACATCGAACCACTTTGCTAACTCCAACACATCCACTCATACCTACATTCAAAAAAACTATTCACACATCCGCCAAAACAACCCATCACCAAATTTACCCCAACTTCAATCATCATCACATCTCATATCCAACTATAACACCATGAACACTTCCACTCTCACACATTAGAACGATTTATCTCTACAAATTCAAGATTTATAGTAGAAAATTTTGAACATCCAAATGGGACCAATGAAGAAGAGCTACATGCTAGAGGACATATGCCCCTATCCTTTTGACAAGAAACTACCTATGCCACCTTTTTCACATAACTTTGAGATGCCTAAATTTGCCAAGTACAAAGGAAAGAGATACTCGCATGAACACATTAGAGAATTTTATGTAGCTTTCTTAGAGGTTTTCATAATGATACTTATCTTATGTGCCTCTTTTCCAGAAGCTTAGGAGGGAAGGCCATGGAATGGTTTTCTTGACTCCCATCTACCATTAGGACTTTCAACAAATTGGCCAAAAAATTCATCTCACATTTCTCCTATAATATAGAACATGAATTCTCAATGACCGATCTGTGCACCAAAAAAAATAGTGGAGAAACTTTTTCCTCTTTCTTACAGACACGAAGAAGCTTGCCCAGTAAATATCCATACCATTTACTCAAGAAATTGTTAGTCCAAATCTTTATCTAAAATATGAATATATAGATAGGATTCCATCTAAAAGGTAAATGCTCTAATACTTTCAATAAGGTCATAAAGAAAGGGCTTACTATTGAGAAATATCTTATAGCCAAAGTACTCATCAATATATTCAAAGACACCACGAGTTCCTCAAATAAAAAATCCCATTTCTAGAATAAGAATAAAAATGTGGTCAATGATGGTGTGGTTTACACCAAGATGGATCAGCATGCTCAATCAACCTTATGCTTACAGGCACCACCTAATGTTCAAACCTCAAAAAATATTCAAGATAATTTACAAAGAGGGCCTCTGAGGTAAAACAACATCCCACAACAGAAATACACTCCTTTGGGAGAACCCATCGAATTAGTACTCCAGAAAATAATCAAAGAAAATTTAGTCACACTCCTAGAGATCAATCAATATGAACCTCAAGTCAAATCCACATGGTGGAAGGACACTAATTTCTGTGAATACCATAAAGTGACAGGACACGCAACTCCAAATTATTTCAATCTCAAGAACCTCATTCAGGACCTAATTGACAAGGGAGATATCGGTGTTGAGAACCAAACTAACGCCTTAAATAATGATCATGTAATCTTCAAGGACCCCTTACATAACCATGGGAAAATAAATTCCACCAACCAAGGTAGTACCTTGAATAATAACACCAACTATAATGTCATCCATCATGAATACATTGTAAACTAAATTTAGGAAGTTGATAATCAAGTGTCTACCATTACCATCAAAAATAAAAATCATGAGCTTGTTGTTACAACTTGTAGAGGTAAGGTTACCCTTTAGGGGGCCTCATCGAGAGCCCATAGTACAACAAAATATAACCTTTTAGATAAATTGGGAAAGACACTGACACAAATATATATCCTAGAGATTCTATGCATATCACCAATCCATAAAGACATCCTAGATAAAGCTCTTAGAGAATATTCAATACCTACGAATTCGAATTTTGACCAATTTCAAACCATGGTCAAACATCTTTCCTCTACTCATTATCTCACATTTACTGACAAAGATATGAAATCTCACACATCCACTCATAATGATGCTCTATATTTAGGAATATTTGTCCATAAGCACAAGATTAAACGAGCTGTAGTAGATGGTGGAGTAGGTTTGAACATTTACACCTTGAAGCTGGTAAAACTATTAGGATACTTTGAGGGGATCATAGACCCAAACAAGAAAATAGTCATCAGAGCATATGATGATGCAAAGTTCCCTTCCAAAGGAACCATCACACTTCCTATATGAGTTGGTCTGATCATAAAGGACACAGTATGCCAAGTGCTAAATCTTGAGCTCCCATACAATGTACTTCTCAATCATCCATGGATATATGCCATATAGGTCACACCATCAACCTTCCACGAGTGCTTAAAGCTTTATCATAATGGAAATGAGGTAACCATACCAAGAGATCTTGATCCTTTTCTATATTGCAATAACTTGAGAGGTCAAATAAAGCATCAAGTTCCAAAAAATGGTGAATTTTCCTCAACATCATACATTGATCCAAATGTATTATCTAAACCATCCACTCACTCCACTACTATTCTAGGAGTCAAGATTCAAGTATAGGATATGGGGTGTGGTGAATATGACATGACATGATATTTTTGTATCGATCAACTTCCATCATCACCTAAGACATATGGAAAACTATCTAAATCACAAGAAGTCTCCAACACTATAATAAAATGTAGCCCAACCACATTTTCAAAATGGGGGGAACTTGACAAGGAATCTGTTGAGGAAGACATATCAAAATAGATCTATAAATATGAAGAAGATGTTGTTATACTTCCAATTGAAAAATACAACAAAGGCTATGATGGTCACACTGGACTTAGTTTACAAAAACAATGGATTGTAGAATTAATATCGATAAAAATCAAGCCACGTTTTCAATGGATTGGGTTCAAATAACTAGAAACTGTGTCCTTGGATATCGGGTCTATCCTTACTAAGGCAACAAAATCCTCTTCCATGGTTGACACTTTTGACGAGGACACTATCAATGAATCCTTTGAGAAAATCATTAACTTATTCAAAGATCATTCCATTAATACTTTATCCTCCATATCCTTTTAAATGACACCTTCCAGCAACAATAACCTATCCTAGTTTATCCTCAACTCATTAATTAGGGCCAACAAGGACCTCCAAGTTTAGATGTCTTCCAAAACGATGAAGTTATTGTTGATTTTATGGGAATGTGAGACAAAATACCATTAGGAGATCATAGAGATAGTTTCATTATGGAGCTTGACATCATGGCATACTTTGAAGATGTCAAGCCTTCTAGTCGCAAAAATATAACAATCATGACAAGGTCCTTTGGTGAAAACTGCAATATGGCATTTCTTGACCATAAAATAGTAAAAATAAAGGACACATTTGACAGTGAAAACATTTTTAAGGCACCCAAATATGGAAGGATTGACACCCTTCCTAAAGAAATAAATCAAGAGTGATCCCCAGTACTTGTGGAAAAATCTATAGAAATAAACACCGACACAAAGGATAATATCAAGGTGACCTCCTTTGTAGCATCTCTAACTGAGCAAGAAAAGGTTAATTCCACACACTTCATCTGGGAGAGATAGATAAAATTTGCATGGTATTATGTATACATGCAAAAGTTAGAGCCAAAGTTGGTCCTTCATCACTTGATAGTATCCCTAGGGGCAAAGCCTGTCAAGCAAAAATTACGAAAAATGCATTCCCAAATTGCATTACTGGTAAAAGAAGAAATCCAAACACTATTAGATGTGGGTTTCATTAGACCACTTGACTATCCTAAATGGATATCAAATTTGGTACCTGGTCCCCTTATTTTTCTGCTAATTTTTAATGAATATATGATTTTTACTAATTTTTGAAGTGGACACATCCTAAAAAATAGAAATTTGAGCGTGCCCCCCAATTTTTTTTTGAAATTGATCAAAAATCATTTTTTTTAATACGTGTAGAATGGAGTATAGTTTCTAAAAATGTAATTTATTTGAAATTTTGATGAACAGTTAAAAAATAAAGTGAAAAATACCAAATATTGGTTTTTGACAAAAAATAGATACACCAACAAAAGAAATTAAAGACAAAAACCTTAACATACTCAAAATGTGAAAAAAATTACATGGTTAGATAGCTAAGAGAGAGCTTAACATTATCATGTTTTTTTCAACTTTACATTGAAACACGTGCAAACATGATGAGGAGCATGCTTGAGATTATGCCAATTTTTTCACAGTTTGCAAAAACATGTCTTTCTATGTTGGAAAGTCACTTCAAGCCTTTGGGTTGGAAGCCCAAGGCTTGGAAATTTCCAAATCAAGATAAAACATGAGCGTGTTATAGTGTGCTTGTGTTATTTGAAAGCTTTCATATAACACGAGCACGTTATAAAGCGCACGTGTTATGTGAATGCTTTCACAAAATGCTAGTGCAGTATAACATGCGCGTGTTATGTTCTACATTGAAATCTTTTCTCTCTATATTTTCATCTTTCTTTCTCTTTCTCCTCTATCAGTGAAACTATATACATGAAATAAACATTTAAGTTTATATTTATATATGGACATTTACTTTATTATACTTTAAGTTATATTTCATGTATATAGTTTTAGGATGTTTGAGAGTGGTTTTGGACCTCTAGGAGTTATAATACAAATTCTAATTTTTAGAAGATTTTATAATTTTTTTGACTTAATCAAATTTCAATAATTAGGAGGTCAAATTTCAGTAATCAACAAGTTGTAACATCTTTATCTCTCTCTCTCTCTATCTCACTCATTGTTTATCCCTTATGCTTCTCTCTCTCTCTCTCTCTCTCTCTTTCTCTCCTCCCTATGTCTTCCTCCCTACCTCTCCCTCCCTCCCTCCTTCCCTCTCCAATTATCTCTATCTTTCCTCTCCCTCCCTCTACCTACCTCTGTCTCTTTAGTAAATAGGGAAGGAGAAAGAGAGGGGAGGGAGGGAGTGAGAGGTGAGAGACATAATTATAGAAGGAGAGAGAGAGGGGGGAGGAGGGAGCGAGAAGTAGGGAGGGAGGGAGAGGTGACATAGAGAGAGGAGAGAGAGAGAATGGTGTGATAAAAAGTAGAGAGAAGAAAAGAGGGAAGGGGGAAGGTGGGGAGATTGAGAGAGAGAGAGGGAAGGAGGGAGATAAAGAGTAGAGATGGAGGGAGAGAGGGAGAGGAGAGAGGGAGAGAGAAGTGAGAGATAATTAGAGAGGGAAGGAGAGAGAGAGAAGAATGGACAGGTAGAGAGGTAGTTCTTGAGTTCAAGGGAGAGTCAGATAAAGGGATGAAGATAGTGAGAGAGAGAGGTCCAGAGCATAAGGGATAAATAATGAGTGAGATAGAGAGAGAAAGATGATACTGTAGATACTTGAAATTGTCCTAGCCTGCGAGTAATGTTTTAGCACCAATTATCATCATTCCCTAATGATTAGATAATGTTTCAATTATTTAATTATTATCACTAATGCATATTCCACTATCAATTAAATGACTTTATGCTATATAATTAATTCACTTTATCATTAATATTCTTAATTAATTAAATAAATCCTATTTATTTAATTATGTCTCTAACTCCTGTTTATCTTCCTGATTAATTAAATAAATCCAATTTATTTAATTATGTCTTTAATTATCTTTATTATTCTAAATTAATTAAATAAATTAACATTATTTAATTAATCATCCATTAGCCCTTCCAATAAATTATTATTATTTAATTATCCACTTTCCTACTTTCTAAATTAAATAATTACTTTAATTATTTAATTATCCTTTAATCTCTTAACATTATCCATTCATTAATGATAAATAGAACATTTAATTTATTTATCTAAATCCCACTTGCACATTCCTTTAATAATTAATTCATTTAAATTAATTATTAAATCTCATGCAAATTCCTTATCTAGTTCTTATCTCCGAGATTAAATAATTTATTATTTAATTAATTCCCACTTCTTTTTTAAGAGGGGTAAATGCTTTTGACTGTGAGCTATGAACCAATGAGGTAACAAATGGGGGACCTCATCCCCAATATGAATTCTCAACAATTACACCCCAATGGGGTTTGAACCTTGATGACAAGAATAACAACACAACTCAACCATCACACTATGCCACTATTGGCTTAATTAATTCGCACTTCTTAAATTAAGTAATTATTTTAATTATTTAATTGAATTCCTCAACATTATCTTTTTCTAAAAATAAATAAAATCATTTATTTTATTTATTTAATTAATTCAATCTTCCACATGTAAATAATAATTAAATTTATTTAATCCAATTTATAAAATTTCCATCCATTCTTAATAATTGTTAGTATTTTATTGGCGGAAGGCGAGCAGGGGGAAGGTGAGGATGTGCAAAAGACCAACGAAAATGGTGAATCATATTGACGGGAAAAGGAAGGAGGAACCTCTGATGAGGACGGGAAGATTGAAAAGAATAAGAAGGAAAAAATTTCAGTGGTGGAATTATCAGACATTGTTGACAATGATGTGAAAGATTTGGAAGATAGAGCAGTTATAGGCCATTTTCTGGGTAAAAGATTTACTAGAAAGGAGATTGGTGAATGGGTTTGCAAAAATTGGAAAACGGATCTTATAATCAATTTCATGTCGAAAGTGTTCTTTGTTGTAGTTTTTGCAACTACTGCAATCAAAGAAGAAATGATGCTAATGGATGTATGGAGAAACGATAATAGTTTTCTATATTTGCAAAAATGGGAACAAAAATTTGATCCCTTAAAATTTAACCTGTAGGAAGGGCCGTTATGGGTAAGGTTATATAACCTCCCATATGAATATTGTTCAAACAATTGTCTCACCAAGATTGGAGACACACTTGGTTAAACGCTGGAAGTGGATCTTAGAGATGTCAAGATTATAACAATAAAAGAGATCCTTGATAAAATTCATTTATTCGTAAGGGGTCAAGACTGGATTCAATCAATTGAAAAGGAGAGTCCAAAATTCTTTTGTATAAAATGTAGGAGAAGAAACCACTTTGAGGCTGATTGTAAAAGATTTCCTCCCAAAAAGAAAGACATTTGGGTAGAGAAACCAAGGAAGGAGAATGTTCAAAATAAGAAAATGGAACCAGAGCCTGAAATCCCAAAAGGATGGTTGACCCTCCCTTGAAAAATACAATCAAAGTGTATAGAAACCAAAGAAATGGGGATAGAAACGGATGGTGCATATCTGGAAATGCCCCATTTGGAAGACATAACACAATAGGAAGTAGAGTTGCTTTCAATGGTGGAAGTAACTCCAATAGAAGATCCCAAGGGTGTAGAAGAGGAAGAGGGCCAAATTGTTGAAGGGGGTTTGGAGGAAGGATTGGTTATCCTAGAACCAAGAAGTATTTTGTAGAGTGCAACAAAAATGACATTGGCATCGAAGTCAAAAGTAGAAAGAAAAACAAACAAACACAAACGTGAGGAGGAGGCTCTAAACGGGGAACAAACTTCCATCAAATCTTACATGCTGAGATCCAAGGGGGGTAACTCATCCCTTAGAGGGAGATGAGGGTCCTCACATGGAATGTTAGTGGCATTAATGCCCCCAACAAAAGAAGGCTAGTAAAATGTCAGCTTGATTATCATACAATTGATGTTTTGATGTTGCAAGGGACAAAATTAATAGGAGAAGAAACAACTCTTTTCTGCAAATACTGCAAAGGATGGGAAGGCATGTTCATGGATGCAATTGGAGCGTCGGGCGATTTGGGAATGATGTGGAGACCTTCAAGGACAAAAGTGACACACATATTGTCAAATCTCAATTGGATGAAGGTTAAGGTACAAATGTTGTCATCTTCAAATGAATATACTCTTTTTAATGTCTATGGACCAATAAAAACAAAAGAGAAAAAATAGTATGGGATGAAATAAGCCTGGATTTTGAAAAAACGTGTGGAAAAGTGACAGTTGGGGGGGATTTCAATGCTATAGTGAATATTCATGAAAAATCAAAGGGAATAAGGAGGGTCTCTCAAGCACAGAAAGATTTTGCAAATCTCATTGAAAAAAATAATTTAGTTAACATTAGTGCAAGTAATGGTTTACACACATGGAACAATAGAAGGTGGGGGTGATTCACCAATATAACAGAATGACTCGATAGGTTTTTGGTCTCAAAAAATTGGATAAATGAACCATTATTTCCGAAAGCATCAATATGGTCAATAATGATATCAAACCACTTTCTAGTAGAATTAACTGTCAAAGAAGATTCGACTCCAGTGAAGGGCCAATTCTAGTTTGAAAGGATGCTTCAGTGTGAAAACTCGATAGAACTAATGAATATTTGGTGGGAGGCGCCAATCCAAGTGGAAGGTACCAAGATGTTTATTTTCCCAAAAAAGCTACAACGAATGAAAGGCCATCTCAAGGTATGGAATAAAGAATGTTTTAAAAACATATTCGATGAGAAAGAGCGCATAAAAGAGCACCTAGTGGATTTAGGTGAGATGGTGATAAAATCAAGCATGACAGTGGTGGAATATGATAAGGAAAAGGAATTGATGGTGGAATATAGTGAAATCTTGGTGCGAGAAGAGAGCTATTGGAGGGTGAAATTGAGGGACACATGGTTGGAGGAAGGGGATCTCAACACAAAATATTTTCATAACTCATTAAAAGTGAAGAGGAGTTGGAACAAAATTACTCAAATCGAGCAGGATGGGGTGTCTTATTTGAATGAACCAACAATTGCTAAGCTGTAAAGGTTTTTGAATCTCTACTAGGGGGAGATGGTGATGTCGGCGTTTTAAATTACAGTATGCTAAATGATATTGATCCATTGGTAACAACAAAAGACAATGAGATGTTAAGCGCACCAATACTGGTGGAAGAAGTGAAAGATGCCACCTTTCAATTGTCACCTGATAAGGCACTAGGGCCTGACGGGTTCTCTGCTTTGTTCTATTAGACCTTTTGGGGTTTCATTGGGGAGGAACTAATCAAGGAAATGGAAGAGTCGAGGAGGAAGGGGAGAATATTGTAAGATTTAAACAATACAAACATAGTTCTCATACCCAAGAAAGAATCCTGCAACAAGTTTGAAGAATATAGGTCGTTCTCACTATGTAATGCGATATATAAAATAATATCCAAAGTAATGGTGAACTATCTTAAAAAGATATTGCCCAAGATCATAAAAAAACAACAAAGTGGGTTTGTTCCAGACAAACATATAACAGAGGGAATTATAGTTGCACATGAGATCGTGCATACTTTGAAGAAGAACAACCAGCTTGGGATGATCATAAAAATTGACTTGAGTAAATCTATGATTGAGTGAGATGGAACTTTCTGATGAAGACTATGGTAAAATTTGACTTTAGGGAGCAATGGTTAAAATGGGTATATGGTTGTATATCCACACCCAGATATTCAGTTGTCATAAACAGTGCTCCTCATGGTTTCTTTCAATTAGCAAGGGGCCTAAGACAAGGTGATCTGATCTCACCATTCCTGTTCATGATAATGGCAGATTCTTTTAGTCGACATATAAACAAACTCCAACATAGAGGTGCGTGGAGAGGTATTTTAGTCACTCCTTCTCTTAACCATTTTACTCACCAAATTTTTGCAAATGATACAATTTTGTACGAAACCTCTAACATTATTGAATTAGAAAATGTCAAAAGACCAATAGATTTTTTTAGTAAAGAAGCAGGTCAATCAATAAATATAGAAAATTCAAAAATATTTTTCTATAATACTTTGAAGTGGTTCTAGCGAAAGGTAGCTAATCTACTAGGATTCCAATCGACAAGCTTGCCCATGAAATACCTGGGTGTACCCTTATTCCATGGGGTGGTTAAAAGTGAGAATTGGGAGGAGAAAATGAAGAAATGCAGGTTGAGGGTCGAGTGTTGGAGAGGCAGGTGGCTGACTTTTGCTGGAAGATTAACGATGCTGAAAGCTGTCTAGGCTGTCATTCCCGTTTATTTGCTATCTTGTATTAAAATCCCTAAAAAATCCAGTAAGAAAATTGTGGGTATTCAAAGAAAACTTGTGTGGGATGGGTCAAACGAGAAGAGACACATTCCTCTCCTGGCATGGGAAATGATTAAGAAACCTAAGGAAGAGGGCAACACGGGGGTGAAACACATAAGGCTGCAAAATAGAGCGTTGGGTGCAAAGTTGGTATGGGAATTGTTTACTAATCAAGAGGCACCTTGGTGCAAGTTGATCAAAGCAAAATACTTGGATGTTCTAGAAAGGGAGCACATTTTAACAATAGCGAATCTAGAGAGAGGCTCCGCCATTTGAAATTTATCTTAAAATGCAGGCCGGTGATAAAAAAGCATATTAATTGGCAACTGAAGGATGGTAGGTCGGCCTCATTTTGGCATGACTCATGGAACGGGTATGCCCCGATGGACCAACTTCCAGGTATAAAGGAGGTTGTGGGTGTCTTGTTTTTGGTGTATGACAATAAATTCTACAATTTTATTGAAAATAATGGGGTTCAGGGGGAGGCAAAATGGGAAAAAAATGATTTTTTGGATAATCAATTAAGACAAGTGCTAAACTATGAGATTTCAAAGAAGCGGTGGCTCCTCTTGGAAGGTACTTGACAAGGTTGGGGTATGAGGTCCTAAAGAAGAAAACAAGTTTAGTGTTGTGGCCAAACAAGTTGTGCTAGGGAAAGTTGGTCCTTCCAAAGGTAGGAGCCTTTGGTTGGACTATGATACATGAGAGGATATTAACAGGTGACCAACCAAATTGCATCGGGTTGGTAGGACCACATAGATGTGTAATGTGTTACAAACATGAAGAAACTATAGATCATGGTGTAGTGTGAAGTTGCACAAGCATGTTGGTGCTTTGTTCGAGCCAAACTTGAATGGTATGGACCCATGCAGGGAAAAGTAAGAGAAGTCTTTGATTATTAGTTGTGTTTCTACAATGGTTCAACAATGGTGGGACTTTGGTTTGAAGTGCTTGCAATGATGATTTGGAAAATTTAGAAAGAGAGGAATACTTGTATTAAAGAGAAAACATCCCCAATTCAAAGCTTGCTAATTAAAATCGAATTGGGAATATGCAAGCACTTTAACACCCAAACAAGGAAGCAACCTTTCAACTATGTTTCAACCTGGGACCAGAGAATGGTGAAGAACTAGCCTAAGTTAAATCCACCAAAACTATCTTTCCTGAAAAAGAGAGTGAAGTGGAGCAAAGTCAAATAAAAATTGCCTCCCAAAGGCAGGCTAAAACGAAATTTCGATAGTGCCTCACAGGGGAACCCAAGGCTCTCTGGTGTTGGGTTTCTTATTAGAAATGACATTGGTGAGTTGATATGAGTAGCATCAAAAAAGATTCCTGAAGGAATGAGCAATGAAGCATAATGGAGTGCTCTATATGAAGGTTTATGCTTTTGTGTAAATGTAAGGCTAGGTAATATCGACATTGAAGGGGATTCAAAAGTGGTGGTAAGGGTTGTCATCGTGAGAAAGGCTTAAAGCTGGAAGATGAATCAATGGTTGGAAAAAATATTGTCAAAACTAAATCAAATTGGTGACTACAATTTGTCTCACACGTACAGGGAGGTGAATAAGGTGGCTGATTACCTTTCTAACTAAGGTATTGATTAACCTAAAAACATTCGCCATTCAACTAATCCCAATAATTGGTCAAGGTTGTGATTTTGGCTACACAATGATTTGTAGAGGATTAGGTGATATGACATAAATATGACATAAGTACGTGAGGGGTTCTATAGGTGGCAGTCGTGTGGAATCTCAATGTGGTCATCCTCTTATAGAACATTGTCCGCCTGGTCCGATTCTGCTATTTTAAGGATTTCAAAAGGGATTTTCATTGGTACCACTCAAGTTTTCTTGGATTAGGTGAGATATGTAATCTCACAGAGTATCGAACAGAAGCTCAACTTTCTGGTGTCTTCTCATAACTAAAGCAACTATAGTGGGCCTCTTTAGTAGGCTATCGTATTAAAGGTGGAGTTTTCGAGCTCTATAAATTCTACAGTGACATGGTGGAAGGGATTGGGTGCTTGGGTGTTGTGATAAAGCTTATGGAGGTGTCAGTTTTTAAATCATGGTTATAGCCTAGGTTGAGGTGATGGGTTCATGGGGCTATGAAGATCACAAAGATGTGAAGGGTTCAGGAGCTGGTAGACACACAAAGGCAAGTCCAATACATAAGGGATCCCAAAAATGCACAAGGAATATTATGGTGTCTGCTAACTTCAGAAAGAAGTTTCCAGTGCCTCCTTGTGCCTTTATAATGCCAGTGGGGGGCCTTAGGAAGCATGTTGTGTTTTTCAATGAAGGTTATGGTTGTATGTAGATGCTATAGGTTATCAGTTGGTTGTGGGCAAATGGTGGAGGTTTCTCTAGAAACCTATGAGGTACAAATTGGTAGGCTATTCAAAAAGGAGTTCGAGGAGGTCATTAATGTGGTGAAACAAGTATTAGGATAACATAGACTTAAAGGCGCTCATATTCATGATGGAGATTTGTTAGGTCTTGTTATCATGAATGTGGTTCGCTTAACCAGAAGTAAGAGCGCGAGTAACTCAGTGGCTTAGCGTCTACATGACATTCATGTTCAAGTAGCCCTCACGACTGTCTCAACACTCAAAGTATGGCCAAAATTAGGGGTGGTCTATTATATTGTTGAAGCTAAGAGTGTTCACAACAAAAAGGAAGTGGTTGAAGTTGTCGATAAATTTAAGGTAGCCATTAAAGCAAAAGATCTAGAAATTTTCCTGAACCATGTGATAGAAAAGAAGGGAGCTCTAGAAGATTTCCAGGTGAGGAGGATGGTAGAGCTAGGCGTAGGTGTGATATCCCTACTCTAAGTAATATGTAATAGAAAATCCTATGTAATCTCTGGTTTTTCATTAATGAATGAGAGCTACCCTTGCTTGTATCAAGTTTTCCTAAAAAATATAAATAAATAAAATTTATTTAATTATTAAATACTCATGCAAGTTCTCACTTCCTAAATTAAATAATTTTTTTTAACTATTTAATTTATTTCTCAAATATTATCTTCTTCCAAAACAAATAAAATCGTTTATTTTATTTATTTAATTAATTTAATTTTGTTCATTCCTCTAATAATTAATTAATTTAATTAATTATTATCTCATGCATATTCCACCTCATTCTTAACAACCACTCTCTTCCAATTGACTCAATAATCAATTTCACTTCACTGATCAATTAAATCAATTCACTCCCACTCAGTGTGAGTTAATGGAACAATTAATTCTAGTTCACTAATCAATCAAATCAGTTCACTCCCACTCAATCAATTCCTCATGCAAATAATTAACTAGAATCTTGCAACCAGTTGTAATCAATTAACTCCCTAATCAATTCCTCTCAACAATCCTCAACCCTTGATCTTGATCTTCCACCTCTTAATCTAGATCATTCATTCAAATCAATCATTTCTATAAAAGTAGCCCTCATATCTCTTCGATGGCTAACCACAAACTTTGGAGTTTTGCATCATTGATCTCTTTCACACACTTTTGAGCTTGAAGCGAAGAAGAGCATACCAAATCTAAGAGCAAAGCAAAGCAAAGGGGGACAATGTAAGTAAGTTATGTCAACACGGTGAAGGTAATATTAATGCTTTCTTAATTATGATTTCATTGTGTTTCTTGCATTCTATTGTTTGGTTTGGAAGTGTATTCGGTTTTAAATTGTATCATTTGTGGTTTATTGTGTTGATTCATTGCCTCTATTATGTTTAATCTCATTTTTCCAAGTAACAGATACAACTTGTTGATTACTAAAATTTGACCTCTTGATTACTGAAATTTGACATGTTGATTACTAAAATTTGACCTCTTGATTATTGAAATTTGACATGTTGATTACTAAAATTTGACTATCTAAAAAATTATAAGATCTTCCAAACATTAGATTTTTCATTATAACTCCTAGAGATCTGAAACCACTCTCAAACATCCTAAAACTATATACATGAAATATAACTTAAAGTATACGAAAGTAAATGTCCATATGTAAATGTGAAATGCACTCACATTTTGTGAAAGCATTCACATAATGTGAGTGTGTTATAATGCACTCGTGTTATGTACAAACCAAACCATAACATGAACATGTTTCATTATAATGTGCTCACATTTTCTCTTTTTTGGAACCAAAAAGCGGAGTGGCCATTTTTTTGGAACCAAAAAGTGGAGTGGCCACTTTTTGGTACACCATATTTTTGCACTTACCCATTGATACAATCACTTAAAAGGGAAGACCATCTAGATGTCCTTGCTAAAATATTTGACATACTAGAGAAATACAACATTAGGCTAAATCCAAAAAAGTGTGTATTTGGTATCACATTAGGGAAGTTATTGGGATACATACTTTCTTGAACATGCATCGAAGTGGATCCATTGAAAGTCAAAGCAATAATAGATATGCCTCCACCTAGCTTCTAAAACATTTGTGTAGCCTATAAGGGAAACTACAATCTATTTGTTGGTTCATCACATAACTAGTAGACAAATTACATCCATTTACACATTTATTGCATAAAGGAGTTATATTCAAATGGGACAAGAACTACGAACAAGCTTTCCAACATCTCAAATACTACCTTGATTCCTTTGTTGCTTATGTCACCAACCTCACGAAAACCTTTATTACTATACATCTCAACCACATTATCAGCATTGGGAGCCTTTCTCACACAACATGATTCTTTAGGTAAGGAAAGGGCTATCTATGATATCATTTGCACACTAGTTGGGTATGAGCTCAACTACACTCCAATTGAGCGTGCATGTATAGCAGTCATCTTTGCTTCTCAAAAGATTCAACACTACATGTTGAATAACCAAAATAAGCTAATAGCTAAAATTGATCCCCTCAAATATCTAGTGAGCAAGGTAACACTCACAATAAGGTTAGCTAAATGGATCATGATCCTCAACAAGTTTGATATCAAATATGTGAATAGGAAAGCATTTAAAGGACAATTACTTGTAGATCAATTGGTCGATGCCCCCACTATTGTTGACCACCCATTGGTTACAAATTTTCTAGATGAAGGAATCTTCAATATAACCCCATCCCATTTATGGAGATTATACTTTGATGGTTCCTATACTCAACATGGTTCAAGAGTGGGAATAATATTTATCACCCCACATGATGACTGTATCCCAAAGTCATACTGATTATCTTTCCCATGTACAAGTAACATTGCAAAGTATGAGGCTTTAATAACTAGATTAAAAATGGAAATGCCATGGAAGATTAAGGAAATACAGGTTCATGGAGATTCCTAGTTAGTCATTAGGCAAGTAAATTATGACTACAAAAAAAAGACGAGAATCTCCAACCATATAAGAAAATGGTAGACAACTTCAAGAACTATTTCATTCAAATATCTTTTGAACAAATCCCTTAGATAAAAAATAATATGGTTGATGCAATGGAAATTTGATCAGATCTCTCTTGGATATGCCACATAATATCCAAACATGTGAGTTATTAGTAGAAAAACTCTTGATTCTTGCATTTGACGTCTCGGATTTTGAACTCGCGTGTGAAATTATTGGTCCCAACTCTCCATGTTATCATGACATCTACACATACCTCCACTAGAATATCTTCCCACCCGACTTATCATCAAAGTAACGCAAAACATTCATACAATGCTCCTCCCACTTTGTAATAATTGGTGATACTCTCTATCAAAGGAGTTTTGATGGTAACCTTTTAAGATGTCTCAACTCAAAAGAAGCCCAAATTTCTTTATGTGAGGTGCACAATAGTATTTGTGGGGCACATTCTGGTGGTCCTAATCTAGCAAAGAAACTCATAAGAGCAGGCTACTATTGGTCCACAATGGAACATGATGCTAATCAATTTGCTAAGAAAATCATAAACGCCAATAGCATGAATACCTTATTCATGCACCAGGACATGAGCTACAAGTGATAGCTATAGTGTAGCATTTTTCATAGCGGGGCCTCGACCTTGTAGGTAAGATCAACCCATCATCACCCAATGGTCAAAAATTCATTATCACCGCTATAGAATATTTTACAAAATGAATTGAAGCCATCCTCCTTACACTCATAAGTAGAAAGAATATAGATAATTTCATTCTCCATTATATTATTTTCCAATATGGCGCTCCTTCTACCATTATCATTGACAATGGCCAATCATTCAAAAGCCAAGTCCTTCACGACCTTTGTCATAAATTCCACATTTAGCATTGATTCTCCACTCTGTATTACCCTCAAAGTAATGGCCAAGCTGAGGCGTCGAATAAAACAATCCTAAAAGTCCTCAAAAAGATGGCCATTGGCTATGACTGGAATATCCATCTTAACCTCAGCCTATGGGTGTACTAAACTAGTATCCCTACACCAATAGGAGCCACTCCTTATTCATTGGTGTTTGAAGTTGAAGCCATATTACATATAGATGTCAAACTCCCATCACTGAAGGTTTCTCTACAAAATACAATGTGATGATGAAGAATACAAAGTTTGTAGACTCCATGACTTAGAAATGTTAGATGAACGACGTCTTCAAGTGTTCAATCATCTACAAGCTTATCAAAACCACCTTTGTTGTAGCTACAACAAGAAAGTCGTATCTTGCACATTTCAAATAGGAGATCTAGTACTAAAGGAGAACCAAAAGAACCAACAAGATCGTGAAAAGAAGGGTAAGTTCAAACCAAAATAGCAATGACCTTACATTGTTACATCAACTTATGGATTTGGAGCATACCAACTAACTACACCTGAGGGCGAACCGCTAGATGCACCCATGAATAGTGTTCACCTGAAGAAATTCTTCACATGATCCTCAGAGTATCCTAATAGAAAATAGAAAAAAAAATCAAAAGTAAAGAGAAATAATATACTTTATGGTGAAAATTACTTCAATGGTGCCTTGGGTAAGTACCATGGTGGAAACTTGTTTACAAGCGTCATATGTAGAAACCACTATCCACCATCTATTAGTGTCTTCATACACTCAATCCATAATAAAATCCTTTCATGCACCTATCACCCCTATCATGTCTTGATAATGGTTGATATTTAGGGACATTCCCTTCCATCTTAGTTCATGACATACATCCCATAAAGAAAAAATCCTATACCTAACAAGAGGCATTTACTTGGCCTAGTGTTTGGATTGGATCCTTGAATTCAGTATCAGAGGAAACCTTGCACAAACTACCAAGTCATTATCCCACATTATCCATAATAAACGATTCACTCGTCCCAAATCACAATAAACCTCGATCACATTCACCCATCATTTCCATAATAATTTTCCATTGCCTATAAATTACACTCAAGAAAGATTAAACTATGCATTACCTACAAACATCACACTTTCAAAAAAAATGCAAAAAAAAGACTGCTATTAAGCTAGCCTATTGCTTACCAATTAGTTGCCTAACCAACTTTAGTCACCTTTATCTATTATTCCTTAACAGATGCATCCTTCCTACAATAGGCATTATCCATATTTGAGCACATATCTTTTGGCAAGACATTCTAATGGAATTTTCTTTGTTTGATCGGTGAGTCTTTTTGTTTGATTGATTTACGTTATTGTCTTTTCCTATTCTACTCAAGGATATCTCCACAAGATTAGAGGAGCAGGAATGGGGCAAGGTCATTGCTTTCATATGTCATGTCTATGGAATGTTCTTGTTGCATTATTAGGGCATGTATGCTCCTTATGTGTATTGGAATGGTTTCTAGCATTAACAAACTTCCTGTGTGTATAAGGTCATTAAATACTTTTTTCATTTGGGATATTCTGCTTTAAGTTTCATTTTCCTCACATATTCTGACAAGGTTCTATTATGTCTAGTAGGTATGTGGACAATCCTTCTTGTTTGCAGTGTCAATGTCCAAGAAAAGGATACTAAAGTCACCATGGTTTCTCATACCTTGGTGTAAAAATATCCATTTTCCACAATAAAATGCTCTATGATGATAAAAGAACACAAAATAGAAAGCACAATATCTAGTAATATCATATCCATATAATCTATTTCCATTCATTTATCTCATTTCTATATGTTCCATATCATTCATTATCCATCTTATTATGTGATATTGATCAACAATAACCATCTCATCACAATCTCTCACCATATTAACCCACAATCTCATTACCTTCCTCCTCATCCAAATCTTTCTTCTCATACTATTTCCATATTGCTTCATCTCTCTCATATATTTCCAACCTTTTTCAAGAGTTTGACCTAAACATTTTATTTTTCGCCAACTTCTCAAGGGGGCATCCTACCTCCTTTTCTTCATTGGGGCATGTCATCACAAATTCTTTCATACTTCCTTTGAAACAATGCCATAAAAATGCATTGTATCAAAGAGGGGCAAAATGTAGACACCTAAATCTGACTAACATATTTCTTCCAAAACATCATCATTTTCCATCATTAGGTAGTGATGGGCTTAATTTATGGCTATATTTCCTTCATTATTTTATGTATTTTATCATTTCAATCTGCCAAATTTCACAGACATTCCTAAGACTTATACATCTTTTATACCTTCTATTCACTTTAAATCAAACTTTAGTATGTGGTAATGAAAATATGATATGATGAAATTTGTATGAGTGAATGTGTGAATGTTCATGAAATTCAGTATGATTCTATGTTTAATTTATGATTTCTAATGATGTGTATGCCTTAGGTTAAAACTAACCTCTTGTAGCCAAGAAGAGTTGTAACTCGTAGCAACTAGATTTTCAATATGTAGAATAAGGACCGCAGGCAGTTGCAGGGGAGAGGTTAGAATGGTTAAAGCGCAACATTCCAAAGAAGAATGAAGGCGACCATTAAATGGTCAAGTCGTCAGTCACCATATGCACCAAATAAGATGGCAAGGACTCTATTCTAATCAGGTTAACCCATGATGTGACATTCTTCATGAAACATGTCTTTGTCATGGTGGTTAAACCATTAAGGAAAAGTTTGAGTTTAAATTATTTTCTTCTACTTTTCAGTAATGGTTTTCTGTTGCAAAGACTAAGTCCTCTCCCTATTCTTGAGGGAGAGTGGGAAAATATATTATGGTTCTATTTTTAGTCCTAGAATGCATAAGACTCCTCATGGACCCTATATAGTGTGATCCGTTGTGAGGAGAAAATCTAGTTACCAGTTGTTTAGTTACCTATTTTAGCTTATTTCTAATTACCAGTTGATAATTACTCACTATTAGTTTTATGTTATGAGTTGAATGACAAACACGTATTACTGAATGAGAAATATTTAGTAGATTCTCATCAGAGTTCATATTTTTTATGCAATAAAGGAGTTAATTCAATATCACAATTTATTGATCAAGTATTAAGTGTTGATATCTATTGTGGAAGCAACAACTCAAGTAAGGGCCACTATCCACTCTTTCTTTTATGTTATTGTAGACATGCAAAATTAACATTATGCATTCAATCAGATTCAGTCAAATTAGGTCTCACATTAGGCCCATTCATCACTTTCATCCATTCATTAAATAATCTCATTTACTAAGGTCATTTATCAAATAAACATTATCATACAACCTTCATCTTGCATCATCCATTTAATTAAATAAATCAGGACTTCAATTAAATCAAATCCTAAATCATACTTCATCCTTTTCTGAATTAAATAAATCAAATGTCAAAGTCTTAAAGGTCAAAATCATCTAATCAACATTAAATAAGCATAATCATCATCTATTTAATCTAACCCTGATTAAATGTTAATCCCATCCCACTTGCATTCTCTAGATTTGGTCACTTGCACATGAAATTGCATTTAATTGATTTATCAAAATCTTTATTTTCAACTTGGCATAAAGGAAGAATATTCTCCAAGTTTGAATCTCCCCCCAAGTGGACATGTACACCCAACAGAGCATTTATGAGGCCTTACATGTCTCTTACATGTCCCCTTCAAAGTCAAACTCAGCATTTATTGGAAAATTTGAATTCAAATTCTCCCTCTCATGGGCACTCTTCCCAAATCTTGCACATACATCAACCAATCATCACTTGACAAGTGGCCTTATCTTATTGGCTTGATCTTTGTCCCACATTGGTCTCTCTTCAACACTTAGCATTTTTAAAATCTATAAAATAGAAGCTTCAACATTGAGCAAATCCTCCACCATCTCTTCACAATTTTATGCAAGGTTACTCTCTTCATTTGAGATTTGATCTTGTCCATTTCACTTCATCATCTCCATTTGCATTTCATCATTTTAGCTATTAATCAAGGATTGGGAAAGGGTCACTAGCACATGTGACACCAATCCACTATGGAATAGAATTTGATTCTTGTTTTTCTCATGCTTTCACTTAGCTTATGTTGATAACTTACTTTGTTTGCATAGATAACATGAGCAATTATTTCATAGGGATTCTATATTTGATTTGTTTGATTTAACTAACAATACTCATGCTTGTTTGTTTTTGAGCAAAATGCAGATTTAGGGTCCACATTATGGCGCTAGAAGGAGGGCTTGAAGGCTGATGACCAATCTGCTTATCCATGTTGCTTAACCATTGCAGTTATATTTTGTTTTCATTAGAAACTTCCTATACGTTTCTTGTTTGCAGTTTATTATTCAGATATTCATATGAAGATGAAAAAAAAAGAACAACTTTTCCAATAGAGAGAGAAAACTGTGTGGAGAAATATAGTCACTTTGGTTCTGCCAATTCTTAAAAGTAGTGTATAAAGCTGTTTCAAAGCTTTCTATCAGATCCAGCGTTTTATCTTGCAAATTGTTTCCTGTAAATGTTTCCATATGCAGCCAGAGCAGTTCATTATTCCAGCAATCATTATGGTGGAGACCCTTAAGAATTCCCTTACCATACTCTGTCACCAGATCCTTAGGCAAAAAATAAAATTAAAAAATGAAGCAATACTTGCAATCTGACCAAGAGTTATCCCATTATGCATTTTTCTTATTATACTGATAGTTATATCGTTCAGAATCAAACTGCTTGTTGGATTAGCACGCAAAGAGACAAGTTTCTTCACATTTTCATTCTGTGTCTTCAAGGTTTTCAAGGTTTGTTCTTACTCGTCCAAACCCAGCCAACAGCTTATTCTCCAAATCTTTTCAAACTTGATAAGTTTGAAGTATCAGATTGCCTTCAACTATAAGGTTACAATGCTGTTTTGTGCATGAACGATAGATCTCTTGAAGCTTCTTGAGAACCTGAACTCCGACAGAAAATAGTTCCATCAAAGGGAACTCTTTTACATGCATAGAAAAGTTCTAGAAACTAATCTCTGTATAGTTTCCTTGTTTCTGTCAACAGTTCACTACCTTGTCTACTCATCTACATAAAGCTTTCTGTCAAAACAGTTCACGTGTCTTGTCTATGCTTTCACCGATTATAGTTGACTTCAAAAAATTTCGTGCCTTTTCACCTGTCACGCATTCTTTTTGAAATTACTCTGCTCTTTTTTTTTGAAGAGAAACTGTGCGCCATCTTGCTACTAGATGTATTCATTTGCCTACTACTAGATGTATTCATTTGCCTGTTTTGTGCATATTCGAAAATACTACAACTAATGTTACTTTGAAGCATTCTGTCAAATAGTTCGCATGCCTTGTCTCTGCTTCCATTGGCCCGTGCAGGAAGGTGAGTGGGCAGACCCAAAGGTTGCCAAGCAAGACAAGAAGAAGAATCCCAGAGGCTGCACTCTCAAGTGCATTACTGCGTTGAAAGTTTTTTTTTTATTTGTCTTTTCAAATAAATCTATTTTTGTCCCAAATCATTTTTTGCGCAGGCTGAGAGTATGTTCGTAAAGATTGTATCTTGAAAAGACATTTTGGCGCCGACTAAACTCACACGCCTCTGTTGTTTGATTCTCTGATGTCTTCTATATTCACACGCCTTGTCTATGCAACACATTTCGCATCACTTGGTATTTACAATGCATTCATTCTCTAATAAAAATCTCATTTAAATGGCACAAGTAGAGAAAACACTGGATAACTCCATTTTGGCACATGCAAGAGCTTGTAGTGAAGGCAGAGAAGATGCTGGAAAGGAAGAGAAATGAAAAGTTATGCACCCCCTGTCTAATACAGATTTCGAGAAGTCAAATGTGATTGGCTATGTTCTTAAAATAATACAAGATAATTATTCTTTTAACTGACAGCTGCAGAGTGATGACTCACAGATTTTAAAATAAGCATTCGAGTTTTTAATGAAACTACAAGATATAATGGCAGGTCTTGTATGGCGTTGAGTTGTTAATGAGGGTTGTAGTAACTCCAAAAGCAGCTTTCAATCCTCAACGACCACTTGCTCGAAGTGTCATATCCAATATCTCTAGTTCTTATTAAAGCATCTTGTCAAATATATATCATGCCTTGTCTATGCTCTGACAGATAACATAAAGGGAGCCCGTGCTATCCATTCAGGTGTCAGATGAAACTGCAGTTCTTTGGAGCAGCCTATCAAACAGTTCACGTGTCCTGCATCATTTCTTTGAGGCATTCTGTCAAAAATAATTTGTGCCTTGTCTGTGTTTCCACATTAATTTTTATTTTTTTCTTCATACGTGACTACCAAGCTCTTCCTACTGCGATTTATGTTGCTGTTTTGAGGATTTATTATGCTTTATGATTTATGGTCTACACTGGAATGAGATTTGACATCTTTTGGTTCTGCTGCATATTTCCTGGCTATCACCTACTTCTTTGCCACCTCCATCCTGATAATCAATTGCATCATTAAATTCTGTGGTCTGTAATCATTTTCTGATTTTTTTTTGGGATGGTGGTGCCTATAGCTTGGTTTATACGGTTGGAGGGAATTTCAAATTTGAATCTTGCAATAAATTTTTAGAGGGGGACAAGTTATTGACTTTCAAAAGTGTCCTCATTATTATGGTTATTTTGAAATGGTAAATATTTGAGCTTATGATGGTAAATTTTCTTTGTGGTTGGGATAATTTATTGACTTTCAAAGTTTATGAATTATCACATCATTTTGATTATTTTAGGGATAGCCAAATATTTGAGATTATGATGATACTTTTGAAAGATTTATCCTTGTAGGTGATTTATTAGCTTAATACCTTTAGTAATGTGGATGGCTATAACAAAAATGATGCCTTCTCAAAATAGGATCATTAATGATTTACTTATAAATCCTCTTTTTATTATCATCAATTATGATCATGTTATTGTTTGAAGTCAAATTGGATTCTCACATAATTGTCTTTTTGTTTATAGGTACAAACGAACAATGAAGGTAAAAAGGTACAAGGAAAGCGAAAAGTCAACAAGAAGGAGGCTAGCAAACGAAAACGAAAGGAGGAGAATTTTTTTTAAAACCCAATGTGTTTTTAAACACTTTAAGTGTTTGATCAACACTACTTCACGAAGTTGTTTATCTTTTCGTTTTAGAACACTACTTTTCATTTGGTTCTAAAAAGAACAATTTGATTTTCTCCATTCGCAATAGGCTAAAATTCAAGCTTAGACACTTACTAGAGTTCGTTTTGGGTTAAAAATTGGACAAGCAATCTTCATATTTCATTTGGTGCTTAAAACGAACTTACAATTGCTTTGAAGGCTATAAAACGAACAAGTGTTTGAATTGTGTGATTTTGTCTTTTGAGTGCGTATCCTCTCCCCTTGCGCTTCGTGCGATCTAGGGTGCAAGAGAAACACTCAAAATACATTTTATTGCTTTGAAACATTTTGATTTGGGCTTAAAAATTGAACATCTTGTGCGAGTGTGAGTAGGGGCATTTTCATGTACATTCTCTTTCTTTGTGCCATCAAAATCGATCGAGTTACGGATTGTGTTTTTGCTTGCTTTTGTTTATCTTAGAGGGCCTGCCTTGGGGAAAAAATACTCACCCAAGGGAACGACTCAACCGGTAACACTCTAAAGCCAAGAGTATTTCCAGCCGGGATATAAATGTGGATATTGGAAGAAACGCCAATATCACGCGGTTGACTCCGACAAGATGGATCCGAAAGGGGACTCTTGCCACGTTGGGTCAACTCCTACGAAGAAAGTCCAAACTAGAACCCTTGTTTTGTAGTGGCCTATTTATCCATTGAGCGAGTTTATCAAAGTGGTGCATTGGAACTTAGATTCCAAGAAGTTACTTGCCATGTCCGATCTTGGTTGAAATATAGAGGTTAGGATTTCATCATACCTCTATATTTTTCCTTGGTTGCATGTAAAATCATCTCTTCTATGAAGGGCATGAGGCAAGCCCACTAAGAAAAACGTGCCCATTAGGCTAGGATGTTACATTGCTTGTTTGAAAACACAGTGTTGTATTCAAAAACATTTTGCAAACAAACATTCAATATGATTCTCGAAAATTTCAAACCCTCTTGAAGACAAATATCATTGACCCAATCCATATGTTACTACTTTCCCTGGGGATTCACGTCCTTAGAGGTTCCTAAGCATTGGATTATACCTCAATTTGTCTTCTTGAGTAAACAATAGGAAAACCCTTGCCTTAAGTTCATTGAATTTACACATAAAATATCTTGTGGGGTTTAAAGAAATTAAGACATTGGACATCTTAGTTTGAAACTGTAATCAAAGAGTGTGTTTGTGGTAAAAATTACTCATTAAGCAAAGATAACAAATTGGACCCCACACATGTGCTTGATATCTTTGGGTCATATTGGTCTTTTGATTGCTCTTAGAGAAAAGTGTGTTCTTCAATACCTTGGCCTAGTAAACAAAGTCTCTCTAAGTCTCTTAGGATCAAATCAAACATTTAATCCAACTCAACCATTTATCAAAATTCATCCATCCAAAACAACTTTAGAGCTTTTGAAAACATCATTACCTAGACTTGGGTACATCCCTAAAATCACTTGTTTAGCTAGGTGTGTTTGGATGAATCCTTCCACGCACACTTAGTTAAATTATCAACCATCCTTTGAACAAGTTCATCCTAAGATCACATCCAACATCTTAGGGTTTACAAGTTCATCATCCAAATCAACCAATCGAAATCAAAATCCTTAAAGTCTAGCATTGATACAAAGTCCCTAAACGTTCATCATTCATATCATTTACACCTTTCGTCCTTCATCTCATCATTGGTCCTAAGAACCTTAGAGGTCACTTTGCAACAAGGTCAAAACACAAGAGGAACACAGAATATAAACTAGATCCATACATCTTGGGTAATCCAAATCAGTTGAATCTTCAAAGCCTTGCAATGCCTATCAATTATCAAAGTCCATGCATGGGATCATTGCCTTCGACAAATGTCAATGGTACAACAAATGTGAGTATGACCAAGTCAAAGTTTGGAATACATTTCCCAATGATAAATCCAAGTCCAAACCTACAAGTCTATCAACCGAACAATCAAAGCATGAGCCTTCAAATGAACAACATCATCCCATCAAATCCCTACAAGCCAAATGAGAATTTACCAAGCACAAGTATTCCAAACATGAGCAATGGTCAATTTCAACCCATCATCATGAATCAGAATATTGTCCAAAATCAAACACAACTACACATCCCAAATCCACTTAAACAAAAGCCGAATCAAGGGATTCAAATTCAAAATCAAGATCAAATTTCACTTGAGCAACTTGCTTCACATGCCAAACTAATTGAACTATTGGGCAAAGAGACATCTTCACTCCAAAATCAATACAATCTTCCATTGGTTAATTCATGTCATCAAAGCATTGAGTTGTGTCCGCAACCACAACAATATCTCCAAGGTCAAGAAGTTAGATATCAAGGTCAACCACATCAACAAATCCAACCCCTATGTGTCGAAGATCAATCACCACATCTCCAAAATCAATCACCACAAGGTCAACTTAAAGTACAAATCTCACAAAGAAACAAGCGACAATACACATCACTTGGGAGACCAATTGAATCAGTTTTGCAACAATTGGTACAAGAAAATCTCATCAAGCTCCCCATCTATGGGAACTATCAAGAACCCCTAGTTAAACCACCAGGGTATAATGAGGAGCACCATTGTGATTATCACAAAACAAAGGGACACACAACATTAAGTTGTATTCGACTAAAAATTCTCATCCAAGACTTGATTGACCAAAAGATAATTGCTATTGGGGACAATGATAGCATTGTCAATCTCTCCACCACAATTGTTGAAAATAATGATCAAGATCTATTCGTCAATAAAGATGTTTTTGTCTCATCCAATGAGGCATCGACCAATGATTATGTCAAAAATGTCTCTACATCACCTAATAAGTTAGAGGATATATCTTGAGAATTTATTCCAAAACATAATCAAAATCCTTCACCGAAGTCTAGCAATGGTCCTTCCCAAGACATATTGACATCCTTCGACCTCATGGCTACAGATACTAAAGGAACCCTAAACTCGACACTTGAGGATGTTGAACCACTTACCATGTCTAATGAAGATATCCAAGCGCCATTTGTAAGCGATCCATCCTTTGAAACCGACCCATGTCAAGAGCTTGATCCAAAGCATATCGAAAGCAATCCCAAAATAAATCAAGATCAAAAATTTGTATCTTCAAGATACTATAATGATCTAATGGACACTCTCCTATCCACACAAGATGATCACATCCACATAGCACTTACTCCTCCATCTAACCATGAGATGCTTTCTATGGATGGACACGTAGATGATCTTCATCTAGAACAAGATTGTGTTACACAAAAAGAGCATATTCTTAACTCCTACAATCAAACGGAGTTGTCAACATCAGGATCGAATATGTCCCAAACTCAGATTGAAGACATCATGAATAAAGATATGCATCATTATCCACCCAAAGAAACAAGTCAGATAGAACATCCAGAGTTAGCAGAGCGGCGAATTGAAACAATGTCATCTACGGTGGTCATTCGTCAGAGCACGTTTACTGAACAAAACACCTCGAAGCAAGCAAAATCAAGGAACGAAGGTGCTACTACCACCATACTGGGGGCAACTTCATCTCAAGCAAACATCAACATAGGGAGCACGAAGAATCTTTATGGTGAAACCATTGCCAATACTACAACCAGCCACGCCATGAATCTTCATCCACCCATCACCCCATCTATGAATTGGGACCAACTTCGAAAGAAAGATTTGAATCAAAGTACGAAGAAAATTATCAAAGCAAAAGAAGCTGAGAAGCATAATGGACAAATCAAATACGCATGGATACCAAAAAATATGAAGAAAGATCATCCCTATCAAACTCCATCAGTCAAAGAAACTGTGGGGAAAACTAAAAGAGGGAAAGGTATCCATCAAAGATGTCTGCAAAATCAAAAGCAGGCTTTTCAAGCGACGTACAAAGTGTATCAAGCAATTGGTCCTAATTCCACGCACACTTTCGTATCCACCCATCATTGCTCATCTTCCCAAGTTTGGAGAGTCAAAGGTTCCAAACTATCAACCAATCCATCTCTTATTCCTAAACGCACTCCATCCATGCCTCCACGCATGATATCCAATTCTCACACTGACCATGTATTGGCAATGACCCTTCATCATAAGGATTATGAAGGCACTCTATCACGATGTGCGCACAAAGACAAAGTCAACTTTGATATCAACGAAGCAGATCAAGAATCCCAAAAGTTGCATTCAAGTGCACGTATCTTAGCAAAGAAGCTCCTTTAGGCAGGCTATCAATGGCACATCATGACAGGGGCATCTACATCAGCAACACCTTTATGATTCAACATGAGCTTAAAATCTTTCAGAAAAATACAAAAAAATCAAAAAATATGAAAATCCAAAAAAAAAAATTAGAAAAATGATTGAAAATAGTAAAGAGAAAAAAATCATCCTCTAGTGAAAACCACTACGGTGGCACTTTGGGGAAGACCATGATGAAAACCTGGCAAACAGGCGTCATGAGTAGAATCGAGCATCTACATGCGCCACTTCAGGTGAAAGCATCTCCTCCCATCCGTAATAAATCGAGCATTCCATCCATCTTATCCATAATAAATCCACGCATCCATGAACCATTTATCCAATCCATTCACATATATCTGTATCCATAGTCTGAGTCATCTTGATGTTGACAAAATTTTGGGGCACGCTTTACGCTTGCTTATGGTAAACATCTTGACATGGGCCATTTTCATTTATCCCATCCTATGTAGCGTTATCTGAGCCATGAAGCATTATCCAATGAGAATTCTTTATCCAAACACCTTATCTTATCGTAATCTAATCCATACCCATCCATCCATACACCTATTCAAGCATCCATCCCATCACATCCCATACATTGCTAGACAATGGGGGCAGATATGTACATCTTGCTTCGAGAATAAATCTTGGTCTATATCCTCCAGCTTATGTGGTGATCCAAACATTGGCAAACATGAAACAAAATTGGTCAAAGCATTTGTGAGCAAAAATCTGAATCACTAGCCCATGGCATATTTTGACAAGAAAACATTCCTTATCAAGCGTCATCGAACATCGAACATCAATCAAAACAATCTATATCAGTCACATCTAATTTGCACCCATCAAACGTCACATCAAATCATTCAATCAACTTTTGATCCAAATCAAGCTTCATCAATCATGATCAATCAAATCCAATCAAAAAATCATCATCTTGGGGATATCTTTCCCAAATCCTTGTGTTGCTTAACACTATCCTTGCATTGTTGTGCATCCTCAACAATGTTATCATCATCAATCCTGATCAACCAATCCTTGCATTGTTGTGTATCCTCAACAATGTTATCATCATCATCAATCCATTGATCCAATCAATCAACCTTAGCTTGGTCGTCAACAAAATCCTCAAATAGAAAATTGATATCATCACACACATCCATATCGAAATCGTCAAAATCATGCGAAAATCCAAAAACATCATAAAATCAGAAAATCCAAAAACATCCAAAACATCGAAAAAATCCAAAAACACTCAAAAAGCAGAAAACATCAAAAACATTGGAATCCGAACTACATCGTCTCTGAGCTTAAACGTAGGCAAGGCTAATCTTTGATCAGCCCCCGAGACATCAAAATCCAAAAACATTCGAAAAACACCAAAATCCAAAAACATTCGAAAAACGTCAAAATCCAAAAACATCCGGAAAACATCAAAATCAAAAAATAGCCTCAAAACATTCCAAAAACGTCAAAAACATCCAAATATTTGAAAAAATCCATCTTCCTCATCTCGCTTGCACCCGCAATAATCAATCATCCATAATAAACTGATCATCACCTTCATCCTTTGGCAACACAAACAGAAACAATCATAACAGTCAACAAAAGCAATCTTCAATCGTAAAATCAAAAGCAAACAACAAACCTCTAAAACAAAATCAAAATCTTGATCAGTCGCAAACATGTCAGTCAACCTTATATCAACAGCCTATCAATCAACTTATCAAACCATCACCATCCTATACAATGCATGTCCTAGGATATATCGTTCCAACAATGGGCATCATTTTGGATATCACCCTGGATTCTTATCCTATCAAAACAAATCCCTTTGGCTGAAGGTATGAAGAACATTGGCTTATTTTATGACTTGATCTTTCTTTCTTTTTGATTTATCTTATTGCCATTCCAAGGACCTCTCGATGATATCCCTAACGAAGGATTTAGAGATAGGAATGGGGCAACGATCATTATCTTTGTCCCTTATGCTTGTTGGACGCCTTTGTAATATAACTTGGTGAATACTTGTTTTGTTAGGTACACCCTAACAAGGTTTCCATATGTCAAGTGTGAACAAGAATAATTCTATCGCTTGTTGAGTCAATTCCATCACACTAGGTACAACGCCATCCCGATTCTTGATACCTTGATGCATCATACCTATGTGTGTTATCAAACATAAAGTAAGTGACCCTTTGAAAATCCCAATCCTTGATAAGCAAATCATCATCATCATCATCTATCATCACCATCTCTAATAAAGTCTTGACCAATCATGGACTTGTTGGATCCTCTTGTCATCATCTCATTTCCGTGCTAACATAACATCACCAATGCATCCATCATGCATCCATCCTGCATCCCTGCATCCACAAAACTATCAGCATACCACATATCATTCATATCATACATCATAGGAAACATCTATCATTTCACATGCATTGCATATCATCATCATAATATAGATCTGTTAGCATCTATCATAAATCATCCATTGCATAATCATAGGGTATATCACATCATCAATCTCATCCATCTCATATCATATCATCATTTAAGTTGTTTAGGATAATATAGATTTGTTATTCTAAGCATCTTAAAATCATCTCATTTGCATCGTCATCCATAACCATCCATTTTGAACCTCTTTATCGTGAGATCGACCCTCAAATCGAATCTTTTTGCTCGATCTCTCGAGGGGCAATGTACCAAGGTAATTTATTTCCTACTGGGCATCCAAAATCTTTTTTTTTAATTTATTTTGATCGTGGTAGTTATTCTTTGAACCAACGCAACAAGTACATTGCTTCAAAGAGGGGTAAAATGTAGACATGCAAAATTAACATTATGCATTCGATCAGATTCAGTCAAATTAGGTCTCACATTAGGCCCATTCATCACTTTCATCCATTCATTAAATAATCTCATTTACTAAGGTCATTTATCAAATAAACATTATCATACAACCTTCATCTTGCATCATCCATTTAATTAAATAAATCGGGACTTCATTTAAATCAAATCCTAAATCATACTTCATCCTTTTCTGAATTAAATAAATCAAATATCAAAGTCTTAAAGGTCAAAATCATCTAATCAACATTAAATCAGCATAATCATCATCTATTTAATCTAACCCTGATTAAATGTTAATCCCATCCCACTTGCATTCTCTAGATTTGGCCACTTGCACATGAAATTGCATTTAATTGATTTATCAAAATCTTTATTTTCAAGTTGGCATAGAGGAAGAATATTCTCCAAGTTTGAATCTCCCCCCAAGTGGACATGTACACCCAACAGAGCATTTATGAGGCCTTACATGTCTCTTACATGTCCCCTTCCAAAGTCAAACTCAGCATTTATTGGAAAATTTGAATTCAAATTCTCCCTCTCATGGGCACTCTTCCCAAATCTTGCACATACATCAACCAATCATCACTTGACAAGTGGCCTTATCTTATTGGCTTGATCTTTGTCCCACATTGGTCTCTCTTCAACACTTAGCATTTTTAAAATCTATAAAATAGAAGCTTCAACATTGAGCAAATCCTCCACCATCTCTTCACAATTTTATGCAAGGTTACTCTCTTCATTTGAGATTTGATCTTGTCCATTTCACTTCATCATCTCCATTTGCATTTCATCATTTTAGCTATTAATCAAGGATTGGGAAAGGGTCACTAGCACATGTGACACCAATCCACTATGGAATAGAATTTGATTCTTGTTTTTCTCATGCTTTCACTTAGCTTATGTTGATAACTTACTTTGTTTGCATAGATAACATGAGCAATTATTTCATAGGGATTCTATATTTGATTTGCTTGATTTAACTAACAATACTCATGCTTGTTTGTTTTTGAGCAAAATGCAGATTTAGGGTCCACAATTATTATAATAGTTCATGCATTGTTCAATTAAAATAATTTCTGGTTCATGCATGAGGAATTCATGAATGTGATTCTATAATTGAATTAGATTTTGTAGCTTAAATGTTTTTTTCATACTCCTGGAGTGATTAGTTGCAGTTCAATCTTAGAAGTTAGTAGTCACAGTCTCAAGTGATAAGTACTTGTAGCACAAGTAACATCTTATGTTTATTTCTAGGTTTTTCCAACTAACGTTTCATTTCCTTTTCCAACTTTTACCATTTTTTGTACATGTGTAAATCACCTATACTCATTGATATAGGTCGTGTTAGAATCCATGAATGCACAACTAGTGCCAGCATTGTCAAAAGCTTACGAAGTCCTGGTTGATAATTAAACGAAGCCTCTCATAGAAGATGAAATGTTCAATTAGGAATCCATCCTCTAGATTGAGTGTCTACTTGTAGCACCAAGTTAATCAAACAATAGAGAGGCCTCACATTTTTGGCATTGTTGTCAGGGACAGTTCTAAGTTCAGGATTCACTTGTGTATTTCCAATTCTTTTTAAGCTTTGCTAGTTTATCAATTCCATTTTCAACATTAGGGTAAATAGGTTTTATCCATCAATACAACATAAGTTACTAACAATGTGCAGGAACCATTGAACTACAAAGTTACAAACATTACATGCAGAGGAAAAGAGATGCTATGGGAGGATTTCTCCCTTCAACACACAAAGTATTGCAAGATACTGGTGAACATAGTGAATAGAGCAAGGTTATTCCTGAAGAAGAATCATCCTTGACACCAGTACCTACACCAGAGATAAAGGAGACTTCCCACATACACATAAGCATCATGGTTGATGTAGCAGTAGAAGACCCACCAGAGCATGTAACATTTGAGTTCCATATAGTCAACCAGGAAAGGATTGTTGCTTTGAAGAACATACCTCCTCTAGCACTGCCTATCTTCTATGGGTTGGTTATAGAGGACCCAAATACCTTTATTTTTTAGTTTGATGTGCTATTCCAAAGTTATGACTATACAGCATATGCACACAAACAAACTATTTCCAGCAACATTGAAAGACACTGCTCTGAGATGGTTCATGGGCTTGTGAAGAGATGTTGTTCCCAACTGGAACACAATAAAGACAAAGTTCCCAGAGAAGTACCAAGATTATTGCAGAGGCATAAATAGAAAGAGGGATGACATCTTTAGGATGTCACAAAAGGAAGATGAATCTTTAGAGGATTATATTAAGAGGTTTCAGTTCTGCCTCAAGAAATCCCGTCAAAACAAACTCTTTAATGAATCTCTGAAAGTGGTATTCTTAAGAGGAGTTAATGAATACTGTATGGATGCACTCAACCTCATTGGGGTAGGAGACATCTCACATTTACCATTTGATGAGATTTGTAGAGTATGTAGTGAAACATAGAAAAATAGGTTGAGAGAAAAGGGATTCACCAAAATGATAATAGATAGACCTATTCTCCTTTCTTTCATTAGGAAATGAGATCCACACAAATAATTGGCTTACAACCTTAAGGTGAGTCAACTCAAGGTGTGAATCTTCAAATTTCCTTATGACTAAAGGATAAGGGTCAAGATCAAATGACACTTTGGGGAGAAAAACTAAAAATAGTAAAATAACACCAAAATCCAACTTAACACTTGAAACAACAATTTTAAGCTCAATATTGACAGAACCTACAATCAAATTGTAAATTAGAGAAGGGCGGATCTGAGTGTACCTTTCACCAAAAGTCAAATTTCAAAGGCTGATTGGGACTCATTCACCTAGGGGTGAATGGGTCCACTGTCAGGGATTTTCTACAACTTTCAGGAGCCTCTGCTATAGATCTGATTCTTCCAATTTTTCCAAGTGACAGTGTTGGAATGTCAGAAATAAATTATGTAGATGAGTTTTTGTGAGATGACAAATTTTATGAAAACTTTTGCAACTTTGTCAACTTATTCAATTTTTCTCTTCAAGAGATCTTCAAGATTTATTCCACCTAGATCTACAAACACAACATGAAAGGGATTTTTTTTTTGTTTTTGGTGAATGGGGGTTTGCCTTGGTCTAACCCCATTTTGGTAATTAAACCTTGAAATGAAATGAAACATGAAAGAGGGAATGATGAATGAACAAAGCTATGTTACCACTCAAAAAACCCTTGAATAAAACTTGGAATGTATATCTACAACTTGCATGAAATGGCTTAAATGGATGTGGATCTTGAACTTTGAATCTTTCTTGAAATAGTGCTTTGAATGCTTGATTAGATCATGAAACCTACATCACCATATTAGCTCCAAAAACATGCATGATGCAAGAAGACTTTGACATGACAATTGGATCTTGAATGTTGCAATAAAAATCTGATAAATCTTCTCTTGAATGCCTTCAATTGCTCTTGAATTGCTTTTATGAAGTCACATAAAAAGTTCTAGGTGAAATATAGTGAAATGACATTATTTTATAGATATATATCCTCAATTTCTCGAAATTCAAATATCACAAGCCGACATTGAATCACATATTTGAATAGGTTAAAATACCATAAAAAATATAATTTAAATTTAGGTCCTAAGGTCTAGGGAGGACCCATTCACCCATGAGTGAATGGGTCCCAGGTCCATAAACCTAGGACACACATTGCTCAATGAGAAGTGTTATGTTAAGGCATTAATGAATGTCGGATTTCCTCTTTGGAAAATACAATTAAATAGGCTTGGTAAATGAATAAAAGGTCCAATTAAGGAAAATTTAAGCACAATTAACTAAGGGATCCCTAAATAAGTGTGAAAGTGTAAATAAATACATTTTACAACACTAAATTAAAGCACAATTAAGTCCAAATTAACTAGGAAGGACCAAACAAGTGAGGAAATGTAAAGGGATACATTTTCCATCACTACATGTAGAAACTATTCAAATTATTTTACCAAGAAGGTTAGAGGGACAAGACATCTTCCATCAACAAATCAACCATTGGAGTCTCAAGGGTGGAGCTAAGTAATCATCTATCAAACATGAATGAAGATGTCATAAGCCACTTGGCTACACAATTAGATACCCTTCACATCAAGAAAAAGTAAGAGGAAGCAAAAGCAACCCTCACAGAATACTGCCCACACTGGAGACAAAAGAAGATCAATTGCAAGTGCAAGGAGTTGGCTAGTATTTCTGAAGATGAGCAAGGGAAATCAGAATTTCATGCACTAGAAGATGAAGATGGTCAAGCTTTTTACATAGCTCAATGCAAACCATGGAAGCCAAGACAAGTTATGCCCCAAGATTCCTTGAATTATAACATGTCATTTCCAGTCAATAATGAATTTTCCCTAATTTTGGAACCCTCAATCTTGGGCCAATGTGCAAAACTCACAATGGCCAATGCCTCAATCCAATTGGTATCAACAACAACAAAATATGTGGCCACCACAAAATTTCCAAGGATCTAATTATAATTCTCAATGGCCACCCCAAAAAAATCAATGGCAACCTCAGTGGAAAAGAAGTCAACAGTGGCAAAATCAAAATCTCAACTATCAACAGCCACAATAGCCCTTACATCCACATCAACAAGCCATAATTCCAAACCCTTCAATAGCTACACCAAATCCACCAAGAGCACCTCAATTACTAGTACAACCTGCACCTAACCCAAATAACAAGTCTTTCCAACAAGCTTATGCTAATGAAACCATACAATACCCCACCTATGGGGTTGAAGTGAGTGATGTACACCTCAAATAAGAGAAGATGTTAGCTAGGTCTTCATCTCCTCATATCATTGAATTAATTGATATGAACTCCCAACAAAGCCCATGGAAAAACAACCTAAGGAACCTGAGTCAAATCAGGGCAATTCAACAACCATGAGTCCAGAGCCTCCATTCCCTGAAATATTAATAGTCCAAAAACATCATTCACAGGCTAAAATTGATCTATTAGGACAAATCAAGGATGTTTGCATCAAAATACCCCTCATCTAGGCTATTAAGGAAGTTCCCATTTATACCAAAATAGTAAGAGAGTTGTGCCTCAAAAATACAAGCAGGAAACGTAAGGACCCTCAAACTGTACATATCTTAGGACAACTTGCAAACATTATGTTGGGAAACATAATTGTCCCCAAATATGCAGACCCTGGGAGCCCTATAGTGGATGTTAAAATCAATGGTACTCTCATTAAGAATACCTTAATTGACCTTGGGGCAGCCATCAATGTAATGACTAAAGAAACTATGAAAATTACAATTAATGAAGCTTAGACCTACACCTACTGTGCTACAATTAGCAAATAGATCTATAGTCAAACCTGAGGGAATCATAAAAGACTTGGTAATAACATTGGACTCATGGGAGTACCCTGTAGACTTTATGGTGTTGCAGCCTAAACATAACCTTGTAGGATATCCCCTCATCTTAGGCAAACCTTGGTTGGCAATTACAGATGCCTTTATAGGTTGTAGGTCTGGTAACATGATCATTTCCAATGGAAATGTGAGTAAGAAACTAGTCCTCTATCCACTTTCCCAACCACATGCAGATTTGGAGTAAACTGTATGGCCTTCCCTGGATGAAGAAGACTAGTACTCCTTACAAACTTTGATGTCTATAGAACGCAATCCCTTGTTAGGAAACCAAGATGAAGATGAATTGATTGAAAACATCGTGAAGAACAATATGGTAGGGATCCGCAACAACATGACTATCTAACATGCTTGTAAGACCCTTGTAGAACATAATTCCTGCCAATACATTTGAGTCTATTTCTCAAATTTTCCACACCTTATTGCCACATCATTGTATCCCAAATATAGTAGGTCTTGATATTTCATTTGTTCAAACATTATCCTTGACTTTAGAGATAATGTCATACAGGACATTAAATGTAAAAAACCAATTGACTATTTCTGAAAGCATCAATATGGTCAATAATGATATCAAACCACTTTCTAGTAGAATTAACTGTCAAAGAAGATTCGACCCCAGTGAAGGGCCAATTCTAGTTTGAAAGGATGCTTCGGTGTGAAAACTCGATAGAACTAATGAAAACCTATCAGTTTGAAAGGATGCTTGAGTATTTCAGTGTTCTAATGACATATAAAAAATAGCCTCAAGGTCTAGGACCTTGTATAGATGAGGTTGAGTCTCCAGAGAAGGCCGACTTCCTCTTCTAATCTAAGTGAAAATGTGTTGGTTTAACCCAACACATGAAAACCTATCACTACTCTATTCTAACAACTCACAAGGAAAAAGGATAGAAAGAGAACATGAAATGGAAATGAAGGTGATACACCAAGATAGAAATTTGTTTCTTCTTTGCTTCAGATTGCTCAATACACTAACAAACCTACTAAAAAACATATTAAGACATGAAGGTAAATAAACTTACTCAAATATACAAGAATCGACTATGATGAAAGATAGATTTCATTAACATAAGGCATAAGACAAACTTTACAATAGTTGAATGTAGAAATACAGTGTCTACTAAAGAAAACTATGAGAGGAGCCCAAAAGAAGAATCCATAAAATGGATACAAGTGTTGCTTTTATAGATCAAGCATAACTTGGATGAATACAACCAAACCCTAAGCCAACTAGGGTTAGTAGTCAACAAGATCTGATTAAGGAAAGATTTTCTCATGAAATCCATGCTAGAAGGAGAGCCTGAAGAAGCCAAAACCTGCATGCCATACCCCTGCCATAAATGTCTTCTTGAAAGTGCGTCTAGATTGCCCCCATAAAATCAAGGATATGGGTATGAATCCATTAGAAGGGACAAAACAATAAATACAAATGGGTATGGGTGCCACAAAATCCACTTGTAGAAGTTAAAGAATGCATCAACTATTGTCTGTGAAGCCCAAATGTTGAAACAAGTAGCTGAGGAGGTGGTTCGAGCATTAATGGTGTCACCCAGGAAAAACACATCAAATCCATAGAATAGTTGGGGCGTCAGGCTTGAAAGGAAACCTTTGCATGCATTAAATGGTTTGAAAACTCAAAAAAGAGTAGCCTTCATTTGACATCAAGGGTCGGAGGAACGAGCTACCTCTTACCAAAGAAAGGTAAGAGGTAAAGGAGAAGGTTGAACCCTGAAGTCTAAAAACTTGACACTTATCCATATTTTTGGAGGGAGTGAAGAAGAAGAAAAGCAAAAGATGAAAGCTCAATCATCAAAAGGCAAAAGGACATTTCAGGGATCAAAGATCAAGAAGAAGTCTTACTTATTGCTTGATAGAGAGTATGAGGAAAGAAGGAATCCCAACCCCCAAAGTTTGAAAGTGCAGCACAACCAAATTTTTGAGGAACTAAGTCAGACTTCAATGATTAGAGGTAAGTCCTAAGGCTTACCAAAAGGAAGCGATAATGGTTAAAGGGTAAGGCTGATGGTTGAAACCTGAAACACTTAGAAGGAAAGAAAGGCAGAAGGGTGAAGAAGAGGAGTGGGAGCGATGGAGAAGGTATGCAAAAAGAGAAGTATGAGAAAACCTAAAAGCTTGAAAATTAGGACTTAGCTAATTTTAAGAACCTATTCGAGGAAAATTCATGCAAGATGGCCCATGTAGGATCTCTCAGATTTGTTATTAATGATGGTTCATCAAAGGGTGGCATGAAATGACAACATTTATGGTGATTTTTGTGGGATGATTGTATGCTAATCATGGAATATAGGGGCCTTATTAGTCCATTGAGAACAAAGTCATGGAAAGGATTTACAAAACTGGGTCCCTCAAGGGCAAAAAACCAAACATGTGCAAACTTGCACTTGGAGGAAAGTGAAAAACTCATACATTCCATTAAGGAGAATGTAGGGTGTGCAAAACACTTCTTCGAAAAGAAAAAATTAAGCTAATATGTACATGAAACCCAAAACTCATCATAAATAAGGTTTGAGGTGAATCCCATTGATTGAGATTGGAAGGACCTCACCATCCAGCTTGGAGAGATGAAAAGCATTGGCCTCCTTGTAGTTGGTGATGACATATGGACCACTCCAAATAGCATCAAATTTGGAGTGCCTTCTAGATTTGGCTCTATCTACATCCCATTTCAACACTAAGTCCCCTTCATAAAATACCCAGTGGATTGATTTCTTGTCAAAATTTCTTTTGACTTATGCTTGATGAGTTTCTATGACTTGCATAGATTTGTTCCTTGTCTCCTCCAGCTCCAAAAGCTCAGCTAGCCTTATTGTCATAGCATCATTTCCTTCTAACTCCAGTAGATGTGCTAGCTCAAGAGAAGGAAACTCCAATGATAATGGTAACCTTGCCTCCCTTCCATAAACTATAATGAAAGGAGAATTGTCAATTGCTCTTTTAAGAGTAATTCTATCAGCCCAAAGGGCTGTCTTCAATTTTCTATGCCAGACTCTTTGATTGTCCTCAATTATTCTCTTGATAATCCTGACGAGATTTTATTTGAAGACTCAACCAATACATTACCCTGAGGGTAATAATTAAATGAGTTCTTCAAGTAATGTCATGCCTAATTGCCCAATTAAGGACTTGAGCACTAGTAAAAACTTTGACATTATCGAAAATGATAGTGGGAGTGCCAAATTTGTAACAGTTCCATCAAGGAATTCCAAAAGTTGAAGCATCAGTGGTATCCTTCAAGGCAACTGCCTCTATCCACCTAGTAAAGTAGTCTATGGCTATCAAAATCTATTTATGACCAGCACTTGATGGTGGATTTATCATGCCAATAAAATCTAAACCCCACTATGTAAATGGCTGATCAACTTGAATGAGATGAAGAGGAGGGCAACCAACCTTTTCTTTCCAGAAAAGAAAGCACACTTTTTACAATTTCTCACCCATTTGTGAGCATCATTAAACAAGGTTGGCCAATAATAACCAGCCCTCATGATCTTTGCATCAACGGTCCTTGCAAAAAAATGCCCCCTTGAAGAGCCATCATAGAATTCTTCCAACATTCTGTTAACCTGATCTATCTCTATGCATCTTAATAGGACCCCATTGAAATCCTTTCTAAAGAGTATGACATCCACTATGACATAGGTAATGGACTGTAATCTAAAGTGTCTTCTTTTGGTCTTATCTAGACTTGGAGGATATCTACCTTCTTGCAAAAAGGTAGTCATATCATTTACCCAACTGCTATGAGCATCAATGTTGGGTGTTTGGTGTTCCTATAACACAAGGGTAGCCTCTACAAGAGTCTCAAGTGATGAGACAAATTGTTCACACAACCCTTTGCATCTCACTAGCTTGGTGATTTTGATGTCAACATCATATTCCATCACCTTGGTGATCCATCCAACCCATTTTTCATTGATATTTTTTCTTAACAAAAATTCCTTAATGTTGGCATGGGGTACCATTAACTGTATCTTGTTGTTAGACATGTGTCTAAAATTTTTCATTGCTCTAACAATGGCAAGAGCTTGCTTTTCAACATAGTTGTACTTGACCTCATAATCTTTAAGCCCTTCACCGAAGAAAGCAATGGGTTGCTCCAAACTTTCCTTATTTAGATGGGTTAGAACAATTGATATTTGCTTCACCTCCAAAAGTATAAAGAATGAAATCCTTCTCATAATTAGGATTGACAAGGGTAGGAGCCTAAGCAATTTCTTGTTTGATAGCCTCAAAGCTATCCTTACCTTCCTTGGTCCATTTGAAGACCATGTTTTTCTTAAGAAAAGAGGTAAGAGGCTTTACCAAAGCAACAAGATTTGGAATGAACCTCCTCACAAATTTAATTGTGCCCAAGAAACTCTGTAATCCCTTCTTGTGACTGGGAAGTGGGATGGCCAAGATAGATTTTACCCTTGCAGGATTAATGACCAAACCATCTTTGGAAACAATGTGTCCAAGTAATTTACCTTAGTCAGTGGCAAAGACACACTTTTTTGGATTCAGGGAGATACCATACTCCCTGCATTTTTTGAATACCTATTCAAGGTGGCTGAAGTGATCACTTGCATGCTTTTAAAATACTATTATATCATCCAAGTAGACCAATACAAACTGTCATAATATACCTTGAAACGCCATATCCATGGCTCTCTGAAAAGTGGCACATGCATTGGTTAGACCAAAAGACATTTTACAATAAGCATAGGTGCCCCACTTTGTATTAAATGTTGACTTATGTTGGTTAGATTCTTGGACCAAAATTCTATTATAGCCCAAGTAAACATCCAAGAAAGAAAACCTTTCTGACCCACTGACTCTTTGCAAAATCTGCTCCACAGAGGGGAGGGGATAATGATCCTTTAGGGAGACTCTATTTAGATCCCTGAAATCCACACAAAGCCTTCTTTCCTCATTCTTTTTTCTGACAGGGACAAGATTTTCCACCCAAGAAGAATGCTTGATGGGAAATATGATTCTAGCCTCAATCAATTTGGCTAACTCTTTTCTCATTAAAGGCTCAATCTTAAGATTTATAGGCCTTTGTTTTTTCCTTATAGGTTTGGTATCTGGGTCTAATTCAATGGTATGTTGGGCAAGGCTTGGGTCAAAACCCTTTAGGTCTTCATAATTCCAAGCAACTACATCATTGTATCTATTGCAAGGATCTATGAAAACTTCATGTTTGAGAGTAGAGCATACCTTTCCCAAGTTCAAGGACTTTCCCCCTACAATCTCAATTGGCTTAAAGTCACCCTTATTTTTAGCTAAGTTCATTCTTTTATGTTTTAACTGATCATCAGGGTTGAAGATACTTTCAAGGGTAATGAGACCATTTGGTAGCTTGTTGATACTCAACTACATAATATGATCACCATACTGGTTTTGTAGCTTGGAATGCTTTATTTTAAAAAACATTACCTCTTCCTACAAAAAAATTACTATTTGTTGGTCATTTTCAAGGATCTGGCAATGATCTTGATTATCTGGAATAGTAGGCCTCACAACAAGCTTGATATGCTACTCCTTTTTGTTTGCAATATGTGCTAGTATGTCAAATTGGGCACCAACTTCTGCAAGTCTATCAACTTGCTTATTCTGATTTCTCATAGTTGTTTGGATGTTAAAACCTTCAAAGCCCTCTCTATCAAATCCCAAACCTTTTGCTTGTAGTATTTGAGTAGATTGTTCTTGGTTGAGATTTGAGTTCTGACGTGATGGACAACCAATTCACTATCACCAAAAACTTGCAACAACTTGATGTTCCTTTTTATGCAAGTTGGAGACCTTGGATGAGTGCTTCATACTTTGCCACATTGTTAGTGCAACTAAACTGAAGCCTGGAAGAGAAGTAATATTTATCCTTTCTTGGAGATACCAACATTACACCAACACCAACACCATTCCTATTTCTAGAACCATAAAAAAAAACTGCCACAATCCCCCTAGATCCTCTTGAGTTTTTATGAGATTGGGGATAGTAGCATTTTATTCATGAATGTAGTAGGTTACAAGACTAATCTCCTCCACTTCAACTATAGTAAGTGGGTCAAATTGTAAATCATTTCCCCATTCATCCAATAAACAATTAGGTACCTCTTCTATAGGAGTGGCAGACTCATGAATAAAACACTCCTCCTTTGAATTATGTAATGTGCAGTTCATGTTTATTGGACTAGGAGTGTAAGGATCTAGACAATCCTTTGCTATGGGCTTAGACCTTATGGTTGCTTTAGTACCATATATAGTTCTAAATAACATGTGAGACCAATCAGAAGATAGGTATCCACCTATTTTAGTAGTGAAATCTCTAGACAAACAAATGGAAAAATGAGCAAGGAGGTCTATGACTGAAATATATTGCAACGCCTGATAGCTAGGGAATGCATGCAAGGTCAAATTTAGGTTCTTAATTACTCCCATTGTTTTGATAGTAGTGCCATCCAATTGTAAAACCCCCTTGACACAGGTTCATATTTAATACCAAGGAGATCAACAATCACCTTAGGCATAACATAACTACTAGCCCCATAATCCATCATACAATTATGCACTATATGATTTCCAATAATTAGAGAAAGATAGAAGGGAGGTGGCTTACTAATTTTGTGAGAGTTACCTTCTTCTTTGGGTTGCACTAGGCTGCTTGATGGACTAGTCTGCTCCATTTCTTGTACATCACCCGTTTGTTTATGTTCTTTTAAAGCTTGTTGTAGCAAATCCCTTTGTGATGGAATGGATAGCGCCTCCCACATAGTAATATTCAAATTAGTTTTTTCATTTGATCCACTATATTGAAAGGAAGCTGACTGGTTTTAGAAGGAATATTTGGAACAACAAGGTCTATTCTTATTGCTTGGGTGATCTTAAGTTGCTCTGTTGCTTTCTTGGGCCTATTAGCACATTGATTTTATTGTGAAACATTTGCTACTCTACCTATTGGTCTAGCATCTATAGCCTGTTGAGGTTGTTGAGAGACTGATGCCTGCCTCAAACCATGGAAGATGTACCACCCTCCATTTCTCTTTTCTTTGATCTTGTATTTTGAGCTATTGTATCAACAACTACTTGATTTACACCCAAAAATCTTTTTGATTCCAATTAACCAATGAAGAGTCTTCATGCGAGTGATTTTGACTACTAGTAGTTGTTTGGTTGGTATTAAATTGTTGCCCTGAGGTAGAGGTTTCATTCTAAATCACTAGAGTTTGTACAAAATCTCCATTTTGGCAAGCATTTTGATTGTGAGCCTGTTCATATGGGTAACACCACTACTCCTCTTAGGCTAGATTATTTTAAGCTGGGACCAAAGCCTTCGAAGTGCTGGTAGCATTCAAATGTATGCTATTCATGGGATTAGTATGATTCCACTAATTTTGTCCTTGATAAGGTTGTCTATTATGTTGATAACCTTGACGTTGAGGCTAATAATGCCTATTGCTTTGAGCTTGCTGCCTATGAATTGCTATTAAATTATTATTCATATTTTAGAGTAAGGTGCCCCAATCTTTTGGAAATATGGTAGAAGTAGAAGGTTGGCTTGTGGGAACCACTGGAATAGGAGCCACTAGAATAGGAGCCACTACGATAGGGGCCACTGTTGGCTATGAAGGAAGCTTTGAAAATAAAGGAATTGGTGTCCTAGGAGCTATCTTCCCAAATTGTATTAAGCAATTTTATGCTCTTATGGCAATATCATATGCACTTGGTAAGGTAAAACCTCCCATAGATTGAATCACAACAACTATATTACTGTTAAGAGCTTTTAAGAAATAAAGGAAGGAATACTCGAGAGAAGGTTTCACCAAGGCAGAGATTCTATCCCAAGTCTTCTGAAATTTGTAGTTGAAGTCACTCATGAATTCATGAGGTGCTATTTTGATTTTTGTCAATTGTTTTACTAGGGACAAATGGTCACCTTTATCTTCAAAGTGCTTGCATATTTTTTCACCTAACTCATCCCAGTTGTGAATAGAGTTGGATGGAAAACCTCTATACCACTGCAATGCCTTACCCTTAAGGGAAGTGGCAAGCAACCTAACAACCACATTATCTTTTGTTACATCATGCACATAGCATATATTTTCCACATCTATGATGTGTTTTGTTGGAGTTGTGGATGTCTCACCAGTGAAATGAGGAATGCTCTTGAGGGAATTGACTAGTGTATCATCCTTTGGGGCTAAAATTAAAGGTTTTCCACCACTAAAAGATATAAAGGGTTGATTTTTAGGTAAGCCATATGGAATAAATTCCTATGTGTATGAGTAGCAGGTGTTCTAGCTTGAAATAATCTACCCACACGTGGTGTAGATTGGGCTTCTATGAGATGGATTTGTGATTCTATTTCTCCTAACAAGTGACAAAGATTGTTTATTTCTCCTTCTAGAATTAAAATATGGGAGCTCAGTATATTGATAAATACCTCTAGAAGATGCTCTTGTTTGAAATATTGGCATGAATGTGCAGGTCTGATCTGGACGTGATTCTGGGTAGCAACTAAGTCACCAACTTGAATGCAGAGTTCTCCCCTAGTTGTAGAGTCGCTATGTACTTTGTTTGAATGCCTCTTCAATGCTGAAATGTTAAGAGCAACACCGCTCTCTCAACAAGATGAAGTGAAATTTCTCCTAGTCCCACCAGGCATTGCAAAAACTATTGTCACATAAAAATGCACCCTACTAAACAAGTAGTTCAGTGTTCTAATGACACAATGGAAACAACCTCAAAGTGTGCGACCTTGCATGAATGAAGTTGAGTCTCTAGAGAAGTCCAACTTCCTCTTCTAACCTAAGTGCAAATGATTTGGTCTAACCCAACACATGAAAACCTATCACTACTCTATTCTAACACCTCACAAGGAAAAGGGATAGAAAGAAAACATGAAATAAAAATGAAGGTGATACACCAAGATAGAAATTTGTTTCTTCTTTGCTTTATATTGCTCAATACACTAACAAACCTACTAAAATACATATTTAGAAATGAAGGTAAAGAAGCTTACTAAAAAATGCAAGAATCAACTATGATGATAGATAGATTTCATTAATATAATGCATAAACCAAACTTTATAATGGAAAAATGTAGAAATACAGTGTTTTCTAAAGAAAACTATGAGAGGAGCCCAAAAGAAAAACCTATAAAAGGGATACAATGTTGCTTTTATAGATCAAGCATAACTTGGATGAATACAACCAAACCCTGACCCAACTAGGGTTAGCAATCAAGGAGAGCTGATCAAGGAAAGATTTGCTCTTAAAATCCACGCCAGAAGGAGAGCCTGGAGAAGCCAAAACCTGCACGCCATACCCCTGCCATAAATGTTTGCTTGAAAGTGCATCTAAATTCCCCCATAAAGTCAGGGATATGAGCATGAATCCATTAGAAGGGACAAAACAACAATAATAAATGGGCATGGGTACCACAAAATACACTTGTAGAAGTCAGAGAATGCATTGAATATTGTCCTTGAATCCCAGATGTCAAAACAAGTAGTTGAGGAGGTGGTTCGAGCATTAATGGCATCGCCCAAGAAAAACACGTCAAATCCACAGAATAATCAAGGTTTCGGGCCTGAAAAGAAACCTTTGCATTCATTAAATGGTTTGAAACCCCAAAAAAAAGTAGCCTTTGTCGGACATAAGGCGTCAGAGGAATGAGCTACCTTTTACCAAAGAAAGGTAAGAGGTAAAGGATAAGGCCGAAGCCCAAAGCCCGAAGTCCGAAAACTCAACACTTAGCTGAATTTTTGGAGGGAGTGAAGAAGAAGAAAAGTGAAAGATGAAAGCCCAATCACCGAAAGGCGAAAGGACATTTCAAGGATCGGAGATCGGGAGGAAGTCTTACTTCCTGCTTGATAGAGAGTATGAGGAAAGAGTGAAGCCTGACCCCCAAAGTTCGAAAGTGCAACACTTAGTCAAATTTTTGAGGAACTAAGCTAGACTTCAGTGATCAGAGGTGTCCTAAGGCTTATCAAAAGGAAGCGACAAGGGTTAAAGGGTAAGGCTAATGGCTGAAACCCGAAACACTTAGAAGGAAGGAAAGGTAGAAGGGTGAAGAAGAGGAGTGGGACCAATGGAGAAGGTTGTAATGGCGTGAATTTGCACCCCTAGGAAAATTCTCCATTTAATTTCCCCCACCTTAGAAAATGTAAACTTGATGATGCAATTTCACCGCCACCACCTTGTCTCTTCCACCTGGTCATGTCTTTTTGTGTTGGTGGAGGAATCTCTATCGAGGACGTGCATGTGCCACGTGGACATTCCCACACAGGGTTGCCATCCTGACAAGATTCCTGCCCTTGGAATCAAAATAAATGTTATGTTTCCTATTGGGTGTGAAGTGTAATGTCTCTTGCCTCCTTGACCGACAAAATTTGAGCCTTTTACCTCCCTTTGCTAATTCAAATCCAATTCTTTCTCATTCCTTCACTCTTTCTTGGCTTCTATTCACTCGCTTCACTCTATCTTGAATTCTAGCTCATTCTACTCTCATTCTCTTACTTCTATACCGCTTCTCTTGGCTGCAAGCTCTTCATTTTAGCTCCAACACCACGTTCTTATTGCAACACCATTACTATCGAAGGATTGTCAAGCTTCATCTTCTCTATGTGAAGGAGTCACTCTCTTCTTTTCACTATTGGCCTTGAGAGCTCATAGTTGGGAAGGTGCGTTCAAGTGGAGCTAATTGAAGAATCAAGTCGTGGGAAGCATGGTACCTTTTCCTAACTTCTCCTTGTCATTTTTAGCATAGTTCTTTTTAGTGTCCTTTTCATTGTATTTATTGTTTCTATACTTTTCTATTCTCTATCAAAACATAAAACATCAAATAGTTAGGTAGTTAGTAGGTTCTTAGTGTTTTTGTTTGTTCTATGGACCTCTATCCATACAATACGTGAGCAAGTCCCTGAGACACCAGCGCACCACGCTGGAGTCTGAGATCCACACTGTCATCCTCAAACAGTGAGTTGTCTGGGCAATAGACTCGATGTTTGAAGTTGGATCTTTTGACTGTAAACATTTGGTTTTAGCTAAGGGAAAGTGGGACACTATTTGTCCATCCCTTTTAGCCTCAAGCTTTCACTCTTTTCAATCTGTTTAGTCAACCTGAGGTAGTTTAAGGAAGAACATTCCTTGGGGCTCTCCCGTGACCTGGAGTCCCAGGGGTGACGGGTCCCCCTTCTCTACATTTTGGTGAACCTAACATGAACTATTTCTATTTCGTTTCTTGGTATCGGAAAACCTCCTATCATATCCTAGACATGTTGTAGATTTGTGTGTTGTAGGGTGTACAACCTTGCAACCCAATCTATGACCCTTAGTTGAGTAGTTAGAAGGGCTCTTGGATACTTAGGAGTGGAATTTGGAAATGTCACTATCCAATCTCTTAACCTCCTGCTTCTACTGAGATTGTTCCATTGAAGCAGGTTAACATGGTCTCATTCACACATATTCCGCCCACTCATCCTACGAGCGGATCACCGAACATAACCTTTACCTCGTAGGAATTACCTATGAATAAGGAACCTTCTCTCTTGTACATTCCCGCTTGTGTCAATGGAAGCATTGTGACTGGTGTCCTAGTTGACCTCGTGAGCTGAATGAATGTTATAATGGAAGAAACTCTACCTATAAACTTTTTGCATAGGGAGTAATACGAAGAATTGAAGGCCACTATACGCACACATGATGGACTCTCAGTCCCTCCTATTGGTTCTATTACTCTTTCAGTCTTGGTAGGACCCAGGGTCGTGGATACCTCTTTTGTCATAATTTTGGAGTCGGACCTATTCAAGGTGAAATTGGTCATTCCATGGATGGTTTCCATGAATGGTGTCGCTTCAATGATTCATAAATGTCTCAAGTTCTCTCATGAGGGATCTATGCATGTTGTGCATGACACTGATTACAAACCATTGGTGTCATGTGGGGGCTTCTCGTTAGACGATTTTTGGCCTGCTCTGTTCGGAGCTCTCCCTCTGAGGATAGAATTGCTATATTATGCTTATGTCAAGTATAAGACTGGGGGCACAACGCAAAAAGTGACCTATCTAGTATCTCCCTATGCTGTCTCAGTAAAAGGCTCTATGATTGTGCAACAACACACTGCCTCCTCCCAGTAAAAGGGGAAGGGGAAGCTTGCTCATGACCATGTGCCTTCCTCTTATGCTCCATCCACTTCTACTTCTCGCCCCACTGTGGTGTCCTCAAATCCTACTCCCATGCCTCGCATGGGGAGCTTGGTGGTGCCCACTTGGCAAAAAGCTAAGCATCAAGTGTTTGAACTTCCCGTCTTTCCCACAGTTCCTAAACCCATTATTTATGGCAAGGGGAAGGGTCCTTGTGGAGTGGCCCCCATATCTCAGCCTCCGCGACCTCCTACCGTTCTTCCTCCTGCCCCTCTAGTAGCAAATGGGAAGAGGCCCACCGCCAAGGGACTCGTGTCCACTTCTCTACCTACTGTTGTTTCTGCTCCTATGCTCCTTTCTCCTACCCCTATCCAGGAGGTTGTCCTTCCACCGACCATGGTTGCGAAGGAGACTTCTATGGTAGAACAAGAACCTCCTGCCTCTTCTCAGGTTGTGACTTCTAGTGCCCAGAGCCAATGTAATTAGCTTGCACATGAGTGCAAGTGTAGGAGAAAGGCTTTGGCCACGAAACAAGTTGCCTTGCAAAAGACAGAGGGGGAGCCAATAGCTCCTATTCCTACATCTCCTGTTGTTTCTCTTCCTTTTGTCGTTCCTACTTCAGTTCCAATTGCCTTTGTTCTACTTTTGGCTCCCTTGATGGGTGCTGATGATCCTCACCCAAAAGGGTGCAGGTGTTCATCACTCTTTCCATTGAGCCTCCTCTCTTGATGTCCCTTCCAAACATCCCTCCTCTTTCTCAACCCATAGACATGCCGAACACAATGGTGGTGTCTTTTGTGGCTCTTTCTTCTCCCTCCTCCACCTCTACTTCTTTCGTGGGGATCCAACATCCTCCATTAAAGCACAAGCCAGAGGATGACCTCACTTCAAGTGGTGGTCGAAAGAAGGGTTCACCTTCTTCAGGAGCTAGTCCTGCTTTGGATTGCATTGTCCTTGTGATGGAGGTGACCCCTACGTCCCATGAGTTTTTCACTGCCCCTCTTGACAAGGTCGACAGTGGATCTTGGGTGCCTCCTTCTTCTCCCACCTGGTTAACACATGGCACTCTAATGAAGTGCAGGTTTAACATGATGGATGATGTCTCAAATCTATCCTTGATATTTGCAAGATCGATGACCCTTAACTCACAAGAGCTCAATGAAGAGGACCTTGAGGGGCTTTCTTCCTTGGCCCTTGTTGTAGGAGAGTCAGAGGGTACTCCCCTCGCTATCTCGCCCTTGCAGGCCCATCCTCCCTCCCTATATAATGATCTAGATTGGGAGCAAGATGACTTGCTGGTTGATGAGGAGTAGGGTGGTACCTCTTCTTTATCTATAAATTAAATTTGTGTTTCCCTCATGCTTGTATTTATGTGTTTGTGTGCCTGGAGGACCCTTTCTACCCTTGTAGGTGCTTGGATACATGCCTGAATTTTTTTTCGTGAACTTCCTCTATTTGTTTCACCATTCTTCTATATGTCATGACTTTTCTTCTCGACAATTAGGGACATCGCAAAGCGTTGGGGGAATTTAGGCCCTCTTCCATGTTGAAACAATTTTTTATTTTCATTTTGTCTTTATGTGCTCTTCTTCACAATCTGGGAAATTTGGGGATCGATGATCGTTCATTCATACATCATGTGATACCTATTTATATATATGAATAGATCTGACCTTGACCTCCCAGATCCCCCTATCTCTTAATTTCTTCATTTTTGCTTGTCCCTTGTTTCTTTGTCTTTGTTTGTCTCTCTCTATCTGCTTAGTGATGTTGTGGTGCTTATGTGTTGTCCCTCGCCTGTGTGACAATATTCCACATTTACATCTCGCTATGTCTCGCAGGCCACAACATCTATGTCTCTTCTTTCTCTCCTTAGGATGCTACATGCTCCTTTGTGTAGCACACACCATCCTAAGGGGGGCTACCATTCTTTCCTCATTTTCAATAAGGTGAATTCAGTGTCCAACAAATCCCTTCTTGAAAATTTTTCATGTTTAAAAAATGCATTCTTCAACAAGGACCCCCTAATGAAAATTTTCTTTCAAAAATGAGTTCGTAGCAAAAGAATTTGAAAAATTTCCTTTGAAAAAGGAGTACTTTTTTCTGATGAAAAAGTCTAAAAATTTTCCTTTGAGAAGGAGCATTCTTTCCATCGAATTCCTTGACGAAAGAGATCTTTCAAAAGGATTCCTTGATGACAGAATCATTTGCAGAAAATGTCATGCTTTTCAAATCGAAGTGTCCCTTTGAACAAGCCCCTTGGTGTTTTTAAGGGTTCCTGAGGGCCTTTGAAAACTTATCCTTCAATTTCTTACTCTGTGATATGTCTATCTATTTTGGATTTTCTGCCTAACATATTTTGTCTGTAGCTTAACAAGTTGCTTTGTAGGACCAAGCACCTGTAAAGCTCCTTTGCAATCAAGCTTTCCTAACAGGACCAAGCACTTCGTCAAGCTTGCCTTACGAGACTAAGCACCTATAAGGGACTTTCACATCGAGCCTCACAAGATCAATAACCTATGAAGCTCTCTCTTTCTGCGAGACCGAGAACCCGTAGAGCCATTTCTACAAGACCGAGAACCTGTAGAGCCTTTGTTCAACTTTTGTTGGATCGAGAACTCGTGGAGCCATTTTCATAGGATCGAGAACCTATAGAACCTTTGTTCAAACTTCTGCAGGACCGAGAACATGTGGAGCCATTTTCATAGGATTGAGTACCTACGGAGCCATCTCTCTCTCTTTTACGTCAAGGTTGTCCTATGAGACTGAGAACCTGTAGAGCTACCACTTGCACATCCAGGTGTGCCAAATTGGAGATTTGATTCCTCAACAATTAAGCTATATTCTCTTCAATATCTTTCTACTTTACCTCACATTCGCACTGACACGTATGCTCGCTAAAGTGGGGGAAAAATGTAATGACACAAATTTGCACCCCTAGGCAAATTCCCAATTTAATTTCCCCTAAGAAAATTTAAACCCGATGATGCAATTTCACCATCGCTACCTTGTCCCTTCCACTTGGCTGTGTCTTTTTCTATCGGTGGAGGAATCTTTTTCGAGGACTTGCATGCGCCACAGGATGTCCATGCACCACGCTGCCGTCTTGATAGGATTCTTGCCCCTAGAATCAATAGAAACATTACATTTCCTATTGGGTGCAAAGTGAAACGTCTCCTACCTCCTTGAGCGATGAAATTCGAGCCTTTTACCTCCTTTTCCTAATTCAAATCCAATTCTTTCTCATTCCTTCACTCTCTCTTGAATTCTATTCACTTGCTTCACTCTCACTTGCATTCTAGCTCATTCTACTCTGATTCTCTTACTTCTATGCCACTTCTCTTGGATGCAAGCTTTTCATTTTGGCTCCAACACCACGTTCTTGTTGCAACACCATTTCTATTGAAGGATTGTCAAGCTTCATCTTCTCTATGCGGTGGAGTCACTCTCTTCTTTTTGCTATTGGCCTTGAGAACTTGTAGTTGGGAAGGTGTGTTTGAGTGGACCTAATTGAAGAATCAAGTCATGGGAAACACGATACCTTTTCCTACCTTCTCCTTGTCATTTCTAGCATAGTTCTTTTTAGTGTCCTTTTCGTTGTATTTGTTGTTTTTGTACTTTTCTATTCTCTGTCAAAACATAAAGCATCAAATAGTCAAGCAATTAGTAGCTTCTTAGTGTTTTTGTCTAATCTTTGAGCCTTTGTCCGTACAGGACACCAGTGCATCCCTGCGACACTAGTGCGTCACGTTGGAGTCCAAGATCTGCACTGTCATCCTCAAACAGTGAGTTGTCTGGACAACAAACTAAACCTTTGAAGCCGAATTTTCTAACTCTATAAACATCTGGTTTTAGCAGAGGGAAAGTGACATGTTATTTATCCTTCCCTTTCAACCTCAAGCTTTCATTCTTTTCAATCTGTTTAGTCAACCCGAGGTAGTTTAGGGAAACCCATTCCTTGGGGCTCTCCCATGACTTGGAGTCTCGAGCATGACGGGTCCCCATTCTCTACAAAGGTATGCAAGAAGAGAAGTATGAGAAAACCTGAAAGCCTGAAAACTAGGACTTAGGTAATTTTAAGAACCTCCTCAAGGAAAAATCATTCAAGATGGCCCATGTAGGATCGCTCAAATTGGTTATCAATGATGGGTCATCAAAGGGTGGCATGAAATGACAACAACCCCAAAGGAGAATGAACCCTATAGTCCATGACACAGTCAAAGCTGAATTATAAAAGTTGTTGGATGTAGGATTCATATATCCAAACTCTAACAGTCAATGGGTGTCTCCACTAGTGATAGTACCTAAGAAAGGAGGGAAATGGAGTGTGTGTGTAGACTACCGTGAGTTAAATGCAACAACTAGGAAAGACCACTTTCCCCTTCCATTCACTGACCAAGTACTAGATTCACTAGCAGACAAGTAGTACTTTTCCTTTTTGGATGGATTTAGTGGATATAATCAAATTAAGATATCCCAAAAGACCAAGAAAAGACAACCTTCACATGCCCTTAGGGTACATATGCTTACTTTGTCTTGCCATTTGGGCTATGTAATGCACCTACCACTTTCCAAAGGGTAGTACTGAGCATATTCTTAGACTTTGCACATGATTCCATGGAGTTACATGGATGATTTTACAACTTATGGGAATACCTATAAAGAAGAACTTTCCAATTTGGAGAAATTATTAAAGAGATGTAAAGATCATCACCTATCCCCGAGTCATGAAAAATACTTCATGATGATGACCGAGGGAGTAGTTTTGGGGTATTTTGTGTTCAATAAGGGAATCCAAGTTGATCCCAACAAAATTGAGATAATATCAACACTGCCTGTACCCCAGAGATAAAAGGATGTTAGAAGCTTCCTTGGCCATGGTGCGTACTATAGGAGATTCATACAAGATTTTGGTAAACTTGCAACATCACTATTTGTCTTATTCTCTAAGGATAAAGAGGTTGAATGGAAACTTTCTTTTCAACACTCCTTGAAGCTGTCAAGGTAGCATTAACCAAAACCCTTGTCTTAAGAGGACCAAACTAGAATCTACCTTTCCATATCCATACAAATGCTTCTGATTTTGCAATAGGATTTATGCTAGGATAGAATGATGGAAACCTTAAGTATGCCATTTATTATATCAATAAAACCCTTCAAGGGGAAAAAATCAATTATACAGTGACTGAGAAAGAAATGTTAATAGTGGTTGATGCAATCAACAAGTTCAGACACTACATTACAGGTATTCTATATTCATACATACTGACCATACAACAATAAGGTATCTAATAAACAAACAAATAGTTGGTGGCAGGCTTGTAAGGAATTTGATATAACTATTGTGGACAATCCAGGGAAAGCTAATGTAGTAGTAAATTTCCTCTCTAGACTGCCAACCAAATTAGAAGATGTTGTAGATGATTCATTCCCAGATGAGCACCTATTTTCTCTCTCTCTCTCTCTGTATGCCCCTTGGTATAGAGACATAGCCAACTATCTAGTAGCAGGGAAAATGCCACCACATCTCTCACTAAGGGAGAAGAGGTAATTAGTTCAAAAAAGTTTTCCTTTCTCATGGATAATAGGGTATCTATTCTACATAGGGCTTGACAACATAATGAGAATATGCATCAATGAAGATGAAGTATATGATATCCTCAGAGCATGCCATGATGAATCTTGTGGGGGAAACTTTGTAGCAAAGAGGATAACTCTTAATATTTAAATACTGGCTATTATTGGCCAACACTTCATAAAGATGCACTCATTACACCAAAAGCTTTGATAGATGTCAGAGAATGGGAAGACCAACAAAAAAAATGGGACGCCATTACAACCATAACTATTCATAGCACCATTTGATAAATGGGGACTAGATTTTACTAGTCCCATCTCCCCAACATCAAATGATAAGGAGTACATACTAGTTTGCATAGATTACCTTACCAAATGGGTGGAGGTCAAAGCTTTGTAGTTTTCAAGCGATGGGAATGTGGAAAAAATTCTCTATGAAGATATGTTCACAAGATATGGTGTTTCTAGAGAAATTATCATAGACCAGGGGTCACAGTTTACATCAGATTTGATCACAAAAATAGTGCAGGAATATGAGATTAGACATAAAAATTCCACACCCTACCACCATCAATAAAATGGTCAAGTGGAGGTCACAAATAGAGAAATTGAAAAAATCCTCACAAAGATAGTGCAACTCCATTGGAAGGTCTGAGCAATCAGGTTACCTGAAGTAGTTTGGGCTTACATGACAACCTGGAAGACAACAACAGGTTTTACATCATATGAGTTAGTGTATGGTAAAAAGGTAGTACTTCCAATAGATTTTGAATACAAGACTCTCAGGAAAGCAGTCAAATTGAGCATGGAATTATCAATAGCATAGGAGAGGTTACACAACCTTAATGCATTAGACGAAATAAGAATGGAAGCCATACACCATGTTGAAATCATCCAAAAACAAAGGATGTGTTGGCATGACCAGTTTATTAAAACTAAGGAATTCAATGTAGGTGATTGGGATTTACTGTATGATTCAAGGTACAAAGGGAAACTATAGACCATATGGCTTGGGCCATATGAAATAAAAATAGTCTTTCCAAATGGAGCAGTTCAGTTACAAACAATTGATGATTTAAAGTTTTTATTGCTAGTTAATGGACACAGGTTGAATCTCTACAAACAACCATTATAGAAGGATGAGTTCATTTTATCACTACAACATCAATTTGAGCCACAAATACAAGATTCATTACCACCAACAAGTAGTTCTTCAAAAATATCAGTAGACGAGCAACACAACTCGCCCACTGACATTTCACATGTATAATTTTATTACACATCTCATATGCACACATTGCACATGTGACATTCAATAACCTTGATTTTTTGAACCAGTAGTAGAAGCAATAGGGACTTGCAACATCACGCCACTAGGCGAAAAAACTAAAGAAGGGACATGTTACTACATGATCCTGTAGCACTTTCCTAGCCGTCATTTCACATACGCCTATATTAATTACATATCCACTACTTCATACCATATCCTTTCACACATTCAACCATACATATTACACTTCATTTCATGCAGCCTATTTCATCCATACACATGTAGCCATCCTACCACCTTTTTCGATTCCAATGTACCATGTAATAAATTTCACCTCACCATAGCATACTTTTTGCAACTTTTTTCATCCATCATTCAAATATATTTCCCACGTGTCACACATTGCTGCCACCAATTTCACTCCATCAATGCATGAATTTCATAAGCAATCATGACATATCACTTCACATCAAGCTTAAGGTGACATTCAACTACTTTGCACGATCTACATTTCAATTCAAACCATTCCTACAGGTACACTACACATTAATTTATTATAATTAACATTGAAGATTATTTATTTTATGCAAATTTATAGTTCATTCATGCATGTCACATATCATGTTTTAATTATCCACTACTTCTAATTTCTACCTCTGCCCAAACCATACACACTAAGTGAGGATACTTAGTAACTTTAGTTGGGGAAAGGTATTCATGATTATTCTTTAGTTTTCTTGATTTGCAAAACTTTATGTAAAACCTTCCCGTAGTTTCATTTTTCTCCATTTCCAAAAGATGCAAAGTTCAGAAGAGAGGAAAGAAGTTTTAAGCAGTTGAATTAAGGGGTGCATTTGAGTGATACAACATATAAGCACAATGGAAGTGGTATAATTGGGGTGGTAGATCAAGAATAGAACATAGTAGAATGAATAAAACATAGAAGAATTGTGAAGAGACTACAAATTACTGAAGCATCGTAATGGGGGTGATATCATATGAAGGGAAACAACAACACATAACCTGCTACTAGAAGATAGGTAATGTTTGACTATATTCCAACAAGTTGGATGGATGGATTATTTCTTGAAGCTTACAAAATTTAACGAGGTAATGACCCAACAATTTTCCAACACATTGCAAAATAATGAGGCAATTGTTAGGGGTTAGAAGGTATATGCATCAGAGGTAGTTGTAGCTGAGGTATCTAGTTTGCCAAGAGCAGGAGAGGAGTTTCCAGTCAGAGCGAATGCCATTACAACAAGGAATGAATTCTCCTTGCCAAGAGAAAATATGGACTCTTCCTCACAAGATACCAAACATTTGTCTTTGCCTTGGCTTTGGGCTTCAATAGCTTCTTACATAGTTAAATACTTAAAATGTGATGGGAGATAGTCATTGTTGTATACAGTCCATTTTAAATTATTATCTACACCATAGCAAGCATGTAAATATTCCAAATTTTTTGTATAAATTGTTAAAAAGAATGTCTTCTGAGTATAAAAGGAAAAGAAACCAGTCAACATTGTCTCATTTTTGTTTAGTCACATTACTGGTAAAAAGGATCCTTAGGGTTCAGTTCCCAAATGTGTCTTGGGAAGATTTTCTCAACTGTAGTAATATCAACAATATTCTTGAATTTCCTAATGAACAAAATAGAGGCTAGGAACAAAGAATGGAAGAGCTTGTTGAGGTTTCTCTTGAGGGAGAAATGCCCTTTGGTTCCCCTGTTGCATCACCTACCCACAAAAAAGGAGAACTAGAAGAGCAAGGTTTGCGGGAAACATAGCCTGTAGCAAAAAGCAAGCCAAAAACCCCTGTTTCTGAGAGGCCACTAAAAAGTAAGAAGAGAAAAGATGGAGCTTCTTCTTTTGCACCTGCAAAGGGGTAGAAGAAGCCCACATAATCTAGGAGGCGATCACATCACCTAAGAAAGAAGGGGTCCATGAGAGGATCAATTAAAAATCAAAAAGATGTTGTAATGGTAGAAACAAATGCAAACTCAGAGGGGAATGCCCTTGTTAATGAAACAAAAACACCAGTTGTACAGTATTTGTATTTTTCTAGCACTTTTGAATTAGATTCAAAAGATATTTTTGTAGCCAAGAAAATGGGGAAAAGATCTTCAAAAAGCCTTGTTTCAGAGGGTTGTGAATATACAAGTGAAATGCGAGATGAGCAGTTTTTAGAGAAGGATGAGGAAATTTTTATTGAAGAAAGGAATATTAATAAGGAATTATAGGAAGCAATGTAGAGAATAAAATGGTTGGAGGAATTGTTAAAAATATACCAACAGAAGGACAGTGAGCGAGATGCTAGAATCAAAGAATTGGAGAGGCTCCACAAGTTTGAGAATGGGTCAAAATTGGAGATACTGGCACAACTTGCCAAGGTAGAAGCAAATGGGAAAGAACTAGTATTCCAAGGTCCAATTCCTCAGATTAAAACCCCCATTGGACCAACTGTAGTGTCCCTAGGTGTTGAATTATGGAAGAGAACACATGAATTCTCCCAGAAAAAGAAAGAATGGGCAGGGGAGAGAACTAAATTGATATCCAACCAAATTAGGGCACTGGAAAAACAAGAAGCAGAAGTAAAAAGGTGATCTCTAAATAAGATCATCAACCTCTTATATTAGAAATGAGCATCAAAGGGGCACAATTCTACCTAAATTCCATGAAAAGGAAAAATCTATTGCCTTGCAGCTCAGGAAGGAGTCAGTGGATCCAAATGCAGTAATAGAATAGTGGTTAGAACTCTTGGATTATAGAGGTTTTGGAAATAAAATAATGGATATCAGAAAACATGATTATGCAAGGATGAAGGGATTAGCCACAAGGACTATTAATGAAGCCTTTAAATTTGTTCAAAAAATATGGGAAGAACTTTCGCCATAGTTGAAAAGAAAGGAGCCACACTCTATTTATAACTATGTAGCTATGATTCATAGGTCTCACAAGTACATAAACATTGCACTGAACAATGGATTTGCATGGTTTCTACTTTTCTTCCATCCTCCTATCCTCTTGTTTCTAGTACCACACTGGACAGGGAAGAAATGAGGGGTAGAAGAAGTAGTAGAATACAAAATATTGGTGAAGCTCTCAAATTAGAAAGGCTATTATCTGAAGTAGGTCAAAGGAGTTGACATTGTAGTTGATTTCAGGGAGATAGCTCTACAATATAATCTCCAGCCTTAAAAGTTGCTTGAGGACAAGCAATGGCTTAGTTGGGGGGAGTGATGGGCTTAATTTATGACTAGACTTCCTTCATTAGTTTATGTCTTTTATCATTTCAATCTGGAAAAGTTCACAGACATTCCTAACACTTATACATCTTTTATACCTTTTATGCACTTTAAATCATACTTTAGTATGTGGTAATGCAAATATGATAAGATGACATCTGTATGAGTGAATGTTCATGAAATTCAGTATGATTTTGTGCTCAATTTATGATTTTTAATGATGTGTATGCCTTAGGATGAAACTAACCTCTTGCATTTAAGAAGAATTGTAACCCACAACAATTAGATTTCTATCCTGCAACATAAGGACCGTAGGAAGTTGCAGGGGACAGGTCATAATGGTTAAAGCGCGACAATTCTAGGGAAGAATGAAGGCGACCATTGAATGGTCAAATTGTTAGGCACCATATGCACCGAATAAGATGGAAAGAAGGAGTTTGTTTTGATCAGGTTAACCCATGACATGATATTCTTCATTAAACACATCTTTGTCATGGTGGTTAAACCATTAAGGAAAAGTTTCAATTTAAATTATTTTCTTCTAATTTTTAGTAATGGTTTTCTATTGAAAAGACTAAGTCCTCTCCCTATTCTTAAGGGAGAGTGGGAAAATACATTATGGTTATGTTTTCAATCCTAGGATGAATAAGACTCCTCATAGACCCTATATAGTGGGATCTGCTGTGAGGAGCAAATATAGTTACCAGTTGTTGAGTTATCTATTTTAGCTTTTGCTAATACTAGTTGATAATTAAGCACTGCTAGTTTTTTGTTATCAGTTGAATGACAAACATGTATTACTGAATGAGAAATCTTTAGTAGATTCGTGTCATTCATAGTTTTTATGCAATAAAGGAGTTAATTCAATATCATGATTTTTTGATCAAGTATTAAGTGTTGATATATGTTGTGGAAGCAACAACTCAAGCAAGGGCCACTTGAGGTACTGCTATCCACTGTTTCTTTTATGTTATTAGAATAGTTCATGCATTATTCAATTAAAATAGTTTTTGGTTTCATGCATGAGAAAATTAATGAATGTGATTCTGTAATTGAATTAGATTTTGTAGCTTAAATGTTTGTTTCATACTCCTAGAGTGATTAGTTGCAGGTCAATCTTAGAATTAGTAGTCACAGTCTCAAGTGATAAGTACTTGTAGCACAAGTAACAACTTATGTTTATTTCCCTGTTTTACCAGTTAACGTTTCATTTCCTTTTCCAGATTTTATCATTTTCTGTACATGTGTAAATCACTTATACTCATTGATATAGGTCGTGTTAGAATCCACAAATGCACATATAGTGCCAACACTATCAAAAACTTATGAAGTCCTGGTTGATAATTAAATGAAGCTTCTCAGAGAAGATGAATTATTCAGTTAGGAAGCCATCCTCTGAATTAAGTGTCTACCTATAGCGCCAAGTTAATAAAATAATAGAGAAGCCCCGCAATTAGGTATCTTCAATCTATCTTCTGCATTTAATTAAATAAATTTATTATTTAATTAAATTAACGTCATTTCCCCTTCATCCTAGATAATTAAATAATTTTTAATTATTTAATTATTTCAAAATTTCCCTCCATTTCTACTTTAATTAAATAATTTCAAATTATTTAATTAAATTATCTATTTCATCACTTTTCCTCAATGTTAATTAAATAATTAACATTATTTAATTAATTTGCTAATTATTCCTCTTTTCTAGATTAATTAAATCATTAATAATTAATTTCCCATTTTCCACTTCTCAAATTAAATAATTGTTTTAATTGTTTAATTTATCCAATTATTTCTCAACATTATCCTCTTCTAAAATAAATAAAATTATTTATTTCCACCTTTGCACATGAAATTAATAATTTATTTAATTAATAATTTATTAGTTACTCATGCATTTCCACCTCACTAGTCAACTCCCACTCACTTCGAGTTCACTCCTCAATCAATTCAATCCTCTAGTCAATTAATTTTGTTCACTAACCGTCAATCACACTTTTCTCTTCAATCAATTCTCTTAACTGACTCATACAAGCAATTAACTCCAATCAAGAAGTCACTTAACTCCTCATCAATTCCTCTCAACCATTATGGGCCATTGATCTTCTCAACCCTTCATCAGATCTTGATCGTTGATAAATGTCACCTAAAATCTATAAATTGAACCTATCATTCATCTATTTCTCTCTCACTCATTGCAAGAAACCTATACATATATCATTCTAGAGTGCTTTGTGCTACAAAATTTTAGAGCAACCAACATTACACCTTCTCTCCAAGGTGCAACATAGGAGAACAATAGAGCTAAGCTAAGATTGTTTGTGTATGCAGTTTTTGCTATTATTATTCGTTATGCAACTTTCTTAATGCTTCATTGATGTGATTTAGTGAATTGGATTGTGAAGTGATTTCAATTTCTTTTATTATTTTTCTTTCATAATATGATCTTCATTTCTATTTCTAGGTCATATATGTATATCTATTGATGTTATAGATATGTGCATATATAGCTTACATGTCACGAAGTCTAAGAGTTGATATCAAATTTAAACTATTTTCCTATGGAAGTGGAACAATTTCTAGGTGTGACTCATCATCTCTCAACAATTTCTAGTGATGCACAATGTGTTGGAAAATGGCTTGGTATAACACAAGACTCATGAATTTCAATTGGATTATCATGGTGACCACATCATCTAGTACCGTGCTCAAAATAGCATAGTGATAAAAAAAGTGATTTAAAACTTATGGGTTGATTTGAAGGTGTTTTAGACCTTGTTGAATTAATGGTAGAAAATATAGAAGGTTTAGTGAAAGAATGGTTATCATAGGAGCATATGATCCTTTGGAGAGTACTTTGTGTCAGTATTGGAATGTGTAGCACTTGGGAGAGATTAATGGATGGTTTTTGTGTTACCATGAGAATTTGGGAGGTGGTCATGTGTACCATATACTATATAAGTGCTAATACATTTACCAAAATCCATGACAATAATCTTGGAAGTACAACAAGACCCATTATTGATAGATCATATAGAGTCTTATATTTCACTCTTTTAGCCTTTCTAGTGCCTAAAACTCTATCTCTCCCTTCATGGAATTGGAAAGTATCTATTTGGCCATTCTCCCTCAACACTTAATTCTCATTTTGACACTCCCATTTTGTGTGCTCGATCCCTTTATTACACTAACAATTCTTGGTTTGGATTCTTGGATACTTTTGACTAATGATATTTCCCATACTTTCCTCTCCACCATCCTTGGCCTCTTTGTTGATGTTCCATTGTTATGAGACTTTTTTTTCATATTGCTATGAGGAATCATTGATACAAGGAGAAACAATTTTTTTATGTATGTAAGGGTAGATTTTATTTTCTTTAATTTCATTTCAAGAAAAATATTACTGATAGTTGTATGGATTCATTTATTGCACCTTACATTTTCTATTGGAGCATTGAAATTAGATTAGGAGTAGATTTTCTTTGTTCAATCATAAACATAGATTGTATTAGAAACCTAATTTTGATAAACAAGTGTGTAAGCCAACAAAATGGAATAGTCCCTATTGGATATGGTGAACCTTTTTAGGTTAGTGATAGGTGTTAATTTGATATCTTCCTTTCTCAATACAAAAAATATTTATTTATATTCCCTTGATTATCTAACAATTTTGTGAGGAGGTTACTATACTAAAGATCAAATGCCAATAGTTGGTTTCAATTTTAGTTTTAGGAAAATTAGTTGTTATCTTGTGGGATGTAGGGGCAACTTTGGGGGTCTTGCATAGAATACTTATTTTGGGAACTATTATAAAAATTGGAATTGGTGTTATTCAAGAGGCTTATGTGGTAAGTTGGCCACTAACTTGATATTTTAGGAAGCACACATTTTGTTGATAACCAATGACCACTAATGAAAGTGAATAAAACTCTAGATTGTGTTTTATGTTAAGTTTAGCATGGATTAGCTCCTTATATAAGGAAAGTAGATTTTATATTGTATAAATTTTCTAACTTGAATTTTCCAATGTATTAATGAAGATGTTTTATTTATTATTGAAAGGGTTCCTTTTATTTATTTTAAATATTGTTTTATTCCATGATGAATATAAGAGCTTTTGGATCTTGATAAATATGGTCTATATCATAATTTTTAGGATAGTGTGGCTCTCGTGATGTACCATGCTTGGATAGTTATTATGAGAGGAGTTGATGGCTCTCTTTTGTGGTTCATAATACACACTTACATATAGGCAAAACAATGGACATTGGATGCTCTTTGGAGATACTCGTGAATGCTAGAGCTCCAACTAAAAGGTCATTGCTTTGGAAAGCCATCTTACTATAGTGATTTACTTGGATTGTATAAGAGAATATTTCATAGCATAGAAAGAGAAATATTCTTCTCCAAGGATTGCATTAGCCAACATATTGGTTCCTAAAGCGACCTTGTCAATAACAGTTGTGTCTAATATGTCCAAAATTGCTTTAATTGTTAAGAGTAATTATTGTAGTTCTTTTAAAGAGAATAATTATGTAACAAAAATGTTAGATTGTCACTCTAGTTATTAAAGTCAGTTTTGCTTTATTTTGTAGCTTATGACCATATTGCATGAGAAATAATTGAATATTTAATAAGAGAAATATGCTAGACTAAAGTTGAGTTTTTGAATATTATGGAATTAAACAAGAAATTTATTCTAGATACTGCAAAGAAATTATGGTTATTTTAGTATATTTATGGTAATGGTGTCTTTGTGTAAATCATGTATACATTTTAACTATTTTATCCTATTAATATTTAAAAATTTCTTGAAGAAAATCTATATAGAATGAATAGCCTTTATAGAAGGTGTTGTACAAAAAAGAATTGCTCTATGTATTCTAATGTTTACAATTCACCCTACACCTATAGATTCATTTAAAGACACCATTGTTGCCACCCTCATTTTCATAAAACAATCTCTGGAAGGATTTGAAATGTCTATCATTACCAATAGTTTTCAAGCCTTATTCACATGCAATATAGAATTGATCGAGGTATAGTAGCCTTAGATCTTTGTCATTATTTATTTATCTCACTTACACTTTAAAAATTGTAGCTTTCAAATAGTAAATTCAAAATTTCAATCATTATTGTTGAGGACTTCATTCTTAAGGGATGGGTAGTTGCAAATATAATTGTTCTTTATTGTGTACTTGTAGTCAAGAATGAATTGAGACATTCTCTCACGATGCTTACATTTTTTTTCCTATTATTTTTTAATATGAAATGGTGAATTACTCCATCAAATGATTTCTAACACAACTTTTGTAACTTCCCATTCCTTCATTCTCTTGATATGATCCATTTCATTAATCATCTTTGTTTAACATTGAAAACATTAGCATCTGAAAAAAATTTATTTATTCTACAACCCCATATCTTACACCAAGAGCATGACATGTTATTTTATTATAATTAGTGATTATATTTTTCCCTATAAAATCACATTAAATTTCAAATTTAGAAGTTACCATGGATAACATGAGAGGAGAAAACATCTTCAAGTTGATTAGTTAGAATCATAGTAGCGAAAATATTTCTTGGGAATAACTTGACAAACCAAAATATTAAGAGTTTCAATTAATAAAAAAAAAAAGAAAAAACCATATAAAAATGAAAAAATCAAAAAACTTGAAGCATGTTACTTTTTTTACTAACAATTTCTATATATAGATATTATGGGATGCATATTGATTTCTATTCAAATTAAAAGTGCATTTGATTACCTTATCACACATAATTTTTTTTTAAATGTTTCAAGAAACAAAACTTAAAATACCCATATAAATTCTTTATTGTGTTGTTGAAGATATTCTAATGAGGTTAATGGTCTTGTTGTATGTGAAAAGATGAAATAAAAAAATATCTAGTTACAAAGTTATGCTAAGAATGTGCCACACATTGATGATCATGAAGACAAAGTATTTATAACAAAGTAACAATGATTATATTTAAAAGCTTTGTGCTCATAGACTACCTTGTATATTGTGTTAAAATCCTACTATAGTAAGGAAACTTTATTTGAAATCCTTCATTAAAATTTAAATTTCTAAATAGTTGATCACATGCAACTTGATATTATGTTCGATTAACCTAAGATTGACTTTTGAAACAAGTGTTATCAATAAATTACCCCAAAAAAATGACAATAAAATGTAAATGGAAAAGTTAAATAACCTCACCAAAACAAAAACAAAAACAAAAGATAAAATTTATGATTGTAAATAAAAACTAAGATGCAAATGTTTTATGAATAATCTTGCCTCTTTGAAAAGGAAAGACCCTTTTAGATAATAATATTTTATTTCAATAATACAAAAAGATTACAATAAAAGATCTTTCCTTGTAACTTGATAAATGTTTATATAGTATTATAATTAAAAGAATTCAATTTTGAGATATTCTTAAAAAAATTGTCTATTGAATTTAGAAATAAAACCCCTTTTTTAGATATATTGTCATTCCATTAATTTCCACAATTTCTAAAATAATTGTAGGGTGTTCTAAAATATTTCAATAAAGAAAGTTGGCTTAGAACAAGAGCTATAAAATGGTGTGACTTCCAATAACATTTTCACTTATAATTTGTCCAAGGGATTGGGCTCCTAATTTTAAAAATTAGAGCTAATATTGTGGAAATCTTAATTTGTCTACCAATAAATTTTACAATATTTTTAAAATAAAACAAAACAGTAATGCAATCTTTATAGTAGCGCTTTCACCAAGACTAAATGGAATTTCCAAACCCTACAACCCAACATCTTAAATATTTCCTCTAAAATTTGTATTATATCTTTAACTAGAGCTTGTTATATAATATTGTTAAATTTTTCTAGTCATTCTCCAAAACAATGAAAAATAATTGAAAAAGAATTAATTTAATGCATTGCATGTGAATGCAATTCTTTCTAAAATAAAAATAAGAAATATGATTGTTAAAATGTTGGATTAATTGAGATTATTAAAAAATGTTAAATTAGAATTACATTAACTTAGTGTTCAAACTTGTGTTATTATAAGAGATAAAAGTGCATACCCTACATTGTTACCCTTTATTTATACTCATTTTCATAAATGTTGTAAATGCATGGTCTTAGCACTTGGTTTGATTCATTAGGAAAATTTATTGACCCTAACACTAAACATATTACTTAAGGAAATAATATATCTATTGATTTAGTAAGTTTTTTATGCAAATCCATAGGGTTTCTACCTTGCTAAACTAGGTTTCATCCATGGTCCTATCCCTTGGATGCAGTCATGTCAAAGCATAGACTGCCCACTTGAGTTTCAAATATCTTGCTTCCCATGCTAACTTTCATAGAGTGTGATCATTATCTGATTGACCTACATGCCCAAAAGTCTAAAGTTGTCTCTAGGACTTGTACCTAAGGGCATCATCCTGAGTCATTTAGGATCGATTTATGTCACAAAAGTATTTGCATGTAAGCATTTTCAATCACTTTTAGTCTTAGATCAATCTTAATTACATTATCTTAATATTATTAGCATTTTGTATGTTTATAATCCTTGTGCATCGACGGCATGGCTTGACTAATATGAAGTCAATGATCTTCCCTATATCTATAGTAGGTCACCAAATATGATTTTCAACACTATATTATTTTCAAATGCAAGTATATGTGCAAGCAAGTGAATCTTATATGCTAATACCAATAGAGGACAAAAGTATGCCGATCAAACTAGACATGTATATAGCCTTATCTCAGGATCAAGACACAAGTGCATTTTATTCAAATCTTTGTTCCAATGCTAAATCTATTTCTAGAATTATATCGCAACATACTAATTCATCAAAGGGGTCACATCAACATCACTCCAAAATCCAAATAAACTCCATATCCACTCTGAGCTATTTAATTTTCTTAATCTTAATGACTTGAATATTAGTATGTTATTTCAATATCAAGTCACCAAATCTAAATTATTTTTTATTAGCATATAAACCTTAGATTACATTCATTGTAAGGTGATACTCTTTTTAACAATTTTATTTGACAATTTAAATATACTTTTTAGTTTCTCTAAAAATAATGATAAGTACAACCTATAACAATACATTTAAATATAAAACTTTATAATGTTTTGTAATTTTAAGCATTTTTTAACACAATAATATTATGTATTATTATAAAAATAACTTATGTCTAGCCAGAGGTAATTTTGACGGTTTTGAAAGTTTGTCAGAGATCATCATTACCTCCTTTTCTCCAACAACTGATTTGATTGGAAGAAATGAAAAAAAGACTTAAGCACATTCAAAAGTCTCAATATGTGACCTAATCATGTGACTCTTTTTAAAGAGATGTTTTGAATCATATATAGAAAATGGGAGTTGCCTCCTTGACAACACTTGCCTGTCAAAAAATAAAAATAATTTGCAATATATATAATCACACTCAAAACCACATAAATCAAATTTGACTAACGAAAAATCAATGTCTTATAATACATAAACAAATCAATCAGAAAACCTGATCATCTAGCTTGAATCCCCACCCTCACTTAACAAATCCTAACATATTAACTCTGAAAAAGATTAATTAACTAGAAAATAATTTATGTCTAGCCATAGGTAATTTTGACGGTTTTGAAAGTTTGTCACGAATCATCATTACCTCCTTTTCTCCAACAACTAATTTGATTGGAAGAAATAAAAAAGAAAAGAATTAACCACATTCAAAAGTCTCAATATATGACCTAATCATGTAACTCTTTTTTAAAGAGATTTTTTGAATCGTATATAGAAAATTGAAGTTGTCTCCTTGACAACACTTGCCTATCAAAAAATAAAAAAATTTATAAACTATTTTTAAATATATATAATCACATGCAAAACCACACAAATTAGATTTGTCTTACGAAAATCAATATATCTTATAATACCAAAACAAATCAATCAGAAAACCTGATCACCTAGCTTGAATCCCCACCCTCATTTGACAATCCTAACATAGTAATCATGAAAAAAAGATTAATTCTACTCCCCAACCTCTCGCCCCCACACCCCTACTCCCACCCACGGAGGGATTATCTACCGAGTGGGAGGGAGATGTTGCCTCGAGAGGTCCCATCCTATCCTCGCACCCACCAACCCTACCCCCTCCCCCTCATAAGGTAGATGTCATTGAAAGTTGGTGGGCGGCTAAAATTGGGTTTGCAAACCCCCTACAAAAAAATCATTAAATATTTTATTATACCTTCAAATCAATCAGAAAACCTGATCCATTTGACAAATCCTAACATAAATTAACCATGAAAAGAAAAATTAATTAATTAATAAAAATACGAAAAGGAATCATTAAATATAATTTCATATTAGTCATAGTGGTAAGGAGCGACATTTTAGCGTACATAAATTTATATTATTATTATAGTCAATATACCAATCTTTGTCATATTTGCCTACAACGATGATGTACTAAATTTCGAGTATATACAAATATTTTTTTACATTTGGTAATGATGAAAACATTAGTACAGACATTGAATGACATCTGTCCGTCATATTTTAATGATTAAAGATTTTCTTAAACTATTTAAAATATTTAGGTCAGCTTTCCTTTTCATGCAAGGAAAGTTCCAATCCAAATAAATGTTTTCTAGAAGTTTGGGGCAGTTGGGTCCCCTAAGCCTAGAATTTGGGAGAAACGTGTAAAGCTAGAAAGAAAAAATGACACATAATAAGTTATATTTTTATTAGGAAATGGAGTCAACATCAAAGCTAAGGTAAACTTTTGTCATGATCATCTCACTAATAATTAGAAGGCTTATCAAGATTGCAATTTTGAATTTTACCATATGTTGACTTAGTGGGTGCATAAAAAGTATCGATTCTTGAGACACCTACAAAGTAACTTGTCCTGATTGCATGAATCTTCATTTTCCCCACTTGATAATGATTGGTTACTCCATTTCTTCCATGGAAAATCCCCAACTCCCCTGTTTACATAGTTGACAAAATCATAGTTGTGTACTTTCTTTTTGTTAGCGATTCATCTTCTAGAAGTTCTGGATTGTGGGAACTTGATATCTTTACTTTATTTTTGTTAAAAAACGACGACACAATCAAATCTAGAAATTATACTCAACTATATGATGGATTGTGGAAACTTGATATCTTTAATCATCTTCTAAAAGTTCAATTATGTCATAATTTGAAGCTTCTAAGTGTTTTTCCATATTACTTTTACTTTCTTCTTGTTAGTGATTCATCTTCTACAAGTTCAATCTACATCACTTTCTCATTGTTACCTTGTTATTCTTTGGTGTTTGGATTGTTATCTATGCTTTAAATATATTTACATAAACAAAAATATCAAGAGATATCAATCACAAAAGATATACATTAGATTTGTCATGGTTTAAAGAGACATTCCAAGATTAATGCACTTAGATATGTTTTAAATAGTTTATTAAGCTTTTATATAGTTATATGTATAATTGGGTGATAAATATTAGATATAAATGACTATCAAATTTACGTTATGAAATTTTTGGTGTCCACTCATTTAATTACAACCTTCCTTGTTGTCGGTGTAGTTATGTCTATTGAAATAATTATTCTACCAATATCTCCCTCTCCATTATATATATTCATTGTGACAAAAAATGGTTGTGTTATAACAATGTCAATATGGTAGCAAGCATTTTGCTACCGACCTTCTACATTATTCATTAAGCTTCAAGGAACATTTTTCAACATGGGTCTCATGTGCATTTTAGTGGTTTGTGTCATAATGCTTCCATTTTTCCATGATTTATTTGACATAGTTATGTTGTTGGTTTATGTTTTCACTACTCTTTATTTATTAAATATTGTTTGAATTTCAATTCCTTTATGAATGTCTAGGAGAGTTTCTTCAACATCTTGTTAGAATTATGTAAGGCAACCACACAACATTGCCTTATATTATAGGTAGACGAATATATCTCAGTAAGATCATTATTATCATCACTTTGAAGAGCCCTTTAATAAAGCATTTGGTTGTAATCTAACAAGAGAATGTCTCCTCACAAATACACTATTCATTAATTTCTATGTTTAAGGGAAGTTTTAGTCATTTCTTTGGGTGTCAATAAATAAATACATATTAACTGGAGTTAAATATTTGATGCATTGAAGCCATAATTGTAAGAGATTTGAAAGTTGATACATCAAATCAAAATTCAAGTTAAGTACCTTAATGTGCACTAGATGATATTCTCAGAGAGAAACACTGATGTCCTTGAAGACCCCCTTAATTGATGCAAATGTTAGGAAAAGGTGTGTTGTTCACCTTGCATAATGTTATTTTCATTATTTAATATTATATGTAGTGCACATAAAGGGTCTAGGGATGCATGCATCACATGGGTTAGACATTATTGGGGTTATTTTATGTGATGTATGTAACATTGCGATAAATATGTAATGTGAGTTTTATGCATTGGAAAAATATTTAATTTGAAAAACTTAGTACCAAAGAGTAAATGAGAGAGCAAATAGTTTTGTAAGCTCATGGTATTAATCAAATCAAATGGTTCATGTAATACCACTTGGTAGTTTTGTGCAAGCTTATGCCTATTAAAGCAAGCACATGAGTAGTTTTTTAAGGTCGGCTATTTTGTCTAAGGTTAGTTTAGGGTTGTCTAGTGAGAGCATCTCTTGTAGGTTGCACATGTGAGGGTTTGAAGCATGATATAGGATTTATGGATACATGCTTATTCACATGGAGTTCATGTAGAGAACTTGATGCTTTAGAGGTATTCATGGAGACTCTGCATATGTATTGTGATCTTTATTGTTGAATAATATATTGAGGATGAATGCTTTTGGAGGCTATGTTTTCCCCACTTGATGGTTTTCGTAGGGTATATCTTGTGTTATCTTTGATAATATGTTGGTTTACTCTTTTTCGTATGGATTTTGAATACTTGTTTGCATGAATCTTTATCTTTGGATTATGTGAAAATAGTCCTATATGATTGCAAATTTTCTTTCATTTGGTATCAAAGCCATGGTTGTGGTTGGTACAACCTTTATATGAGCAAATATGGTGTATAGTTGAATCCATGACTTTGTAGAAAAAGAATGAAGACATTTGGAAAGTATGAGGGTTTTGTGTGAGTTGTTTTTTGTAGATTTGGGATTTACAGATTTGTAATTATTTTTTGTAGATCTAGGGTTTGAATCTGTTTAGAAAAATGGTTTTTTCTAAGTGTTCACCATGAGAGTTTTGTAAGGGAAGTTTCACAGATAACCCTCTAAGGCAATGAAAACCTTAACATTGAATCTAAGAGGCTTGAGAGACAAAGACTGGCAAAAAAAAATTGACCTATTTTAGAGACTAAATGTACAACCGTCATATGTCTACGAAGAGCAAAAACTAAAAGTATTAATAAGAATAAAGTTTTTTTGTGACTTTCTAAAACCTTTTTTTAATTATTGTATTATTATTTGGGGCAAGGCGAGGCGAGGTCTGTGGAACCCCCATACCTACGGTACTACTGACAACAACATTATTGTTGTCTACACAACAACAATGCTATCAATTATCGCCTTCCAACTATTGATGGTTGAGACCGATAGGCCTTTACCCCTCGATCCCCAACCCCCAATCAAGCAAGGCTCAATCACCAACCCACCTTACAAGGTGTAAAACAATTATAATCTTCCCTTCATATAAATTTTGGATCTATTGTTGATTTCACACCTATGCACTGCCCAGGCATCGTCGACACGCCACCACCACCTAGCCACCCATATAGCCTAATCGGGCATTTTTTCAAAGAGACAACTTTCGTCTCAAGTGTTGAATTTTTTACTTTCAATAGTCATTGGAAAACTATTTTTGAGCACTATGTTGTGGTATCAATAGTTTTTCCATTTTTTAATATTTTGATAGAGAAATGCTAGCTTGAAATTGGATGCTTATTTTTAGACTTAGAGAGATCATAACGTGTGCATAAGAAGTTGAATTTGGGATTTCTTATAGTCGATAACAAGCTTGTTCAAAACACTACACATTGGTTTAGGTTTGGAGATGTTTTAGTGTGATTCATTTGTTATTATTTCCATCTGAGTTGTTTATGGGTTCCCACGACTGGAACTTTGTGAGTTTATAGGAAATAAAATTTAAGGTGATTTGGTCTGAGTCATTGGATAATTACATGTACATCTATTATTATCCTTATTTGACATAGTTACAAGTATATTTTTCAATTTGTATATTACATTGTGAGATCTACGATGTGTGCAATATTGTAGGTTGTCTATACTTACAGGTTGCATATAGGACTCGGATGTGGATTATCTATACCCATAGATGTTTCAATGTAGATGTAAATTATGATACGTGGCTTGGTTTAGTCACATGTTTCATTGGTTTGATTGTCACTTTGAGGTGGAGAGATGGTGTTACCTAATTCAATTGTTTTATGTGACCTATACTTGTTGACTATGTGATGCAAAAATGTGTCTCAATGAGAGTTTGATGCTAGAACATTTGGTGGCGATCATGGTGTCATGGTGTTGACATATGGTCAGTGCTCCCTTCGGGATTTGTGACATGGACTAACCACCTCTCGTGAATCTGTTAACTCTAGCAGTTGTATCAGGCATTAACAGGTCGACCTTTTGGTGCAATGACAATCATGGAGCCAACAATTGGTATTAGAGAAAAAGGTGTTGGGTTCGAATCCCCTCGGCTTGCGTTGAGGGGGAGATTGTTGACATATGGTCAATGATCCCCTCAATATTCGTGACATGGACTAACCGCCTCCTGTGGATCCATTAACTCTAGCAGTTGTATCAGACATTAATAGGTCAACCTTTTGGTGCAACGACAATCATGGGGCCAACACATGGATGTTCCTTATAGCTTTGGGACTTTGACATGACATGATTATTTATGCAAATGCATTGTCGATGGTGTTGGATTGATTCTTGATTGTTTGTGGCAGTGTGCTTTCTTGATTTGAGGATCATGGTTTTACTTTTCCCTTTGGGAGCTCCTAGTGTCGCAGTTGATTTATATGATTGTGAGAGGGTCATTAATGATCTTCATTGAGGATACAATTATCAAAATGTCATGGATAGCTTGCTTACACAATTCAATTAGATTTTGATAGTGATAGTTTAGTGGTGTTATATCTTCTTGGTTTGGCATATTGTGGTTGTACTTTACCCTTTGGGAGTTCTTGTTGAGTTCTTTGATTACGTTGGGGCAATGGATGATCTTCAATTAGGAGATGTTTATCATGATGTCATGTGTAGCTCAGTATCATGATTCAATGGGAGCTTTTGGTGATGATGTGGATTCATCACTTGGTAATGGATGATCTTTTGCAATGGCTATTGGTGTCATGGAGGGGCTCTTGGATTTTGTTTCTTATATACAATGGGAGTTCGTTGACATATTGGGTTCCATTGATAGGAGATGATTATCTTCACGTGATTTGGATATGTTGACATCTTGGCACCATGGATGGCTCTTGGAGTCTTTGGTTGAGGTACTGGTTATGATGTGTTAGCTTGACAGGGGATCCTTGCTTACAAGATGGTTGTTATTGTGTCATGGTGTACTCTTGATTGCACATTAGAGTTTTGGTGTGATATGTAGGTGCTCTTGGGAGCGCAATATGTTCACTTCGAGCATATGATCTTTGAAATGTGAGATCATTATGTGATGATGCGTTTCTAAGTTACGATTGGAGCTTTGGCATCGATCTAGATAATTCTCTTGGTAGTGAGTGCATTGGTCATTTGCTTGGGAGCTTTATGAGAGTGTTGTGTTGCATTAGGAGGATTGATTAGTTATAGGTGTTCATGGATACTTGGAGACTTGGGTGAGGCTATATCTCTTATTTTGGAGATCATGTGTTGAGATGATTACTCTTTGATGTGGTTTCAACAAAAAGACCAAAGGGCCTACACCTAGGTTGGATGTGAGTTCAATATGGACTATTAAAGAGATTGTTCTTAAAGTGAGTCATGACAACTTGGTTATCCTAAAAGAGCATTCTCATTCCCCACTCTTGGTCTACTCAATGGATAGTCATCTAAGAGGTATTGCTCATTCTTGTTTTTCAGATGCATTGTGTTTTATGTTATGTCTTCTCATGGTTATGGATCTTGAGTTATGTTGCTAGTTTTGGAGGGTTCATTTGAGGGATGTTTGGCATGTTCATCTCCTTGTGCAAATGAGTTCATTTATGATGGTATTCATTAATGGGGGATTTAAGAAATGTTATTGGGTTGATTTCCTACTTTAGGAATGGATTATTTGCTTTGATCTTTCTTTGATTTGAGAGGCATACATCTTGGTTATGGTTAGATGTGGATAATCTAAGTCTCTTCAAGATTTAATGAATGAGTTCATACTTATCACAATTAGATCATTTAGAGGTGTGTGTAGAAGGACAAGCTAATTAGAATTAAATATTTGATGTGTCGAAGCCATAAATACTTTGAAGTGCACTAGTTGAGATTCTCAGAGAGAAGCATCGAGGTCCTTGAAGATCCCCTTAATTTATGCAAATGTTAAGAAAAGGTATGTTGTTCACCTTGCATAATGTTATATTATAATTTAATATTATTTGTGGCGCAGCTAAGGGATCTAATGATGCGTGCATCACATGCGTTAGACATTTTTGGGGTTACTTTATGTGTTGTATGTAACATTGGGATAAATATATAATGTGGGTTTACACATTGAAAAAATATTTAATATTTAAAAAACTTAGTATGAAGAAAATAAATGCAAGGGCAAATGGTCTTGTAAACTTATGGTATTAATCACATGGTTTATGTAATACCATGATGGTTTTGTGCAAGCTTATGTGTATTAAAGCAAGCACACGAGTAGTTGTTTAAGGTTGACTATTTTGGCTTAGGCTAGTTTAGGGTTGGCTAGTGAAAACATCTTTTGTAGGTTGCACAATTGAGGGTTTGAAGCATGGGATGGAATTTGTGGATACATGCTTATTCACATGGAGTGCATGTAAAGAACTTGATGTTTCAAAGGTATTTATAAAAAGTTTGCAAATGTATTGTAATCTTTATTATTGAATAATACATTGAAGATGAATGCTATTGGAAGCTACATTTTTCTCTCTTGAGAATTTTCATAGGATATATCTCCTGTCATCTTTGATAATGTGTATTTATTCTTTTGCATATGAATTTTAATTTTTTTTTGCATAAATTTCTCTTTGAATTATGTGGAAATAATTTGAGATGACTACAAATTTCTTTTCAACAACTATACAATTATTAAAAACAAAACATATATATAATAATTATAAACAAAGACACATTTTTAACATGATCTTATACTTTAATATGCTTAATTCACTAATAAAATATTAAATTAGACTACATTTTAAAAAAATGTGGCACTATAAAACATTTCACGTCCTTTAAACAATCTCACCAAACAAGAAATTTTAAGAAAAGTGTTTTTACAATGAATGGTACTTAATCAAGTTAAGCTATTATACTTGAACCAAAATGCATTCTTTAGAATATATTTCTCTTTATATAATAATAACATTAAATACTAATATTATAAAAATTTAAATTTAAAAAAAAAAAAAAAAACAATAATTGATGAATACAAAAGCAAAAAAAAAGACCCAATGGTTCAAAAGGGCAATGGCACTAAGAGAAACTCGATAACAAAAGCCAATACTAAGAATTATAACAAAAGCCAATACTAAGAGAATTATAACAAAAGCCACCTGCCGAAAGCATAAGACTACAAAATACCATTCAAAATCTTTGATCAGAAAAGCTTCATTAAACATACAATGTAGCCTAAGTTTCAAAATCACAAGGGATCCTATGTTCATTCTATACCTCCATGCATCGCCTACTTAAAAACTTCCATTGTGACACGTACCGATGTAAATTCATTTGTCTAATGGAATCTTAACCATTGCAACATGTACTGGAACAATTTCTCACGCAACCAATTAAATATCCAGTGCTTTTACATCCGATGTTAGCACGAATCTATAACTACACTATATACTCCCTTCACAAAACAATCTTTGCGTCCACATTGCTCCTTTTGTTTGAAGTTAACTATCAAACATGTTAATTGGTAAAGTTACTATATGGTCTGCAAATTCATCTCTATGACAATTTCTGCTAAATCACATATGTACATTGTTTGGGTCCAGATGATTGCAGGTGCCTTTCAAATCGATATTGATGTAACAAAGTTGCATGGCGTGATATCAGCAATATTTTGCATTGAAGTTGAATTTTCCTTCGATAATTATTCATTCTTGGAACCAGATGATTGCAGGTGCCTCATTCGATCTTTCAAATCGATATTGATGTAACAAAATTGCATAACGTGATATCAGCAATATTTTGCTTTGAGTTGAATTTTCCTTCGATAATTATTCATTCTTGCAGCCAGAGGGTTTTGCTTGTCATGATCATAATAGTAGTTACAATGCTTGTAAAAAAAGAACCTATGAAGTTGCCAGTAGATGAGAATGTAATGGAAGCGCCTTGAGAAAGTTGATATGAAACAATACACTCTTGCTGCACTAGTGTTTAATTTGTAGGAGATGGAGAGAGACAATGGATTGCATTATATTGCATTACGAAAAAGCATAAATGTTTCCTTCTGTTTATTTCAAAATAACAAAGTGTGTACAGTCTTTTCTTCAAGATAACCACATCTCTTATAGTCCAAACTTTGCATAACATCATTGATATATTTTAAATTATATAAATTAAATCCAACGTATAGATTGCCCAATTCCTTCGTATATGTAAATGCCAATTCATTTATAAGTAACAAAAATATCATCCGTGTACCTTTGCTTAGAATAATAATACAACCATATAACAAAACTTTCTCGTTAAAATGCCTTAAAACTTGTTAATGCACTGTTCTGGTTTTAAAAATTAAACTCTCCTAAAAGCATCAAACATTACTTCCTCCCCAACATCGAACTTTTTTTAAATGTGTTAAATAATTAATATGGTTTAAATTGTGAAACAGTTGTTGCTTGCTATTTTATCACTACTAATTAATATCGCTCTTATTAGTAAGTTTATTTTCAATATATACCTCTTGCATTTCATTTCAATACACATGCTTCGGTATTTTATTAACATGCCAATTGCATTTCATTTCAATACAGATGCTACGGTATTTTATTAGCATGTCAACATGTCTCCTGCCCAGGAATTGCATGGAAAACAAATGGTGTGTAGGGTAGGGTTGTGAGTTCAAATGCTACTACCTGCTAGGGGTATGGTGCACGTATCGATAGATCCATATTTTACTTAAAAAAGTGTATCCATCAATTCGTTAACTTTTAATGACCAACCATTCAATATTATTGATACAAAATGGCCATAAAAATATTTGATCTTTGCTACGAAGTAACAATCTAAATAAGAGGCAAGGAGACTTCACCAAAAAAAGATAGGAGAGGAGGAAGGAGAGCAAGTGGTTCACCTTACCATAGAAGGTGGGAGATAGGGGAGAGCACATTCCCTCACCCTACAAATGGATAGGGAACAAAAAAGGTCAAAATACTTAAATTTGACAATCTTATATTACTACGCTTGAAAATCAATTATTATCTTTTCTTACAATCATTGAGAAATCCAAGACTCTGAGTTCAACAATGGCTATTCAACACTATATTCAAATTGAATTTTAATAGCAATCTCTATTTGCTTGTTTTAAAATCAAGCTTCCATTCTGCATGCTACCAAAATTACCGCTTATAGATTTGAAGAATATAAAGTAGTTTTAAAGATTTTAATTGTAAGTGGCTTGGTAAAATAATCGTCAGGTTAAAAATAGTCCAAAGGCATAAATTTCATCTAAGAAATACAACAATAAAACACAATTTAGATATTATCAGAGTATGATAGTGGTTAAAAATAGTCCAAGGGCATAAATTTCATATAAGCAATACAACAATAAAACACAATTTAGATATTATCAGAGTACGATAGTTAATAACACCCATAAGATCAAAATCTATGACTGCAATCTATCAAGTATTCATATGAAAGTCAGCACCTTAAAGATTTTGGCCATAAATATCCAATATTTGACTGGCTATGCCTGAAACACTTATCATGTTTTATATCTGAAACCCAAAAACTGAACAGGGCGATGAAAAATGTGGATAAATATCAGCGAGCCTTTCTGCAAAAAAAGAAATGTATAGATCGCCCATTAACATGGTAATTGATAACCGAATTAAGCATTTAGCAGCCTCTTGGAAACCTCCTCTAGAGGGATTTCTAAAGTTGAAATTTGACGGTGAAGCTAGGGAAATCCCAGCTTGGCTGGAGCAGAAGCTTTGGTTGGCTCTTACTCTGGGCAGTTTGTCAGGGGAGGCTCCTTCTTAGGAATATAATCTAACAATAAAGTGGGAAGTGGAGGGGGTGCTGCAGGCCTTGAGATGGCATTCGCTTTGGGTTGCAAGATGCTTATTGTTGAAGGGGATTCACAAATGATGATTGCAGGATTAAACTGAGGAACCACTAGGGATTGGAAGCTTCTTAATATTGTCTCATGTGTAAGCATTTTGAAGAGAATTCTTATTAATGGTTATAGGGAGTGTAAAAGAGAAGCCAAATTTCTGGCAAATGCCACAATCGATCAGTTGTGGCTCTTGGTGAGGATCAATGATAAGCCAGATGAATGGGAGAATCTCTCATCTATTATCCTAGGCTCCTAGCAAATCTTCTCCATGCCTCCAAATGTGATCCTAATTTTTACTTCTCTTAGAATCTTTTTCCTAAATTTTTTTAATATCAAAAAAACATATTTTGGTCAGGTTCGAGTGCCTTCAAATTTTTATGCAACATTCAGGTGGTTAGACCTGCATGTTGCATTTATATAATTATGCCTATGATAGATGTGAAGGTGGCTACACGAGGCTAGAGCATGCAAGAGGTCAGTTAAGGAAGCAAGGCATGCCCCTTTGCTCTTAGTGTTGTGTTGCAATTTAGTCTTCTTGTGACTCACCTTATAGAGGGGCTGTTTCAGATCATCACCTGAATAATTTTGTCATCCCTGATGTGGATACCCTCAAATTTGTTAAGCTGATTCTCGGACTGGACGGACTGGATAAACTGGGAAATACTAGCAAACTTAGTACCAGGGCTTCTATTTTGGTCGATTTAGAAGCCAGGGTTCCAAACACGGGTGGAGAAGCGGATACTAAGAAGGATTTTGTAACGATTGAAAAATGTAAACCTTCACGATATCTCAAAGGAGTGGCTCAGGATTAAAGCAGCCCTGTTCGAGGACCAGTTAAGGAAGTCGCAGCTTTGATCATAGAAATTTAAGTTATGTACTCCTAAAAAGAAGAGCTACCCTTATTTTGTCAAGATTTGGCTTTGTAAATCATCGGATTTTGCGTAAACCCTAAGGGAAAGCTGCTTGGAAAAGTCAAGCATCTTCAACTTGCAAGCTCGCTCAACAAATGGAATTATACTTGCCAAGAAGGGCAGAGCTAGGGAGGCGACTAGAGGCAAAGGTGTTCTAGATGCAGCAGCAGATCCAGGCCCCTCTCACAACTGCTAGTATTTTATGGCTGATTATTTGCATGGGCTTCCCAAGTTGATGAACATTTGTGGTTTTAACATGTATTTTTTGTATTTTGTGGGGGTGGCTTCTGGGTAGTGCCCTGTCCTGTTGTTTCAATTTTCAGAATTGCTGTTTAGGTTCTTGGTAGCTGCTTACAACTTCTTTTGTCTCCGAGTTAGTTGGCTTTTCATATGTACCATGTTTTTATATTTGATGGATGAAGGCCCCAATAGAACCCTCAATTTATCAATAAGAAAAAAAGAATGCAGAGATAGAGAGATAAGACCTCAACCTCCAACAAATCAGATTTCATGCCAGTTCTGCTCCTGAACAAAGTGCTTATAGCCTCAATGTGTAGAATGCCAACCAGGTTTCAAATGTCCTGAACTGATTCTGTTCATGAGCAGAGAGCATATAACCCATAGTTGCAAGGAGACACGTCTCCAACCCCCTGGGATGCATCTCGTGAACCGGGACACGTTTCCCTGTACTGGAAACTCGTCGGAGATGTCTCCTTAATTTTTCATTTAAAAAAAATAAAAGACCCTATGTTTTGACAAGTTTCCATATGAAAAGAAAAAAACGAATCGACATTTCTAAATTTCAATATATGTAAATATCAAATATATAGTATGAACTCTTCTTTTTTTTAATTTTTTTTTTTTTTTTACTTTGACATGTGTATTTAAACTTTAAATTTAATGTTAAACTTTACCAGTGTTCTTATTTTGAAAGTTCAATGTCATGATATTTTCAGTTTTAATGTAGCAAATTTATAAATTATTAAATTATATTAAAAATAAAAATGGCATCTCCAAGTAAACCCCCTGGTCTCCTATTTTCCAAAAATAGATGTACCGGTACCAGTACCAGTCTCCTGTACCAGTACCAGTACCAGTCTCCTGGCAACTATGATATAACCTCAACATATGGAATGGCACCCAATACTCGAACATCCGGAACTAATGCTACAAGCTTGGCAGCATTGAATTCAATCACATATACCCCATACAGCAAATTGTATCCAACATCTATGACAATTCCAAGGTATTGCTTTATCTTTTGTCACAAAATGAGCTAGTGAAAGGGTTATTGCTGTGCTTACCACTCATGACTTCATCTATAATACAATTTTCATTCAAATTCTAGAGAGAATTTTACAATATACACCTGCCAATGGGATATCTTGTGTTGCCTAGCTTTTTTTTTTGTTTTGGCAGCTGGAAACAAACTATTTGAAGACTTACTTAGCAGCTGCAACCAAAGCAGCACGAGTATGTGTAAATGCACTTATAAGAGATCCAAGTTGCAGTTTTTCATTTGTTCCAAAAGCCAACCTATACCTGCAATCGATGAACAGAGACAAGAATTAATAAATACTGTCCAAATATTGAAGAAATGGACAAAATGGTTTTCAACTGCCATATGGAATATATGTAGAGTACAACAGGGTGATTTTGGGAATGTCAGCATATAGGGAATAAAGGAAAATGCAAGTTAGAAAGCTATTCATCAGATAACTGCATCCTTCAACACAGTGGAATGGATTGTTTCAGAGCATTTTGATATTACATAGAAGCAAAGAATGAAAATTTCATTTCTGAAGTTACAAAAGAGTACGCTAGAAAATTGCATAAAAGTGAACAATATGATGCAGAAAATAAAAATTAAAAAATGTCTTCAAATCAATAGAGGCAACAAATTACACAGGACTGCAGATCAAACTTTGGAATCATAAAAGATAAACTAAACAAGATCTAAACAAAATGCATTTAGAATTAATTATAAAGTTTGATGGCACTAGTTTGTGTTCACTTGTATAAAGTGATTCCCAACTTCAGTTCTCAAGTAGACCTCCCAGGGTACCTAAAATGGAACCATCCTCAAACTTTCGGACATCTATATAGAATTGACATGCCCCTCAGTTTATTAAAAAATGCAATCCAAAGAATGATAGTTTCTACAGCAAAACTAACCCTAAGAGATTACAGAACAGCCATGTGAATGTACATCCCACTTACAAGATCACAAGATTATGACATCCAGGATATATTATTGTTTTCCAAATAAAGGGCTGCAAATAAAGTCCGGCATTATGAACAACACATTTTCCAGATAACCCCAATATGTAAATGTTAAGGACCAACCTTGGGCATAGAAGCATGGGTTTCCAAACATATTTCCAATGAAAGTCACTTATGGAGTGAAATTCCAACATTACCCCAAATGTCGAAGATGATGAAAGAAACTTTTACTGTTCCTCAAGACCATCAAGGTCTACAAAAGCTATCAATTGACCAGGTTATTTATGTTTTAAAGTATCACTTCTATATTTGATTAAAATAAAAATAAAATTACCTTGCTCCAAAGTTGCATGGACACGGATACAGATACCATATCGGATACAGATACAGCCATTTTTTAAGACCCCCAATATGGATATGGTTGGATACGACATTCATAAAAAACACAAACATATATTTTCTAAGTTATTAGAGGAGATTTCATTACTTTAAAAGAAAATAAGTAAATATAAATTAAATAATATTAAAATTTAAATATTAACAATTTAGTAAAGAATAAACCATAGCAGCAAAAATTGTTTGGGGAAAAAATTGGCAAACCAAAAGTAAAAGATTTTTTGAAAAAATCGAGAAAAATTCGGATTTAAAAAGAAAAACATAAAAAAATTGTAGAAAAAGAGACAAAACCCCTTTTAAAAAAAATTAAAGGGCATTTCCATATCATAGAGATATAGAGAGCGAATAAAATAAAGAGTTTAAACCATGAATATATTCATATCGCTGATTACACTGCATTGCACAAAGCATACTTCATAGTGCATAAAAAATAACTAGATGGTTATAGTTAACAAATTTTCAATTACAATATAGTTTGTACAAAAGTCAACCTATAAATTAAGTACAAAGTTCCAAAAAATCAAACATAGCCAATGACTCTTGCTACTACAAATAGAGCTATACTAGAGGGCTGCATGTCTTGATGATGAAGCTCCTAGTTTAGAGCCTCTCCTAAGTCATTCAACCTCATGACTATCCAAGATGGCTGTTAGGATCTCAAAATCCTCAGGCTCAAGAAAGTCATGAAAAAGACAATTTTCCTTTGCTGAGAGAACATCATAAATTACAAAACGGGAATCAACTGGTTCATATTTGTGATTTAACAGTACTCCCTATTTCTAGAATAGTGTCAAAGAAAACTATATGAAGAGTGTGAAAGGGAAATTATATGACAAAGGAAGCAATTGCAAAGTTCAACGTAATAAGTTTTGAATCAAATAGCTCAAAATAGAGTAATAGAAAACGTTTTTGAAACATAATCTTAAATCTCAAATGACCAAAAATGATATTGAAATGTTTTTATTGATAACTATTTTAGCATATTTGTAAAAGAGTAAAGGGAGTGTTAAATATTTCTCCATTAGATAATAAAGATCTGCTAATACAAAAGTGACGCAAGAGCACTGGGTCCACAGGCGATCCTGCATCGCCCAAAAATATTTGTTATTATATTCTTCAGCCTTGGTGTGTTGTGGTATTTTCAGGCATCTCTTAGCATTGGAAAACCTCTCATGTGGTTTAATTTTCAACATGCCATACCCAACATTTGAAGTGGAGAGTTGTGTCATTCAAGGTATCTCATGGATTCCTCCAACTGTGGCACCCCTTTCAAAGAGGGCCAAACATTACAACCTATTAAAATATTTACAAGGCTTGCAAGCTTTTGCGAGTAAGAAGGCATAAATTGGAAAGCACATAAACTAGTTCCTCTACTTTACTTGATTCCAAACAATTGTGCTTCACTGAGTGGATGGAGTATGTACTCCAATTCCGTTCAGCTAATGAAAAACTAGCAACCTATTGAAGCGAAAGGAGCTCTCATTAGAGTTGTTAAAATAATAAATTATAAATCAAACTTCATATTTTTGTTTGATCTAATCTATTTTTGTAACCAACTTCTATAGCATGAGGTTGAGCGAGTGCATAGCACAAGGCACCCAAAATATACGTGAGCACTGTGTCATAACCTGAAGACCACAAAGATATACTGAGAGGGAGGGGGGTGAATCAGTATATCAACAAACTTTTACCCTCTTACTTATTTATCAACTTCAAACTTAAACACAAATCAACTATTTGATATGAACCAATATGCACAAGTTGACACAACTTTTATTGAAATGATTTTTACAAAGTAGGCACCAACCTACAGATTTACAATAAGATGATTTAGTAGGACACAACCTACAAGGAACATCCAAACCTTTACAACTTTAGTAGGCACCTACCTACAAGGAGCACCAGCCCCTAATGCAAGGCACCAACCTTGACTTGATGGTTGCAAGATGATGCCTTCAATCTGACCTGCACTATCCTAATCCTCCAATCTGCCTTTGGTGATGAATGATCTCACACTTAGCCCACACAAGGAGATGGGACTTCAGATTTAGAATGCTCTCTTACACAACAACCACACCTTCAAAAAAAAATAAAAATTGCAAATATATACTTTGATTTAGATTGTGCCTCTTGATGAAAGATCATAACTTTGCCTTTTCAAAAATCACTCATACCCCTTCATTAACCCAATTTTCTGCCTTAATGATCTTCAATTTTGATTTGATCATTTCGACTTTCCTCCTTTAATGATCAGATTGACATACTCTCAGTTACGTTTCCCTTTTTAAGAAATACGACTTTTAGAGATCTGTTGGGAAATCACGTAAGAGACGTGCTAAGTAGCTTTTGGAGTTTACGTCTCTTTAAGAGACTTTTTAACAAATATCATTTGTTTAGAAAGAATACGTCCATTAAAAAAAAAACACGACTTTTAGAAAGAATACGGCCATTCAAAAAAAAACACGACTTCTCATGTTTTCAAATATTCCGCATGCATTGAGATTTAAAATGCGTTTGTTCAAAAAATCGCCCCCTTTCATCTATTTAGCATGTCACGCCCTTTCATTTGTTAAGCATGTCGCGCCCTTTCATTTATTAAGCATGCTTGAATCTGATTATTCCTCCATTAACACTTGTTAAATAATTAATCAGATTTGATTTATCATACTTAGAATACAGATTTCGATCTGTAACACTTCATTTTTAATTTGGGCTTTTGTACTTCATTTTTAATTCGAGCCTTATTGCATATTTCGATCTTTGAAAAGAAAAAAAATTTCTCAACACAGCTCGAATATTGTACTCTGTTTTGATGTTAAGATGAAGTCAGCGATCTGAACACGTATCTGTTCAATCTGGAGTTGAATACTACTACCTCGGCCTGCACCGTCAATCTGAAGATGATCTAAACATCATCAATCTAACAATGATTACTTCTGCACTTTCATTAAAAGAGATTTTGTTCCATAGTGATTTTCCTTCATTAAGCTCATCAATTATTTGAATAATCTGATTAAACCAAACCAAGTCTTGACATTAATGATTTGTCCTGACATCAATGACAATACTTCTAACATAACCAACATACCAACCACTTTGCAATTCTTCATATTGTCATTATGACTTGGACAACAATTTGAGGACCCACTTCTCAAATGCACTATATAAGGATGCTAGTAATGAATTGTGCATCCTTCATTTGTCCCTCGCAATCCATAGCTTTCAAAATCAATGCCCCATTAGGGCAAACTACAATCGCATTGATTAACAACCTTCTTTTTGCATCCATCCATTCATCGAAAATGATACACATTTGTTTCTTTCTACAAGGCCCTAATGGGAGCCAATGTTTGACCTCCTTTAACCTAGGTATATGTACCCTTTTAGAGCTTCATTTACTCTTCTTATCATGTATTGCCGATACGGTGATCAAACAACATTACCAGATAAACCATTACATAGAGGCATCTTGCAATGGTTTGGTCAACAATCTCTTAGTATCATTATTAAATGCCCTCTACAATAGCCCCTTTGTTCTCTTGTCATTACTAAGTTCATTTTCATTTCTACTAAAAAATGGATGGCTTTCTACTACAATATTAGGGACGACACTATGAGTAAGAAATGGAGAAGCAAGCGGCCTCCACGAGCTCCTTCCTCTCCTCAAAGGATGCCCCATTCTATTGGCAGCTTTTGCATCTACTTACTCTTGCTCTTTGATATATTTTGCTATTTTATAGGCTAGTATAGGTGCACCAAGTTTTCCTAGATAGGCTTTAATCCCCAATCCGAGAATTGCACATAAATGGTCTTTCACCCAATTGTAAGAACTTGTATATTGTTTATCACACCCACTGCATATCCAAACATATGTCACCCTACCTAGAATCTACTCTACCATTTCTACATGCCTCCACAAAGGTGACTTTGACTCAACTTTGAAGGAGAGTTTGCCAATGGAGCTAGAATTGACAGCCATCATAATAATCTATGTACAACAAGCCTACAAAAAAAAAAAGTAGGAAAACTAAAATAGTAAAAAAAAAACAATACTCAAACAAATTACATAACACTTTGAGCCACAAAATATTGATGAGTTCATGCTAGATTTTTCCCTACATGATTGTTCATACCATCCTAATCCATGAATCCTTATGAATATTATTATTTTGCAAAGGTTTTTAGGATGTGAATGACCACTAGAGTCCGACTCAAATGGAGGGTTGTTCCTTTTCCCCCCTATAAATAGTTTTGTCTAGCCAATTTTCCTCTTATCCATCAGTAGGCATGTGTTGTCATTTTAGGTTTTTTGTCTTTTATTAATGTGTTTCTAGTGTTTCTGATATGTTTGATTAGGTTAGGATAGTCATGTTTAGGTGTTAGATTAGGCTTGATTATATTGTCAATAGATATAATACTAATCAAAATGTCTATTAAAGATTATGAAGTTCTCCTAAGGCTGAAGATTGTCCCATGTCCCCCAAAAGAGCCAATTATTCCACCCTTGCAAAATTTCATGTTAGTTCTTCCCTTTTTTCCCATTTGTCGTCATGTTTGATCATCAATATGTGTAAATCCAGTTCAAGTTATGGTCTCCCCCATCAAGTTGCAAAGTTTGTCATGATCCTATTTTTTGACTAATAGCTTTCACATGTTGATCAAGGTTGTAGCTATTCTAAAATGCTAGATGTTTCAATGTGGAAGAAGACCATTTTGAGCCACAAAATATTGATGAGTTTGTGCTAGATTTTTCCCTATAGGATTGTTCATAGCATACCATCCTAATCCATGAACCCCTATGAATATTTTGCAAAGGTTTTTTAGGATGCAAATGACCACTAAAGTCTGACTCAAATGGAGGGTTGCTACTTTTCCCCACTATAAATAGTTTTGTCTAGCCAATTTTCCTCTTATCCATCAATAGGCATGTGTTGCCATTTTAGGTTTTGTTTTTCAATAATGTCTTTCTAGTGTTTGTGATGTGTTTGACTAGGTTAGGAAAGTCATGTTTAGAAGTTAGATTAGGCCTGATTATATTGCCAATAGATAAAACCATAGTTTGCAAACTCGGACTCGCTGCGGACTCGGCAGCCCAAAATATGACTCAGACTCGGAGACTCGGCACGGACTCGGGAAAAGACTCGGCAAAAAAAAAACCGTAGTTTTACAAAAAAACAAGAACAAATTAATGCATTTAGAGAACATAAGAGCCTAATTTGATTATCAAACACTCATAATTCATTGATTACACATGTCATATGATCATCAAACACTCAATAATTGAAATTTAAGCATTCATAGTCATCAAATACTCATAGTTTCAATGTATAACATCATAAGTTTACAAATGTTTACATATAATCATGTCAAAAAGAAGAAAACATTAACCACATGTAGTCTACATCTTCCTCTTTCCCCTCCCAATGGTAGCCAAATTTGAAGGCCTAGAACTAGAAGGTGCTCGTGCTATAGTATCCAAATGAGGACTAGGAGATCGATAAGGGGAAACATGATATTCAAATGTGTCTTTGTCGTCCTCCATGCCATCCAATCTTGCTGCTTCTTCTTCTGTTGTTGCTCTCTCTAATTCAGCGAGATCCTTATCAGTAAGTAAGACATCAGCCTCATCATTTTGTTCATCAATAGTCCATTCACCATATGGATCAATGTCATCCAAGTCGATGGACTCGTGTGAAACACCCTCCACCTTTCTAGTTCGAAGGCGAAGGTTGTACCGAACAAAAACTAAATCATTTAAGCGCTGCTGAGTCAACCTGTTTCTCTTCTTTGTGTGAATGTTCTCAAATAAACTCCAATTGCGTTCACACCCAGAAGCACTGCATGGCTGCGACAAGACACGTATGGCTAGCTTTTGAAGATTTGGTGTGCTAGCACCATAGTTTTCCCACCATAGATCTACAAAAACATGTTTAAAAAATATAAGTATTAAGAAATAAGAATAAAGTAAAAAATCTATATGTAAGAATCAAGTTTCTAATTTCATTTTTTACCTGGTTGTTGTTTTCCTCTTCTTTCAATTGCTTGTTGGGAGGAAAAGAGTCTCCCCTCTGCACCCTTGTAAACCTTGAATAGATAAAAGAAAAAGTAAATCAAATATAGAAAATTCATAGATAGTCAAGGCTCAACATTGCAATTTCATAAATAAGATATAACAAATCTCACCTCCAACTCATCAAGCACCTTATCTCTCAGCTCATGATCAGGCACCATCCTATCAATGCATGTGACAAGACCATCCATGACCTCCTCATCCGCCTTAAATGTTTCCGAGAAGTAGAACTTCGGATTCAAGAAGTAGGCAAAGGCATGAATCGGCTGGTGGAGTTGGTGTGTCCATCTCCGATCAATGATGCGCCATATGATTTCATATTTCCTTTTGTTGCCACCATAGTAACGTGATATGGCCTCTTTGGCCCTATCCATGGCCTCATAGATGAAACCCATTGGCATGCCATCTCCATCCACCATACGAAGAACCCTCACCAAAGGTTCTGTCACCTAAAAAAATGAAAACAAATGTTAAATTATAACAAAATTAACCCCTCAAAAAATAAAAACAGCAAATAGATTATCATGTATAATTTTTTTTTGTGTGATTGCTACTTACCCCCATCAACTCCTCTCCATTTTTGATGAATGTCTCATCAAAAACTATGGCAACAATCCTCTCCCCTTCAGGTTTCTTGTAAAATGAGGACTCCTTCCAAGCATCGGACATGAACATTTGCTTGAGATGACCAATGGCACCAAGAATGCTTTGCAATGTGAGGAAGTGGCTAGCGAATCGTGTCACTCCAGGTCGCACAAGGTCCTTGCCATTTGTGAATTTCCTCATCAAAGAAAGCACCCAAGTATGGTTGTAGATAAATTTTGTAACATTTTTTGCATCTTCAACCACTCTTTTGACCCATGAAATCTTCCTAATGTCCTCTAGCAATAGGTCCAAGCAATGTGCAGCACATGGAGACCATACAATTGTGGGATACCTCTCCATAAGTAGTCTACCTGCAGCTACATAAGCAGCTGCGTTGTCCGTGATGATTTGGACAACATTATCAACTCCAACCTCTTGGACCACCTCATCTAATAGATTGCATAAAGTCTCAGCATTTTTGATTTCATGGGAGGCATCCATTGATTTTAGGAACACCAATCCACCATTAGAGGACACTAAAAAGTTAAGAAGAGTTCTATTTCGTCCATCTGTCCACCCATCAGATAAAATGCTGCAACATTTTCTTCTCCAAAATTTCTTTTGCTCATCAACCACAAGCCGTGTATTCTTTACGGCTTCCTCTAACAATGGCCCACTCAAATCTCTAGATGATGGGGTCTTAAACCCCTTTCCTGCAACTGTAAGGGCGTTCACCAAACCTTCCCAATATGGACTGTTTGCAACATTGAAAGGTAGATTATTGTAGTACCAAAAGTTTGCAGCAGCCATCCTAGCTTCATGATGCTTTTCCTTATTCCAACCAGTACCTTCAAGTGAAGGTTATGCTCCTGGAACATTACGTGGAATAAAATAATTTGGTCCTGATGAAGGACCCTGGTCAGCACTAGCAATAGAAAAGGAACCATCAGGACTCTCACCAAAAGATGAATGTGGAGCACGAAAGCTTGGACTTGCAACACCATGGGATTGGGATCCACTCATCGCAGTTGCTAGGGCATCCTTTGTTTTTTGTCTTTCATCTTTTTTTTATCTCATAGTCAGCAAGAAGGGCCTTCATCTCTCTAATAATCTCAGGAGTAGCTTTCTTGCATCCCTCCACATTTTGCCCAGGTATTCTAGCAAGGTGGTATTTTAATCTGTTTATTCCTCCTGTCATCCATTTTTCACATTCAGTACATGTCACTTCACCTTTTTTATTTCCTGGAATTCCATACTTCCATGCAGGGTCTTTTCTATTTCCCCTTGGATTTGAAGATGACATTGCTGGAAGTTCAACATGGAAAACAAAAAAAAAAATCAGCAAATAAATATGATTCAAAGTTTCAAACAATTGCAAAAAAAAAAGAATGCAAAACCAAGCTAGAAATTGTAGGAATTAGGCTATTAAAGAAAATAGAAAAAAAATTGGCAGCATTTCCCCTTATTTCTCTTGAATTTTTTGATTTTGAATGAAAGAAAATTAAAAAAAAGAAGTGTTAGATCACTTACCTGACTCTATTTTGATCCTTTTAGCTCGTTCTCTTGGCTTCAATCAGCTCCAAATCAATTTGCAGACCTGTATTGGCAACCTAGACTGTGAAAATGAAACAAAAAATCAAAAAAAATAAGGCGTTTTTGTGTTTTATGCTGTCCCAGCCACGCAGGAGAGTCTTGGCTCGGGACTCGCGAGTCCAAGCTCAAGACTCGTTCAAGTCCTGAGCTCGGACTCGGGAGTCCCGAGCCAGGACTCTCCTGGACTCGACTCTCCAGTCCATGGTGAGTCCGCCGAGTCCTCAAGAGTTTGCAATCTATGGATAAAACAATATCAAAATGTCTACCAAAGATTATGAAGTTCTCCTAAGGCTCAAGATTCTCCCATGTCCCATAAAAGAGCCAATTATTCCAGCCCTACAAAATTCCATGTTAGTTCTTACCTTTTTCCCATTTTTCATCATGATTGATCATCAATATGTGCAAATTCAATTCAAGCTATGGTCTCCCCCATCAAGTTGCAAAGTTGTGTCATGGTCCTATTTTTTGACTAATAGCTTTCACATGTTGATCAAGGTTGTAGCTATTCTAAAATGCAATAGTAATTAAGTTCAAGATTGTCAATGGCTACAGTGGAGAAGGACGAGTATGAAAATGCTAAGGCATAAGAGGCATGCATTTGAGGTGGCAAAGTTAACATGTTTTACAACCTAAGTGCACTTTCATAGTGGCTCAACCATATAAAATCTTTGCTTGAGTTTTAAGTGATAAGAAGTGTCAACATTGAAGATAAACTCCAATTAAAGTTCCACCCCTTCACTTAACCAACTTGAGCGTATATGTAAGGTGGCAAAGCAACTTGATAATTTTGCACAAGTGAAAAGGTGGCAACAATGCTAAGGGCACTTGTCAAGCATGGTTGATCCATGTAAAATTTTCACTTTCAACTTGGAAAACAGCCAAGTCATAAAAGGTGTGCACCCTAGAAGTTTCAGCCCTTTTTGGATGTTTACAAACAAGGGAAAAGTGGTATATGTAAACATGATCTCCATCTATGTTAAGGTATTGAAAGAAATCACTTAGTGACACAATTTATGAGTGGTTCGGCCACCGAAAAACTAACCTAGCTCTGCCATGGTTAAACTTTGCCCAACGTAAAACATTGTCAAGTCAATAAAAAACTGCACCTGACTTAAGAAAAAGAGTGGCTTAAGTGTCAAAGTATTCCAATTGGCAACTAATTAATGTGGCAGAAGTGATTAGAAGCTCAGCCTCAGTATTAAACAAGATGGTTAGAAGTCATGGGCATAGATCTATGAGGGTTAGGCCACCAAAAAGTTCCACACAAAACTATGAAAAGGTGGCAAGGTCAGTATATATTTCTGTTGAAAAATATTGTCATTGAGGTCAAAGGCATCTTTGGAATATTTGTGGCCCCAATCAATTTCTTCAAGTGATGAGGCTGATTAAATAAATAAATAATTGGTTTATTCCTCATAAGGCCGCCCCATGATTGGGAAATATAATTGAAATTATATTAATTTTTTAATCTTTATTGGGGATCTCAATATTGGGCCGACCCCCTTCCCTAGAAGTGTGCACTCAGCATAGGGCAAAGAAAATAATAAAAAATCTGTTAATATATGTTGGCTGACCCTTATGAAATGATGTATCCCCTAATTTTGGTCTCCGCCTTTGGGAAGATATAAAAGGATATTGAAAGATGATTTAAAATGAAAGAAATAATTGAACATCCTTCAGTTTTCAGGAGCAGATTTAAACCAAAAAACTCAGAATTTTTGGAGCAGGCATATGGCAGATTTATGAGCAGATCCATGAAGACGTGATGGTAGAATTTTGAAGAAATTATAGCAGATTTATATTGCAGAGTTAGTGAAGACATTATTGCAGGCATTTATTGCCAATTTGTGAAGACATTGTTGCCAATTTTGAGAAGACGTTATTGCCGACCCTTGAAGGCCACATTGCAGATTTCTGAGTATATTTTTGAAGATCATGTCGCAGATCTGAGTGAAGGTTTTATTACAAAACAGATGGTAAAATATTCGATTGTATTTACATGAGAAGCGAAAGCTTCAATAAGTAGATTACATCGGGGGAGATGTTTCAATAATCAAGGAGACAAGAATAGAAACATCTACAAAGAACAAAAAATAGAAAGAAATCTACAGGCGCTAATTTACAGATACGTTACAACATATTGAGCATTAAATAATTACTAGATATTATTTTAATACTCTCCCTTACGCTCAATCTATCAACTACACCACGATGCCCCCTAAATTTTACAAACTTATCTGGACTGAGGGACTTGGTGAGAATATTTGTTGTCTGATCCTCTGTTGGAACATACAACAACTGAATTGATCCATCTTCCGAATGAAGTGACAATGAGTTTCCACATGCTTGGTTCTTTCATGGAAGATTGGAGTTTTGGCAAGTTTGAGAACTCCCTGATTGTCACAAAACAAGGGAGTTAGACCTGCCTGAGATATTTGCATATCCGCAAGCATCCAACGAAGCCAAACTGCCTCACAAGCTGCCTTAACTGCTCCTCGATACTTTGCTTTTGTCAAGGAAAGAGCCACTGCCTGCTGCTTTTTACTAGTCCAAGTGACTACACCAGATCCCAAACTGAAAACATACCCAGATGTTGATTTTTTGTCATCAACTAAACCTGCCCAATCTGAGTCTGTGTAACCAATGAGGATAGGATCGTGACTCCTAGTGTAAAGAAGTCCATAATCAGAAGCGCCCTTCACATAACGTAGCACACGCTTCCCTACTACCCAGTGATCAGCCTTGGGGGCTGTCATGAAGCGTGAAATGTAGCTCACTGCAAAACTGAGGTCAGGTCTAGTGGTAGTGAGAGAGATGAGGTTGCCCACTAGTTGCCTAAACAAGGATTCATACACTACAGGTGAATCTGACTTAGCTGACAACTTCAGCCCTTTTTCCATAGGTATGGAGGTAGGTTTGCAATCCTGCATTCAGAACTTATCTAGTAGACTTCGAGCATATTTGGACTAAGAGATGAAGATATTGTGCTCTGTTTGCCAAACCTCAACACCTAAACAATAATGCAGAAGTCCTAAATCTGTCATGTCAAACGAGCTGCACAAATCTTGTTTGATCTCATTGATCAAATGTGGTGAGCTGCCAGTAATGATTAGGTCATCAACATAGACAAAAAGAATAAGAATATCACCACTAGTGTGTTTGACATACAGATTAGAATCAGATGGACTCCTCTGAAAGCCATGATCTGTGAGGTACTTGTCGATCTTGATGTACCAAGCCCGAGGAGCCTATTTCAAACCATGGAGTGCTTTCACCAGTCTGCACACCTAGTGTTCTTTACCGGCAAGCTTGAACCCTAGAGGTTGCGTCATATAGACTTCTTCCTTCAACTCACCGTTGAGGAAAGCACTCTTAACATCCATCTGATGGACTTTCCAACCAAACTGGGCTGCTAAGGCAAGGACAAGCCGAATGGTACTCATCTTGGTTGTAGGAGCAAAAGTCTCCTCGTAGTCAATGCCTTCCTTCTGTGAGAACCCCCTAGCAACGAGACGAGCTTTGTACTTGTCAAGGGTTCCGTCAGCGTTGTACTTAACCTTATGCACCCATTTGTAGCTGATGGGCTTCTTCCCTGGAGGAAGATCAGAAAGGACCCAAGTGTTCTTCTAAAGACTATGGTATTCAGCCTCCATAGTCTGTTCTCACTCAGGAATTCCTTTAGCCTCTGAATATGTCTGAGGCTCATAAACACTGTGAATGTTGGCCATGAGAGCAAAATTAATTGTATGTTGTTTGCTCTTGTTTCTATACGATCTACCCTCAATGAGCTCATCATCATGAAGATCACCAATGGTCTTAGCCCACCATTTAGGCTAGAGAGTAGAAGTGCCAACATCAGATGCATGAGGAGGAGCTGGAACTGGTACTGGATCTGGAACAGGTTCAACAAGTGGAAGATCAACATCATCCGGAGGAAAATCGGGTTGAGCATGATCAAAGATTGAATCATCATCCCTCCCATCAGGTGAACCTAACGGAAGATGAACACCCAAATCAAAAGCCTTCAAAAGCTAATCCTCAAAATTTTGCACAAATGAGGAAAGGTGAAAGGGTCCTTGTTCTTCATTAAAGACAACATCATGACTGAAGATGAGACGATCAGTGTCTACATCAATCAACCTGTAAGCCTTATGGTTGTCACTATACCCTGTGAACATGAGCTTTTGACTCTTGGAATCCAACTTGGAGCGCTTGGCATCTGGAATCCATAAATATATGCTAAAGAGCCAAATATTTTCAGATGATTGATTTGAGGTTTGCGACCAGTCCAAGCTTCCTCAGAAGTCTTCCCCTTAACAGCTTGTGTAGGAGACCGATTAAGGAGATAGACGACAGTGTAGACTGCTTTTGCCCAAAATTTCTTAGGAACATTCCTGTGTTGTAACATGGAGCGGGCCATCTCAGTGATTGTGCGGCTGTGCCGCTCTACAACACTACTTTGCTGAGGGGTGTAGGGTGTGCTTAACTGGCATTTGATGCCATGTATATCACAGAAGTTGGAGAAATCGGTAGAACAAAATTCGCCCCCATTGTTTGACCTAAGAGTGACTATGGAACAGCCAAACTCTTTCTCTATTAAGGCCTTAAACTTTTGAAATACAGTAAACACATCTGATTTTTGTCTGAGAAAGTACACCCACATTTTACGACTGAAATCATCAACAAAAAGCAAGAAATACCTGCAACCAGTAACAGGTGTATTCATTGGCCCACATGCATCAGCGTGAACCAACTGTAGTACCTTAGAGGCTCGCCACGAGTCACCATTCGGGAACGGTGTCCTGTGCTACTTCCCAGCCTAACAAGCTCCACAAACTCCATGATGTTGAGTCTGGATCTCAGGTAAACCAGCTACAAGTCCCTCTTGAGATAGCTGAGAGAGATAGTGCACATTTAAATGCCCATAATGTTGATGCCAAAGACTGGTGATGGAAGAATTTCTGGTTGCCATGGCTAACTCCGGAGAATCACCTGTATCCACAAGTCTATATAGACCATGATCCTCAATGCCAACAGCCACAGTGGTGCAGATCTCCCGATCAACAATTGAACACTTATGTGCACTAAATACCACATCCAATTGAGGAGAGTGCCGCATAATCTGACTGACAGAGAGAAGGTTCATTTCCATGCCAAGAACATAGTATACATTGAGGAATATGAGATTCCTCCCACCAGACTAAATTTGAATGTTGCCCTTGCCGACAACGGTATACTCTTCACCTCCTCCAAAAATAACTGAATCACTGGAAGGAGAGAAGTCGGTGAACCAATCACACCGATGGGTGAAGTGTCGCGAAGCACCTGAATCAATGTACCAGGCAGAGGACTTCACATGATCTGTAGGTCTTTTAGCGATAAAGGAGTAAAAGGCAAACTCCTTCTGCTCAGTGTGCTCGGCAACATTTGCTTTCGACTGAGACCCTCCTTCTGTTCAGAAGCCAAACGCTAATGACAATCCTTCTTCATATGACCATATTTGTGGCAGTAATTACACTGAATGTTCTTCTTTTTGGGGCTGCCCTGAGGTTGACCTGAGCCTTTCTGCTGCGAAGGCTGACCTTTCCCTTTAATCTTAGCCTGAGACTTAGCTGCAAAAGCTTGCTCTATAGAGGACGAAGAAGCACTACTACCAAACTGTTGTCTCCAACGATCCTACTGCAAAAGTTTGGTACAAAGCTATGGAAACTTTAAATCAACATTAGTCGAAGTAATGTTGAGGGTTTCAACAAAGTGCTCATAAGACTTCGGTAGACTTTTCAAAGTGATGACTACCATGTCTTCTTCCTCCATCTGTCGACCAATCGCCTCCAACTGATCACAAATGTCCTGAATCTTTGTCAGATGCTCATGTAAGGACATTCTCTCATCCATCATGATGGAGAACAGCTGGTTCTTTAGCAAGAACGCACAACTCTTATTGGAGGTCTCATGCAAGGTTTTCAAATGTTCCCAAATCTCAGCAATTGTTTTGCCAGACGAAACCTATGGAAGCTAAACATCGGTGACAGACAGCTTAATGAGCATCACCGCTTCATGATTTTGCTCATCAAACTTTTCCTGGTCTTTACCCACTGTTGTGGGACGAGTAGCAGTGTTGAGAACAATCTGATCAAGACACCTATATTCAAAAATAGTCATGATTCGCTGCTTCCAGGTATTATAATTGCAGTCGTTGAATTTCTAACTCCCTTCGAGCATAATGTGCGACAGAGATGCCATTTTGCAAAGACATAAACTGAATGGCACAAGTCCCGAGGTCGCACCAAAGGCAGTAAATACACCCAAAAATTGAGAGAGGTGGCCACCACATCAGAGCTACAAACCGTCCAAAAAAGACAAACATGGCTGGAAAAGACAAAACGACTAGAATAAAGCCTTCAAAGGAAAGAGAAACCCGCACTCTTGAGGACAGACGTTTCCAACAATCGTGATTGAACGAAGATTGCAGCCAATCAAAGGACGCAAGCATGCACAAACAGAATAGACATGCCCTCAAATGCATAGAGTGGACGTGGTAACCATACATAGTCAGCGACTCCAACACTGTCCAGAAACAGAACGCACGAACTCGGATCCTCAATCGCTCAAGACTCTCGATGCTCAAGAAGTTGTACCCACAAGGAGTCGTGAAGAAAATCACGCACATACAACACAGATGAGTCTCACAAATGAGATGCACATGAGACACGCGAACATGGAAGAAAATACGTGACTAGAGCTGGCACCCAAACAAATCCCATTCAAGCAGAAAGACGACAAAATACAAGTCACGTTCACCAATAGAGAGCAGAAACAAAAGTGACGCGAAACACAAAATGTCGCACAAAAATCCCAACTCTTGAAAAAAAATTGTGCCAAAGCATAGAACGTGCCTTCAGGATCAAAAGGAGGCGTGAGCACGATTTAAAAGATAAATCGTTCAGAAAAAAAATCGCGTCTTCGAAAAAGGAGCGCTCAGACGACCCAAACACAGATAGGAGAGATTTCTCGAACAGAAAAAAAGGAAAAATTTTCTTGATCGTATTATGCTCTAATACCATATTACAAAACAAATGGTAAAATATTTGATTGTATTTACATGAGAAGCGAAAGCTTCAATAAATAGATTACATCGGGGAGATGTTTCCATAATCAAGGAGACAAGAATAGAAACATCTACAAAGAACAGAAAATAGAAAGAAATCTACAAGTGCTAATTTACAGATACGTTACAACATATTGAGCATTAAATAATTACTAAATATTATTTTAATAGGTTTAAGAGCAAAGATTCAAGGTAGATTTGTGCGAAGAAGCTGGCAGATTTTTTGAGGGGGATCTAGGGCAGATCCAACAACATCATCATTATTTTGTATTTCGAAGGTTGGTGCCTTCTAATCAGCAAGATCCGGAGGTTGGAGCCTCTTACTCAAAGAGATTGGTGTCTCTTGTTGAGTTGGTGCTCAATGGAGGGGATTGGTGTCTCTTGTGGGTTGGTGCCTACGAAGTTGTAAGAAGTTTCCTATAAAAGCAATATTTTGTCGTGGTTTTCTCCCGCAAGGGTTTCCACCTAGAATCGTGTGTGCATCTTGTGTTCTGTGTTGTTAGATCTTGCATGTGTGGATATCTTGTTTATTGCTTTATGATTGCCAAAGTTATAAATTGAAAAAGTTGGTCTTATACTAATTCACCCCCCCTCTCAATATAAGTATGTGTGTGTTTCTTTAATTTCCTCTAGGCACATTTTACTCATGGTTCAACCAAATAACTTTTCTGCCCAGCATCTAAAGCATGGTCAAGTGCTCAAGGCACCTACTAATGACGGCTCAACAGTTATAAAACACAGCTTCAATTAAAATTCGGCGAGAGCACATTGATTCTTCCCCTACCACTTGGAAGACATGTATGAAGTGTTTTAAGTGTCAATGTCTGCTTATGGGTGCACCTGGGCTGAAATGGGTGTGTTTTAGTGACAAGAACTCCTAATCAAGCTCCTAAGGATGAATAACTATCTTGTTAGTAGCCAACACAAGTACTAGGTGCTTGGGTCTATTTTGACAGGGTTTCCAGCTTTTGACAACAGCAAAAGCAGTGTTGCAATCACCTGTACCAGCAGATCTTTATGGAATTATAATAGCAAACTATTAAAAAGATTCACCATATCCTTATTTTCATGCATATATCAGATGACTGGACAGTCAGGAATGAATGGCATCTAGGGTTTTCAGAACTTCAGCAGTTCCTCGAGAATTGTTCATCGCAGGCTTTCATGATAACTTTCATATCCTTGTTGCCAAATTTCACTAAGTCCTTGTGCTGAAGTTTTGGCATGCTTTCATATTGCTAGGGTTTCAACTTCAGGCTTTCAGCCTTTTCAACCCATAGGCAGGTTTTGTATTTTGTTGATCAGAACAACCATTCTAGGGTTTTCATCATCAATTTTCAATGTTGATAAAACCATAGGAATTATTACTCTACTTGTGGAAAAATTTGTGATGGTATGGGTTTGGTGAAATCATCATAGAGGAGTTCATCATGTTTCACTGCAAAAAATGCTTTAAAATCTCAAAATATTCTTGTGTGCAAATTGCTATTTTTTAGCACCAGCTAATTCCAACAATGGTTATTTATAGTGTTCTATTTCTACGCAAGGATGAGGGCCTATTTTTAGGTCGCTTTAGTTAGTTTGTATTTTATTATTTGTTTAGGATGGATTGCTTTAAAATTTATTCTTTCCGCTTTTTCTGCAGCTTTAATAAGTTTTGTTTTTAAACATATTGTTTTGAAATATTTAATTATTATTTTCAAACACTTAAAAGCATATTCATTGCAACTTATGAACAAGTGCCTTGGGCACAAGATATTCTTAGTAGCAGTTGATGCTATGCTTATGTCACAAAAACTATTGTTCAAGTTGATTACTTTGTGTCTAGATTTATTGTGTTAATAACTTCATTCAGTAAACTGAAATATAATTTCATCAAGTAAATTGAAATTAGATTGCATTGAATCAAGCTTTGTATTGACGACATCATTTACCTGAGTTGTGGCTTTGAATACAACTTAGCTATTTATTTCTTGAAATTGTGTATTGTATGACTGGATAGATGGTCTCTGGTTTAGCCAACTGGAAAGTGTCATTTGTGTGTTTAGATTAGTTGTTTCATCCTTAATGTCTGAATATCTTGTTTGCAAGGCCCAGCGGTTAACAATCCAGTGCATGTATCTGAAGCAAAAGCATATGCATAAAATCATTTTCATTTATGCAAAATGCCCTCCAAGAATCTTGTATACTGTGCAAATCTGCATATTTCGTTGATAGTTTTTAGAACAATGTCAGTTTAGCATAGGTTTAGATTCAATATAGATCTCAAAGAGCTTCCCCTCTGAATCCAAAAAGAGGTTTACCCAACACATTGTTCCATTTTGTGTTGTCTTGCAAAAGACAAATTAAAACACTAACACAACTATCAATTACTTCTACATGATGAATTAAGAACTTCTGTTCCATTGTTTGTGATTTTTTTTCAGATATCAAAGACCCACTGCCCCTAGCCTGTCCCCAACACTCCTCTCCAAAGTTCCCTGAATCTTCCGTACATTCCAAAGAAATGTCCCCTTATCCCCACATTCTAGGAACTTCATGAAATATTGATATTCTAACATGATCTATTCGCATACAGAATTCATGTTTAATATTATGCATTATTTCTGCTCTCCGCTCATGTGCTCTCTGTTACAGTATTATGTTATATTCATTAGCATATAATTATTGTTTATTATTATGATTCCAAAACATTAAAACATATCACTCCAGCAATTAGCATGTTGTCCTTGGGATTCCTAGGTTCTAGAACAGCTGTATTACAGTTGACAATGCTGTTAGTCGGATATTTTACTTGTTGTCGTTTGCTTGTTGTCGGCCGTAGTTGGCCTCGGTCATACTCGGCAGTTGTCAAATAAAACAATAGTTAGTAAAGAATAATAATGTCATGTAATGTCATGTACTATCGGCAAAACATGTTCAGATTAGTGTTAATGTAATGATGTTATGAAACGTCGTGTCGGTTGGTTGTCTAACCACCGCCGAGCGTTATATGTAGTCGGGTGGATGTAGTCGGGAGATACTGATTATGCTATGAGAATAATGAATGAGTTTTGTTGCCGATGATTATACTGTAAGCATTGTGATACTCTTTGTACATGATATTCCTGAGAATGAATAAAGTTTCTGGCATTTCATTATGATATCTTCAGTTTACTGTGTTATCCCATGTTCTGCATATTACACGTTTGCCAGTAAGTAGAATCCTATTCCGTAGGCAAACATTTGGCGCCGTTGCCTGAACGGACTAGGGCATCATCCACCATGGCAGCGTAATGGGTCAACCAGCGGAAGAACCTATAAATGCTAATGAGGAACGAGAAGACTCATTGACAGAAGATTTGGTAAATTTGTGGAAAATCTCGCTCCGTGATCACGTACGTAGGGAATCCCTCGTTCGGGAGATCCCTGAGGAAGTCATCTGGGATCGGCTGGAAGTGAACGACGAGGTGAACCACCTTCTGAACCGCATGCCCAGGTTGCTGGCCCGCCATTTCATTATTCTGCAAGACTTGCGAGAGGAGGAAGCCCGTGAGCGCCGAAGGCAGCAAATCGTGCAACGTTGTGAAGACCGAAACAAACGGGAAGAGGAAGAACGGGATACTAGTCGGCGCCGCACTTCCGGCAACCAGCAATGATCGCTTGAACAACTAAATGCCCGTACGGCCGAACAAAGATAAGAATAGAGTACCTGACGGGCACGGGACTTCGGAAGAGCAAGTTCGGCGATCACTCAGACTACAAGAGCAAGAAAATCGGCGAAGACGACTAAGGCAAGTCGGTAAGGAACTAGATGAGGACTTAATTGAAATCAATCAGAGCATAAAAAGAACATATGAAAATTTGCAAAAAATAGACACATCTATTGAACGAGCACACTACAGTTTGATAGAAGGAAGGGACGAAGACCCCTTCAGCAGCACCCCTTACGCAGGAAAATATAATCTCTATGACAATGAAGATGAATTGAACAGTAGCATCAGACGATTTCGAGAGTTGTCACTCTCGGACGACGAAGACGAGTTAAGGAGGGGAAGGCCAGAGCTTAAGACCCCAGGGCAGAGAGAGCATCGGCGGGATCCTGAGGAGACCCACGGTGTTGCGGACGCTGACGGAGGACGTGGCAGTGACTCGTACGTGGCCGAGAGTGCTGGTGACGCACAGGGACGTAGCGAGGAATCCATTAGTCTAATCGGGTCCAAAACACAAGGAGGTCAACAAGGTCAACCGGTAAAGATGGCTCATCCGGATCGGCAAAAGTTGCCGAAATTCATGGGGAATGGCTCTGAGGATCCCGTACGGCATTGCAAGACATGCGAGACTATCTAGATAGCCAGCGGGCAGGATGACCCCGACCAGTGGCTAAAGGCATTTCCAGCAACACTCAGGGACAGTGCCATTGATTGGTACTCGGAATTGGACCAAGCACAGAGAGCTACATGGAGTTTATTGAAAAAAGCTTTTCAGGAGGAGTTCAAACTTCTTCGAGATGACAGCGAGATCATTGCGGAGATATACAATACCAAGCAAGGAAAGCACGAGAGTGTGCGGACCTATAACCGAAGACTCAAAGACTTGCTGGGGAAATTGGAGGCACAGCCGGCTGACGGGTTGAAGAAAAGATGGTTCATCGAGGGCTTGCTTTCGCCATTAAGAAAGAAAATGAAAGTCGTACCTCCTTCGTCGTACGCTGAAGCATACAATCGGGCAATGGACATAGAAAGTGAAAATAAAACATCCTTCCAAGGGAAAAAGAAGACAGACGACGAGGAGAGTACGGATGACAACGACGGTGAATCCAAGACTGTACAAGCACTCAGGAAAGATATGATGCGAATGATGAAAGAATTGAAGGCCGACAAGGAGAGTACGAGAGAAGCCAGAGAATTGTGGTGTACGGATTGCAATGGGGAAGGTCACACGAAGGCGAACTGTCCCAAGAACTTATTTTGCAATATCTGCCAAGTGATGGGACATTCTGTCAAGGAATGCCCATACAACTTAAAAGCCAGAAGTGCACAAGTACTCTTCACAGGGAGAGTCGACACCACCGAACACACCACCAAAGCCCCATTACAATAGCAATGCATCCCACAGGAGGTTACCGAAGCAATAGAAGTCCGAGAAACATGATACGGTACGATAGCAAAGGAACGACCGATGATACAATGCCGGAACTGTAATGAAGGGTCACTTTGCGCGGGATTGTCAGAGCGGCCAAGGCAACGGGGGAAAACTGTGCAAGTGGTGTGGACCGGGTGATCATGAAGACACCGACTGTCCGAAGCAAAAAGGAAGTATCAATATGCTGGAGGTAGCCGACGAGGAGGTCTTGGCGATTACGAGAGCACAGTCAAAACGAGCAAATTATCCAGATCCTCGTACGGAGAAAGAAGATTTCGGGAGGCCAAGACAAAAGTAGCCGAGGCAATGGCGAATGAAGGCAAGAACTATAAAGCTACCAGTACGTTGCTACAGTCGGAGTCGGAGAAGAATATCGTACGGCAGGTGCTTCACACAACCGTACCCATTAAGGTAACTGATCTTTTGCAAACAATGCCTTCTCTCAAAGTAGCACTTACCAATGCTATTGGAGAAAATCTTCCGAAGAGTTCACCAGAACGTACGCCAGAAGTGGTAGCCGAGACTTCGGATCCAATGCTCCTAGCAGTAAGCATCGGGAGGAAACCAGCCGTCGTCGAGATGGAAATCTTGGGCATGAAACTATCTAATACTATCGTCGATGGTGGTTCAGGAGTAAACGTACTGCCAGAGGAGACTTGGAAGTGTCTGGGTAAGCCGACTCTTTGGCCCCCGACATTTCACCTTGTGGGGGCAGATCAACATGGCATCAGACCACTGGGTACACTGATGGAGCAGAAGGTCTCGATCGGCACGCAACTATTCCTGTTGAATTTTGTAGTCATCCCAATGGAGAAGAAGGCGTACGATGCACTCTTGGGACGGGGATGGCTGATTGCTGCCAAGGCAACCCACAACTGGAAGCGGAATACACTCTCAATAGAAAATCGGGGGAGGAAATACACCATTGATCTGAAGAACCAGGCCGTCAGTGAGGATTTGGCATCTTCGGCATCTGAATCTGGAGGAGACTCAGACGATGATGAGAGAAAGACAATGGAACCAGATGAAGAAGGGGTATTGGAGATCGGCAGTTGCTCGGAAGATGAGACCAGTTCACTGAGCGGACTGTTTCACTGGCAGATGGAGGATTATGAAGTCTTCCACCCGGATTGCCACATGCTGCAGGTCAAGGAGGGGGAAGTAGAAAAAGATAATGGCTCGACCAGTGAAACATTTTCGGCCGAGAACGGAGAGTACAAAGAAAGAGTATCAACACTGGACGATACGCCAGTCCACAAGTTTGAACAGGTACGAGATGAAAAAATTGTGGTGGAATTAAAAAATGAAAAGTATGAAAAAATTAAAAAATTAGAAAAAAGGAAAAGAGATGAAGAGAGAGAAAAAAGAGATGAAAGGGAAAATGGAAAAGAAGAGAGAAGAGAGGAGAGAGAAAAAGAGGAGAGAGAAAAAGAATGAAAGTTGAAAAAAATAAAAATAAATAGAAAAGAAGCTGTGAAAATAAAAGAAAATGACGGAGTAAGTAAAGAAGAGCAAGGCGTATGGGAAGAAAAAGAAAAAGACGAGAAAATTAAAAGAAACCAAGGAGAAGTCAGAAAAGAAGGCAAACGTAGGGAGAATAAATTAAATAAGTCGACCATCAGGGGAAATATTAAATTAAGTAAAGTGAGGCAGATTAAAATACACGCCTGGAGAATTAAAAAATCCGTACGGCCAAAAGGGAAATGGAGTAAGGAAAGTAAAAGACAACAAATTAAAGGAAAGAAGATTAAAAAAGGTCAAAATCCGAAGAGGAAGCAAGGCGTACGGCCAAGGGTGAAGGCAAGTAAGGAAAGAGGTGAAATTAATATAAAACCTAAAACCGTACGGCCACTTGAACAAGCAACAGGAAGGAGACAAAAAGAAGGAAGGAAAAATTCGCACGAGTTTATCAGTTGCCGAGGCGTACATAGAACAAAGAAGTCCGTACGGCATCCAGGATTTCACAGTCAGCACAATCCGCCAGAAGGAGAAATCGTACGGCGTCTGAAGGATTTCAAGGACGTACGAGGTTCCATTTACCAGACAGCACGCCAGAGGTTGAAGCCTGTAGAGGACGTACGGCATTCACCACTCGTACGACACTCAGAACTTGGCATCGTACGGCATCCAAGAGACCTCCAAACCGTACGGTATTGTCACCTTTTCCAGTGTTCATTTTATTTGCCTGTGGAAAACGTACGGCCTTTGCAAATTGAGACGTTGTCAGTGGAAACCGTACGGCCCTTGGCTCTGAAAAATTTTGGCAAGTCTTGCATCGTACGGCTCTTCCAGAGTGAAATTGGTGCCAGAATTGAAACCGTACGGCATTTTAGCCTCAGAGAAATCCGTACGAAATTAACACTCAGAGAAATCTGTACGAAATTAACACTCCAGAGAAGTCTGTACGGCATCAATTGCCTCAGAGAGAACCGTACGGCATCAGCTCCACAGGAAAATCCGTACGGCACCAGTTGCCTCAGGAAAATCCGTACGGCATCATCATTACAGGGGGATCCGTACGGCATCAGCTGTATCAGGGAATTCCGTACGGCATCAACTGTTCAGATTCAGACTATTTCCAAACCGTACGGCCTTGGCAGATCATTCGGCAGTTCCGCAGTCTCCCTCGGCAGTTCGGCAATTTTTGGCAATTCGGCAGTCTCCCTCGGCAGGTCGGCAATTTTCGGCAGTTCGGCAGTTTCTGGCACTTCGGCAGTTCTCACCGACAGTTCGGCAGTTTCTGGCACTTCGGCAATTTTCACCGACAGTTCGGCAGTTTCTGGCACTTCGGCAATTTTCACCGACAGTTCGGCAGTTTCTGGCACTTCGGCAGTTTTCACCGACAGTTCGGCAATTTGTGGTACTTCGGTAGTTTTCACCGGCAGTTCGGTAGTTTTCATAGTTTCGGCAGTCTCGAGGGTTATAAAATCGGCTGGAATCGCCGAACTGACAGAAAGATGGACAAGGGCAAGAAGGCGATACAATATCAGCCAAAGGTAGCCTCGACTGCGAAGAGAAAAAAGATGGATGCCGATGACACGATGACATGGGAGAACCTGACCGGCAACGAGTGCAAGCAATGGTGGCGAAGCACTCCGGACGACCACTCTCTGAAGGTTGCGCTTCGACACGCTCGGGTGGACAAGGCTGTACTCGTGCCCTTTTTCGGTTCTCGGGAGTTCAAGCCTTGGCTGAAGGCGATGGTGGAGAACTACTGTAGGCGTACGCACAAGTCCGTCATTGACTACAGAGGTTGCCAAGTAACAGTTTCATTCTGGCCTCAGGACTTCGAGAGGGTGTTCGGCGTCCCAGCTTCGGGAATAGGGGTTAATAAGCCCAAGAAAATGACGCAGGAACACAAAGAGCTGCTGGTCAAGCAAGTGTGCCGAAGTGACTTGTCAGCCGAAGAACAGCGTACCATATGGAATACTGGCAATCGAGGCCTCCGGAAGAGTCACCTAGCAACGGCAGAATGGAAATGTTTGCTTGACCTGATGAAGTGTCGACTCACAGGGGCTAGCCAAGCGTCGGACATTGCCTTATGGCAGGTAGATTTCATGGTCGGACTCCGGGTTGGCCGAGTATACAACTGGGCGAGGCTACTCACGGAGCGGATAAGGGATTTTCTGGCGCAGAGGCATAAGGCCTTCTATATGACTCAGCACGCCATAGCTCTCCTTTTGGATGCCGTGCACACACAGGTGCCCAAGGGCAATTGGGGTCGGTTGCGGCCACTCACTCACCTGGACCCGGGATGGCCTACCATATTCTACTGGTCAGAATTGGAAGCAAAGCAAGCCGGCGAGGGCACAGCCTCGGGGAAAAAGAGGAAACGGAAGGAGGCATCGGTGGAAGAGGAAACGGAAGGAGGAGGAGGCCTCAGAGGAGAGCGATGCATCGGACAGAGAGGAACCTATCGACTTATCTTCCTCGCCATCGGAGTTGAGTCCACCGGCCGATGAGGAAGTATCTGTTGCCATCGGGGGGTCAGGAGGCAGCCGAGATTGACATATCAGTATTGCAGCCGGCAGGATTCACTCTTCCGACACCGCCAGCCAGCCAGAGCACACACTCGGTCACGTTCACCCTCCCCGTTGCATCGGTTGGAGCCGGACGGATGTTGAGGGTAGCCGCTTCACTGCCGGGAGCATCGCCAGGGTGGGCACCTCTCGCCACCACATCATAGGGGGCAGTTACCATATCAGCAGCAGGTTCCACTACCTCGGTGGAGATATTGCCGGCAGTTTTCTCTCTTACACCACCGTCAGCATCGGCAGCCACAGGAGTGGCAACCTCGGCAGGAGTTAGGGGAATGACTGAGGCCACGGAGGAGACGACTCCAACCCCAGGAGCACCCGGGGTAGCACAGATCGACAGTTGGCTGGGGTCGGTGGGCCTCACTCTCGACGTGGATGAGCAGCCAGCCGAGCAGCCAGACGAGCAGGAGAAGAGTCCCTCAGAGGGACAAGGGGATAAGGAGGGGCCGATCATTCACACCCAGCAGAGTGAGACGGCCAGGATCGGCGAAGACACACTTGCACTCCCGGAGGCGAGCATAGCCGAGGCACCAGAGACAGCCATTCAGGAGCCTCAGCCGGCAGACGGGGAACAGCCCCAGGAGGAGACGGAACATTGCATACCTTCGGATGACGAGGACGGGGAGGGCGCCTCCACAGAGGGCTTCGTCGTGGAAATGTCTCAGCCAGACCCGTCGGATCCGGTAGGCACAGTACAGAGATATGTGGAGGAGCTCGAGCACATGGGCAGATTGATGATCCGTGTGGGACAGGTTTCCAGGGACCTGAGGATTGGCCGATCGCCTCTGGTAGGCCAGGAGGTTCACCGAATTCGGGGATTTGTGCAGATGGGGTGTGAGGCGGAGTTTGTTAGGATATTTGGCGAGGGGTGGCCAGCAGGAGAGACTCCCGCTATGATGAGAGCCTGGCGGGGTCGGCCACCGAGGCTAGTGGGACGGGATGCAGGCGTCTTGGAGAGTCTATACTACATCGAGCTGGCATTCCGAGATGTTTTTCTTCTGATGAAGCGCCAAAGATTTTCCACTGATGTGGCAGTATCTCGCCGAGTGGATGCCTATAGACTTCTTCAGCGGGTCAAGGATGAGTCGGCTGCGACCATCAAGAGCATTCAGGAGAACTTGACTGAGCAATCTCAGCTCGCCAGTGACAGGGGAGCCCGATTGGAGATCTTGGAGCCTCGGGTGACAGCCTTGGAGGAGGAGGCACAGCAGAAAGAGGCAGCCTGGCAGCAGCGAATGAAAGCATTGGAGGACCAGTTAGCTGCCAAAGAGGTAGAGTTGGCGGCCAAGAATGTCGAGGCAGAGCAGGCAAAGAGCCAACTGATGGAGGCAGCCCGGATGGTGAAGGCGGCGAGGGAGAGGGAGATCCTGGCAGATCGGCAGCTTCGTACACGCACGGAGGAGCTGAGGCGCCTGAGAGCAGAGCATTCTTCCACCACTCGACGTCATCGGTGCATCCAGGGACGCACTCCCTTCCCCTACCTCTCAGTAATCTTATCATGTTGTATCTGTCGTCTGGAAGACGACTTTCTTTTTGGGGGGGATGATGTTAGTCGGATATTTTACTTGTTGTCGTTTGCTTGTTGTCGGCCGTAGTTGGCCTCGGTCATACTCGGCAGTTGTCAAATAAAACAATAGTTAGTAAAGAATAATAATGTCATGTAATGTCATGTACTCTCGGCAAAACATGTTCAGATTAGAGTTAATGTAATGATGTTATGAAACGTCGTGTCGGTTGGTTGTCTAACCACCGCCGAGCGTTATATGTAGTCGGGTGGATGTAGTCGGGAGATACTGATTATGCTATGAGAATAATGAATGAGTTTTGTTGCCGATGATTATACTGTAAGCATTGTGATACTCTTTGTACATGATATTCCTGAGAATGAATAAAGTTTCTGGCATTTCATTATGATATCTTCAGTTTACTGTGTTATCCCATGTTCTGCATATTACACGTTTGCCAGTAAGTAGAATCCTATTCCGTAGGCAAACAAATGCTCCCTAGAAGGATGAGCTATATCAGAATAAACTCTGTTCATATGATTTGTCTACAATACATGAGCCAACATTGGGATAAATTAATCCAATATGTCAAGAAAAACTTTCTTTTACATTGTTACCGCAGTTTTTGTCATTCCCTCAAAACCACGTAAATTTTGCTTAAGTTAGAATTGTCGCCCCTTCTTGTGGTTTTCGAAACTATGTAAGACGCTGCTATGATTGTCACAACCCCTTGTTTGTCCTGTTAGTGTTTTATAGCTTCGGGAGCTATTTTCCCTTTGTTTAAGGCAGGTAGGCCTTCTTGTAACAAATAATATTTTATATCCATTATTTCCTAAGGGGGCCGACCTAGTGGAAAGGTCACCTATCCTTGTATATAATGAAGGTGATTTCATCTCATTTGACAACAAATCATTCACTCTCTAATTCGTTTCAAGCAAGCAGCATAAGTTCACACTCTTAGCAGCAGACCATCATTTTGTAGCAGCAGATTGATTTCAAGGAGAAACATATTCAATTGTATCTTTGCATCTAGGAGAGGTGCTATTATTCATTGTATCAAATTTGGCCTTGTGTTGGGCCTGAGTTGTAAGCAGATTTCTGCTCTTATTTCTTCTATTATATAAGATATATATTTTGCTGGGTTTTTCTCCCTCGAGAAGGAGGGTTTTCCCAGGGTAAACTGCTGTGTTCATTAGTCTATTGTGTTGCATTTTCTGCTAATTTGCATTTCTGATCTAAACACTAACATGGTATTAGAGCCAGGTTTAAGGGAAGTACTGATCAGATCTAAAGCAAAATATTATTGGGGATTTAATATTACTGACTAAGATCGCTATTATATGGAGACTACCCAAAGTATCGATTCATTCTAAGAACAATGAATAAGCAGCTAGATAAGACAAAGGGAAAGCATCGGTTCCACTTGGAGTCCATCGGGTAAAGACAAACATGGTATGACAGAAAATATGTTTTTTAGGAGACCGAAACTTTCAGGAAGCCGTCATTTCCTTGAGAAAGAAATTGCATTGACATAGAAGACAAAATGGCTAGTGAATTGATTACTTGTAATTATCGAATCTTGAGGGTGACGTAGGTGGAAGCAGGTCGGAGGTCTTGCGTGGAGTCAAAGCTATGACAAAGGCAAATAAGTCAGTATATGTGACAAGTATCTCAGTCGCTTATTGTAAAGAGACAAATATATTTCAGTAGCCGCCAAACTTCATATTTGGGAGCTGCTTAAACCGAATAAAAGACAGAGACAAAGTAATGACAAAATAAGAGACATGACAGGAGCAGCCTGGTCGTAGAATAAGAGACAAGAACAGAATCGACATCACTTGTGGATAATTCATGGCTTTCACACATCAGTGGCGCAGCTTGGAGATGTCGCAATACATCTGGCCTTTTTGGCGCAGCATCTCAGCGTATATATGAGACATGAGTTCCCTTGGACGCATTTTTGCTAGAGTTTGTGGCAATTGGAGACAGGCGTCCATCACAACCTTCACTCAGCATTTCAAGGATTTCACGCAGGTTCTTCATTTGCATTTAAATCAGAATATGGTCTCCAATTATGTGGTTACTGCTCACACAGAACTCATGTAATGGCCATTTCTCAAAACATAAATTGTTGTAAGCCACTTCATATAGAGAACCATCTGCATTGAATGACGGTATTGAATATGACATGAGTTGCATATATGTGGAGTATTGACTGTAATCTGATTGTAAGTAGCTGCACACCTTATGGTCAATTACCGCCTTTGTAAACAGTTGCCTGTAGGAAATTACATTTGGTCTTCAGGGGAAGCCATTGGAAATAAATATCTGTGGGTCACTGCAATCTCCGAGTTGTGGTTTCAATGGTGGGTGCGAAATCAGGATGAGGGTAAATTGATGGCAAGATTGAGTGAAAGTGGCAAAGATGAGACACAGCTATAGGTCTAGCTCATTGGAGCATCACAATAAAGAGATAAGTAATTTATGTTTGTACCTTTGAATAATGATGTAGTTAGTTCATGCACTAACATTGGGAATAGTGAATCATGTATGCTTCTAGCATTGGTCTGGATATTTTTCTTTGGGGTAGTTTGATTCTATGAACTATTAGTAATCTCTCTAAAATGCTTCTAGGATGGATCGAGGAGCAAAAGGATGATGAGAGACTGCATAAGGAATTCAAGGGAAGAAGAACTTGAGGCATCTTGTGAGGTAGTCACGCAGGCTGAAGAAATGAACTAACATGATATCAATGGAGACACAGCCTACAGCCATGGGACTGAGTTGGTGGCACATAACTTCACTGGAGACATCTCTCGAAGAGGAAGAACCTATACAGATTGCGATCAGTTTCCTTGAAGAGGAGGAAATAACATTCAGAGGGAGTCACATCATCATGAAGATCTGTTGTAATATATATTTCTCTGAGACGGAGAAATATGAGGTGAAAGCCCTTGTAGTGTATATTTCTCTGAGACAGAGAAATATGAGGTGAAAGCCCTTGTTCATCTCTGAGACTGAGATGGGACGTCATGTTGAGAGACTCCATGACGACATCACGTTGAGAGACTCTATGATGTACCCTTGTACTTGTGTCTCTTTCCACACATGGGAGTAGCCATTGTGGACGTCATGTTGAGAGACTCCATGACGACATCACGTTGGGAGACTCCGTGATGAACACTTGTACATGTATTTCTTTCCACACATGGGAGTAGCCATGGTGGACGTCATGTTGAAAGACTCCATGACGACATCATGTTGAGAGACTCTGTGATGGACTCTTGTACATCTCTGAGACTGAGATGTGAGTGTAGCCATTATGAGCGTCATGTTGAGAGACTCCATGACGAGGATATCTAGAAAATACCTCCCTAGCTAAGAGGGAGTGTTAGTGTTTTATAGCTTTGGGAGCTATTTTCCCTTTGTTTAAGGCAGGTCGGCCTTCTTGTAACAAATAATATTTAATATCCTTTATTTCCTAAGGGGGCCGACCTAGTGGAAAGGTCACCTATCCTTGTATATAATGAAGGTGATTTCATCTCATTTGACAACACACCATTCACTCTCTAATTCATTTCAAGCAAGCAACAGAAGTTCACACTCTTAGCAACAGACCATCATTTTGTAGCAGCAGATTGATTTCAAGGAGAAACATATTCAATTGTATCTTTGCATCTAGGAGAGGTGCTATTATTCATTGTATCAAATTTGGCCTTGTGTTGGGCCTGAGTTGTAAGCAGATTTCTGCTCTTATTTCTTCTATTATATAAGAGATATATTTTGTTGGGTTTTTCTCCCTCGAGAAGGAGGGTTTTCCCAGGGTAAACTGTTGTGTTCATTAGTCTATTGTGTTGCATTTTCTGCTAATTTGCATTTCTGATCTAAAAACTAACATGTCCGATGTTTCGAAGTTAAGTCTAAAATTTGTCATTGTATCGGTTCTTTGTAAAGTTTTGGAAACATCGTCGAAGCCCGAAATAGTTTTCACAACCTTGGCGAGCATTGACCGAAGGAAAAACGAGCTAAGTAGCAAGCGAAACTATTGCTATTTCTGAGCTTTTGTAAGGTTTTGAAACCATTGTCAATCCCTAACAAGATTTTGAAAACCTATTTTAATTTCGACAACATAGGATTTCTTTTAAAGATTCAATGTTTTATTGGTTTCAAAGCCCCTTTTCAGAAAGCACCTGAGTTTTCCAGATTGTGCCTTAAAGAAAGATTATGAAGTGGAGAATCAAAAGGTTTTCAAAACCTTGTCAAATTCTGATGAGGTTCTCAAAACCTCGTCGAGACCCGATGTAGGTTACATACATTATCCTTAAGACCACCATCTTGCATTTTAAGATTCCTACTTAAGATAATACAAAAAATGGAAATGATGCATCGCAGTAAAAATGAAGCACACGAAGATTCCTACTTAAGATAATACAAAAAATGGAAATGATGCATCGGAGTAAAAATGAAGCACATGAAGCAAAATCAGAGAATATCAAACTCATCACATTATGCAAAGCAATTAAAACATAGAAATTAATATATATATATATATATCAAAAGGGGAGATTTCATGTACAAGCTTTTACGCACATAGTGAATATCAAGATGTGGATACCTTCTACAACTTCCTAAATTCTCTCTATTTGTGTGGGGGAAACAAGTTTTCATTAAACTCAGCATAGTGAGCAAAGGTCTCCATTACATTCCTCTCTAGTCTGGCACCCAGGAGAGTAACAACATGTTTGACTTGCTCATTGTGGAGAGTAGTGGCAATGCAAATAGCGTCCCCCACCAAGCCTTCTCGCGGATACTCACTTAGATGTCCCAAGGCGGCTTCCACGCTGGCTATGTATGCTGGCCTCACCAATCTCTCGGCAACTTTGGCAACCCATCCCAACTTGGCAGAAGTCCTAATGATGTTATACATAAAATGCTCCAGGAGTGTAGAGTTATGGACGTGGACCTATGCGAGGAAGTTCTCCCCTATGATCTTCCTTGTAACTCCTTCCTCTACATCACTCCTTATAAGGAATACCTCCTTAAGTTGGTCTGCTACCAACCGCTTCACAAAACTGCATTCTACACCTTCGATAACCAAGAAATCGCCTATGGAAGTTGTGTCATTGGAAGTGCTCGACATTTTGAGAATGAAGATAAGATGTGAAGAATGAAGGCAATTCCTTTAAATTTGTAGAGAAAGGGAATGGCTGTCATATCTGCAGATGAACCATGGGAAGATCTCTTCAGAAACAACTAATGATGCAAGGACGTTGTCAAATGCCTTGGATTAAATGAGCACAACAGATGATGTGATGATGTGACGGGATTACTGGATTTCTAGTTGGATAAGCTTCAACATTAGTGTAAAACCCCTTAATTAAATCTGCTCGCACGCGTATGATCACCAGTGGATATGCAATTAAATGCAAAGGTTAGAGGTTACAAGTTTTCCACATGTACAGAAAGCCACAAGGCTTGCATACAAGGAGCGGTGATACATTAGCCCGTCAAAATCAAATTGATATGCGTAATGTAATTATGACATTTCTAAAAAGAGTCATAAATGCTTACAAGGCTCGACTAAGATAGAATTGGGTAATAATTATGAAACTCCCACTTGGAATAACAGTAGTTACAATAACTAAAAAAATTCAAGAACAAGGATCTATAAATATGCATTTAGAAGACATTGGAAGGGTCCGAACTTTTTATTTCTAATTACACTGTGATGTAAAGAAAAATAATAAAAGAAGGATCATTGTGACTCGCTTGCTCAGAAGTTACTCAGTGTCTGTGAGCATTGAATATTTGGATGTAATGTTATTGTTTATGTTTAAGCCTTTGATCTTTTATAAACATGTGGAGGTTCTTTCCCTAGTGAATTGAATGCTTCTTTATGTTATGTTTATTCTCTTCTATGATTGAGTGAGTCTCTATTGGAAAGATTGTTTATTTGTTATTGATGCTCCAATCTGTGAGTTATAGTATTAGTAATATTGGGCTGTAAATCCTATCGCATTGGTATCATAGTGATGAACCAATGTTAGTTATGCCTTTCCTGCTTTTTGGTAAAAAGCATACATAGTTTTGAGTTCGTAGTTTCGGGATTTTATTGAAAATCTAGAAGAGGGAGTTGTACCTCGTTAAAATTCAAAGGAAGATCACCAATGAAATGGTGATCTCTCCAACTGTTTGTTGCTTATTTGTCTTTGTTACGGGCAGCATAGAGTCATTTTGAGCTATAATCTTTAAAAGGACAAATCTGTAAACCAACATACATATATATTTCCATTGCTGTGACAACTTTTATTTCCTTATGATCTTTAATGTCTGATATGGTTGCTACAGGTGCTAATTTCGTATCCTTACATAATTCCATGACTACCCACAAACATCAAAATGGTACACTTAGAGTCATATGATATGCTTTTGCAATGTGCAAATGTGTTAAAAACTTACCTTAGGAGAAAGGTGAACATGAATAAATTGCCTTTCCTTTTTTTTAACTAATTATTAAGACTTCATTTGTCCATTTCCTAGAGCTTTAGATGTGTATATTACAGAAAAAGCTTCTAAATGGATGAAGTATCATAGTAAAAAGCATTATACCTACCAAAACATCAATTACTTGAATCCACATGAAGCAGCCTCCTACATTTTACTTTTTACACACATAATATCTACTTATCAAGAAGTTAACATAGCTGCCAACTAAGATAGCAATTAGATTTAACCTCTTGCACAGTATATAGCAATTACAAGACCAATAGGAATGTTAAAAAGCTTGTCCAATGAACTGTAACAGCATAATTACAAAGTAAATAGAGCTAATAAGGTCATAAGCAGGATATAGCATCAAAAGTAGAGAAACATACTCAATATCAGCCAAAGCATTAATAAGCTGAACACGAATAGCTTCTGGCATTTTGATATTGAAGATAAACCTGAAACCCCAAAAATTAAAGTGAATATAGGTGGGCAAAGGCTTCAATGAATGACTACTACAACACAAGTTATTTTACAGATCGAAGAATACTATAAATTTTACTCACATAGGAATCTCCCTTATAATATCAACAAGAGCCAGACCCTTGGCAGTCTTCATCTCAGAGATGTCTTACACTAGTTAAGCATAAACATTGAAAAAAGTGTCCAGAAGATTTTTAAAATGGAACAGAAAATTTCCATGCAAGGGCTGTAAAGGTGGATACAAAGATAAGCATTTGCAAATGACTCATTTAGTAACCAGAACGATATTTGTTCAATATCTTTGGGCATCGGATTTCCTGTGCAAAGGTAGACTGCTTCTTCAGTTATTTGAGGAGAAGCCATCTGTGTAGACTATATACAAAAAGAAAGTTGTCAGCTTTAAAAACTTTGAAGAAAAATGGTATACATAGTTTCAGATAAGTTCAATGAGACAGTATTTAGACAACTATAAGACTGTGAGTGCATATGGAAACACCAGTACTACAGAATCCCAAAGATAGAAAAAATGTGCTTGTTTCCAAAATTTATTCCAGACAAGATCTACTTGAAGAGGAAACTGTGAAATTAACTTTTTCTAGCATACAAATGTAAGTTGTAACAATACCTCATTTAATATTTCCATGGACATTAACAAATGCTTTCATACACCCTTGTTAAAGGGGAAATAGATAAAATACTAGCTAGAGAGAAAGCACATTGGAGTAAGCCCCCTAGTGGCTTCTTGAAATTAAATTTTGCTGGAGCTACAACGGGAAACCCTGGCATTGCAGGTGCTGATGTTGTTTTGAGGAATGACATCAGGTGTTTTACCAAATAAGTATATTTTTTCCTAGGTGTTTGCACTGATAATGAAGCTGAATGGATGGCATTCATTGAAGGTCTTCATCTTGCTAATGAAGCAGGTTGTATGAGGTTGATAGTGGAAGGTGACCCTTTGGCTGTCATCCAAGGGTTGACTAAAATGGATTGCCCTATTTGTAAGCTGGAATCCCTATTGGATGTGTGCTTGGACTCCATAATAGCTTCAATGAGGTCCTCTTCAATGATTAAATCATTGTTATCGTGAGCACAAATAAGGCTGCTGATTTGCTAGCAAATGTTGGTGTGCACCTCAACCCTTTGTCTCGTCTTGTGGCCAGCCATGAAAATAAGTGGAATGGCATACGTATTATTTTAGAAATAGATCTTCATTGTAGTTAGCATGTTGGTGTGAATGGTGGGACCCAAAGGTTTTGAGCTTGTTGGTTGTAGTTCTCTATCATTTCCTAAGCTCATTGGTTATAATTTTGGAGGTTTTCTATCATTTCTTGAGAGGTGGATGTTTCAAGGACAAGGGCACAAGGACCAACCCCTCACTATGGTGGATGTCTCCTAGTAATGTCCCTTGCAAACTGGCAATTTTTTAACATGAAAAAAATACTCACTTTCCTTAAATTTTTAAAAACTCTAAAATCTATATCACAAAGTTTGTTGAGATTCATTAAAAAAATTCAAAATCTGGTGAACATAAAAAGAAACCCTAAAAACCATTCTAACTCGCCCATAAATTCAATTGTACAAATGCATACAATTTTTTTTTGGAAAAAAGATCTCATTTTGGTATGATGATATTCGATTGTTGTGTTGAGTTGTTCCATTGCATACATTCCCAATTTTTCTGCATCGAGCGATGTTCCATTTCAAGGTCAATAAATTTCACAGTTCAAACTTATGATTTTCATATGTCATTTCAAACCATAGTTGCGCGGAGACGTGTCTCCAACCCCCTAGGATGCATCTCGAGTACTGGGACACATTTCCCTGTACTGGAAACTCATCAGAGATTTCTCCTTTTTTTTTTATTTAAAAAAAAAAAAAACTACCTTTCAACAAGTTTCCGTATGAAAAAAAACAAATCAACATTTCTAAATTTCAATGTGTAATATCAAATATGTAGTATGAACTCTTTGACTCTAACATTTGTGTGTTTAAACTTCAAATTTAATGTTAAACTTTACCAGTGTTCTTATTTTGAAAGTTCAATGTCACGATATTTTCAATTTTAATGTAGCGAATTTATAAATTATTAAATTATATTAAAAATAGTATGGCATCTCCAAGTACCCATGTCTCCAATTTTCCAAAAATTGACATACCGATACTGATACCAGTCTCTTGTACCAGTACCAGTACCAATCTCCTAACAAATATGTTTAAAACTCTTTTAGATGCTGATATTCATATTGATACACCAACTTTGCAAGGGTTTTAGTTTGCTATTTTATCATTTGTTTGTTTTAATATTTAAAGAACTATCTCTCTCGAAACTAAGACCTTGCCATTAATATCTGCTCGTTTAAATTTTCCCTGTTTTTTATATAGTTGTCCCCTTTGCCAACCCTTGCCATCCCTTGCCATCCCCAAAAATGGCCCAAAAAAAATGTCCCTGAAACTCATCACCTTGTCCCGGAAACTTGGGGTAACATAGGTATTTACAATACAAGATGGTTTAGTTTAAACTTTAAAGGACACTTTAGAAACACATGTTTTGAAAGGAATCAAGGTGACAAATAAAAAATTGTTGAAGAATCAGAGGAACACAAATCTCATAGCAAGTTATGACTAAGAAAAAAATCACATTAATTATGAGCCAAGTGGCACATCCCTTAAATTAAGAAAGTATAAGTCATGTGTGCAAGTACAACCTACCTAAGTAGATACCTACCTAAGCAAGTTTATTCTAACCTAAGTGCATATAAAGAAATACATTAAAAGCAAAAATATAAAATAAAGAACCAATAGTTACATCTTTCCTTTCTAGTAGGTAAGGTTGCAATGTTATATCACCATATTCATGTCCACCCTTGATAGGCAAGAAGTTTAATGTAAAGGAAAAAGAACCTTACATCTCAAATATGGTGAAAGAAATAACTTGCTTAAATAAATTAATAACTCTTGTAAACTTGCCACACTCTATTGGTCATAGTTTCATAGACTCCAATGAATCCCGAGCAATTCTACCTGCTAAATCACAAAACAATTAATTCTTGAAATCTACGATGTTTTGTATAAAGTCCTTTTACAGCGATGATCCCGGCATCATTTTATCCAAATTGACCAATTTTCGTGGCATAGCTCTTTACCATTGGGGAAATTTTAAAGTTCTAATTTTGCACGAACCAGGTTATGGACAATGTCAAAATTTGAATTTTGAGCGTCCATAGCAAAAACAATTTTTGGGTTGTGCTCTATGGTGATCACACATCATCTAGTCAAAATTTCACGTAAAGATGTGCTTCAAGGAGAAAGATATAAATAATTTCATCTTGACGCTCAAGGTGTTAGCTATGAAGTTTTAAAGCTTAATTTTGGCTCCAAGTAACGAATTAAGTGTTGAAACTTTAATGGTTTTGGACTAAGTTACCGAGTCCTCCTATATAGGCCCCTATACCTGGCAAAATTCTTTATGGGTCCTAATTTGGTCCAAGTATTTTGTAGGTAGGCACAAGGTTCCTCCTTGGCCACCCGGGTTCTCCATGGGTCCTTCTGTGAAGGACCCACAGAGAACCCGGGTGGCCAGGGAGGAACCCTGTACGTATCCACAAAGTATCCAGAAGGACCCGGGCAAACCCTAAAAAGTGCATATAATGTCTTATATTGCCTTGGCAAGCCAAATGAGGCTCATTTTGCAAACTCAAAAGAGCAAAAAACACCATTTTTTTGCCTCCAAGCTGAAATAGTTGATTTTTGTAGGTTTTCTCTTTTTTTCGAAAGTGAGAGTTACGAAGGAGTTCAACCGATAGAAACAAGGGAGGAATAGGTGCACTAAGAAGATCAAACAATCGAAGGTGAGTCAATCTATCCTTTTTTTTCAAGTTTTCAATAACTTTTTTGAAGATTTTCAAGTTTTTTTCAAAAAAAATGAATTTTTTTTTCTTGTTTTTTAGTAAGTTTTTAATATTTTTAAGTACTTTTTATGCAAAATAAGGGGTTATAATGACCATTTTTTCATAAAAAAATTACTACTTGTGTTGTTAATTTGTTTTAGTTTTTATTTATTTTAGGTTCATAATGTCATACAAAATGGCCGAAAGTTTTGCTTCAGTTGGCATAGGGGCAGAGAGTCCATTTAAATATGATCCAGCCTCACCTCTTTGGCGACATACGATAATGATTCAACAATTTCCCGATGGTGGGGGTTTTCTTTGGCGTTGTAGCAAATGTGGAAATACATATAAGAGCTCAACTCTCGAGTGAGAGCCCATTTTTGCACTATTGGTTCACAAGGAATAAGAGTTTGCCTTGGGCCAAATAAAAAAGGGTTGACAAAGGAGCAAATATTGGGTTATATTAAAGAACAAGAGGACGCTGACATGGCATTCAAAAAATCGAAGGCTATAGAACATCTTATTGCCAAGAAAACTGAAAGTAAAAGCTTGCAAAGACCTAGTGGCTTATCAGAACCGACTGGCCCACATCCTTTCATGGAAATGACACAATCTTCTCATGGAGAAAATATTTCGGTCACACATAAAAGAGGCCCATTGGAGAGAGCCTTCAAAAATGAAGCAAGGGAGTTGGTAGATGAGAGCATTGCACGTTGCATTTATGGCAATGGGTTTCCTTTCAACATTGTCAGATCACCTTATTGGCAAGAAATGGTGAAAGCCATTTCTAATACAACTTCTAATTATGTTATTCTTAGGTACGAAAAGGTGCGAACCACCTTATTGGCGAAGGAGAAATGTTTAGTAGAGGCAGCATTGAGAGTAATCAAGGATACATGGGTCGAAACAGGTGTGTCCATCATTTTTGATGGATGGAAAGATTGCAAAAATAGATCATTGATCAATGTTATAGCAGTGTTCCCTAAAGGGGCGATGTTTTTGAAGGCAGTTGATTGTGAAGGGCAAATAAAAGATGCAAGTTTTATTGCCAATAGCCTCGTAGAATCCATTGAAATGGTGGGGTCTAAAAGTGTTGTCCAAGTCATAACGGATAATGCTAAAAATTGTAGGGCAGTTGGGGCTATAATGGAGGCTAGATATGGTCACATTTTTTGGACACCATGTGCAGTCCACTCACTCAATTTGATAATGCAAAAGATTGGTACACAAATTGAGTGGGTCAAACAAATCTACACAGAAGGCAAGGAGATCCAAATGTTTGTGACTAAACATCATATGTCACAAGCCATCTTCAGGACCTTCTCCAAGTTGGAGTTGATGAAGGTAATTTAAATTTGATTTTTTAATATATTTTTTATTTTTAAATTTTAATTTTTCATTGCTGATTTGTGACATGCATTTTCTTACCATGTTAGGTTGTCGAAACTTGATTTGCATCTCACACAATCGTCTTAAGATGACTTGTGAAGGTTCAAGAGGCCTTGAGCTCTATAGTCATCAACAGCTTGTGGAGTGTATGGAAGCAATGAAGCACAGAAAGAGCCCAAAAAGTAAAAGCAATGATCTTAGATGATGAGTGGTGGGCTCGTGTGGAATATGTTGTAAATTTCACCGAGCCTAGTATGAGCATGATTAGGTATGTTGATACTAATCGCCCATGTTTGGATGAAATTTATGATGGCATGGATCCCATGGTGGATAAAATAAGAACAATAATAGATGCCAAGGAACATGACCCAACAGAAACATTTTTCAAAAATGTGCAAAGGATTATTGTTGACTGTTGGAACAAGATGACCACCCCTTTACATCTCTTAGCATTTGCTTTGTCACCAAAGTATTATAGCAAAGAGATACTTTCATTGCCGAGGAGGGTGGCACCATATAGGGATGCGGAGGTTGTTGCTAGCTATAAGGCTGCGTTTAGAAAGATATTTTCAAATGAAGATATCCAAAGCATTGTCATGAGCAAGTTTAGCCAATTCATATCTTCAAAACATTGTGATGTTTCCGCTCTTCTAGACAAATATAGGAAAAATGCTGACGAGTGATGGTATCTGCATGGTTAAGGCTCTAATTACTTGCAGCCTCTTGCAATTAAAATACTCTCCCAAGTATGTATCTTTTAATTTATTTATTTTTTCGTTTTTCATTCAATGCTATTATGCTATATATTATCAGCAAGTAAAATTAAATACTAAATGTTGTATGCATACTCAACAGGTTGCAAGTTCTTCTTCAGCTGAGCAGGATTGGAGTACGTACTCCTCCATCCACTCGGTCAAGCACAATTGTTTGGGTGCAAAAAAAAGCAAAGGATTTGGTCTATATACACTCCAACCTTCGTCTCTTATCACATAAGAAACTTGAATACAATGAGGGTGTTACAAAGAATTGGGATCTTGCCCCTGAGTGTGCTGATTTAGATGCTACAGTTGCACAACTTGCCTTAGCTTCTATAGATGACAATGAGGCAACTGATGCATTTGACGCACCTAGTGAGAGTGGCAATCCAATTGAGAACCACGACCTTAATGCTTTTAATGAAGATGCATTTGAAGACAACTAAATTAAATATTGATTGTAATTTGAATTTTCAATGTGCAATGACATTTTAAGACTTGAGGATTTACTATTTACATTTTTGCAAATTACGAATATGATTGTATGAGGTATTACCGTATTTCAATATTCTATTTATTGGCAATTATGTTTAATAGACTATAGTTTATCATATATGTCTAATGAATATCATTGTTTCTATAATTAAATTTATAATTTTGAACATGCTTATGAGTCTATGGGATTATGTTTATAATTTAATAATTTATAAATTATATTAATATATATATATATACTCCCGTACCCATACCCAAGGAAAAACAATTGTTGTATCGATGTACCCTCATTCGTACCCGTATTTGAACTCGTACCTGGACCAGCAACTTAGGTTTTGGAAGACTTGTTGGAATCCAACAAGTTTGTGACAACCTTGTCCGAACTCGACAAGGTTGTCACAACCTCTCAAAATCCCGAAATCAAGTTTTATAGGCAAAAATAAAATGAAAATTGAGGTTTCATGAAGTTTTCACAACTCCATCGGCTCTCACTATTGTTGTGACAACCAACATAAAGGTCGAAATGTCCTTGTAAACTTGCGAAAGAAAAACAAAAATGAGTGTTGAAATGTCATCAATATTTTAAATGGTTTTAAGACTGTTGACGGTTTCTGAAATGATTTTGACAAGCATTAATAAGATTGACACTTCATTCAATATTTTTAAAGAGTCATCGAACCGTTTGAAGAGTTTCAAAGGATCTTCGACCCCCCAAATGAGTTTCAAAACTCAATGCTATTGCCGACAAGCTAAATAAAAGTACATTACTGCAAACATTACAAAGAGGCATTTGGATTTTGAATTGCAAGTACATGATACACAACCAAGCATGGTTGCTGATATAGAAAAGGAGTTCATATTTTCAAGCCGTCTTGACAACTTATGCATGTTGTTTTGTTCTCTCAAGGCATTGTTTGATTCATGCATCTAAAAAATCACTTAAAGATGAGACTAGAGTAAGAATAGTAGCTTTATTTGATCATGAAAGAATGGGTTCTAACTCTGCGCAAGGTGCTAGATCTCCTGTGATGTTGGACGCTCTCTCAATATACCCTTCCTCAATTGCTTATGATTTGAAAGCATCGCTTGAGAAAGTGGTACAAAGAATCTTTCTAGTATCTACTGCCATGGCACATTGCTTGCATTCAAATTACATGGAAAAACATGAAGAAAACCATCAACCCGACTTGTCATAGGCATGATGCAAACCAACATTATGCAACTAATGTTGTGGCATCATTTATTTTTTGAGAAATTGGCAAAAAGCACAAGCTTCCTGCACAGGATTTTGTGGTTCGAAATGACATGCCTTGTGGATCTACTATGGGTCCAATTTTGTCGAGTGAAAGTGGACAGCACCTCCAATATTTAGTTAGACATCCATTAGATGCTTTGGTAATACGATACTTCTCATTTCAATGGTTCTGAGACATGTTTTACAAGCTTCCAAGTTGGGTTGAGAAGGTTGTTGGAGACGAGTGCATCAGATGAAAAAGCTACAAACATGAATGCTTCTGCCATTGATGACACTACAGTTATTGATGATCTAATCAAGACACTACAAAGTGGAGTTACAAACTTGCCTCCAGGTTTCCGAATGATGATGATACAAATTATCACATGGATTTTATAGCTGATTTTGCTAACATGCATGCAAGGAACAATAGCATACCCGAAGTTGACAAGTTGTCCTACAAAATACCTCAACGAAATGTGGAGTCATGGAATGCAACAATTGCTGGAAACAATATGCATGACGATAGCAAGGATGATCTCAAACTATTTGAAATTTTGAAATAATGAAGCACTTTGAAAGCAAACTCGACTGTGTATTGGTATGGTAGAGTGGACACATGGCTATAATTGTTTCCAATGCAGCTCCCAATGTAAATGAATTGAGAGGGCCTGATGATGCTATGAATATGTTACACTGTTTGGATTATCTAAAGAGCATACAGGTCACTAATTCTTCGTGGATTAACTTGAAAGAACTGTTACAAGATATAAATTCAAGTCACTAGCCATCCACCTGATGGGATTGTTGGTTCAGATAGAGTATGGTTTAATGCTTCGGAAGTTTGGGATCCTATATCAAGTGGAGAAGGTGATGTAGTTCTGAAAGCAAATCTGGTTGCGAGTGGACAATTGAACAATGAAAAAGGACCCTCGTCTAGGGCAAATAAAAGGCATCAAGATTCTAGTCAATCAATTTTTTGTATCCTCTAGTCACAATAATAGTGTCGCGTTACATCAAAAAGGTGTGTGTATTGATCCAGATACATCCATTTGTGGCCTTAGGCTAAAGGAAAGCAAACTTACTTTTGACATTAAAGAGCAAAATCCTGGAATAGAAGAGGCCACTGCATGCCAATCTACTAGAGATGAGAGCAATAAATTGAGCTTTGCAGGTGCCATATAGTTTCTTCCATTTGATGGCAATATTCAGCAAGTAATGGCTCATGGTATTGGGGGTACTTTGCTACAAATAGATGATGCACTGGTTATAGAGCACAAGTCAAGTACAAACAAAAACATGTGGCCATCTATTGTAACTATACATGCCAACAATAAATTTAACTTTTCTAGTGCCATTGAGTTTCTGACATTTAATCATAGTACTAAGCAAGTAACTGCTAACGGTATTGAAGGCACATTGATTCAGACAGATGGTGAGCCTGTGGATTTAAAGCATTTTAAGAGTTGGTGCAAGGGATTGTCAACACATTGGGGGACTTACTTGGCATACTTACTGCAGTTAATCAAGTCAATTTTGTCATAGGAAGAATAGAGACTGATGAATCATTGGCTTATGGTTTAAAAAGAGAGGCTCAAGACTATGCAAATGAAATATAGCGGCTCCTTCATATGGGAATTTATTTGAATGAAGTTGTGATTGGTGGATTTAGTTACAACTAGACTCTAGTGCGCCAATATCTCCATGAGGCACTATACGTTATCAAGCAAATAGTTTAAGGGGAAATTGAAAAGCCTTTTATAATAAAATACAATTTAATTATCAAGAAGCAATTACGAAACTGAAAAGTTTCGAGAGGTTATATATTGTAAAATTCTAAAGGAAGGGGGGGTTATTATTCAGTTCTAAGGGAGGTAGAGTGCTTTTCTTTTGAACTTAATCTTTTCTATAGAGATAGGGGAATTTGTGAGCTCTTTGTTCTCATCAAAGAATAAAGGAGACATTTTGGAATCTGTGTGTTCAACAGTTCAACTATCTTTCCTTTCATTGTTGCTTTCCTGTGTGAATTCACAATTATTGTTTTATGTTCTCTCTGTTATATCAGATTATGGATATGTTTGTTACAAGATCTGTGAGTCTTGAACTGTTCATAACTTCATATAATTAGAAGTGTAAATTTGGTAAAATAATCAAATGATAATATTGACAGAAGAGCCTTGCTCTTATAGAATTTACAAACCCTCAAAATTAGGGAGTAGCAGTAGTTAACTAAACATTAACTAGTACAAGATAGGTAGTTAACAGATACAAAAGTACAAGTTAACTAACACAATACAAACAGTTAACGAAATGTTCACTAGACGATAGACAAACAATTAACTGAAGCAAACTAAAGCTAAAAAGCAGAAAGATGCTAAAAGCAGACTAAGTAACTACAAGTTAACTTACAACTAACTAAAGACTAAATAAAGCTAAGATGACTATTAATATTACATTTAATATTTTAATACCCTCTCTTAATGGTTATCGTACAAACAAAAACTAAGTCTACCCATATTGTGTTGGTCATCAAAATGCATAGTGTGCAAACTCCTGCTCAGTTTGCTCTACCACTGGAGCACTTTGCTGAGATGCTTCCTGGTTGGACTTCTCATCACCCAACCGCTTTCTGCAATACCTCTGTATATGACCAATCTTCCCACAGTAATGGCAAGTAATCGACTTCACGGAGCCTCCTCTGAATCGCCTCGTCCTTTCTGCTGAGTGGACTTTCCTTTGCCAAGTCTTTGGCAGTAAATGCTTGTTCAACACTTGGAGACTCACTGCTCCCCAAATGCTTCCTCCATCGATCCTACTGTAAAAGCTTGTTGCACAGCGCATCAAACTTCATGTCAACATTGGTGGATGTAATGTTGAGCATTTCGATGGAGTGCTCGTAGGAACATGGCAAACTCTTCAAAGTGATCACCACCACATCCTCCTCTTCCATCTTACGACCAATAGCCTCCAATTGATCACGAATATGTTTTATTTTCATCAAGTGCTCCTGCAAAGACACTTGGTCATCCATCATAATAGAGAAAAGCATATTCTTCAGAAAGAAATCCCTTCCCTTGTCTGAGGTCTCATGAAGATCTTTCAAATGCTTCCAAATCTCCGCAGCAGATTTACCAAATGGTATTGCTGGTAACATCTCATCGGTGACAGATAATTTTAAAAGCATAGCTACCTCCATCATACTTGTCTTGATCCTTCCCAGCAACAGTGGGATAAACTTCTATACCTAGAACAATCGCATCCAGACACCAGTACTCAAAGATGGTAAGCATCCTCTGCTTCCACGTGTTGTAATTCTTTCCATTGAACCTCTACGAACTTTCCAACATAACATCGGACAAAGACGCCATCCCTCCCATTATCCAAAGCACGAAAAACAAGGTAAATCTATGATCAGCTGGCAAAACACTGGACAATCAGCTAGCACAACACACGATTTGTCAAAAATCATCTCAAAAAGAGGCTTGGAAGATTTTCCAAAAAAACCTTCAAAAACTCTAAAAAGTAAGGTTTTTCAAAAAAAAAACCTCAAAAACTTCAATAAAAATTTTATAGAAATTTTTTCAAAAACTAATGTAAAATTTTTTTAAGAAAAAAATTCAAAAACTCTATACAGAAATTTTTATTTTCCCAGAATTTATGTCAAAACTGGCTCAAAATAAAACAACCCTTCAGAAATCTTCAGCAACACCAGAAATTGCAGAAAACGAACCGAAAAAGGCACAAATCTTCAGAAGGAACCAAAAACCCCTTGCGTGCCAAAAAACAAAGAAATATCACAGCAAGAATCTGCAAGAAATCAATCCAGAAAATCGCATCCAAAAAGACCTGCACATTTGCAAACACCCGCGTGTGAAAAGAGGGCAGAAAACCCACATAAAAGAAGGCCCACGATTTGCAGTAAAAAATACATAAACAAAATCACATCCACAAGAAAAGACACAATCCCGCGATTTTCCAGAAACCCGCTCACACGCCAAAACTATCACAACGATTAGAAATCATGCAAGTAAAAGCCCTCGATATCCACCAGAAGAGAACCCACGAAAAAAAAAAGAGTTGCGCACCAACAGAAACCCTCAAAAGAAAAAGAAAAAATGCGCTTTAAAAAAAAACGTGATTTCTACCACAAAAAAGCTCCACGAACAAGCAGAAAATCTGTGATTTTAGAAAAAAAATGCCTCAAAAATCTTCACCAAAAACTTTCACAAAGATCCACCTTAAAAAATTTGTGAAAATCTTCACAAAAAAAAAACCCACGAATTTCCTTCAGAAACCCATGATTCTTTGTCCAAAACAAAGACGCGAAATATTGTGAAAACCCTCGAAAATCAAACAGCTACGAGATTTTTTTATGATTTTTTCATTAAAAAATCAAAAAAACAAAATTTTGGAAATAAATTCCATGTAGATTGGCACGAATTTTAAAAATTCGTCAAAAAATTAAAAAGCCCACTCGACCTGCTCTGACACCATGTAAATTTGGTAAAATAATCAAATGATAATATTGACAGAAGAGCCTTGATCTTATAGAATTTACAAACCCTCAAAATTAGGGAGTAGCAGTAGTGAATTGAACGTTAACTAGTACGAGATAGGTAGTTAACAGATATGGAAGTAGAATTTAACTAACACGATACAAAGAGTTAACTAAACATTAACTAGGCAATAGACAAACAGTTAACTGAAGCAAACTAAAGTTAAAAAGCGGAAAGATGCTAAAAGTAGACTAAGTTAACTACAAGTTAACTTACGACTAACTAAAGACTAAATAAAGCTAAGATGACCATTAATATTACATTTAATATTTTAATAAGAAGGAATTGCTGTATTTTCTCCTTACTATCATTTACGAGTACAAATGAATGATCTATGTGTCATTTATGTTTGTTCTATTTATTATGAGTTTACAATTGCATTTGTATCATCATATCATGGTTATGGACAAATGTTAGTTTTACCTTTCCTGCTTTCTAGTCAAAAGCATACCCCTGAAAACCAAATTACATCATAAGAGGGAGTTGTACCTCATTAAAATTCAGAGGGTAATTAATTCATAACTTACCCAACTGTTGGCTTCAAATTTGTCTTCATTTCTGGGCACAACTGAGTCATTATATTTAAATTATTTGAGGAGACAAATCTGTTAACTAACAAGAAAAAAATAAAGAAACCTCTAATCAATACACCAATGGATAGGCAAAATTGACTAATATTCCAGTTGAAAAATTAGAATTGGAGGACAGAACAGTAAGAACCTGTCTAAATTGTTAGGATATGGATATGCATATGCAAAACTACACTTTTGGGGGGCTACAGAACACCAGGTGGTGCAGGTATGTATAAAAAATACTGTACATACATATATGATGTATCTATCCAGACAGTTTGGCCACACGACACATCCAGATATTGCATTACATATCCAGTGCATACAGCCTGCTCATGGCAGTGTCATACCTGAATACACAATACTATTTTCAAACATACATAGGTCGTGTATATGACTGTAACCATTTGAATATGCTGAGTTTGAGATACAATACCTTTCCCAGCTGTAGTCAATAGGAACCATGGTTGTCTTTAAGTATATGTACTTGAAATTTAATAGGAAAAAAACTTTTAAAGCAGATAAGAAAATATTGAAATGCTAATAATTGAAACTAAACATTTATTTAGAATTCCAATCAAATTCAAGCCAAATGTTTTGATAAAATATAAAACTTGTAAGAAACCAGACAAAGTTAGCACTAGAACCTGCAAAATGTTCAGAGCTTTTCTCATGTCACCACTACTGAGTCTAACTATTGCCGACAAGCCACCCTCTGTGACGTCAAGCCTAGAGAAACATCAAACACAAAAAAAACAATTACAGATGAGTGAAATGAAAAGAAAGAAAAGAATTAACATCTCTTTCCACCCGAAATTTGTGAACAGCGTTGAACTCTTTAAGTCTGGTAATTAAAAGCAATAGGTCCATAAAACTTTAATTTAACCATAAATTTGCAACACACTGGAATTGATATAGAACACTTTTCCATATGCATGGTTTGGCATTAAATGCTGCCTCAATTTAACTTACAAGAAGTGTGTAACTGTGTGAGTGTATGCAAAACATATCATTAGTGTTAAAACCTAAATAGATAATATTAAATATGAAAAGTAAATAACAACTAATTTATAGTAATCATATAATTAATTAATTACAAAAAATGGCATGAAAAAGAAGCCCAATGTTTACTTCACAGGATGTATTTCAACGTATTATGGAAGTAAACTAAGTTATGCACAGAACATAGATACGTACAACATATTCCAGAACACCAGATGTATGAAATAAGGAATGCTTCTATTCATTTATCCACAGTAAAGTATCAACATTACAATAACATAGATGTCAATAGTACTATCATCATATATTTTCCTGACTACAAGGACTCAGTACATATAACGCTCGGCAGTGGTTGAGAAACCAACCGTTATACATTTCATAACAACCCATTGACCACTAATCGGAACTTAATTATCCGAGTACACATGACATTCACTACACTAATTATTTGCATTACAACTATAGTTTTATTGAACATAAATAGCTGGCCGACTACGGCCAACTACAACTAAGACAATGACCGCCTACACCCAATTTGGAAAAATAACATTTTTCTTGACCCTCTACTAATCATTCTTGGCCTCCCCCAATTTGTATCTTCCACTCACCCGTCTATTCACTGATATATTCTCCAATCAGGGCATAACAACCATTCAGTGTTTCTTCCATCTCTATCTATACATTTTTCTTGTAACCAAAATCCTTCTGCTCTGAAAGTTCTCTGTATCTCAACTTCTATCCTGTTCACTCTGCAACCATAATTTATGTTTCTTTACTCCATGTTTTATTTCTTTAGAATATCCTTCCTATATTTATCATGTATTTCTAGTGTCTCGTCATCCTGATCTCCTATAAATGTATCCTTGCTACAGTTTCTTGTCTCTCACATGATCATCCAACTATTAGAATTCTCTGTTTATTCCCAGCTCAATTTCTTATTTTTAATCTTACTTCCTTTTTTGCATTTTAACATTTTACTCATGTTTCCTATATCATTGTAGGAAGTGCACAGTGATACCTCCAAAACACAGCAAATCTAATTGCTTTGTATTTGTTTTGAAAGATCAGACCTGTTGTAACACATTGCTTGGCATTCATCATCTTAGCCAACTTTTGAAATGTATTCCTCTTCGCACACTGCTCACCTCCTTGCTGATTTAGAAACAGCTATATATTAGGGCGGACACTGCAGGTAGTTCATTCATTAACACTTCATCAAAGCATGTTGAGAATTTTAACACAGAATTAGTGTTGCCAAAGAATAAACACATGAAATAAAAAAATTCTTAAAGCTAAAATCACAGAATATTATTTACTGAATTATTATATTGTTTGCATTCACTGCTGTATAATTTGTCAATCTGTGTGAATAGTCCTCAAATATTGAATTGCTGAAGTGTAATTGTACATTAAAGATTCTTTTGTCTGAATATGACCCAATTAATATGTTATTTCAGAGTAGTATTCTTACTTGACACCATTCTATTTTCTTTTCTGTACACAACTTGGCACTAGAGTCATAATTTATTTTCCATTCCTTTTCTTTTTTTATTGGTCTTAGGCTTGTAGCAGGGAAGCTGCTACCAGCCCTGATCTATAAATATACAATTAGCGTCAAGCAGAGTAACTCTGTGCTATCAACTGTCCTGTTACCAAAAAGGCATTCCCCAAGTACATGAGAATCATGATCAGGGAATAACAAAATTTATACACCATGTTTACTAAAGAATTTTATGAGATTACTGTTGTACTTTAATTTAACCCAATCACTGTAAATATTTAAGAGACTAATGATGATAGTATGGTATAATTACTTTGTTGCAGGGAAATGCCCAGGAGTGACCATTTTTGTGCATGGAAATGTTCTAGACATGGAAACACTAAGTTACCGAATCAGAATCGGAATCGGAATCGGGTACATGGGTACGGTACATTGGTACAACCAAAAAAATTGAGGGTTGGATACGGGTACGGGTACATCCATACAAAAAACCTAAGTTACCAATTCGTTTTTAGACTCGGGTACGGGTACGCAAATCTGGTACAGGATTCGGTCAAAAAAAACTTGGGGGTTGGGTACAGTTTGGGTACATTAATACAAAAAACATATAAAAATCAGAAATATATACATATTTGCAGCAGTAATTAAGTTCAAAATACACCACCATATTAATAGTCAAATAACATAGCAAAAATACATCACCACTTTCATAGTCTAATATTAAAATATTAGTGATACTCGAATGTCATGATATTAAAGTTCAAACATAAAAATGTCAAGTGTTTACAATCAGCCATTATTGATCATTGATCAATCTGAATCATATGGGTCATCAAAAAGAGCATCATCAGCATCATTAGATGCTATATCATGTTAACCTATCTTCACTTGAGAAGCAGCTCTTGTCTATCCATATTGTCCCATGCTGAAACTGTATCCATATATATTTAATGTTGGTGATATGCTGCCTAGTCTCCCTTAGGGTTTCACCCTCCATACAAACTCCTTTTCTGTTCTGTAGAATATTATTTATATACTCCTGTGTTGCTTTCAACATTCTGGAATAAACTTTTGATTCTCATTGATGTATATATCAGCAGTAATGGATGGACACTAGTATGAAAATTTGCTTGAAAGGAACCTCCATGTTAAGGATTTAATATTTCCGTTCTTTCTAGATTGAGGTTGAGGGATCTGTCATTTTCAGACCAATACAAACAGCTCGCTGCATGATGAAAAAATATACCATGTTGCCAATTTTTGCACAGATGGGGAAAAATGTCAAGCTTTTAGGTCCTTGTGAGGCAAAGATTAGGGTTGGAATGAATATTTTATTATTTATAAGTCAACTTTTAGTCAAAAAAATAATTAAAAAATGCAAAAAAAGGCACTTTTTCCTCGGCCTGGGCGTTTTGACGTCTGTATTCAAGTCAGATTCGCGTTAAATTCGGCTGGGCGTATCCTGGACAAATCCACAATGGCGTTTCGAATCCGCGGCAAATCCACAGTCCAATTTTCATACCATGTGCGAATTTGAATCGTACCGAATCTGAATTTTGAATCCGATACAAATCGTATCATATCCAGAGGCTAGGAGCGATGAATCGGTAACATAGCAAATAACATATAAAAATAATAAATATATATATTTTTCATAATAATATAATATATAATAATTATATAATATAGTAATAAATAAATTAATAAATATATAATTATATTTAATAATATAATATATTATATTTAATTTTACTATTTTAATTCAATCATATAAATAAAATATATATTTTTTAAATTATATATATATTCAATAATAGATATATCGGGTTTCCCTATTACCTTCATCCGGATCCGTTAATAGACAAGGCTTTGAAGTGGGAACAAAGGAGAAATCAAGATCCGTTAATAGACAAGGCTTCAAAGCGGGAACATAGGAGAAGGCACTCAAAAGAGCTGTCCTGGCCTAACATGCCCTACTATCTCTGCAATTCTTTTCATTGTGGGATATCCACATATATCCATATTTTTTGTAATCAAACTCATCCACCTTCATATCTCTGCAACCGTGACTCCTCATTTTCGCAATGTGCCAAAAATTTTAAATCGGACATTTCTCACCATATCATTTTGAAATATATTTATATTATGAAAATTTGATGTGCCATAGATCTCATCCGTAGCATCTTTTATTTTCCAAACCATATCGAATGTTTTCCATTGCAGAGATTTTCCACCATCTTGCCATTTCTATTTGCGCCTCAATTTATCTGGATAGTTTATTATTGACTAGGAGTCCTATAATAGTCGAGTCGCATCAAAACTTGCACCCCTTTGTGGCCACTGCGATGTTCCCCTATTTAATCAAAACAACTTTGCTTTAAATCCACTAATTTTTGAACAATCAATGAATCTCAACTATATACCTTCAAAAATAGTGTCACAGTTTGCAAACACAAATATGGATATCTATATTGAAGAGATGAATTTAATAAATAAGTCTTTTTTGGCCAATATCTAATGCTCGTTGTCTATAAACTGTAATTGCAGTGGTGGCAAGATTCGAATGATTATTTCTGATATTGCTCCTTGATCACACACCTATAGGTTGCCTGCTTCTTGATTGTATTATCTGCAATTAGTGATAAGAATGACCTCCTCAAGGACTGATGATGGAGTCGACCGCATGTCTAGTGTATCCCTGGGTGAATTTCTGCCTTGCAACTGGTTCAGCTTCTTCTCTTAATCGATATGAAATCTTTGGGAGTTTGCATATTACTTTCCAATTTAGACAATGTCCTTCTCCTTGATTGTTGGCTTCTAAACCTTAACTCGTTGACTGATGATCCTCCTTCCTCCTAGCATCTGATTTGATATAGGCTTGGCGCCCAAGAGATACGTCTCTAACCATTGCCTTCATGCGTCCCTTCATCATGATTGTTTAGTTTGGGCAACTAACTTTGGTATTTGTCTTCTTCTTCTAATTTGCTTGATTCGTCCTTTTCATTTGATGTTTAACATTTGATTAGTATATAAACAAATGATATATTCTATTTGCATGTAGCTATATCTATATCTATATATATATATAAAATGTAAATGTATTAAGTTGATTTTCTAAATACTTCCCTTATGATGGGGACATCATAGCCACTCATAGTCATTGAAAGTTGACAGGAATCATTTGGAATCGATGGGCAATTTGTGGAATCGTTTCCGGCAGCAAAAAAACGTTCCTAGTCGAATCCACAGGGATTCGTACCAATACCAGTACCAGAAACGACTCGTTTCCAGAGTCGGTATGCACAGGGCAACAATTCAATAACCTAGTGGAAACAATATCAATACATCTTGAAATAGTTCCATGGCATTTCTAGATTCCTAATTCAAAAACACCATCAAAAATTTTCAAGGACTTTCCCTACATCAATTTTGGACACTTAATGGTCATTTTCAAGCCAATTTAGGGCTGCCCAATCCCCAAACCTAGAAAAAATAAATTAGCTATTATTAACATTCAAAAAAGAGCCAGAATCTCAAATTGCATAGTTTACCACTAGAAAATAATTTTTTCAACATAGAAGCTATAGTTGCGAAGAGAATGTTGATCGTGTTCATTGGCAGGTAACGCATGCAGTGTCGATGAGTTGCCAGCATTCCTACTTGTTGATGCGTGTTTTATGAAACAACGAACACTCTAGAATAAAGAGTCCAAAGACACTCTATCCTCTCTTGAAAAACTACCTTGTATATTGCAAGAAAGATCATACAGCGATTCCAATGTTTCGTAAGTCAGGTGTGGATAAGCTCAATGGATGATGTGATATGATGATGACACAAAGGGACCTATGTCAGCGAATTACTCAAAAGTAAGGACTTAGGTTGACTTGACGTTGAATGCTCTATTATTTTTTTGGGATTTTCAATTTTTGAGATTCTTAAAAAAAAGAAAAAAGGGGGTGAGGGTTTAGAAATTTTATACTATGCCTATGAAGTCAAGAGACGATAAGATTAAGTGAAACTAAGGAACAAGACTTTGTTTCGCCACGAAAAAAAGACAACTACACAAAGCAAGTGCAATCTTCTGGGATTTGTGCTTAAGATTTTCTTACCAAGAATGATACCATCAAGAGAACAATATTATTCAAAGTAAGCAATTGAAGCATCCACATTATCAGCTCAATCTAACTTTACGCATTGAAAGGAAATCATCCATCCAAAGAAAGTATGAGCGAAGTTCCACCAATCTATACTATCAATCTATCATTCATCTAACTTGCATTCAAATCAAATACTACTTTAATTTACTCTATATGGAAGAAAAGTATGGAACCATGCAACCACTTGAAAATATAAGGATTCAAAGCAACTCATGCAATATGAACTTTTATTCTCAAAGTAATCTTAAGCAACAATTTCATAAGTCTCTCTCCCATTGTGATGAAATGGGAAAACAAGAGTTTATATAGAGTTTCAGAACTGAAATAAACGACCAAGATTAATTCAAGATCAATGGCAGAGATTAAAAGACAGTAACCCTAATTAGGGTTTCCCAAAATACAATCAATGATCAGTGAGTAAACTGTGAGCGAACTGGTGTGAGGAGCTATCTTTGTGGAGGCGCATCCTTATCTTGTTGAGTGGCATTGTATTGGATAAATCTGGAAACTATTGTGCTAACTTCCTTGATCGTGACAAGTGGCAACGCATTGACCTTGTATTCTAGTAGATCCAAATCATTCGAACATTCCGCAAAAGCAATTTCCCACTCTGATTCCTGCCATTGGAAGGCATGCCAGATGGATAGGAAGTTGGTTGCTTTAGTCAAATCTTATTTGAGGATTGGTCCAGTGGTGGTGAAGAAGATTTCTTGAACTTTGCGCTTCAAGTTTTCAAGCTGCATGTTATTTGCTCGAACAATGTCCTCGAGTGCATCTGCAAACACAGATAAAATCTTCTCCCGGATTTCCTTCGTCCTTTCCTCAACTCGGATAGTATCAGCCTTTACCTTCTCTACGACTTCATTCCGTGTAATCAATGCCATGTACCAGTTGCTGAAGTCATATGCTGAGCCTACTACAATCACCTTTCCATCGACCAGCTCCTGCTTCGGAACTCCTTTAAGCACTTTGAGGCATGGAATGATTCTGTCTCGGATATCCTAAGCATTATCCCACGTTTCTGCTAAAGTTGTGATTCTTGAGAGCAAAGAGGAAGTTTTCCCATATGCCAACATCAGTCTTTCTGCAAATACAGCCACTTCTTCACTTTTGTTGATTATCCATTCTTTGGTCTCCTTGGCTGTAGTCTTCTCCTCTTCGAAAGTCTCCTGGGAAGTATTCATCAATGGAGGAGTTGTTGAGCTGGTTTGGTCAAGAGGCTTGGTCAAATGCTGAATATACTCTCTTAGTCGTTCAACCTCTCATTTGTATTCCCTTTTCTTTGCTACCTCCTTTTCCAGCCTTGCTTTGATAGAAGTAACAGAATTATTGAAGTCTTCCACTTCCTGACCTTTCGTGGTTGGGCCCAGGTCGACAGTGGTGATGGCATATTCCTGAGGAGTAATATCCTCCCTTGTCTTATCAACTGTTGGTACAACAATTTGTATTGTACGATGGCCGGCTTCATCTCTTTGGATAGTGGAGAACATTTTAGCAGGTTTCCTTACATTGACTGCTTCCAATCTAGCCAAGAAATCGGCCATGTTATCTTCTTCCGAAACTTCTTCTTGTTCCTTTATCTTCAATCTATCAGCCAACCGGGGATAGTAGACTGCTCACTGTCTTGTTCTTCCTAGATATCTTGTGCTCCCGGAATGTCTTGAATCCCCTTAAGGGTTGAAATCATTCCTTCCTCAAATTCACTATCTACAATATCAACTTCATTGTCAAACTCCAGAATCTCGGTGCCCATGGGAGATGGAGGCTCATCATCCTCTAGCTGAACGAGAATGGGAGAAGGAATCCTTATGTCTCCCAAAGACTCATCAATGTCTAATATTTCATTTATGTTTGCGGACACAGCAAAATGAAGGGGCTCTGATCTCTGCTTCTTTCTGGTAGGTTCTTCATCTGCAATCCCTTTTCCTTTTGCCTCCTTCCTCTTCTTGGGATTGGAGCTCTCGATTGGCTCATCACCTTGAGACGCACCAACATTCGAAGAGTAAGATTTTACTTCGCCCATCAAATTGCAAGTCAAAGGCACATTTTTTTGCCGCAGCTCCTGGGTTCTCTGATCTGTCCACCATTGCAAGTATTTGACAACTGGTCTCATGAAGGTGGATAAGTTTGCGAGTTCCGGATTTGACCATCTTACAGGAAGAAGGGGACGACTCTCATCAAAACCTGGCTGAATGAATTTGCCATTATCTTCAATTTGATCTGGCACAGGGAAGAGCTCGATTGTCCTAATTAGGCTGACCAGCAGTCTGGACCACAGTCTTTTTCTTACATCAAATTCATCGGCATCATTGGCCCAGTAGTCTTCCAGATCTACCTTGTGTTTGTACTTTACTCCATTCACGGCCCCGATGTGATAGTGAGGGTCAAAATTAGCTCTGGACCGATAGGATGTGAATGGATACCATTGCATTTCTAGCCGGGCACCTTCAGCTGCCTATGCCGACGGGCAAGATTCTTCCATATTTCCAATAAAGAATGGAAAAGTGATGGCTGCTTTGCTCTTTACCCTCTGGAAGTTTTGATAACTTTCAAGCTATCTAAGAACCTCAAGCAATATCATTATATGGGTGGGGTAAATTGGGAGCTTGAATGGATTTCCCGTGAATCCCTGAATTCTGATGTAAGTGAATCTCGGAAACTGGATGTACCAGGATCTGTATTTGCTGATAAGGCTCTTGGCTTCATGGGTCAACCTTTGATGCGTCCCTCCTTGCAATATCCTCGTGATGTACATCAGGAATGCATCATGTGCTCTTCTGAAATGAGATTTGGCAGATAGCTGCAACTGGGGGTAGCAATCATATGCTTTGAATTCGTTTTCTCTGTTGCCTACAACATCTTTGCATATTAATCCAGAATATCTATAGGCTCTTGCCAATAGATAAATAACATAGGAACTTATATAGAACAATTTAGTCCTCTCCAAGTTCATCATTTGCTCATGGATGTTGTCACTGATCATCCTCGACCAATTGAACATTTTGACTCCTCAGGTGAACTCATTGACGAAAAAGTACATCCATGTTTTGAATGGCACGCCTTGAGGACTGCCCATTATCCTGTTCAAAAGCAAGATTATATCACCGTAGTTTTCTTTGAAGTCTGTTCGGCGCAATTTCTTTGGCATCTTCTTTGCAGAAGCCCTTGGCTTTTCCAACCATGTATTGTTGATGATGGTTGCACACTAATCTATTTGGTCTTCAAAAATTCCCCTTGCCTCTTCTTTGGTCTTATATGAAGTCCGGACGTATTTGGGAATGCCGAATGCTTCTTGGATTGCAACTTCTCCGAGATGTGCCAAAATTCTTCCATTAGGAGCAACGATCTGCCTCTCTTCCGGATTGTAATGCCTAGCACACTCCACCATCAACTCAGCACACTCCAACGCCGGAGGAAATCCAGCTGCCTGGAAGATTCCATTCTTCGAGCAATGGTTGTAGGCAAGAGTCCGTTTAGTCCAAACATTCTCTTCTTGAATTCCTCGAGGTCCACATGCCCGAGGTCTATGTTCATGACGTTCTTCCACTTAAAGTTAATCTTCGATTCATGTCAAACTCCTTTGCTCACAAACTTCATTTGTGCTTTCTTCGAAGATTCTCCAAGGGTGGTTATCAAGGGTGGTTATCAACCTGCGAGAAAAGAAAATATATTAATTTTAAAACTTTTAATTATGATTTTCTTTATATTTTCTCCTCGAAAATTTTAACTTTCAACCTATTGAAGGTTAGATTCTACAAAAAATCAAGCTGAAAGTAACAACACTTAGTAAATTTTGATGAGGATAAATAAAGACGGAAGTAAAAAATGAAGAATTCCATCAAACTCTGGAATTATACTCTTTAGATGGCAATTCAACTTTGAACTTCGAAAATTTTGTCTTTATGATTGAAAAAGCAAGCTAGCCTTGAGAATTTCAATCTTCAACTCAGAGTTTTACCTCTTTCTTTGTTCTTCACCTTGAAAAAATCAATCTCTCTCAAAATTTCTATCTTACGAAATTTCTATCTATCGAAAAGAATTTTATCTCTTGAAATTTCTATCTCTTGTGAATTGGAGAGAGCTTAACTTCTCAAATCGAACTTGTAAAAATGACTTGTTGAAACACATTATAAAGTTGAGAAGCTCGATCTTTTTTAGCAGTTCCATGATTTTTCTTAAGTTCATCGAACTTAGACTCACTATCTTCTCGTTCATCAAGGCAAGTTTCTAATTTTTCTCTAGGTGCCATCTTCATCCTTATCCAAATTCTCTAGGTTTTCCTTTGTAGCTCGATTTTTAGCTAAGTGTTGAAAAATAATTAAAGGTTTAATATAAGGATTTTTTATTTTTCAACCTTTAATATTTCAATTTATCCATGTATTTTGTTTAATTTGGCAAATTTTGTCTAATTCCATGGATTTTATCTATCCTTTTCTCCTTCATGGAGAACTTACTCATGTCTTTGCCATTTCACAACTCTCCTCAAGGCGCTTCGCGCCTTAGATTTTTCACTAGACTCAAGGGCGGACTTTATAGTGCTTTGGACATGTTTCTTTTAGCCAAGTCAAACTTCTCAAATGTGTGGACATCATATTTATTAGCCAAGTCGAACTTTGTCATGTCTTTGCCATTCATCTTCTTGGGCGGACTTGGTGGATTTCATTCCAAAAGGTGGTGGACTTTACAAACTTCTTGACATTCCTTAACTTCTTCCAAGCGGACTTTCTTGTTGGCTTTCCACATTCTACCTCTTTGTGGCGGACTTTTGAGTGAACTTTCCAAAGGCATGGCGGACTTCCTAAAGTCTTTGCCATTTATCTATTCAAGGCTTGGGCGGACTTCTCAAATGTTTTTCCATGAGTAGGGCGGTAATGAAATTGATCCCGAACCTGGTTAGCTGGATCGATCTAATCGATCGAGATCCGTGGGTTGGTTCCCTACTATATCTAGGTAATCAGTAATCAATATTGAACCCGCTGAACCATCCGAAACCGGGACTTTGAAAGTTTCTTTCCACTCTCCTTTGATGTCTTGGGCAGACTTCCTAGCTAGCTTTCCAAGTGTCTCCAAGGTAAGGCGGACTTTGGAGTAAACTTTCCAAAAGCATGGCGGACTTCCAAAAATTATTTCCACTCTCATCTTCAAGAGCTGGGCAGACTTGGAAGAGTTCTTGCCATTGTCTTGGGCAAATTTCTTCAGACTTACATCATTTCAGCCAAGAATCTCATGCTTTTACTTGCCTTTTGGTTGATTTTCTTGATGATGTTTTGCCTGATTTTTGCTTCTTTTTGCATGCTTTTTGATTGATTTTTGATCTAAAGGCCTGATTTTCTGTTGCTTTTCCTGATTTTTGCTTAATTTTTTATTGCTTTTTTATTCTAAAAGTGGAAACTTTGATTCCATTATCAGACCTAGCACTTTCTAAAAATAGAAACTTACTAAAAATAGAAAAAGAAAAAAACAACTTTCTAAAAATAGTAAATCCCGGATTGGTGTAAAAATGCCAAAAATGAAAAAAGCAAAAAACAAAAAAGCAAAATCCCTAAAAAATAGGAAGTGTTAGAATTGAGTGAAAGCACAGGCGATCATCGTCTACCGGGTCTTCTGAGCACTTCTATGACGTCTAAGCACACTTTCAAGCTTGAATTCTCTACTTGGCTCAAGTGATGACTCCAGACTCTAACTTGAAACTCTCGGAGCAAAAGAACTTATGAAATTGCAACTCAAAGCTAAACCTTAAAAGTAAACCACCGAGGGTCCCCATCTGCAATGGGGCGATGTGTGAAATAGGTCACAACACTACTCACGGACTTTCATAGCTTGCAGGTTCTTTGTTAGAAAGGAAGAATTGAATGTCTCATGGCTTTATTGACACAATGTCATGCTTGTGTTTGGAGTTGTAGAAGACAAATCGAGCATATTTTCATTCTAACCTTTGTGTTGTCTCATAACAATGAAGAATATTCAAAGGCCTAAAAAGAATGAGATATGAATCCTAAAAATCCACACTTGGACATTTCCTTTGCTATTCATGATATAGGGTAAGAACCAGTTAGGCACCTACTCCGCAAGCATCTATGGTTGGAATTGGACCTTTGAACTCTACAATGCCAAATATCTTGTTTTTGATATTCTTAAAGTAAAGAAAATTCATGTGACTCATTTAATTTTGACATGTATACTGAAATATACCGAGCCAATTTTTTTTGTTTTTTCGATTAACAAATTACAAGCAGTGCACCCGTTAAGGTTAGATGAGAAAACCAAAACGTGCAAGAAAACAACTCTAACCAGAATGGCGCCGATGATGGCGAGCATTGGTCAGAGGATCTAAATGAGACTGCTTAAACTGTAACTCTAACCAGAATGGCACCGCTGAAGGTGAGCATTGGTCAGAGGGTCTTCTGATCTAATTGCAGAAAGGAACTCAACGTCAAGTATGTGCTACCCAATCCAGTGCGGAGTGAGGGGCGACCATATGACGGAGTGAAAGCAAAACAAATGCTGAAAGATAAATGCTGAGAAATGAAACTACTCGACACCCAGAATGTGCTTGCTACCCGAAATAGGCAGTAGCTACCATAGGGCGGAGTTCTAGCTATTACAATAACTTGACTGAGATTTAGGATTACAACCAGATTTAAACAAGCAAGAATGACTGCCAGTACTACTGGTCAGTTTACAATTTCGACTTCCCACGCCTGCCAAGATGTTAGAGCTAAGAAATATGAATCTTTACAATACAAATGGATATCTCTTGGCTGAATTCAAAAGCCACATCAAACATTACAAAGATTGGATCTGATATTTCTGTTTTCCTGTTTCTCTCAAATCTGCCCTTTTACCAGCAAACCAGCATATTAAGAATTCATACAATTGCTCATACCTCTCTTATAATCCTCTCAAATTGCCTAAAATCATATTCAAATGATTACTATGACAAGGGCGCTCACTCTAGATGCTTAACCCAAACCCAAAATGCAACTATAATATGAATGGCACAAATCCCAATGCTAGGAAAAGTACGGCCTGGCTGAAAGAATTCGATTTGCCTTTAAAAATTGAATACACCAAATTAAAATCTAATATTTGAGACAAATGATCGCCTCCCCTAAACAGTGAGATGGATGCAATACCCAGAACTTATTTTTTTGTCTTTTACAAGATATGAATGAATCATGCAATCTGCTGTATTAAAAAATGCAATAAGCTGAAACACTAAATTGCCAATAACAGATTTTACAAAGCAAAACTGAACACAAATGAATAAACTAAGTTGCACTCACAAATAGACTGAAATTCACCACTAGATGTTGTCTTTCAAACACGAAGTGATGCCCAATGCTAGGAGGCCTTCATTCCCCGAAGCAGTCCCAGAGCCAGTTCGGCAGCATAACAATATAGTCGACAAAAGATCCAAAATGAAGCTCAACTCCTTCCCTTTATAATTTTCCAATTGACCTCTTCAAACCCTAAAATCCGCTTTTAGGTCAAAATCCACTCCTCAAGGTTGGGCGTACCTTCTCTTCAAGTCTTTTAAGAAATGATATTTTAAAAGAATATCAACATTAATAATTACGCCCCTCTTAATTATTGCTTTGACTTTGGGAAATATTAAATTAATCTTTTAATGAGGGCGCCACCCTCAAGGACCCCCTTTTTAAAACATCTTTAAGTCATTAATCCTAGGCCCAAGGTCAACATTAAAATATATCATTTTAACGTGACTTTTAATTTAAATGACTTAACTCTTTTCTCTGAAAATGCCCTGAAGCCAATACTGATGAAGTCAACTGATCAAACCGAAGCCGGGAGTCAACCAACCTGAGCTCATCTGGAAGGCTGCCAAAAATAGAATTTACTAAAAATAGTAAATTCCAAAAAGTGCTCTGAATGCCAGGATGATCATACCACTGCGAAGCCCTCTGAAAACCCAGAAGGAATCCGCCATTAAAACTATCATCTTCGAGCAATAACCTCCTCAAGAGAGAAATTTCTAATTTTAAAATAGCCTCCGGTTTCCCAGGAAAGGCCTAGCAGTCCTTGCGTCGGGCTTGGAAGGGACATTGTACCTCCCCAGATTGATTGTCCTCAACAATGCAAACTAGGACATCTGCAATGTCATCACTTTTCCCAAGTTGCATTCTCCATGGCGGTTCTTCCACTTTACCAAACATTCTCTGATAGTTCTATTCCTCAAGGAACGCTCTGACATCAAGTATCTCCTCGGGAACCAGAACCAACTGTCCTTCTTCATCCAACGGTGGCAACTGTGAAGAAGCAATTACATTTGTCCAAGTGCCTTCTTGAGGCGAGACACGTGGAAGACGTTATGCACTCTGCTATCTGAAGGTAGCTCTAATTCATAAGCTACTGACCAACCTTTCTGATGACCCTAAAAGGTCCATAGAAGCGAGGTTTGAGCTTCTCAGCTCCACTCTTCTTGAGAGTCGACTGTCTATAAGGTTGTAAGCGGAGATAGACCATATCCCCAACCTCAAAAGAACGCTCTACACGCTTCTGATCAGCATACAACTTCTGCTGATTTTGTGCAATCTGCAAATTGTCCTTCAAGGACCTCATTATGTCCTGACTATGCTGCAACAAATCCTTGGCTAATGGTGCTTTGCTGTCACCAAACACCAAATCTGCAAAGCTGGGTGCTTCATACCCATAAAGTGCCAAGAAAGGAGACATTTTGATTGACATATGGAAGGTAGAGTTGTAGCAGTACTCGCCTATATGCAGCCACTTAACCCAAGCTTTCTGCTGTTCTGACACATAATTTCTCAAGTAGCCTTCCAACCACTTGTTCACCACTTCTGTTTGCCCATCAGTTTGGGGGTGATAACTCGTGCTTGGAGTGAGCACAGTACCACTCATTCTGAAAACTTCCGCCAAAAGGTACTTAGAACTTGCTGTCCCTATCACTTACAATATTCTTTGGCAACCCATGCAGCCTAAACACTTCTCGGAAAAACAAATCTGCAACTTGGGCTCAGAAAAAGTGCAGTAATGGCAAAGAAATGAGCAAACTTGGTTAATCTGTCACTACCACGTAGATACAATCCTTCCCTTGGGCCTTGGGCAACCTAGTGATGAAATCCATTGAAATGCTTTCCCATTTTTGATTGGGAATTGGAAGTGGTTGCAGCAACCGGCTGGCAAAAGTATGCTCATTTTTATTTGCTTGACAAACAGGACATTCCTGAATGTAGCGTTGAACCTCCCTCTTCAAACCTTTCCAAGAAAACCTTTCTCGGATCTGCCTATAGGTCTTGAAAAAACCTTGGTGACCAGCAACTGGAATGTCATGAAAATTCAAAAGAATCTTCTTCTTGAGCTTAGAATCAGCCACCAGAAAGATTCTTCCCTTATACTTGAATCAATCCCTCCAACCACTGGTACTTTCATCATGGAAAGTACCTTCCAGAATGCTGGTTGCAAACTGATTTTTGGCATAATCAGCAAGCAACATGTCTCTCCAATCTGCAGTAAGCTCACACAATGAGCTAAGATGAGGCCTTCTGGAGAGAGCATCGGCCACGACATTATTTTTCCCTTTGACATATTCAATGTCAAAGTCGTAAGCTTGAAGCTTACTCACCCATTTCTGTTGCCTCTCATTTAGATCCTTCTGGTGCATAAAATGCTTGAGGCTATTGTGGTCAGTTTTAACCACGAATTTGTTCCCCACCAAGTACTGCCTGAACTTGGCTAATGCGTGCATAATAGCAAGCATTTCTTTGTCATAAATCGAGTATGTCCTTTCAACACCTCGTAATTTCCTGCTCTCAAACACGATAGGGTGTTTGTCTTGCATCAGGACAGCCCCCACTCCTTCACCCGATGCATCACATTGCAGCTCGAATGGCTTGGAGAAATCAGGAATGGCCAAAACTGGGCACGAGCTCATGATCTTCTTAAATTTGTCAAAAACAACTTGAGCCTTTTCTGACCAAACAAAAGCTCCCTTCTTGGTGAGATCAGTAAGGGGAGCCGCATTCTGTGAATACCCCTTAACGAACCTCCGATAGAAACCACAAAGGCCCAAAAAACCTTTCAACTGAGTCAAATTTTCAGGTGGTGGCCAATCAACCACTGCTTTGATCTTCTCCGGATCCACCTTTACTCCCTCAGCACTGATTATGTGGCCAAGGTACAATAACTCCACCATTCCAAATTCACATTTGGAAGCTTTTGCGAACAAACTCTCAGATTCCATGATACTAAGCACTTCCTCCAAGTGCTTGAGGTGATCTTCCCAAGTCTTGCTATAGATCAGAATATCATAAAAAAATATCAACACAAACCTCCGTAACTGTTTCTGAAAGACCCGGTTCATGCAAGACTGAAAGGTAGCCGGAGCATTAGTCAACCCAAATGGCATGACTAAGAATTCAAAATTAGCCATGAAGCATCGAGCTGTTTTTCCACATCACGATCCCCTCGTGCGGTATCAGTGGTAGCAGATCTCAAATCTATCTTGAAAGAACTTATTTACATGTGGCTCATTAATGAGCTCATCTATTCTGGGAATGGGGTATCTGTTCTTGATGGTGCTTTGGTTCAAAGCACGATAGTCCACGCACATGTGCATGGTACCATCCTTCTTTTTCACAAGAACCACTGCAGAAGCAAATGGGCTCTTGCTTGGGCGTATGAAACCCATCTCCAAAAGTTCCCGAATATTCTTCTTGATCTCATCCTTTTGCCTCTTCGGATACCGATATGGAGTTGTGATCACCGGTTTGGCTCCTTCTTTGAGCTCTATGATGTGTTCTGAACCCCGTTCAGGAGGTGGTCCAGGAGGCAAATCTGCGAAGACTTTGCTCTTCTTCGTGAGTAGTGACTGGATATCAGGAGGTTGGTCATGCTTAGTCTCAACAGGACTAGCAGGAAGTATCATGCATTCGGCAACCCACTCAGCTTGATCGTGACGGATCAGCTTTGCCATTCTTTTGAATGACACTACTCGAGGACCCCCATTGGACATGCCTCTCAAAATTATCTTCTTCCCATCTGATTGGAACTTCAACTCCATAGTCTGCAGATTCAAAGAGATCTCTCCAAGAGATCGCAGCCATTGAATGCCTAGAACGGCATCAGTATCCCCAATATGAACTACATAGAAGTCATCCTTGACTTCGTAGTTGCCCAACTGCATGGTCATGTTAGATATTTTCTTGGTGCAAGTAATATGAAAACCATTGGCAACCATGACCTTGAATCCTTCGAACTCCTCTGTTTGCAGCCCCTTCTTGGCGACCACAACTTCATCAATGAAGTTATGAGTTGCTCCAGTATCGATCAAAGCAACGATTCGCTGCCCTTTGACCATCCCACGAACCTTGAAGGATTCATTTATTTGAAAACTAGAAAGTTGAGCTAAAACTCCACCACTTCGCCTCATCGGGGTTCTTACGGGCTTCCTTTATCTTCTTCATTTCCTTCAAAATCGATTCAACAATTACGGAAAAATCAAAGGCTTCGCAATGAGAATAGTACTCAATCGATTGAACTTACGGCCCTTTGGGGAAAACATGAATGCTTGAAGACCGACACCTGCGATACCAAAACACAACCCCTTTCTTCTGAGTTCAGTCAGGGTTTCTTGATCCAACCTGGTGACATGGGAATTGCGATTCTTGAACTCCTTGTTCTGAGGTCTCAAATTATTTTTATACTGAGGCCTTTTTCCTTTATCCCTTTTCTGAAAAGGGGAGTTTGACTGAAATTTCGCCTTAGGAGCAGCCCACTCCATGTTTCCTGCCTTTTTCATGGCCTCTTGCAGTGTTGGAGGATCAAAGGCTTTAATCCAGCCTTTGAGGGGTTCTGTCAACCCTTCACTAAAAAGAATCACCAATCTCCTTTCTGTGATTCCAGTCACCATGACCAAGAGTCTCTGAAACTCCGCGATGTAGGCTTCAACTGTGCCATACTGTCTCAATTGAGCAAGCTCTCTGAAATGGATCTCAGGATCTTTTTTCTCAAACCTTTCGATGAGCCTAGTGGTGAACTCATCATATGTTGTGATAGACCGATGGCCTAGAGTGACGAGGCCATGGTACCACCACTCGTGCGCCACCCCATCAAGGTGTAGCGTAGCGAACTTAATCGCTTCATCTTCCGCCATTGGTCTGAGAGCTAGATAATTATCCAGCTTTTGAATCCAAGCTCGGGCTGAACTTGTATCACTCCCATCAAAATGAGGAAGTATAACTTTGTTGGCGGCGAGTCGCCGTCTCCCGCGTTTGATGGTGTCTTTGATCCAAAGCGTTCCTTCCTTCCCTTTCTGTTCTTCATCTTACCTTGATCCATGAAATCATTGAAGGACATATCCATCCTGATGTCAACAGGTAGAGAGTCATACTCAGTACGGCCAACCCTCAACTGCTCCACCCATGAAGCATTCTCTTCAGGTTCGGGCTGATTGACTACAGGAACTAAAAAAGTGGGCTTGAATGGTCTGGAAGAGATGTAAGTGTTGTTTGACACTGTCCGGGCTGCATGCTCATCATGCTGATTGGAAGCACTATGCTCCCCTCTGTGGCCTGAGTTGTTCTGTGGAACAGTATTCTGCCCCATTCTCCCCATCATGAGAGATACCATGTCCATCAAGGCATCCATCTTTTTTCCAAACTCCTTCCCGGGACTCGTAGATCTCTCTCTTCCTTTTCCACTGTCATCCCTGTTGCCAGAATTTCTTTCACCGCCACCAAGAATCCTTTCATTTCTTTCGTTATCCCCCATTTCTATTTCTTGTGAAGGCTCCCAATTTGCCCTCAAAATCCCTGAAGCTGTTTGACCTTCTGGAGGTTGATAAAACTGTGTCTGAACTGTATCCCTCTTGTATACTCTTGCCAAATACCTCTGTTCTCTGTCACTCATAGAAGGCTGATTTCACAGGATGGCAGGATGCGTGGCTCTGATACCACTGAAATATACCGAGCCAATTTTTTTTGTTTTTTCGATTAACAAATTACAAGCAGTGCACCCGTTAAGGTTAGATGAGAAAACCAAAACGTGCAAGAAAACAACTCTAACCAGAATGGCGCCGATGATGGCGAGCATTGGTCGAGGATCTAAATGGGGAGGCCTTAAAGCTGTAACTCTAACTCGAATGCTGAGTGAGCATTAGTCGAGAGGTCTTCGATCTGAATTAAGAAGGAACTCCAGCGTCAAGTATGTGCTGCGAAATCGGTCATGGTGAGGCTGACCATATGTGATGAAAGCAAAACAAATCTTCGAAAGATAAATCTTTGAGAAATGAAACTTCTACGACACCGAATGTACTTGCCTACGAAATAAGCATTAGCTTCTCCATAGAGCGAAGGAGTTCTAGCTATTACAATAACTTGACTGAGATTTAGGATTACAACCAGATTTAAACAAGCAAGAATGACTGCCAGTACTACTGGTCAGTTTACAATTTCGACTTCCCACGCCTGCCAAGATGTTAGAGCTAAGAAATATGAATCTTTACAATACAAATGGATATCTCTTGGCTGAATTCAAAAGCCACATCAAACATTACAAAGATTGGATCTGATATTTCTGTTTTCCTGTTTCTCTCAAATCTGCCCTTTTACCAGCAAACCAGCATATTAAGAATTCATACAATTGCTCATACCTCTCTTATAATCCTCTCAAATTGCCTAAAATCAGATTCAAATGATTACTATGACAAGGGCGCTCACTCTAGATGCTTAACCCAAACCCAAAATGCAACTATAATATGAATGCACAAATCCCAATGCTAGGAAAAGTACGGCCTGGCTGAAAGAATTCGATTTGCCTTTAAAAATTGAATACACCAAATTAAAATCTAATATTTGAGACAAATGATCGCCTCCCCTAAACAGTGAGATGGATGCAATACCCAGAACTTATTTTTTTGTCTTTTACAAGATATGAATGAATCATGCAATCTGTTTACGTATTAAAAATGCAATAAAAGACAAAACACTAAATTGCCGATAGCAGTTTTTCTCAAAGCAAAGCGAACCCTCGGAAATGAATAAACTGGTTGCACTCTGAAATGAAGTAAATTCACCTAGATGTTATCTTTTCAAACGAAGTGATGCCTTGAAATGCTCTAGGAGGCCTTCATTCCCCGAAGCGGGTCCAGAGCAATTAGGCGACATAGCGGTATAATCAAATAAAGATCCAAAATGAAGCTCAACTCCTTCCTTTATAATTTTTTCAATTGACCTCTTCAAACTAAAATCCGGCTTTAGGATCAAAATCCACTCCTCAAAAGGTTGGTGCCTTCTCTTTAGTCTGCTAGAAATGATATTTTTAAAGAATATCCAGCATTAATAATTCTGCAGCCCCTCTTAATCATTAGCTAGGCTTTGGGAAATATTAAATTAATCTTTTAATGAGGGCGCCACCCTCAAGGACCCCCTTTTTAAAACATCTTTAAGTCATTAATCCTAGGCCCAAGGTCAACATTAAAATATATCATTTTAACGTGACTTTTAATTTAAATGACTTAACTCTTTTCTCTAAAAATGCCCTGAAGCCAATACTGATGAAGTCAACTGATCAAACCGAAGCCGGGAGTCAACCAACCTGAGCTCATCTGGAAGGCTGCCAAAAATAGAATTTACTAAAAATAGTAAATTCCAAAAAGTGCTCTGAATGCCGGGATGATCATACCACTGCGAAGCCCTCTGAAAACCCAGAAGGAATCCGCCATTAAAACTATCATCTTCGAGCAATAACCTCCTCAAAATTAGGAAACCCTAATTTTAACTTCTGACTAGCCTCCGGGTTCCCAAGGAAAGGCTAACGGTCACTGAAAAAGTCAGGCTTGGAAAGGGGACATTACATATACCAATCACTTATGAAATTTAATGGCTGCTACTTTTCTGAATGCAGATATTTATTTTTTATCTGATCTCCTTCGATGCTTGATTGATTGGCAATTATAATACATACATACATATTCATATATATATTCATATTCATATATATATAGTTATTCCTTAATTTATATTCTACATCTTACTTCCTAATAGTATTCTTGCTGCAAACAATATTTATCTTAATAGATATCTCATATTTTACTTTCTTATTTCTTTTTTCCAAATCACACTCCATTCATCCCAATTGATACTTTCCCAAAATGACCCCACCTTCCCATATATCCTTAATTGTGGGGTGAATGGTCACGACCCCCATAATCATTGCAATCCTCCCAAAGGGATGCACCCTTCCAAGTGTTGCCTTTCCTTAATGATTTATGTCTTTAATTAATGCCTTAACTTAAAGTCTCTTTAGCGCCAATTAATTAAATGAGAATCGCTGCCTTTTTGGTTAATCCCATCGAACTCTCTTAAGAGCCCTTGGTTGTTGCGATTATGTGAATGCTGCAAACATATTCCAAGTAGGGGCATGACAATCAAAGTTGCTCACTACTGTCGGCCCAATACTCATCCTTGGGAGATAGGGCAATGTTGGATTCCCTCTTAAGAATGGCCAATTCAGGTGGGGGAATTGCAGCAATCTCAAAGAGATAAAATTCTCTTGGATCGTCCTCTAACAACTTCCTCAATGTGTGACTCCCTAGTGTAGGGTTACAGTCCTACATGTGAATATACAATCTCTTCAGGCTATGCTTCTCTAAGTAGGAATACTTGCCATTTGCTCAAGAATATTTTCAAACTTATATGTAATGTCCTCATTTTTAGCACTACACTTCCCAATGATTGTTGGCCTATTTCTGGATACCCGTAGGCAGGTCAGAGGCAGAATTAGGGTTTCCAACTATTTGGAGGTCTCTTTTGTGGATTAAGGGGTTTCCATGTCGGAATTTTGCAGTTTGGTCTATGGATCCCTTATGGGTTCTCAGAGAGCTTCAAGGGGATGTGACATGCATTTCAATCAGGGGTTTGCATGCAAGATTGGTTTTTGGATTCTTTCTGGGTTTTCAAAAAGCTTCACAGTGGTATGACATGCATCTGCATCTGACAACCTTTTCCAGACTTACTATTTTTAGTAAGTTGCGACGCCTGCCCGATTTGTGCTCAAAATGCATTTGGAGTCACTTACTATTTTTAGCAGTATGCTATTTATAGTAAGTGCTATCTTTAGTAGTTCAGTTTGGGGGTTACCGAAAGGGTTTCTATTTTTAGCAGTGGCGAGTCATGATGTTGCTATCTTCAGTTGATCACAATATTCTTCTATGGGTCTTGAGTTCGCTTAGTTTGGGTGTTTGGCACATACTTACTATTTATAGCAATGTTATTTATAGTAAGTCATCTTTGGGGGAGTTGGTCTCAAGCCATCGTACTCGCAGCAGTATTATTATTTAGTTTATTTTCAAAGAGCCTAAGGTTGCAGTATTGGTTATTTGTTTAATTCAGCCACTTAAGTCATTTTATAAAGTTATATTATAAAATTAAGTTGAGGGGTAAAAGCGGTCATTTTTAAAAAGTACCTTGAGCCTAGTGAAGCAACTTAAAGTTGTTTTTAAAAGATAAATTGATATTATATTTGCCTCTTGAGATGGACGCTTAGAGGAGAAGATAAATTAAAATGTTTTTATATTTTTTGAGGGCTCAAGTATGGGCGTTGGTTTCTAGGAGGAATTGGAGAAATCTTTGAAGTCCATCGCCCTAATTCCTTATATTCTAAGTCTGGCTCTCATTTTCATATCTTGACTTTGACAACATAACAGAATGTTGTTGGATTTCTTCCAGAGTGCTTGGGCTGCGAACTGAGGACAAAAACCCTCTTCGCTTGGGCTGGTTTCGGTGGTGAAACATCCTCTCTAATCAAATAGAGAGTGATTCTACAGCAGGGATCACATAGAGCTTCACAGAGTTCGAATTTGGAGATTGGAAAATGAAGATTTATCAGATATTTTGATGAGTTTTTTGGTGTGGTTAGCTTGCTTTCAGTTTTGGTGTGATTTATGAAGATTTTGGTGTGTTTATTTGCATTTTCTGGGCATTGCTCTCCTAGGTCAGATTCCATGTTTATACTCGTTGCTCTAAAATGGACTGATGAATCAAAATGGGTATTGGTGCATTAGAAGAGTGATCTCCAGCCGATCATTTCAAGCACTAGTTGGTGATTTTTGATGGAGATTTGAATTTATTGGAAGAAATCGAACTTACAAGAAGGGATGCCTTGCTGCCAGGAAAGATTAGTTTTTGACCAGCACGTTTGGGGCTTTCAGTTGCTGGGTTTTGAGGTTGGTTTGTGGTGGACTTGGCATTGGAAAAGTGGTGTTTGGAAGACTAAAGCTAGAGTTGTTTTGGTGCCATCTTAGGAGGTTCATTGCTGCTGTAACAGTCATTTCCAGGTCTGATAATTACATTGTAATATTCTGATATATAACAGAAAATGAGTGCTTATGTTTTTTGTTATAGTTTCTTGTGTTATCTGTTCATTGCAATCTGCTCTTTATGTTATATCATAGTTCCACGGGGACACGTCCCCCTTGAAAAAGTGGTCCTCTCGGAGACGGGGACGTTTCCGAGACGCGGGGACGTCAAGGAAACGTCCCCCCACCGTCTCCTCGTCCCTCCGCCATCCCCTGAACGTTTCCTTCACATGGAGTCTTCTTCGCGTCCTGGAGTCTTCTCGGAGTCATTTTGGCATCTCCAAGTTTCCCACGTCCCCCTATTAAAATAATGATTTTTTTAAAAAAATTAAAAAGCAAAGCTTTTCATAGTTAAATAATTAAATTTAAAGTTTAAAATTTTAATATTATATTATTATTAGTTATTTGTTATTTTTCATTTCCGTCACTGTGTGTGCCCTCCGTGCGACTGCATCTGTGTGTGAATCTGAGTCTTGAGAAGGAAGCCGAAGAACTCAAACTGAGAACTGATTCTCATTCAACCGAACCAAGAGGAGAGGTATTTCGATTTAGGTTTTACCATTTTTAATATTTTATTTTTAAATTTATTTTTCATTTCTTAATGCCCGACCCGACACACGGGCAAGGGGCTTGCAGACCAACGACGGGAGTAGTGGCACTCGCACTGTTCACTACAGTGAACTGTTGACGGGATGCCTCAAAGGGATGTCAGCTCATGGAATGCGTCGCATTCCATGAGCTGGCATCCCTTTGAGGCATCCCGTCAACAATTCACCACAATGAACTGTGGAACGAATGCCTCAAAGGGGTGTCAACTCATGGACTGCGACAATCCATGAGCTGACATCCCTTTGAGGCATTCGTTCCACAGTGCGGATGCCTAAAAAAAATTTAAATTTTTAATTTTTTAATTTTTTCCAAAAAAATTTCTCAATTTATTTATGCCAGGCTCCAGCCCATTGTG